>OW569411.2:78957776-80207776 GCA_937662695.2 Halyzia sedecimguttata
TGCCCAAATGTCTTTAATTCTCTCCAGCTTCGAAATTTTTTCAATTGCTTTAAAAATTTGCCATTCAACATTGGGGGGGATCGACCCCACACCCCCCTTAGGCCCGTCTCTGGTAATGAGTAATGGTTATTCCGTCCGTAGAACTGCCCATTTGCAAGAAACCCAGAAGCAAAACTAATAAAACTTGTTTTCCGAAATTCAAATTTCTATTATTAAAAGGAAGGAGCAAACTGCGTACTCACAGGTTTACGTTGCTAAATGCAATGGAAATAATGAAATAAAAGCTTTTTAAAATGCCGCTAGACAGTGAGAAACAGCTCAAATTGGTACCAGATGGTTTGTTTTATGGCATACTCAAGTCGGCGAAACTGAACACATCTAGAGAGCTACCCGCTTAGGGATAACGCAAAAGATAGTAAATAATTTATGTGTGTTCGAATACTGCCCTATTAATGCAATATTATGATGAATAATATTTTTGCTGCCTACACACATATATATTATTTGTGCCAAAAACTATTGAATCTTGAATTTACGGCAACAGGAATGTGTACAAATGTACATGGTCTTATTCTATGTTATCCCGTCCCTATCATCCGCGTGCTTTGCATTTATCCGGTCAGGCGGTCAAATTCCTTCACATTTTATGACAATTTTTTCGGAAATACTCCAACTCCGTTCAACATTGGGTCGGATCATCCCCCCTTTAGGCCTGTGCCTGAATATACACACCGGCAAAATTAGGGGAACGGATACAATTTTTGTTTGTATTTGATTTCTTGGGAATCTTACTGTTCAGATGCGTCCTCAATTACTTCGCTTTTTGTTATATAGAGGGGGTGGACAAAAAGAATGACATGTAACTTTTATTCAGAACACCAGAGAAGCGAATCGATGATAAACTAGACTGTTTACGAACACTTAGATGTTACCCCATCTCTTCTGAACATTTTTTTTTATTCATTGAGATTTTGTGAAAAATTGCAGCACTTCAAACGGTTTCAGTATCAATTGAAATTAACGTTTAGAGCTTTGTGATTCAAAACATTAATTTCTCTTCAATAAAATTTAATTCATACGCAATAATAATAATTGGCAGGTAATGAAATTTTCAGTTATCCTCAATATCTTGTGTCCTTCACGTTCTATTATGACCGCAGTCAAACCATGCTCAGAATAACATTATCGATAATCTGTTGAGGAAGATCACCCCTAATCTCTATAAGGGCAGCTGACAATTGCGCCGGATTTTCCACTGAAGGGACTCTGTTCCTTAACCTTCTACCTAACATGTCCCGAACATGCTCAATTGGATTAAGGTCTGGCCAATCCATCGCATTTATGTCTTCGTCATTCAGAAAGTCGTTTACACAACAGGCCACGTGAGGTCAAGCATTATGGTGCATGAGCAAAAAGCCTCCCCTGATGACAGGACATGCTCCTGCAGAATGTCTTCAATGTACATTCAACGCACCATCCATCACCACTAAGTATGTTCGTGCCCCCAAACAAATCCCACCCCAGACTAATACTGAACCTCCACCTAAATATACAATGGGAGTGAATGAATTGCTAGCTCTGTTCTCCTCTTCATAGTCACTCTCTTCCATCAAATTAATTAACGGAAAATCGACTCTCATCTGTAAAGAATGTTTGTCCAATCGGCATTATTCCAGTTGAAATACTGTAATACTTCTCAAAATTAAGATATCGCAATTAATAAAAAAAAGAAATGTTCTGAAAAGATGAGGAAACATCGGAGTGTTCGTTAATATTGTCGTCTCTCAACCATTTACTCCACAGGATGTTCTGAATAAAAGCTTACTACATTTCATTCTTTTTTTCACCCCCGTATATAACAAATAACGAAGTAACTGAGGACGGTATGGGAACAGTTATGTTCGCGAGGAATAAAGCTATAATTAAAAAAAAATTGCAAAAATCGGCCAAAGGGTTCAAGAGAAAATGAACTACAAATTCCCCTAATTTTGCCGATGTATATATTGGTCATCAAATGAACAAGGGTGCTAAATCTTCTGACCCCTTGTCAGTGCTTTTATAATATTTGTAACATTCTCCAACATTGCAGCTAGTCAGAACTTGGGGGGGTGTTCAATCTAGGACCGTTGAGCCAAGCATTTTAAACGGTGGTACAATTATGAGCTGTTATAATGAAACCCAGATTCATCACTTGATTTTTATTAATTCATGTCATTTAAAATAATAGGAGGGCAGGCAACAGCCTAGAAACGTTCAAACTTATAACTACTATTTACAAAATAACAAAACATAATCATAAATCCAGTTAATCCACCAGATATGAAAAGCACCTTCAATATTCTGCCAGTTTGCACCAAAAAATGCAAAAATATATTGGCAAATAAATATTTCAAAAGAAAATAATATTTCGAATGTCAAAATTCAAATTTTTCTTTTAAAAATGTTGCAATTTCACCTTAATGAGAAATCTTTTCCAATCCAATTTTGTTGTTATGCATGGTTGCATGAAAGGAATATGATAGCAATTTCCAGAACAAATTTTTTCCCTATTTCTTCAAATAAAAAATGTTGGTGGAACTACTCAAATATGTTTTGACAAACCTAATAGGCAAGTACCTACGTATTTACCTAGATCACCTTTAGAAAGTCGGAGACATTTAGATTATGAAACTTCACATATAAAGTAAGACTAGATAAAGTATAAGAAATATTTTCGAATGAATTTATCCAAACAATCAAGTTAAATTTAGAAAACTACCAAGAAACGGACCATGGAAAATTTCAAACCGAGACATCATGCAACATTCAATTTTGTCTGTTTTTCATAAATACACTTTCGACTAGTTTTGAATCATTAATGTTATCATAGTTTGAGTGTAAGATTTTAAAACTTCAATGATTCTGAATACTATTAGAAACCTCAAACTATTATTACAGGCCACTGTATTGATAGAAATATCCCAAAATTGAATAGAATGAAATACATACTTTTAATGATTTAATTCAAATAGTGAATTCTTTTCAGCTACTTATTGGTAATAATGAAAAATGTCTGATACCGTTTTAACAAATCAACAAGTCCAGAGCGTTCTGCGTTCATATATTAATTATATACAAACCCATTTTGAGACTGTATTGGCAGAACGCTCTGTACTAGTTGATTTGTTGACAACGGTGTCAGCCATTTTTAAGTATTATTTTTGAAGACGCTAAACAGTGTCCAAAAGGAAGATACTGTCAGAGCTCTGTGGGAGTCGGTTCTCTATCAATATCATGCAAATGGGGGCATATGTTTTCACGCTTCAAATTTTCACTGGTGAGGAAAGGCTGAATTCCTTGTTTTGTCTCATAGGTGGCATGAGCGGTTATATATATATATATATATATATCCGCTCGGGCCGACTATGGGAGGCTTATATAAATTGTATATTGTTGTAGGGGGCAATGTTGCACTGAGACCTTAAGGTCAGAGCTGTCGATGTCATCACCATCTACAACGGGAGGCTTAACACGGAACAGTTTAGTTGAATTTTTTGAGAGCTACATAGAACTGATAAAGACCAAGAAGCCAGAAAAGCGTCGGTTCTTGCTTCTCAACAAATAAATGAAATCCCCTGGTATTAATTCGATTTGCGAAATCCATGCATGAGTATAATAATTATATGAACCCCTTTCGATACCTTATTGGCTCTGGACTTGATTTACTTATTGGCAGTTTATCAAATGTAATTGGAACACAAGTATGTCATATTGCGATGTATGCTACTGCATTTTCCAACATAAATATTTCATTTAACAGATATTTTTCAGAGTTTGGGAGAGAAAATCCAGAAAGAAACCATTTAATAATGAATGTACCTCCCACAGTAGCCTTTATAATATAATAATAATAATAATATAATAATTAATTTTCAGACAGGACAGTGAACTAAATATTGAGTATCAATTGAAATTGGTAATGATTTTGAATATGCACAGATCTGAATGTTGATAACAGCAGAAAGAATGGAGTAGCGACAGATGGTACATTTATTATTAGAGGTATAGGTTCCATCATATTTGAAGCCCAATAGATGACAATCACCCATATTCCCATAAAATTTCAGGAAATCGGTTAATGATAGACAGAGCATACTCATATTAGTAATCCCAGATACCTGTGTTTCAATGTGATTCAAAAAAACATATTCAATATTCTAAGAGATATTCAAGCTTTCCACAATAGTGTGAGGTTTTAAAAGATTTAGAAAATATTCTGATATAAGCAACATTAGTTCAATGACTTTTAAATTGGTGTTGGTATGCAATACCAAATACTTAATGGAAGTGTATTGTTTCTTTATAATAGTAAAGGTTAAAAAATACGACATTAAATAAAGAAATCGTTCATATTGCAGTTTTAGTCTAATTCACAATTCAATTTGAGGAAAATATTTGTATATTAATCAACATTCTGATATATGAATTTTTTGATAAGCGTTATTTTCCGAGGAAATACCATTATTGCTTTCAAAATTACTCATAGACGTCTCAACTCAAAATTCACCTTTACACACCCTCAAGTCACAGACCACCTGAAATCATAGGCGAGTTATACAGTTCACATGGTGACTATAATACGTTATAGTTACATCGTTGATCACAGAACAACAGTGAAGAATCTGTGTGCTTCTACCGAAATAAATAATAGAATTTGTTATTAACTTGTCTTAGTGACTACCACTTCAATGAGTTCAATGAGCATATAATTTCATGATATTCATTTCACTATGCAACTGACTTATCGTTGCATGGGTTGCGGCGATTGGCGCTGTTGAGCGCCACTAGGATTGTTGTTCATCGGCGGGCACGCATTGTTTCCATTGCCTGCTGATAACTTCGAGAATGCCAAAAGCGTATCTGGAAAATTAGGCGGCGTCGCTGGTGTGTTGCAAGGAGTCATTACCTAAGAAAAAAAAATGGAGTTAGATATTGGTGGATTTATTCAATAATCAATACAGTAGGAATACTCTCGAATATTTGATATTTCCGTCCAATTTCAAGGAATATAGTCGTATAGTCTAACGGCCAGTGGCCGGCAGAAAACACATATTTTAGGAAAGCCTGAAATTTCCCCAGTTAGTCTATGGTAACTACCATAGATGAAATGGGGGATAGCTAAGCCTAGTCGCGGTGGCTTCAGCGTTCTTCAGGTATGATAGGTGTGATAATTTCACAATCTAAAAAAGTATTTTAGGAAACTTGAAATTCATACATGTTATTCTCGACAGAATTATAAGCTTATATTTTTCAAGGCAGAAAGGTTCATCGGTTGCTTCGACCTGGCAGACGGTAAAATCTTTCCTCCTGGGTGGGTATATCTGACTGAGTATGCAGATAATATGTTGTATACAGAGAGATTTCTTTTCTATGTTCTATGATATGGTACTGTCAAACATTGTCATGGATACATGTAGTGAACACATAAACGTATACTCCATTCAATTTTATAAAGTCTCCCGGTTGGCCATGATTTAGGTCTATCACGTTTTTGTAACTAAAACACAGGCAGGTTGGCACTGCTGAAATATCGTCAAGGCAAAACAATTCGCCGACGTTGCCAATTTCTACTCTCAAGATAATCATAACACAATCTTCGACAAGATATACCGCCGTATTCACAAAGCATTCAATCACCGTTAAGTCCTAACTGAGGTCCTCAGTTAAGCATAAATTTGAATCGCAACCTCAGTTAACGTATTTAACGGTGGTGAAACAGGCTTGTTTCACGTTGATTTTCTCGTTAATTGAGGTTGCGATTTAAATTTATCCTTAACTGAGGACCTCAGTTAGGACTTAATGGAGATTTAATGCTTTTTGAATACGGCGGATTATCACACACCATTATCTTCGAATAATAAAGAACTCTTCGCTTTGAAATTGAGAATGCCGAAAGTAGTTTTGAAGAAGCAGAGAAGTGCTATACAGAGCTGAAATCTGCAATAGGAAAACTTCATTCTGACATGTTGAACTCTCGAATGAATTTACTTAGTTTACTATCATTATATTTTATTGAGGTACAAGAATGACTCTGGTTTCGTAGTACTACTACATTTTGAAACTGGTGTATTTCAAGTTGTGCAACAAGGTATTTAAAAGTCTTCATGAGAAAAGTGGGAAATTCCAGGTACGTCTGTTCGTTTAAAAGTTTTACTGCCGGGTTATTCAGGTATTTTTATTCTTTTTTCAAATCATCTATCACAAAGTAACGGACTACTCTATCCATTATTTTTCAATAAAATTCCAACACTTGATTCTTGATTTCCATACAAGAAAATAGCATAATTGAATTTTCCAACCAGTTTATATACGTGAATTATTTCTAGTAACAACAGAGGAAAAATTTTCTTGCACTGTCACCAGGACTGTGGAATTATTGAATTCACATAATATCTTCTCAAATTCATTATTTTTACGAAGTAAATTCACATTATGAAAATACGTAATTACTACGACTTCTTTGTAGAGAGGACAACGTTGCGTAGTTATCTGACAGGAAAATGACAATAACCTAACATTTTCAAAATATACATGGTGAAATGTGTCAAATTTTCATGCCCAACCGGGAGACTTTATAAAAGTGAATAGAGTATACATATTATTAGCAAACAATTATCTATTTTATTGAAGTTAATTTAATCATTAGAGGAGTTTTTCGAATGAAATGAAGTGTGTTTTGTGCTGCCCAAAAAAACAAAATGTTTTTATTCACTGTGAAACGCCAGCTTGCCGAAAATACTTTTTCAGATCGTGAAAGTATCATACCTGAGAGAGGCTGAAGCCACCGCAACTGGGCTTAGCTATCCCCCATTTCATATATGGTAGGTACCATAGACCAGGGGTGGCCAACTTGATGATACCCAAGATCTACTATTTACTGACAAACCTCTACGCGATCTACCAATAGATATATAGATCTATAATTGTAGAAATTTTAAATGAAATTCGATGCTGTCTACCTCGCCACGATCGACTGGACCTATAGCTACAATCGACCAGTCGATCGCGATCGACCGGTTGGCCACCCCTGCCATAGACTAACTGGGGAAATTTCAGGCTTTACTAAAATATGTGTTGTCTGCCGGCTACTCGCTCTTACGACTAGTACTATCGGTACTCGAATTCAAAAAAAGACAGCCAAAATGGATTGAAAGATACAATTGGAAAGGATTTTTATTTCATGATGGGTTATGCCCCAAGGGTTCAAAGGGAAATCGCGGTATGTGGACTCATATACGATAGGACATATCGGCTTCACGCTGGTTCGAATCTGGATGTTGTAAGTTGTGGAAAAATAGAAACAACTTCAAGAACTGTACTATTTCCACGAACCTCTAGGTGTTTAGCCCAATTTATAAACTCCGTCGTTCTGGGCAGTGGAGTTCAGTTCGCCGGTGTTGTTGGATGCAGATCGTACTTTGTCATGTGTCATCATACATACAGTGTGGAAAAGACAAATGGAATAAATTGATTATCTTGGTTACTGTAAATATTTATCGAAAATACCGAAACACGTCAAACTCAAATTTTAAAATGTCATTTTTCTTCGTAAAAATGCGAACCCTACCTTCAACCCCATTCAAAAGACAGGTACAACCCCCGAGGGATTCTATAGAGGAATAGCATCCGCCACCCCAAAACCCCAATCCTTTCTGACGAAAACACCACCAGTTAAATCACTGATGGTCTGCTCATGCGCATATCGAAAAATGCCCGTGAGGGGTAACATCAATTTCAAAATTAGCCCCAGGGCAACGGTACGGACACTTCAACTTGGAAACAACGCTACATCCCCCAAACTGACTTGTCATTGCACTGAATTGCCATGAATATTCTTTTAAAACATCACAATATCGGCTCAGCACTCCCAACATAACCCATACAAGACAAAAACAGTCATTTCTCTTCTGCGCATGCGCAATCTACTCGCGGCTGCAAGTCCTCCCGAAATCACACACCTTACAAAAAACTCCGATTCTCCAACACTAGTGGTTCAGGAGATATTGCATCTTGAACCCACGCATGCGCTGACCCTCACCAGGGGATTCTATGGAGGAATATCATCTGCCACCCCAAAATCCCAATCCTCTCTGGCGAAAACACCAGCAGTTAAATCACTGATGGTCTGCTCATGCGCATAACGAAAAATGCCCGTAAGGGGTAACATCAATTTCAAAATTAGCCCCAGGGCCAGGTACGGACACTTCAACTCGGAAACAACGCTACATCCCCCAAACTGACTTGTCCTTGCACTGAATTGCCATGAATATTCTTTTAAAACATCACAATATCGGCTCAGCACTCCCAACATAACCCATACAACCCAAAAACAGTCACTTCTCTTCTGCACATGCGCAATCTACTCGCGGCTGCCCCCAAAATCACACACCTAACAAAAAACTCCGATCTTGAATCCACGCATGCGCAGACCCTCACCAGGGGATTCTATGGAGTAATAGCATCCGCCACCCCAAAACCCCAATCCTCTCTGGCGAAAACTACAGCAGTTAAATGACTACTCATCTGCGCATGCGCATAACGAAAATTGCCCGGAAAGGGCAGCATGAATTTCAAATAAATAGGTTTCGGAATTTCAAGTAAAATATTCCACAAAATAGAGTAATTTTTGTCACGCGATCTTCACGAAATTTTGTAAACGTGTTTGCTTTGGTCTTTTGCATCTAACTACTGAGTTTCTATTCAATCAGATCAGTATTTTACGAGTTATCGTGGAAACAAAATTAAAAAATTTTTTTTTGCCACTTTAAGGCCATCCTGTCAGTCACAAAAACTCCGATTCTCCAACACTAGTGGTTCAGGAGATATCGCATCTTGAATCCACGCATGCGCAGACCGGCACCGGGGGATTCTATGGAGGAATAGCATCCTCCACCCCAAAACCCCAATCTTCTAAGAAGAAAACTCGAGCAGTTAAATTATTTCTCGTCTGCTTATCCGAATAACAAAATATGCCCAAAAGAGGCAGTTACACCCCCAGTCGTTCACCGTTCAGACTAATTTTGAAAACCAAATTAAAATTCCACACATCGTTTACGCATTAATTCAATTGCCATGCTAGTAAGTAGTCCATATTTTAATCAGTTGCCCTCGTACATATCGCATTCATTCAGATAAACGCGCAAAAAATACGTCGGAACGAAATCTGTTGTCTGTTCGCAGTGAAATTTTGCACATCCCAAGAGGTCATTATTGGTCACCGAAGTGCCAAAACTGAACTCAATCCGATATTTGGTTTCGGAATTTCCAGCAAAATATTCCGCTAATAGTTAAAAAAATTTTTAATTTTTTCTACTCATGCTACCCCCACGAAATTTAGCATAAGTGTTTTCGTTGGTACTTCGCATATAACTACCGAGCTTCAATTCAATCGGATCAGTTTTTTTCGAGTTATAGTGAAAACAAAATTTCAATTTCATTTTCCATCCGATCAATATGAGACATATAAAGGTCATGATTATACAATTTGATGCTGAATTTCAGATAGATCGAGTGATCGGTTTCGGAAATATTCTTGAAAAACGGTTCAACTAAAAATGGTTTCGGAAATATTCTTGAAAAACGGTTTAACTAAAAATGGCCGTAACTCCGAAACGGCTCGATGGATTTTGCCCATTAACGAACCTGTCCGAGGTATTTACGCTCCAAACATTCCCTACAAATTTCAACGCTCTAACTCGTTCCGTTCGAGAGTTATCGTGCTAACGGCCGGACTGGACGGACAGAATTGAATGTTCGACAAGGAGTCGAACCCAATCGTTTGAAACCATTTTCGAAAATAAATCGAAAAATACAGACATTGTGACGAAATGATAACACGCTGTTCCTTGCGGAACACGCGCGCAAAAACTATCTGCTAATGCACTGTGTGAGGATATGAAATTAGATGTGACTTTGAAGAAAATCCACATAAATCGAGAAGAGATGCCTCCACAACATTCAATGTTAGCCATATATCGATTCTAAACATATTGAAACAAAATAAAATGCATCCCCATAAAATTATACCTACCCTGGAGCTCTTGGAAGATTTTGATAGGAGAACTTATTTTTGTGAACAAATGATGGACATGTTGGTTAGCAATATTATCCAATTAGTAGCATTTTGTTTTCTGATGAGTGCACTTTTTCTCTGACCTGGTCTACCGAAAATCCTCACTGGATGAGAGAGGAACACAGCAATTCCCTCAAAAGGTTAATGTTTGGGCAGGAAATGTTCGAAACCATATCATCGAAAATTTAAATCCCTTTCAATATATCTTATGATATACACTAGAGGATATTCCATTTGAAATATTGCACATTTTATCATTTAATTATGTCTTGGAAACTCCTCGGATTTTGAACAACCCTGTATAATTAGGGACTAATGTCATTATACGTAAATTATACACGGGATATCGGTAATCCATAACCGAAATTTCGGCTTTCTAGGATTCCAAGTAATGAATGTTGATTTTAAGCTGTTTTGCACAAAAAAGGAAGCCAATCAATAAAATACTCAAAATCTGCTAGAGATAGAGAGGATGAAGTTCATACTGAATTAATCAGTAGACTATGTCGATTCGAAAAAGCAATAATATATAGGGTGTTCCATTTGAAATATCAAACTTTTTAGTACTTTTTGATATAAGCGGCAACACCGCAGCGCTGAAAATATTCTAGATCGATGGAGCAGCGGTTCCTAGCCAAGAAACCAAATTTTCAATAAAATCTTACTTCCCGTTCTACTCAAAAGTCCAGGGTACCATCGACCGTGGCTCTTCCTGTATATTGGTGAAGATATTGCAACGATCGGGTGTACAGGTCGACTGTATTACACTCGACAAAATAAGTTTTCAACAGTTTTTGATTCTTGACGGGCCTGGAATTCCATAAATCATTGAGACGAAATATCAAGTCCGCCTGTGTTCATATTTATTTCCGTGCTTCCGAGCGGCCGCCCGGGGTTGAATATGACAAGTCGATGCGTCAACAGATTGTCAAAATTCAATTACATATCGGTTGAACAACATATTATATATTGCCAATTATCCAGAGCAATTTCATTCCCGAAGAATTGTATAGAATATAAATTCGTAAATTCATTTATTCTCCGATAATTTTTCAATACCAGAGAATCAGTTTCAGAGGATCTTGGAAAACAGTTATTTAGATGCATTTATAGCGATATAAAAAACCATTCGTTGGTCAAAGAGAATTAAATATGGTATATTGAAAGTATTTTGATGAATTTCAATTAATATTTTCAGATCAGAAATCCTTAGGTATTTTTTGTTGTTCTCTACTGAATGAAGGTTACATTTGTTTTCATTTATTTCGAGAGGAAACGTGTTATCGAATGAATTTAGTAGATTTTATTCTTAAAATTACGTGAAACGTGAGTATTCTCGTATATTATTAGATATTAAAATTGCTGATGTATATAGATGTAGTTGAATGAAATAGAGAAAATATCGTCTAATACTCGTTGTAGAAGGCAATTCCAACACTCATTCGCATTCGTGTTTGAAAAGGATCCCATTCTGCAACTTTTGGAATATACTATTCAGTATCGTAATAGCTCCTTCGTCGCTCGTTTTCGAAATTCGCACTAGTGTTTGAATAGGAGCCCATTCTGCAACTTGTTTTAGAATATACCATTATTCGAACATGTCCAAATGGCTAACGACCGAATTCTTCCTGCCTACGAGCCTACGAGCAGATTATCTGATTTGGTTACAATAATTCTACGTACTTCAAAATATTAAGAGGGGGAGTTGAATTAACTTTCAGACTCTCGATTCCTAGTATATTATTTGAATAAATAAACCACAATTGAGGAGAACGAGGCACAGTTATGTCAATATTTTCATTTCGATGTCCCTTAACTTCAGCCGGAGACACTGGAAGTTTGCCAAATAGTTTGTAATAATACAATTGCCAAACTTGTAAACTGAGTATATATGCAATTTATTTTCGTACAACGAGTTCTAAGTGATGTATAGTCAAATAAAGATAACCTTAACTTTCCCAAGTTGACATTTGACCGTTGAATAATCCAGCGCGGATAGATATGAAGAAAGGAAAATCACTTAGGAATATGGCGCTCTTACCAGAGCATCATTTCGCCAAATAGCCCAAAATGTTTAAGAAAACTTCAATATCTCGGTCCCAATCTTACAAAGCTGCAGTTACCGAGATTCGATAGAAACTTTAAAAAATGTGGTTTAAGCACTGACGTGAAGTCAGAAGCTTTTGCGCGCATGTTCTAATGTCTACTCGCCTCTATTGGACAATCTACTACGATGAATTTCAAAAGTTGTTTCGGGAAAATAGGTCTCAACAATCGGCTATTAATCTCTTTATTGTATCATAACCAAGCTTTCGGAAATCATCGTTTCCTTCATCAGGGTGCTAAAAAATACATGGTAATACAGTAAAACTAACAAAAATATGGCCGCACACAACTGTGAAAATCCAATACTTACAACAAAGTGAGAAAAACTTCGTCAAAATCATAAAAAACTTTACAACAGGATACAATCCAATGGCCAACCACATCAACAACTCAAATTGCAACATTAATGCAGAAAATCTCCTGAAGAAAAATCTTGTTCTAAAGCTTCCAAACGACTTCTTCAGGAGATTTTCTGCATTAATGTTGCAATTTGAGTTGTTGATGTGGTTGGCCATTGGATTGTATCCTGTTGTAAAGTTTTTTATGATTTTGACGAAGTTTTTCTCACTTTGTTGTAAGTATTGGATTTTCACAGTTGTGTGCGGCCATTTTTTTGTTAGTTTTACTGTATTACCATGTATTTTTTAGCACCATGATGAAGGAAACGATGATTTCCGAAAGCTTGGTTATGATACAATTAAGAGATTAATAGCCGATTGTTGAGACTAATTTTCCCGAAACAACTTTTGAAATTCAACTTAGAAGGTAGTCGCTAATTCCACCTACTTAATCTACTACGAATTTAGCATCTACACACCGGGTGGCCCACCACAGACGCGGATCTCGTTTTGAGGGAGTAAATGAAGATATTTTCAGAATCTTTTTTTGTGATGTGTATAGGGTGTTCTAAAGCACAATTTAAAATTATTTTCATATATACAGGGTGTTCGAAAACAAAGATATAGACCAAAGTTACATTTTTTCAATAGTAATACCCTGTATTTGAACTAAAAAATGGAATGGCAAGCTCAAATTATGATGAGTTTCTTCAGATCACTTTATACCTTAGAAGTACCATTTACGAGAAAATGGCGAAAAATTGAAAATATGGAGTTTTTTTAAATAGCAATTAATGAAGAAACCAGTTACGCCCGCGATACAGACATTATTTTTTTGAATAGACATATTAGCTACTCCTATACAGAAAATAAAAAAATAACTCTGGAATATACAGAGTGATCATAATAATTTTCAAACATCAACCACAAATAATGGTCTAAAACTTTCTTATTTCAAATGGCACACCCGGTATTTCTATTTCACGTTGAACGTAAAAAATAATTTCGAAACTATCTTCACAAGGTTTTCCTACACCTAAACCTGATAGTTTTCTCAGCAATTTTCGACCATTATTTGTAGTTGATGATTAAAAATTAATTATGATCACTCTGTATATTCCAGAGTTAATTTTTTATTTTCTGTATATGAGTAGCTGATAATATGTCTATTAAAAAAAAATACTGTCTATATCGCGGGCGTAACTGGGTTCTTCATTAATTCCTATTTAAAAAAACTCCATATTTTCAATTTTTCGTCATTTTCTCGTAAATGGTTCTTCTATGGTATAAAGTGATCTGAAAGTCCCATCATATTTTGAGCTTGCCATTTCATTTTTGAGGCCAAATACAGGGAGTTACAATAAAAAGAATGTAACTTTGGTCTATATCTTTGTTTTCGAACATCCTGTATGTATGAAAATAATTTTAAATTGTGCTCTTGAACACCCTACACACATCACAAAAAAAATTCCAAATTATCTTCATTTACTCCCTCAAAACGAGATCCGCGTCTGTGGTGGGCCACCCGGTATACCCTTTTCTCAGCTTTTATAATTTATTTATTTATTTACTTATGAAAATGGGATAAAAACAGGTTACACCCAAAAAAGCATCCACTTAAGACTAACAAAAAAATTAAAAGTGTTTACAAAAGTGAACCGTTAATCGGAAAATCTCACATTTTTACGGGAAAAAATGCATATGCACATATATTTTTACTATGATAAGAAAAAGGAGAACAACAAATCACAGACAAAAAATCCACTTACAGTTGTACCTACAAGAAGGCAAAAATAAACCACGAAAAAAGAGAAATCCAGGATCAAGGATGGAAAATCCTTCTACAATTATTCTTGAAGGCAGGCAAGGATAAAACAAAAATATCCAAACTTCCGACATACTTATTAAAGAACTCACACATTCTGGTCATAGGAGCGTTCCTACCAATGTTAGTTCTGAAACATCTACTATGAAGCAGTTGCCCATTTCTGGTTTGTCTAGATGGCACATGATAATGCACAAATGATGTCACCTCCGGCGAATCGTAATAGTTCTTCAAACCTTGTATAGAAAAACCAGATCGGAAATTATTCTCCGCTGTTCCAAAAGCTGTATGCCGTAACCACTGCGGATCGCACCTATCCCCAATGCAATATATTCTCTGGTCATCTTAAAGTGAAGGAACCTGATGAATTTATTCTGAACCCTTTCAAACCGCAACTTATGCACACTATAGTAAGGGGACCACACAACACTGCCATAACTAAGTTTACTCAAGACGAAGGAATTATATAAAGATCTTATTGCTGCCTCAACTTGGAAGTCTCTGCACAATCTACACAGGAACCCCAACATCTTGTTTGAAGCTGACATGACAAAATAGAAGTGGGCATGGAAATGAAGTTTAGAGTCGAAGACTACACCAAGATCTTTAATTTTCTCCACTCTATCGATGATATTCTGATCCAATTGGTATTGATGATCGATCCTATTAGATTTCCTGGTGAAAGAAATAGAAGCACACTTTTTGTAGTTTATTTTCAAATGATTCTTAGAGCAGTAATAATATATGTAATAATAATAATATATGAATATATTTCATACCATTTTAATGACAGGCTTCAGTAGAGGATCGTCTATAATCACAGAATTTGTAATTCGAACCTATGTATTCTATTGGTATTAAAATACGAAAAAACCTACGTATCAACTAACTCCAGGATACGATATTCCCGAAATTCCGCGATAATTAGTGGGTCAGTATTCTAAAAGTAATCACCGAGTTTTAAACTGGACCAGATCGGTATATTTTGAGTTATAGAGGAAATAACAACATAATTTCAGATGAGTATAACTCCAAAACAATACTTATGCCAATTGACGAACTAAAATGTTACATTCGGATGCGCAACCTACCCTGAAAATTGATATCTCTCGTTCTCATGTTAACGTGAGATACGTAATACTTTTTCGTAATTTTTTTAAAATTCTCTAGTGGTACTGTTCTCACAACATTTCACACACGTCTTTATGTCAATATTCTATAACTAGTTACCAAGCTTCAATTCGATCGGGTCTGTATTTTTATAATTATCGAGGAGATAATATTCCATATGTGTATATAACTCCGAACCGTTAGGCCGATTATGCCCAAAAACGAACTTACCTCTCCCATTCGGATGCGCAACTTACACTGAAAATCGTCCCTATCTCTTTACGTTCAAAAGTTATCTAGGCAACGGTCACCCATCCAGCTACTGAGCTCACGCAAGGTTGCTCGGATCTACAAAATATAGATCCGTCGTGTTCAAACTTGGAAATTGGCATTAGAGTTAGGTTTTGAAGGCTCTCGCAAAATTTCATCGATAGTTTCTAATATATAGAATTTTTTTCTATGATTTTTTTTAATTTTCTAGATATACGATCCTCAGGAAATTCTGCAAGAATTTTTGCGTCGGCATTTTAAAGCCAATAACCATGTTTGAATTGGATCGGTTCCGTATTTTTCGAGTTATTGAGGAAATAACAACCAAATTTCAGATGGGTATAACTCTAAAACCGTTTTGCCGATTATGCCTATTAACAAACTCAAATGTCGCATTCAGATGCACAACCAAACCTAAAAATTACCATACTACCTCTTTCCGTTCTCAGCTAAGCGTGACATAAATAATATTTTTTTATACATCAGATTTGTATTGGTTGAAAGCAAAATTATTACTCGGAAACCGATTATGCCCATTAACGAGTTTGTCCGTCGTATTGGAACGCACCACCTACCCTGAAAATTTCAAGTCGCTATCTCTTTCCGTTCTCAAGTTATCGTGGCAACGTACAGCCGGCCGAACAGAATCAAATTTGTGCTATAATTCTTCACCAGAGAGTCGAACCCAATCGTTTGAGACCATTTTTGGCAAGAGATTCGAAAATTACAGATATTTGGCAAACATGCGCGCAAAAAGTCTGGTTATGTATACTCCATTCACTTTTATAAAGCCTCCCGGTTGGCCATGGAATTTTGACACATTTCACCTTGTATATGTTGAAAATGTTAGGTTATTCTCATTTTCCTGTCAGATAACTAACTACTCAACGTTGTCGTAGTAATTACGTATTTTTCACAATGTGAATTTTCTTGGGAAAAATAAACGGAATTTGAGAAGATATGTGAATTCAACAATTCCAAAGACCTGGAGACTGTTCAAGAAAATTTTTCATCTGTTGTTACTATGGAAATATTAGTATATAAACTGATTGGATAATTCAGTTATGCTATTTTCTTGCAGGGAAATCAACAATCAATTGTTGAATTTTGATGAAGAATAATGGATACAGTAGACCGTTACTTTGTGATAGTTCATTTGAAAAAATAATAAAAGTACCTGAATAACCCGGCAGGAAAACTTCTAACGAACAGACGTACCTATGTAATTTCCCACATTCAGAAATTCACAAGAAATAAGCCTACAGAAGACATTTAAATACCTTGTTGCACAACTTGAAATACACCAGTTTTAAAATTTAGTAGTAACGAAACCCGAGACATTGTTAAACCACAATAAAATATAGTGATAGTATAGGAAACTAAGTAATTTCATTCGAGAGTTCAAAATGTCCTAAGACAGAATGAAGTTTTCCTATTGCAGATTTCAGTTCTGTATAGCACACTCTGATACTTTGTCTCTGCTTCTTCCAAACTGCTTTCGGCATTTTCAATTTCAAAGCGAAGAGTTCTTTATAATTCGAAGATAATGATCTGTGATAATATCTTGTCTTAGATGTTAATTGTTGAGAGTAGAAATTGGCAACGTCTCAGAGAATTGTTTTGACATTGACGCTATTTCAGGAGTGCCTTAGTTTTAGTTACAAAAACGTGATAGACCTAAATCATGTCCAACCGGGAGACTTTATAAAAGTGAATGGAGTATGTAAATATGTTTAAATGGATGCCAGATGGATTTATGTTCAATGATTTGGATAGTATAGTTTTGAGGACTCAAACATGAAGAAACGCGTAAAAGATGACCTCAAGTCAGTTCTTTTTCCAATTTTTGCGCGCATGTTCTGCGGAACAGGGTGCTATCATTTTGCCCAAATGTCTGTAATATACGAATTATTTGCCGAAAATGAGTTCAAACGATGAGGTTCGACTCACTGATAAGGAATCAGAGATCAAATTTGATTCTGTTCGACAGGCCGGCCCTTGCGACGATAATTTTCGAACGGAAAGAGAAAGCGACATGAAATTTTCAGGGTAGATGGTAACTAGTTGTAGAATACCGACATTAAGACGTATATGGAATTTTGTGAGGATCGTATTACATACTAGAAAATTTTACGAAAATTATGAAAAAATATTGTGTATCTCACGATAACTTGAGAACGGAAAGAGATAGCAATATGCCATTTTCAGAGCAGGTTGCGCATCTCAATGCGACATTTAAGTTCGTTAATAGTCATAATCTGCCAAACGGTTTTGGAGTTATACCTATCTGAAATGTTGTTGTTTTTCCCTCCATAACTCAAAAAATTACAAATCTGATTCAATTGAACCTCGGTAATTACTTGTAGAATAACGACGCTCTAATTTCCGAGAAATTTCGTAAACAGATAGAAACAAAATAAAAAAAAATATTTTTCAAAACTTTTATTTCAGAAACTATGCGTCTAAACCAGCTGAAATTCCGCATATAACTACGAAATAACGTAAAATGTTACAAATGATAGGTTACGGCAATAACACCCGAACACAAAAAGAAATAAGCCGCTTGTTTCATGAGAAATTTCCGAATTTGCCGCCTATAACCCAAGGGACAATAAGTAAAATAGAGAAGCAATTTCGCGAGTTTGGGCATTTGAGGCAGATTAAAAAAGCAGCCACTAATACACTGTGTGAGGATGTGGAATTAGATGTGATGCTTGACTTTGAAGAACATCTACATAAATCTAGTATGTATGTATCCCTATAAATGATACCTACCCAGGAGCTCATGGAAGACGATTTCGATAGGAGAAGTTATTTTTGTGAGCAAATGATGGACATGTTGGATAACAATATTATCCAATGAATACAAATTTTCTGATATTGCACTTTTTTTCTCAACGGCCATGTTAATCGTCAAAATTGCCACTACTGGTCTACCGAAAATCCTAACTGAATGAGAGAGGAACACACGCAATTCCCTCGAATGACCAGCGCGATCCCCTGATCTTAACCCATTAGATTTTATTTTTTTCTAATTTGATTTTTTCAATAAACGTGAAAGTGATAACCTTTCTGAATAGAGAATGAGGAGACATTTCAAACGATGTATCACAAACCCATACTTCTTATTGTATTGTACAATTGGGGGTTGCACCTGTCTTTCGAAGGGGGTTGAATGTAGGTTTCGCATTTTAACGAAGAATAATGACAATTTAAATTTTAAATTTCACGTGTTTCGGGATTTTTCATAAATATGTAAATTGTACAGCAACGAAGATAATGAATTTATTCCATTTGGCTTTTCCACACTGTATAAATCAACTTTCGACGGAGAAAAACGAAAGTCCTGGGCTAACTTTTATTTCAATTTCGCGGTTTTCCGGAAAATTCGAAGAATTCTCGTGAAAATATCAACGGCACAATTGCAGCACCATTTTTTCATTAATTTTTGAGGGAAAAAAACAAAAGTGCTGGATAAAATTCTTGCTTAATTCTTGATTTCCGGGAAATTTCCGAAAAACGCCACAACTCAGTAAAAATAGAGCAAATACATTTCAGCCGTTAAAACCCACTTTTTCGAAATTTTTTGAAATATCTTGAGAACCGTATGAAGTTGCACAACATTTTATTTTTCGTATATCGAAAAGTGCTGGGTCACACACATTGTACCCTTATCCGGACACCCCGTATATCGTATGACTGTAATTATGTAGAAATGAGTCAAATTACGAGGAAATCTATCTTTGCTCATCATCGAGCTGCATATTCATGAGTATGCTGTCCGGTATTTCATAAGATACAGAAACTGTAAATAACGAACTAGTTTACAGAATTATCACGCTCATGGCCGGCGAATTCTCAAAAATTATTTCGAGGCTCTTAACGGAACATATATTTAGTGATCATTAAAAAGATTGGATAAATTATTTGTCTTACCTGTCCGAAATGTGCAGTTCCTGGTGGACAGGAAGGTATTGCTGATTCTTGAAAAAATATACTCAACGCCGTCTAGAATAAAAAATTAAATTATATATCTTCCTATGTCGATAGAGATGTAGCTATTATGTTGGAACAATTTATTAGCCAACCATGAAACATCAAAGAATGTACGAGTACAGAATCATTTTTCAGTAGTTTCTTTCGTCTTTTCATTATGATTTCCTTTCATTGTTGTTGAATAATTGTTCCTTATTAAAAATTTTTGGACATAACATCGAATAAATATTGGGGAACAGATGTCTCGTAAAATTCATAGATTTAGTAGTTTCCAGAAAACAAATATAAATGTCACGGATAGAGCCTGCTTGTCGCTGAGAAACTAATTTCAAATTAGAGAAAAAATTATCAAAGTAAAGAAAACAACTTGACTTAAGTTATTCAATATATACTGACGAAAAAACTGCAACACCAGAAGGAGCTGTTTAAATTTTAATTTTGTTTTGGTAAAACATAGATAGTATAGCCAGGAGAAAATTATTGAAATTTGAGGAAAAAAAACGAGGGTTAACAATTTTTTTAAATAGATTTGTTAATAATGTGTTTGTCCACCGCGATTATCTATACACTCCCCAACACGTCTTGGCATTGATGCAATAAGATGGTATATTTCTTCTTGAGGGATACTAGCCCAAGCTACCTGTAGTTCATGTCTCAGATCCGCCAAAGTCTGTGGGGGCTGGGGTAAATTTCCAAGCCTTCTACCCATGATGTCCCAAACATGCTCTATGGGCGAAAGATCGGGGGATCTGGGCGGCCATGGCAAAATATTCACAAGGGTCGCTTCAAAAAAGTTTAAACTAACTCTGGCAACATGAGGTCGAGCATTATCTTGCTGAAATATTGTATTCTCGAGCCGGTTAAGGTAAGGGAAAACATATGGCTCCACTATTTATTGAAGGTAACGCCGCGCTGTCATGTTACATCAAATAAAGACTAAAGGTGACCTACTTGCATGTGCAAAAGCACCCCATACCATAACGCCTACTTTTCGGTGTACATGACGCTCAATATCAAACTGAGGTTCACGTCTTTCTCCCCGACGTCTTCTAACCCTTCTTCGGCCATCATGTGCACCCAAGGAGAATCGAAATTGATCAGAAAAGGGACCTGATGCCATTCCACATTCCAATGTTGACGTTCTCTGTACCACTGTAATCGTTCCCGGCGATGCTCAACCGTCAGAGGTAACACAAGATGGGGTCGATAATGCTGCAGTCCAAAAGACCTTATCCGGCGGTAAAACGTTCGGACAGTTACAGGATGGCCTTGTTCTCCTAACCACTCATCAGCCAAAAGATCGAGTTGTCGCAAATAGGTCTCTATACAATAGCCGTAAGTCTTTGACCTCGATTTTGAACTTCTTTTGTGCTCCTTCGACGTCCGGTGCCTACTCTTCTTCGATTTTGGGCATTATCAAACCACGTTTGATAACATCTCATAACAGTAGTGTGATTTCTGTTCGCACGGTTAGCGATTTCTCGAAATGACAACCACGCCTCCCGTAGACCAATAATTCGACCTCTTTCAAATTCACTAAGCTGGCGATAAATTTCGCGTACACGTGCTCTAGGCATTTTAACAACATCTAAACATCGACTTTGAATCTCCTCGACCAGCTGTATGTAAAATTTAAAAAATTTGCAAAAACGACTACAATATGTAAGTAACAAAAAATGTTCCTCTATTTCAGTATCGTAATGAGTCCATTCCAGCACTGAAAACAGTGCTGGAATGGACTCATTCCCGCATTGTTTCTAGTTATATTTTTCGTTTTGTGGTAGTCAGCACTGACATTCGATCCTATCAAATTTCAACACACGTCAATTGACAATACAATTGGCGATTCAAGTCGGGCTCCGAGCCACCTGGTGGCGAATTTTGAAGCGTCGTGTATGGGTAATGGAGTTTGTTTTGCTTTGAGATGGTATATTTCTTAACGCATTAACTGTTGTTTGTGGGGATTGAATGCTTAAAATTTATTTTTCTGCATTTCTTTTATATATTAGACTATTGAGGTTAATGATAAATTACTTCAAATGTCCAAATCAAAAGTGTTTTGTTGTGTTTATGGATAGTTTGGCCAACAGGGATAAAGTGTTCTGACATGGAATCTGGTACTCCCAAAGTAGAGGAAATAATGACAATTATGTTGTGCTGTGGTGAACTTATCAAACCCTATTTGTTTCCGAAGATCGTTTCTGAACGTAGTTTTTTATTTTTGAGGCCTAATGTACTTTTCTTTCTATTTATTATTTTGTATTGCTCCATAATACGTCAATATTGCCCAAATGTATTTATTGCTCATTTGAAATTTCACATTATATTATCTGAATCGCATTGTAGTGCTTTGAAAAACCTCACCCTTACCACCTTGTACCTACATAATTTTATCAAGGTATTATTTAAGACCTTCAGGATAAGTTAATGAAA
Source organism: Halyzia sedecimguttata (assembly GCA_937662695.2). Lineage (NCBI taxonomy): Eukaryota > Metazoa > Arthropoda > Insecta > Coleoptera > Coccinellidae > Halyzia > Halyzia sedecimguttata. Next base: position 78,979,966 of record OW569411.2, read on the forward strand.
GTTTCATGGAACGTCACACATATTTAATTTATACATTAATATATACATAAATAAAGAAACGAAACAGAGTATAAGACATTCAATGTCAAAGTACTTATGAGCCAATCAGAGGAAAACTGGTATAACTCACAAATTTCGAATTGTTGAGTTGATACTCATATTTTGGTACCTACGATTGTATTTCATTCCCTGAATGAATGGTATAAGTCGAAACAATTTTGTGACCGAGTTAGAGCCTGTTGATGTTTTACCTCTCAACGAAATGCCTTGATTTTTTGAATCCATTGAAAGGTAAAACCTTAAATTCCCAACAAATCACAAATGGAGTTATACCACTTTTCCTCTGAGCGGCTCTTATATCTCCAGTGATGTAAGTATGTGAGTAAGTACCTATGTAAACACTCGCATGTTGTATCATTAGCTGATACAATCCTATTTGACTGTATTCATTCAAATTGATATAATATATTCTTTTGGATCAAGATCAATTTGTTTAACAATATAGCATATGTATGACAGTAAAAGAAGTGTTCTCAGGGGGGGAACGGCTTTATATTTGGTGCTCTTCTCATTTTTTTTATTTTTCCACAAGCGCTTGAGGAGGTCAGTCCTGAAACAAAAAACGCAAGGAAAAGCAAAATATCTAAAAATTATATTGTGTATATATTATTCTCAAATTGCAAGTCCTGATTCAGACATCAAATAAATTAAAATTATACAACCTTGTGCAATGTAGAAGTAGAGCTGATATATGTTTACATCTGCCTCCTAAACCAGCCTTACAAGAACAGCTAAAAGCTGATATTCTTGCAGACCTTTCATCCGATATAATTTTTCCTCTTATTTCGTGAGGATCTGTTGAGAGGGCTGAGGTTTGCAAACACAAACCGAACACTTCTAAGCATCGCTGACTTTTGCCCAAACTTCCACACATAATAATGTGACCGGCATTCAAGACCGCTTCTTCTAAAATATTTGATCTTTGGATAATGCATGATTACTTATAAATTTCAATGAACTCACCTTCTATCACGTTCCTACTATTTGGCGTTGCTTCCAAATATCGGAAATACTCACTAATGCTAATGAACACACTCTTTTCTCTTTCCATCTTAATTTTTCCTCGCAAATAACCTTATGCCAGACCTAATGTTTACAAATCTTACCCATACAGGCAAACACGTGGTGTAGAGGGCGCAGCCTACCCTTGAATCGCGAATATAAACTGGATATAGTGAAATAATTGTTGAGGAAAAGCTTTATTTTCATTAAAAAATATGGTACTAGAGATTTCCTTCTTACTAATTTTGAATCATTCATGCTATTAGAAAACTGTTTTAAATCTGATCTCCATGCCCTACGTACGTTTCAAATTCAAATTCCGTAATCTGTCAAATTTCGTAACAGTCACACCAACTGCCAAGATACAATACAAAAGTCACTAGGATGTATAATCTGAATGTTTCATTAAATTTCAACAGTATTTCACAAAACTTGCCTGAAATAGAGAAAATATCGTCTAATACTCGTTGCAGAAGGCAATTCCAAAACTCATGCATTCGAAAACTCGCTCCTTCGTCGCTCGTTTTCGAATTTCGCATTCGTGTTTCAATAGGAGCCCATTCTACAACTTGTTTTAGAATATACTATTACATGTTTCACGATTTTTGGCGCTCTGGTTTCTTGGAAAAGTGCTTATCAATTTGCCCAAATGTCTGTAATTTTCGAATTTTTGGCTGAAAATGGTCTCAAACGATTTGGTTCGACTCACTGATCAAGAATCCGAGGTCGAAATGGATTCTGTCCGGCCGGCCGTAGGCACGATAACTCTCGAACGAAAGGAGTTAGAGGATTGACATTTGCAAGGTGGGTTTGGAGCGTAAATATCTCGGACGAGTTCGTTAATGGGCGAAATCTATCAAGCGGTTTCGGAGTTATGGCCGTTTTTAGTAAAAACATTTTTTATGAATATTTCTGAAACCGATCATTCGATCTATCTGAAATTTGACATCAAATTGTAGAATCATGACCTTGATACGCATGTGAAGTTTTGTATTGATCAGGATATCGCAAAGTGTAAAAAAAAATTTCTACAATAGTTCTCGAACGGAATGAGCTAGGCAGGGAGATGAATATCTCGGTTGAGTTCGTTATTGGGCAAAATAGGCCAGATGGTTTCGGAGTAACGAATAAGTAACAAATTTCAAATTCAATTTTTATTTAAGATGCAGTTTCACCATAAAAAACCATTGATATCATTTTCAACTCCAACAAGCTAATACTTTCGGAGATTTTTCGAAATTTCAATAATGAATCGTACTTCTATGTTTTCACAGAATGCTATAATTATTCTTTCTATGCTTTATTATATGTATGATCTGTGTTCATACTCGTACATGTCATCCTGTTCTATAAGAGAGAGTCAAATTCGTTTCAGCTATTTTAGTTTGATTTCTTCCATGGTGTAGTTCTCATTCTCAGATTGCTCTTTTAATCTTGATAAATATACGATTATTTGAATTGAATTTCCTTTATGATGCAGTTCTATCATAAGAAAACATTGATATAATTCCCAACTCTGAGAAACCAATATTTTCGGAGATAATTATAATTTGTCTGTTTGAACAAGAGCGTCGGAAAGCTACTGACCACAGGGCTTGAACCCAAACTACGTTTTACCAAAAAAAAAAATTAAATTTAATCAATGCTTGCAGCTTTTACTTGATGCCAATCCATATTAATTCCAATGAAAAAAAAAATCTTATAAAGCACTAACGTGAACTCAGTAGCGCGCATGTTCTATTGTCTATTCACGCCTCACACACTCTCACCAAATACTGCATGAACGTTCAGATCGCCACAACCGAGTACTAGATTTCAGTTCGATCGGATCAGTATTTTTGAAAATATTGGGAAAATAAGATGCGACTTGCGAATGGTTTGTGCGGAATTTCAGCGGAAGCTAACAAATAGTTTCTCAAATATAAAATTTCTTAAGGAAAATAAAATTTGTTTTCCTAGTGATGCGATCCTCACCAAATTCACGCGTCTGTATTCTACAACTAATTTCCAAGTTTCAATTAAATAAAATCAAATAAAAACAAAATTTCAGATGGGTATAGCTCCGAAACTATATGACCGATTATTTACTTACTTAACCGTCGCATTCGGATGCGCAACCTTCTCTGAAAATTGCAAGTCGCTATCAGTTTCCGTTCAAAAGTTATCGTGGCAACTAGGGATTGCAATCCGGAAAAACCGTACCGGAAGTCCGGCGGATCCGGCGTCATTATTAAAGTTATTATTAAAATCATTAAAGTACTAATATCGCTATCGAAAAATGGAGTTGGTGGTAGAAGGGTGAAAATTTAGGGTTGTATGTATTTTTGGCGCTCTTGCTCCTCGAAACAGAGTGCTTATCAATTTGCCCAAATGTCTGTAATTTTCGAATTTTTGGCTGAAAATGGTCTTAAACGATTTGGTTCGACTCACTGATCAAGAATCCGTGGTCGAAATCGATTCTGTCCGACCGTCCGTCCATTAACACGATAACTCTTGAACGGAATGAGCTAGACAGTTGAAAATTTCAGTAGATTTGAGACAAATATCTCGGCTAAGTTCGTTATTGGGCAAAATCGGCCGGATGGTGGAGTTTACATTACAAATTTCGAGTTCCATTTTTTTTAAGATGCAGTTTCATCATAAGAATCCATTGATATTATTCACAACTCTAACTAGCTAATATTTTCGGAGATGTTATTTTTCAAAATTTCAATAATACATCGTACTTCTATGTTTTCACAGAATGCGAATTATATCTGTCTGTGTTCTATCTGTGTACGTTAGCTGGCGTTTGGTACAGTTTGAAAGATAAACGCCATTAGTGTCAAACGAAACTGAAAGTGTATTTCTGAAGATTTTGGTTGATGTAAGCATGTAGACAATTTGAAATTTGCATTCGCTAAATTCATAGGCAGAGTTTTTTGGTTAGTGAGTCGAAAATGAATGATGCAAGGAAGTCGAGCATAATTTACGAGTCATTCTCTAATTATGGAAGATTTAGAACGGGATTTCCAACTAATGTACAAGAAGTTATTCCTTAGTAACACAATTTAAGATTTCCTATATAAATATTTTGATTACATTAGATTCGTTTCATTAATAAAACTGGCTATATCATTCACTCAATTTTTCAGAATATCCATATAGTTTTGAAACACTTGTAGCCAAAATTGGATCGTCATATAAAGATAAGATGAAAAGGATTTTAATTTCTTTCATGATGCAGTTCTATCATGAGACATAAATGTCTCATTCGGACGCACAACCTACCCTGACAATTGCAAGTCGCTATCTCTTTCCGTTCGAAAGTTATCGTGGAAACGCTACTGAACTCACTCAATGCTGCTCAGATCTCTAACAATGTAGATCCGATCGTGTTGAAATTTGGAACTTGGCTGTAGAGTTAGGTTTTGAAGCCTTCCGCATAATTCATTGTTGGATATAATCGGCCAAACGGTTTCAGAGTTTCAGAGAAAAATATAGATCCGATCGTATAAAAACTTGATGAGCAGTTGTAGAATACCGACGCAAAGAAGTTTGTGAAATTCTGTGAGGATCGCATTACTAGAAAATTTCAAAAAAATTATTAAAGAATATTATTCTCACGATTACTTGAGAACGGAAAGAGATAGCGACTTGCAATTTTTAGGATAGGTTGTGCATCCTAATGCGGCATTTGAGTTGGTTAAAAGCATAATCGGCCAAACGCTTCTGGAGTTATATCAATCTGAAATTTTGTAGTTCTTCAATAACTCAAAATATACGATGTCGATTAAATTCAATTAAGAGTGTCCAATAGAGATGAATGGACAATAGAAAATGCGCGCAAAAGCTCCTGACTTAAGTGCTTCAACCAATTTTTGTTATATTATATTCCTTTTTCAATGGGTTTCATACTACTATTATTTTTTTTTGTTTCTTATCGACCCTGGTCTATAATGAATTAAAAATGCTATAAACTGCACTACTGTGAACAAATTGTAGCTGCATTATTATCCTTGAATGGACAATAGCATAGTTATGGATGACACCATATCATGCCTTCTATACAGTGCGCGTCAAAATTATGGAACGCATTCATTTTATGAAGAAAAATATTTGGCAACAAAATCCTGAAACAGGTCAATTTTTGTTTCACTTTTACCAAATTTTTATGCATTTTTAAAGGACTTTTGTTGCACCCTGTGCCATCCCCATCAACCCTCTAAATTTTTTGAAATGGGAAAGTGGGTCCTGTGGTACTTTTTTGGCTGACTCTCCTTAGTCGCACAAGCTCCTAGAAGATTTGGGAGGGTCAGTATAATCTTAATCATGTTTATAGCACGCGCGCCAAAGCAGATTGACTTTTCACACTTTTTCTTTCATTGTTGAGTCAATCTGCTTTGGCGCGCGTGCTATAAACATGATTAAGATTATACTGACCCTCCCAAATCCTCTAGGAGCTTGTGCGACTAAGGAGAGTCAGTTGTGTTCTTTTCCAACTTTGTTACTCTATCCTGATGGCAGCTTAGATACAACACTGTTAATTTTTGAACCGACAGTGAATTGTGTCCACTATCCTTTGGGTAGATCTTCGGCTCGCTCTATCCACTGAGCTTGAAGTACTCATCATTCAATTCAAATTAGCCACCGTGAACACGCGCGCCAAAGAGTACTGACTTCACGTCAGTGCTTTTCTTTTTTCAAGTTCCTTTAACAAATACAGCTATCAATACAGTTTGGCTGTTAGCTTTACCGTAGATCGAAAAAAATTGCGGATGTGGGACCTCCGTCAGGAACGCAATTGCCTCTTCTCCAAATCCGAACGTATTTTAATATCGATCTACCGAATATAGGTATTTATAAATTTGCCTCAGGGCCACCATACAGACATTTCAACTCGGAAACAACGCTATTTCCCCAAAATTGACTTGTGTCAGTGCACTGAATTGACATGAATATTCTTTTAAAACCTCACAATATCGGCTCATTACTCCCAACATATCCCATACAACCCAAAAACAGTAAGCGCATGCTAAATCTGCTCGTGGCTGCAAGTCCTCCCAAAATTACACACCTCACAAAAAACTCCGATTCTCCAACACTAGTGGTTCAGGAGATATCAGCGCTCAGCGCTCAGAACATAACCCATACAACCCAAAAACAGTCACTTCTCTTCTGCGCATGCGCAATCTACACGCGGCTAAAAGTCCTTTCAAAATCACACTCCTTGCAAAAAACTCCGATTCTCCAACACTAGTGGTTCGGGAGATATCGCATCTTTAATCCACGCATGCGCAGACCCTCATCAGGGATCTGGATTCTATGGAGGAATAGCATCCGCCACCCCAAAACCCCAATCCTCTCTGACGAAAACTACAGCAGTTAAATGAATACTCATCTGCGCATGCGCATAACGAAAAATGCCCGGAAAGGGCAGCATGAACCTCAAAAAAATAAGTTTCAGCATTTCAAGCAAAGTATACCTACCGCAAAATAGTAGTAATTTTTTTCATGTCACGTGATCTTCACGAAATTTTGCAAAAGTGTTTTCTTTGGTCTTTTGCATCGAACTACTGAGTTTCAATTTAATCAGATCAGTATTTTTCGAGTTATCGTGAAAACAAAATTTTAAAATTTTTGAAATTTTTTTTGCCACTTTAGGGCCGTCCGGTCACAACAAAACTTCACAGGCATATGAAGGTCATGATTCTACAATTTGATGCCAAATTTCAGAAAGATCGAGTGATCGGTTCCGGAAATATTCATAAAGAACGTTTTGACTAAAAACGGCCTTAACTCCGAAACCGCTTGGTGGATTTCGCCTGTTAACGAACTTGTCCGAGATATTTATGCTACAAAACTACCCTGCAAATTTCAACGCTCTAAGTCGTTCCGTTCGAGAGTTATCGTGCTAACGGCCGGCCGGCCGAACCGGACGGACAGAATTGAATTTGACCTCGAATTCTTCATCAGGGAGTCGAACCCAATCGTTTGAGACCATTTTCGAAAAAAAAAATCGAAAAAATACAGACATTGTGACGAAATGATAGCACGCTGTTCCTTGCGGAACACGCGCGCAAAAAGAAAAATGTTTTCTTGAAAATTTCTGTACGCCTGTAAAGAAGATACAAAGACCTTGCCAAAAAAGTACCACATGACCCACTTTCCCTATTAAAAAAATTTAGAGGGTTGATGGGGATGGTACAGGGTGTAACAAAAATCCTTCAAAAATGCATAAAAATTTGGTAAAAGTGAAACAAAAATTGACCTGTTTCAGGATATTGTTGTCAAATATTTTTCTTCTGAGAAAATGAATTTGTTCCATAATTTTGACGCGCACTGTAGAAGCCGGATCACCACAATCTGTTGTTTATTTGCTTACTATAAGCTTGTAGGACCGGAAAATCCTACACTTGAGAGTTTAAATGAATGAACTGCCAGTTAAATGAGTAATATACCAAAATAACCGAAAACAAACTAGTCGGAGAATGCTTTATCGTTAAAAATATTCAGTTGTTATCGACATTCATTGAATACCAAATTAAGTATAATTATACCAGAGTATTTATTGATGAGTAACGGACCTTTCAAATATGTAGTAAACACACACAAATTGCTTTGATTTAAAGAAATAAAATGATTAAAGTACTTATACAGGGGAAATACAGGGTGTTTTCCGAAAATTTTGAAGCGCTATAACTTTCGAACGGCTGTAACTTTTGGGTTGGTTTTTTGGTTCAAAATGTACCATGCCAACCTTTATCCGTACCTAATCAAGGGCGGATCCAGAGGGGTCATGACGACCCCTACCTTGGACTGATGGGACCTTAGCAAAATTCTCATAAATTTTCATAGAAATTAAAGAATCCATGTCTGGTATGCAAACCACCTGACCGTGGCCCCACCCTGACTTGAGAGCTGGATCCGCCACTGTACTTAATAATGAATGTTGGAGAAATAAGCCGGCAGGAAGTAAAAATAATCCTCTATGGTCTGTAAGTAAAAGTAAAATAACATACTTTATGTGAATAAAATATTTTTCAAATTTATTCTTGAAGAGTAAGAAATATTGTGTCAATTACATGTTTCATTTCGAGTGGCACAAATTTCTGCAGTAAACTACGATTTTTCAAAGACGAAATAAGCCAAGTTTTTGGCGATCTTGTTCCTCGAAACAGAGTGCTTATCAATTTGCATGTCTGTAATTTTCGAATTTTTGTATGAAAATGGTCTTAAACGATTTGGTTCGACTCACTGATCAAGAATCCGTGGTCAAAATCGATTCTGTCCGGGCGTCCATTAACATAACTCTCGAACGGAATGAGCTAGATAGTTGAAATTTTCGGAGTAGGTTGGGAGAGAGATATCTCGGTTAAGTTAGTTATTGGGCAAAAAGATTTTTTTTTACATTACAAATTTCGAATTCAATTATTTTTAAGAATCAGTTTCATCGTAAGAATCCATTGATATCATTTTCAACTCTAACAAATTAATACTTTCGGAGTTATGATTTTTCAAAATTTCAATATTGAATCGTAACTCTATGATTTCAGAGAATGCTGTATCGAAAATTAACGTCCGTATCATCTGTGTTCATACATTTCATCACTGTCATCTCATCTACAGATAAGAGACATGTCAAACAAAGAGCGAATGCAAAATAACCAATGGAATAACCTCAGCTATCGTAGATGGCTCTTGGCTAATCGATATGAGGATGACAAACCATATGATTATGATGATGGAAATATATATAGTTTGGCAATTTAATCAAATTCGATTCAGAATATCTCCAGTAGGGGTCGACAAGACAAGATTTCTTGTCTTGATAACAACTTCTTGTCTTGTCTTGAGATAAACTCAAGAAATTTAAAAAAATCTTGTCTTGACGTTTTCTTGACGTGTTATATGTTGTCTTGACTCAAGAAATTTCAAGATCAAGATCAAGAAAATTTTAAAAATTTTCTAGTTATACGATCCTCACAAATTTTGCAAGAATATTCCGTTGCCATTCTACAACTAATAACCATATTTGAATTGGATCGGTTTTGTATTTTTCGAGTTATTGAGGAAATAACAACCAAATTTCAGATGAGTATAACTCCAAAACCGTTTTACCGATTATGCCTATAAACAAACTCAAATGGCGCATTAAGATTCTCAACCTTACCTGAAAATTTCAAGTCGCTATCTCTTTCCGTTCTTAGGTTATCGTGACGTAAATAATATTTTTTAATAATTTTTTTTTAATTTTCTAGCAATACGATGTTCACAAAATTTCACAAACGTCCTTAGGTTTATATTCTACAACTACTCACCAAGTTTCAATTCGATCGGATTAGTATTGGTTGTACACAACATTACTACTCGGAAACCGTTGGGCCGATTATTCCCATTAACGAACTTGTCCGTCCTATTGGGATGCGCCACCTACCCTGAAAATTTCCAGTCGCTATCTCTTTCCGTTCTCAAGTTATCGTGGCAACGGCCGGCCAGCTGGGCAGAATCAAATTTGACCTCGAATTCTTGATCTGGGAGTCGAACTCAATCGTTTGAGACCAATTTCAGCGAAAAATTCGAAAATTACAGACATTTGGGCAAAATGATAACACGATGTTCGCCAGAACATACGCGCAAAAAAGATAAATTAGCCAAATGTTTACCATGTTTTCACAAAAATAACAAGTGTTTACCTGAAAATTAAAAATTCCGGGTTCAAAGTAAAGAAAATGTAATTTGAGATTTACTATAATAGTTTGTATAATACGCACGTTACAGAGCCCTTAATAATAATTACCAGAGAAATACAAAAATACTCTGCCAAATTATGGGCACAAAGTTCCCACAAAATTTTTTGTCGTACCTGCGCATCACAATAGTGAAAGTTGTATGTATTGTATCAAGAAAATTTGTTTTTTACCTAAAATGGCTTAATATGATCTGAATTGTACAAAAACAACGTTTGAGCAAACAAAATTTCGTGTCCGAGTGTCTGGGTGTAATGAGTGTGTGGATGTATATTTATTCGAAATGGTCGTATTGTTATTGAGCGATATTCCCTCCAATAATAAAGGGGGAGGGGGATAATATACAGAAAAAAAACGCTTCATTAATTAAAAACTTGATAAAACCTTTATTTTCTCAAATTTATTTAGTTTTATAAAGGAAAAATATAATTTTTATTTTTCAATCGTTATGCTAAATAGCGGAAAGGCTATATTCAAGGGCAGTTTTAACAATAACAAAGCCAAGGGATCAGCTAGTTGTTGACTCCATAAGAAGTCTTATGTGCCTTAATACTTGACTTATGAATTCTGATCTAAATGTAATATTAATTTTGATATTTTTCAAAATCTAGTTTTCAATTTTAGTTTGAACAGAATTATGATTTATCATTCTTGGCGCTCTTGTTCCTCGGAACAGAGTTCTTGTCAATTTGCCCAAATGTCTGTAATTTTCGAATTTTTGGCTGAAAATGGTATCAAACGATTTGGTTCGACTCACTGATCAAGAATCCGTGGTCGAAATCGATTCTGTCCAGCCGTCTCGAACGAAAGGAGTTAGAGGATTGAAATTTGCAGGGTAGGTTTGGAGCGTAAATATCTCGGACGAGTTCGTTAACCAGCAAAATCCATCGAGCGGTTTCGGGGTTATGGCCGTTTTTAGTAAAAACATTTTTTATGAATATTTCGGAAACCGATCTAGATCTATCTGAAATTCAGCATCAAATTGTAGAATCATGACCTTTAGACGCATGTGAAGTTTTGTATTAATCGGGTTACCGTAAAGTGTAAAAAAAAAATTTGAAATTTTTCAAATATTGTTTCTATAATAACTCTCGAACGGAATGAGCTAGGCAGTTGAAAGTTTCAGAGTAGGTTAGGGAGATAAATATCTTGGTAATGTTCTCTATTGGGCAAAATAGTAGAGATGGTTTCGGAGTAACGAATAAAATTTTTTTTTTAATCTACAAATTTCAAAATAATTTTTTTTAAGATGCAGTTTCACTATAAAATCCATTGATATCATTTTCAACTCCAACAAGCTAATACTTTCGGAGATATAATTTTTCGAAATTTCAATAATGATTCGTACTTCTATCTTTCCACAGAATGCTATAATTATTCTATCTATGATTTATTGTATGATCTGTGTTCATACTCGTACATGCCATCCTGTTCTATAAGAGAGAGTCAAATTCATTTTAGCTATTTTAATTTGATTTCTTCCATGGTGCAGTTCTCATTCTCAGATTGCTCATTTAGGCTTGTTTCACTTGTTCCATTCGGTTCGGTTCGTTTTCGGTTTCAACCAAAAACGAATGAAGCCCTTTCACACATATACGGTTCATATTAGGTTTTATGTTTTCTCCCGAAACACAGGCTCAATCACAATTCCAATTTTTTCTTGACGTCAGATTTATCAAAGTCATTCAAAATTTGAACAAAAACATATTTGCTTCCTGCTACCTGCGTCTTCAATTTATCTTTATATTTTTCGGGACTTTTGTCCCACAGCACTGGTTCAGATTTACAGCAGAAATAAGTCGATCCGCAGTTGGTAAACAATTTTCTCATGAATACTGAGATAGCAACAATATTCCAAACATATGTATTTATGTTTATATTTCTATATTTGAACAATTTGCGAACTATTGAAAGATATCTGCTCGATATGAGGTTAAAACCACAGAACGAGACAGAAAACATATGTAAATATTCATTACTTTATGGTTAAAACCGAAACTAAACCGTGTTTGTGTGAACGCTCCGGTTGATTTGTATTCCCTACACACGAATCCAAACCTGATTGAAACCTATTCGTGTCGAGGTAGTATTCGGTGCTGTACAGGTCCTATTCGGTACTGAATCTGAACCGAAGCATCGTTTCACACTTGTCGTCAGCGACCGAATGGAAACCGAAATCGAACCGAACCGTATGCATGTGAAACAAACCTTAAGGCTGGTTTATGCTGGCTGGTAACTTTAACTTAATCATATATATATAATATATATAGACATTTATTTTTAGTGTTTTGCTTTATAAACAGACTAAATAATCCGTTAACTTATTAATTATTATTATTAATAATAAGTAAACGGATTATGCAGTCTCAGTATCAACCATAGCGTTAGAAATCTATGTTTCAATTTTTAAGTTAGGGAATAAGTTAAAGTTACCAGCCAGCATAAACCAGGCTTTAATCTTGATAAATAAACTATTATTTGAATTGAATTTCCTTTATGATGCAGTTCTATCATGAGAATACATTGATATAATTCTCAACTCTGAGAAACCAGAGAGCTCCTGTCCACAGGGCTTGAACCAATTTTTTATTTACATTTTTCTGAATCATTCTAGCAAAAACTGGGTTTAATAAATTAAAGAATGCTATGTTATGTTATCTTTTTCACAAATAAATAACGTTTAGCGTTTTCATTGCTAGTCAAGATATTTCAAGACTTCTTGTTTTCTGTACAAGAAATCTTGGTATTGACATATAATTTCTTGTCCTGTCTTGAAATCAAATATTACTTCTTGTTCTTGATTGATTGAAATCAAGAAAAGATCTTGAAATTTTCAAGAACTTGGCGACCCCTAATCTCCAGTAAAAACAAAACTGGAATATTGGCTAAGTTTCAATAGATAAAATATAATTTTCATGGTAGAATTGAGGAAAGAATATCTCGGATAAGTTCGTTATTGGGCATAATTGGTCTGCTGGTTTTGGATTAATAATTTTTGGCACTCTTGTTGAATTTAAATTCTTTTATGATGTTTGAATTTAATTTCTTTAACGATGAAGTAATATCATAAGAATCCATTGACATCATTCCCAACTACAAAGTTGAAACAAGAGCGCCAAAGCTCCTGTCCACAGGGCTTTCCCACTTTTTGGCGCTCTAGTTCCTCGGAACTGAGTGCTTAACAATTTGCCCAAATGTCTGTAATTTTCGAATATTTGGCTGAAAATGGTCTCAAACGATTAGGCTCGACTCACTGATCAAGAATCCGAGGTTGAAATCGATTCTGTCCGGCCGGCCGTAGACACGATAACTCTCGAACGAAAGGAGTTAGAGGATTGAAATTTTCAAGGTGGGTTTGGAGCGTAATTATCTCGGACAAGTTCCTTAATGGGCGAAATCTATCAAGCGGTTTCGGAGTTATGGCCGATTTTAGTAAAACATATTTTTTATGAATATTTCCAAAACCGATCACTCGATCTATCTGAAATTTAGCATCAAATTGTAGAATCATGACCTTTATACGCATGTGAAGTTTTGTATTGACCAGGTTACCGCAAAGTGTCAAAAAAAAACTTTGAAGATTTTAAATTTTTTTTCTACAATAACTCTCGAACGGGATGAACTAGGCAGTGGAAATTTTCAGAGTAGGTTAGGGAGATGAATATCTCGGTTAAGTTCGTTATTGGGCAAAATAGGCCAGATGGTTTCGGAGTAACGAAAAAAATTTTTTTTTTTTAACAAATTTCAAATTCAATTTTTATTTAAGATGCAGTTTCACCATTGAATTCCATCGATATCATTTTCAACTCCAACAAGCTAATACTTTCGGAGATATGATTTTTCTAAATTTCAATAATGAATCGTACTTCTATGTTTTCACAAAATGCTATAATTATTCTATCTAAGCTTTATTATATGATCTGTATTCATACTCGTACATTTCATCCTGTTCTATAAGAGTTCTATAAGATGCAGTTTCACCATAAAAATCCATCGATATCATTTTCAACGTTTTCACAGAATGTTATGATTATTCTATCTAAGCTTTATTATATGATCTGTGTTCATACTCGTACATGTCATCTTTTACTATAAGAGAGAGTCAAATTCATTTCAGCTATTTTAATTTGATTTCTTCCATGGTGCAGTTTTCATTCTCAGATTGCTCATTTAATCTTGATATATAAACTATTATTTGAATTGCATTTCCTTTATGATGCAGTTCTATCATAAGAATACATTGATATAATTCCCAACTCTGAGAAACCAAAACTTTCGGAGATATAATTTGTCTGTTTGAACTAGAGCGCCAGAAAGCTCCTGTCCACAGGGCTTGTTCATATTCAATGCGCTCCGTAGCGATATTTGATAGATTTGTGTCGGTATTTTATAACTAGTTACCAAGTTTCAATTCGATCGGATCTGTATTGCTCGAAAACAAAATTAGTACTTGGAAACCGTTGGACATATTATGCCCATTAACCGTCGCATTCAAATGCGCCACCTACCCTGAAAATTTCAAGTCGCTATACCTTTCGGTTCAAAAGTTATCGTAGCAACCGCCAGCCGTTCGGACAGACTCAAATTTGACCTCGAATTCATCATCAGTGAGTAGAACCTAATCGTTTGAGATCATTTTCAGCAAAAAAAATCGAAAATTACAGAAATCTGGGCTAAATGATAGCACGCTGTTCGCCCGAACATGCGCGCTAAAAGAAACCCTCTGAACTCACATTCTCTAAGTTACCAAAGAAAACGGATATGTAATTATTTAAACTTTCATGTAAGCCAGGAATTTATTGATCTGAAATGGATGGAGTTTTCAGGACGTGAAGACCTTGATTTAAAGGAGACTTATAATAAATGTGCAGTGAGCATTTTACCCCCAATCAATTCAAATGTGTTCATCCACGTAGATTGTTGCATGCAGGACGCATTCACTTGCATTAAATTTGTGAACGACCACGTATATTGTTAAGAAATAATATCCCGAATTCAAGACAGAGCACCACTTACTTTTGTTTTCACGAGCCCAGAAAAACTATCCTTCCAGACAAAATAAAAGTAATTCGAATTTGGCGCCCTTTGTAATAGGTCTCTTGCATGTAGCACAAAATCTCGTATGTTTATGTTTTTCTGAATCTACTTCAATACAAGATCATCATGTATGCCCTCATCCATATTCATAATTTATAAAATTTGAATATTTCGGTATTGAAAATCAGTAAATCAAGAAGCAAATTCAAATGAGGTGAAACGCTTCTGAATCGTTGCTATGACGGCTGACGTAATTAAAATATACCATCTGCTTGTTACAGCCAATGACGACAACGAGCCCTTTATAGAGTGCTGTGTTACACTCTAATAAAGAGTGAAAGGGGCACGAGAAGAGAGTGAGAGTAGATATGACGGGTTACGTCACGTGGGGGCGCCAAGTTTCGATCGTTTGAACAGGAATTATGTGCAACCAAATTTGAATCATCGTGTTCTCGTGGAAAACTGAAAATTTTGACGGCGGTTGAACTTTTTCAGTATTCTTATGGATATAATAATCGATTCCAATAATAAAGAAATTGGTTCAAGCCCTGTGAACAGGAGCTTTTTGGCGCTCTTGTTCATACAGACAAATTATATCTCCGAAAGTATTGATTTCTCAGAGTTGGGAATTATATCAATGGATATTGATATTATGATGGAACTGCATCATGAAAGAAATTAAATTTAAAAAGTGTCTTTTAAAAAAATTCTTCAAAAATTATCTTTTAAAAAAAGAGAGCAATCTACATTGCTTCAATGCTTTAATGCTTCAAAAATTGTCATTAAATTTATTTATCAAGATTAAATGAGCAATTTGCAATGATTCAACCTCGAGGAATGGGTTGTTGCAACTTACACTCGGTGCATAGTTTTAACAACTCGAAATACCTAAGGAAAGTATCATCGAAATATCTAGAGCAAGGCTGGAGACAATCATAGCAGATTGTCCATTTATTCCTGATATTTGAGTAGGTAGTGGATTACGAACAAATTATTTCACTAGTTCAAAATATATTAATAAAATACTATCCTCTTTTCATAATTTAAAATTTAATAGTTCATACCATTAACACATTCTTTTCTGTATTATGAACCTTAACTCAAGAAAAAATGTTTAATACACAAATGTAGATCCATATTTCAGTATTTTTTTGCTAGCAACATTATGAAAATACTGTATATAGTATAGGAACATGTCTCACTACTTAAGGAAGTAAAAGGTAATATTAACCTCAGTGGTCAACGAACAGTAATTTCTTTTGATGATTCCATTATGTTCTTCTTTCCTATTGCCTCCATAAACTACATCATTAAAATCATCCAATTCTAAATTTTCTGAAACATCATCCCCATTATTTATACATAAATTATTCAATATGTAACCAGTAATATTATTTTCGGTTTCAAAACAGTCTTGTATATATTAACAAATTGAAGAATCGGATACTTGTTTTCCAAGAGAAAATATTTTCAAAGTACGAATTGACAATCTCTAATAGCTAGAAAAGATGACATTTATATGAATAGTGAACACAGACAGATTCTGTGTTCACATTCTGCGAATACATAGAACTTACGATGTAATTGAAACTTCGAAACATCATATCTCCGAAAGTATTAGCTTGTTAGAGTTGAAAATGATAACAATGGATTCTTATGATGAAACTGCATCTTAAATAAATTTAAATTCGAAAGCTGTAATATAAAAAATAATATTTTTTTTTCGTTACTCCGAAACAATTAGATCGATTTTGTCCAATAACGAACTTAACCGAGATATTTATCCCTCAAACCTACTCTGAAAATTTCAACTTTCTAGCTCATTCCGTTCGAGAGTTATCGTGTTAACGGCCGACCGGAAAGAATCGATTTCGACCACGGATTCTTGATCAGTGAGTCGAAACCAAATCGTTCAAGACCATTTTCAGCCAAAAATTCGAAAATTACAGCCATTTGGGCAAATTGATAAGCACTCTGTTCCGAGGAACAAGAGCGTCAAAAAGATTCATGCAAGAGACCTATCACAGTTTCCCTTATTCCATGAAGATCGTCATAACTCATAATACAATAAATCTGTAGGCATTCCCTTTGAGGTAGGTCTAAGTACTGCCGAATGGATGTTGAGTCGAGAGGGGTGTAATGTGCAGAACACTTGTTCTACATAGTCCATAAATTACGTGAGATGTTTAAGGGGGGGAGGGGGTCGAGTCAAATCTCATCTAATCTTACGTTGGAGAGAGGGGGGGGGGGGGTCTCGGCAAATATCAATTAGCAATTTTTTTTCTGATTTAAACAAAAAAAAAATAACTCAATGAAAAATTATATAGGATTTACACTTATTTATTCAATATTGTGACGCGTTTCGTCGACACAGCGACTTCATCAGACTACATCATACTGGTATGATCATCAGACTACATTGTAGTCTGATGAAGTCGCTGTGTCGACGAAACGCGTCACAATATTGAATAAATAAGTGTAAATCGTATATAATTTTTCATTGAGTTAATATGGATTTGCATCAAGTAAAAGCCACAAGCATTAAATTAAAAAAAAAAAAAATATACTCTTTTGGTCCATTTTATAATCACAGTAGTCACGATTTAAGTATTCTATTGTTAAATTTTTATTACACTTATAACTCTCAGCAATATTGATTACTAGTCGTATATAAAAGTAAAAAGTAATTTTTTTTTCTTTTTATAATAACAATCCAACGCGTTTACGTAAGAAACCCTCATTTTCAAAAATCTCACGTGAGATTAGGGGATGGGGGAGGGGTTTGAATAAAATCTCACGACATCTCACTAGGGGGGGAGGGAAGTACAGAAAATTTAAAAAAACACCTCACGTAATTTATTTATTTCAGAACCCAAAGAAAGATTGCAAAATATTATTATTGTTCTGTGATTGCAAGCGTTGATAGTAAGTTTATTCTTGATTCAACTTTTGCTTTTTTCTTGCATTTCATGTAAGATATTAGTGTCGAAAACTCTGAAGTGTTGGTGTAATTGAACTTTCTGGAGCTCTTGTTCCTCGGAACTGAGTGCTTATCAATTTGCATAAATGTCTGTAATTTTCGAATCTTTGGCTGAAAATGGTCTTAAAAGTTTTGGTTCGACCCACTGATCAAGAATCAGTGGTCGAAATCGACTCTGTCCGGCCGTCCGTAACCACGGTAAATATCGAACGGAATGAGTTAGACAGTTGAAATTTTCAGAATAGCTTTGGGAGATAAATATCTCTGTCAAGTTCATTATCGGACAAAATCGAATTCGGAGTAACAAAAAAAAAATATTTTTTATATTACAATTTTCCAATTCAATTTTTTTGAAGATGCAGTTTCATCATAAGAATCCACTGATATCATTTTCAACTCTAACAAGCTAATACTTTCGGAGATATGATTTTCCAAAAGTTCAATAATACATCGTACTTCTATGTTTTCACAGAATGCGAATTTTATCTGTCTGTGTTCACAGTTCATAATTGTCATCTTATCTAGCTATTAGAGACATGCCGAATTTATTTCTGTTCTAGTTTGTTAATAATTCGTACTTAGAAAATATGTTTTGTTGGAAAACAAGTATCCGAATCTTAAATTTGCGAATATTTACAAGACTGTTTTGATACCGAAAATAATATTGACTTGGCGCATATTGAATAATTTATGTATAAATATTGGGGATGATGTTTCAGAAGAATTATAATTGAATCATCTAATGATGTAGGTTATGAAGGCAATAGAGAAAAGACCAAGATAATGGCATCATCAGAAGATTATATTTATCTTCGTATTTGTCTTCAAATCCGAAAAATTTTCATTCAACCATTAATGGTAAACTTTACAGTTTGAGTTTCATATTTTCAGAATAAAATTCTTCCAACATTCTGGCATTAACTCATTTTGAAAGATGATAGGACAGACTGGTCAAATTAATTTTCTGTATAAGGCACCCGAGATGATATTGTTGTGTAGTTCTTAGGAATATATTCAATGGTGATATAATATAACGAACAGTCTGAATTATGATGCTGCAATAAAAGATTGCAGACATGACAATATCCTCATTGAGTTTGTTTTTTTTTGTAGAAAGATTTTTTTTGTATTTTACATGATTTACACTAACTTCCACCTTGTTATTGATTTTCATGCATTTCTTATATTATTTTATTATTCGTTTTGTTATACCGTATAGTTTATTAATGAACTTTTAGTTTTGTTTTGAAAAATCCGAGTTTCCATTGAAGATTGGTTTCGAAATAAATTGGTTCAAGCACTGACGTGAAGTCAGGAGCTTTTGCGCGTATGTTCTGTTGTCCATTCTCCTTTATTGGAGATTCTCAATCGAATTAACCATGGTGAATTCTATTGTCCGTTCTCCTGTATTGGACACACTTAATCGAAACATTTTTTCGAAATTTTTTAAAAATTTTCTAGGGGTAAGTTTGTCACAAAATTTTACACACGTATTTATGTCCATATTCTACAACTAGTTACCAAGTTTCAATTCGATCGAGTCTATATTTTTTGAGTTATCGAGGAAATAATATGCCAGGTGGGTATAACTCCGAAACCGATGGACCGATTATGCCCTAAAACGAACTTAACTCTCCCATTGGGATGTGCAACCTACTCTAAAAATTTCAAGTCCCTATCTCCTTTCGTTCGAAAGTTATCAAGCCAACGATCACCCATCCAGCTACTGAACTCACACAAGGCTGGTCGGAACTCCAACAATATAGATCCGATCGAGTTCAAACTTGGAACTTGGCAGTAGAGTTAGGTTTTGAAGGCTCTCGCAAAATTTCAGCGATATCGAACAAATAGTTTCTGATACATAGAATTTTTTTCAATGATTTTTAAACCATTTTTTAGTGATACGATCCCGAGTACGATCCCGACGAAATTTCGCATGAATTTTTGCGTTGGCATTCTACAACTAATAACTAATAATGTTTGAATTGGATCGGTTTTCATATTTTTCGAGTTATTGAGGAAATAACAAGCAAATTTGAGATGGGTATAACTCCAAAACCGTTTGACCGATTATGCCTATAAATGAACTCAAATGTCCCATTCAGATGCACAACCTTACCCGAAAAATTCATGTCGCTATCTCTTTCCGTTCTCAGGTCATCGTGACATAAATAATGACTACTCACCAAGTTTGAATTCGGTCGGACTGGTATTGGTTGAAAACAAAATTATTACTCGGAAACCATTGGGCCGATTATGCCCATTAACGAAATTGTCCCTTGTATTGGGATGCGCCACCTAGCCTGAAAATTTCAAGTCTCTATCTTTTTGCGTTCTCAAGTTATCGTGGCAACGGACGGCCGGACAGAATGAAATTTGACCTCAAATTCTTCATCATGGAGTCGAACCCAATCGTTTAAGACCATTTTCGGCAAAAATTAGAAAATTACAGACATTTGGGCAAAATGATAATGCGATGTTCCTTTCGAAAGTTATCGTGACTACGGCCGGTCAGCCGGACAGAATTGATTTCGACCACGGATTCTTGATCGGTCATTTTCATCCAAAAATTCGAAAATAACAGCCATTTGGGCACTCTGTTCCGGGGAACAAGAGTGCCAAAATGACGTCTTGAAGGTTTATGCTCGGATTTATGCAGTATTTCGTGAAGTTAGGTGGGTCGTGAACAGACAATACAACATGCGCTCGAAAGTTCCTGACTTCAGGTCAGTGCTTTTAAATAATTTGTTTCTAAGCCATGTTCTCACCGCTACCATTGATTCATGCTACACATTCCATGGCTACTTATAAGGTTACAAGGAGTGTGCGGTGTTCTTCTGATAATATACAGGGTCTTTCACGAGGAACCTCACCCATATTTATACGGGAAACTACTGAACGTATTTTCATGAAATTCAGCACTTATAAGTATTTCACGATGCTGATGAAATCTAAAATATTTTCAAGGCATGAGCACCTCCGGTTTTTCCGGAAATGACGTCAAGTTCCGTTTTTCAAATTAGAACACCATTTTTTTATTGCAGAAATAGATTCCTTAGAAAATTTCAAGTTATTTTGATGTAACATTTTTCAGTTTTGGTTGGAAAATTCTCTCTGTGCGGGAAAATTCGAAAAAAAAATCGAAAATAGAGCTCCGCTGAAACAAGAATAACTTCGAGGTTTTTGGATGGAAAATTTTCATTTTTGGGATTTTTCAAGATGTAAGATTGATGTATCCACTTTAAAAATCGAAATCGCGATTCATGATACAGGGGGTGAAAAAATCGCTTTCAAAGTTAGGGATGACAAATTCGTGAAAAATCAATTTTTTCAAATTAGAACCCCATTTTTTTATGGCAGATATTGAATCTACGTTAAAAAATAATGTGAGTGTATGCATCACACCCTCGCCCTAAAATGGATATTTTCTGAGTTATTCACAAAAAACTGTTTTTCGTCTTGAATTTTCAGCTATTTCTTTTCCCTTCACGCCAAAGAAATGAAATTTTCAGGAACTGTTATTTGAACCATGCTGTAGATTTTTCACCCCTTCTTGAAACCGACTTCAAGTTACTATTAGGAGAACCATGGCAAACTCTCGCAGTTATAACTAGAGAAGATGCTCAAAGTTTTGACCGTTAATTTCTAGACATTTATTTATACGTCTCAGGAATGCTTCGTGCGTTGCTCTTCTTATTTCATCGGGAGGAAGAGATCTGCAAAAGTGTTTAAAAACCAAATTGAGTTTCAAAACTATGAATCTAAAAATCTAAACACACCTGAACGCATTTCTGAATCGTTCTATGCAGTCCTCTTTATCAGTCAGGGGAGTTGAGTAGACAATATTTTTTATCCTACCCCAAACATAATAGTCTAAAGGAGTTAAATCGGGAGAACGTGGTGGCCAAAGATGTGGACCATTGTTGCCAACCATCGATCTTCAAATAGCCTGTAGAGGATATTTGACACATTGAGTGAATTGTGTGGAGGCGCGCCATCTTGTTGATACCATAAGTCATTATGGTTCTGTACTAGCGGCTCAATTATTTGAGTCAATATGTCAGAATATCTATCTCCTAAGGGAGAACATTCTTTAAATAATGCAAACATGTGTAGTGTTCTATCTTACCAGTTAAAGTCCCATCATAAATGTGAACATCGAGAATTGCATTATTTTTGATGGCGCAAAAAACATTGAAACTCCAGGTCTCTTGAAAGTTCCATTGTCTGAAGTGGTGGTTGTTTTCTTCATCCCAATAATGACTGTTATGCCTATTGAAAGAACCATTCTTTATGAATTTAGATTCATCTGTCCAAATTATACAGTCCAAAAAGTTTTCATTCTCTTGAAATCGAATCATCATAGCTTCGCAAAACTCTGTTCTCCTGACGAAATCAGTTTCCTTCAAATGATGTACCCTATTGAATTTATATGGGTGCATTTTATGTTTTTTTAATATTCTCCAAACACTCGATTGAGATAATCCCAGATCAATCTCGGCATCTTTGAGAGAATTTTGAGGATTCACACGAAAATATGCAAGAACTGTAATTTCGTTGTTCTCATCTTCTACTACACTTTTTTCTCTGTGTATAGTTTTCTTAACGAAAGATCCGTCATTTCTCAAGTTTGTCATGGTTCTGTTAATGGTATCTCTCGTTGGTCTGGGTCGGTCAGGAAACCTCTCAATGAATAGTCGAATCGTTCTATCTACAACTTCATTACATTCTCCATGAAGTAGAATGAGATTTAAATAATCTTCATTGGTAAAATTAGGCATAGTGATCGATTTTATAACTTAATACGAATTATCACCAAATTAATAGTAAACACAAAATGCTACTGAATAAAGAGGAATTTGGCAGATGTAATTAATGATATCTATCATTAAAAAAAAAGAATGTAAAAAATGGTAAGTTTTTGCATATGGTTCATAAGGAATTATTTATTTATCACTGGAGAGAAAACCGATGGCCGATTAGTTGAAATAAAGAGGTTTCCGATACAAATTCGAATCAAAATTCGCCATCTATTTAGGAACAACCTGTAACTTTTTTCTCTTGCATATTAGGGTAGTAAAATCTAAAACATGGTTTAAGTAACAGTTCCTGAAAATTTCATCTTTTTGGCGTGAAGGGAAAAGAAATAGCTGAAAATTCAAGACGAAAAACAGTTTTTTGTGAATAACTCAGAAAATATCCATTTTAGGGCAAGGGTGTGATGCATACACTCACATTATTTTTTAACGTAGATTCAATATCTGCCATAAAAAAATGGGGTTCTAATTTGAAAAAATTGATTTTTCACGATTTTGTCATCCCTAACTTTGAAAGCGATTTTTTCACCCCCTGTATCATGAATCGCGATTTCGATTTTTAAAGTGGATACATCAATCTTACATCTTGAAAAATCCCAAAAATGAAAATTTTCCATCCAAAAACCTCGAAGTTATTCTTGTTTCAGCGGAGCTCTATTTTCGATTTTTATTACGAATTTTCCCGCTCAGAGAGAATTTTCCAACCAAAACTGAAAAATGTTACATCAAAATAACTTGAAATTTTCTAAGGAATCTATTTCTGCAATGAAAAAATGGTGTTCTAATTTGAAAAACGGAAGTTGACGTAATTTCCGGAAAAACCGGAGGTGCTCATGCCTTGAAAATATTTTAGATTTCATCAGCATCGTGAAGTACTTATAAGTGCTGAATTTCATGAAAATACGTTCAGTAGTTTCCCGTATAAATATGGGTGAGTTTCCTCGTGAAAGACCCTGTATATCCGATCGTGTTCAAACTTGGAACTTGGCAGTAGAGTGAGGTTCTGAAGGCTCACGCAGCGATGTCGGACGAATAGTTACTGAATGTATGTAGAATCATTTTCCATGATTTTTTGGAAAATTTCTAGTAATACGATCCTCACCAAATTGCAAGAATTTTTGCGTTGGTATTGATCAACTAATAACCATGTTTGAATTCAATCGGCTTAGTACTTTCAAAGTTATTGAGGAAATAACAACCAAATTTCAGATGGGTATAACTCCAAAACCGTTAGGCCGATTATACCTATAAACAAACTCAAATGTCGCATTCAGATGCACAATCTACCCAAAAAATTTCAAATCGCTTTCTCTTTCCGTTCTCAGGTTATCGTGACATAAAACATATATTTTTTTAATTTTTTGGTGATACGATTCTCACGAAATTTCACAAACGTGCTTAGGTTTATATTCTACAACTATTCACTAAGTTTCAATTCGATCGGATTTGTGTTGGTTGAAAACAAAAATGATTACTCGGAAACCGTTGGGTCGATTATGCCCATTAACGAACTTATCCGTCCTATTGGGATGCGCCACCTACCCTGAAATTATCAAATCCCAAGCTCTTTCCGTTCTCAAGATATCGTGGCAAAGACGGCCGGCCGGACGGAATCAAATTTGACCTCGAATTCTTCATCGGGAAGTCGAACCCAATCGTATGAGACCATTTTCGGCAAAAAATTACAGACACTTGGGCAAAATGATAACGCGATGTTCCCCAGAACATACGAGCAATAAGTAGTAAGCCCTGTGGACAGGAGCTTTGGCGCTCTTGTTCAAACTTTGACAAATCATATCTCCAACAGCTAGTGGTTTCTCAGAGTTGGGAATTATATCAATGGATTCTTAATTCTTATGATAGAACTGCATCATAAAATAAAATAAATTAAATAAGAATCCATTGACATCATTCCCAACTCTGAAAAAACAACACTTTCGGAGTTATGATTTGTCAACATTTGAACAAGAACGCCGAAGCTCCTGTTCACAGGGCTTTCCCACTTATTCAATTTGCCTTCTGTGCGTCAAATTTCAAGAATTTTCGTAATTAAATTCAAAACGTAGGTCTATGACTCATCTCATGTTTGATTTACATACATCAGCAAATCATAATTAGAATATTCTATGAACTGATATAATAAACAATAATTTCATTGTAAAAGACAGGACCGTATCTGAGTCTTTGTTTTCATGATCATGATTTTTCAGGATCTGTATTTTTGGAAATATCCAACATCTCAGTCAACGATATACGTGATTTGAAATTTCCGTAAGAAACCCATTCGAAATTTTATCTTCACAATAATTGCTGAAAACGAAATCATTCGAGCCGAAGTCCGGTACTCGATTATAAAATGGTGGCTTGAAGGTTTATGCTGATTTTCAGGGGAATCAGAAAAATAGTTTCTGAAATTGTATAACATTTCTGAAGAAAAATATTTTTTTTTAGTGATACGACACATATTCACGTGGAACCGGAGCCTTATATTTCGCAGTTCATTACATGAATGTGGTTGTTAACAGTTCAATGATACCTCTCTTTGTTTTGTCGGCGGATAACCGTATGTTGTCGGGAAACAAAACTCATTTGCGAAATAACGGGACATATTACCAACTACTTATTCTCGTCTTGGTTAAAAGATTCGACCTTCACTCGTTTTCAAATATCATCTACAAATGGCAGACAAAGCGGAAAATCCCGTGTTATTATACCGTGGAATAATACAAATGTGTCTTCCTAACTAATTATCTATGTGTATTCTATAGGGTGCCCCGGCACTATGTGACTCTTTCTCAGTTGTAAATGAAGTATAAATCCTCCTGAGTCCTGATGTCCAATATCTTGGACATCCAGATTCACGCTTATTTCTGATATTTTATTGAATTTACAGCAGCCACACCGGCCGATGAATATCTGGGTTGTGTTCGGTATTGGCAAAATGGCCTGATGGTTTCGGAGTAACAAAAAAAATGTATTTGTTTTATTTACAGATTTCGATTTCATTTTCTTTCAATACAGTTTCATCATAAGAATCCATTGATATCATTCTCAATTCTAACAAGCTAATACTTTCTGGGATATTATTTTTCAAAATTTCAATAATACATCGTACTTCTATGTTTTTACAGAATGCGAATTCTATCTGTCTGTATTCTATCTGTTTGCGGTAGCTGTCGTTTGGTCCAATTTGAAAGATAACCGTCATTAATGTCAAACGAAACTGAAAGTGTATTTCTGGTTGATGTAGGCATGTAAACAATTTGAAATTTTGATAAGTTCATAGGCAGAGATTTAACGTTAGTGAGTTATGAATGATGCAAGGAAGTCGAGCATAATTTACGAGTCATTCTCTAATTATGGAAGATTTAGAACGGGATTTCCAACTAATGTACAGGATATTCCTTAGTGACACTATTTAATATTTCCTACATAAGTAATCTGGTTTGAGTTCTCTATGGACTGATTACATTAGATTTGTTTCATGAATAAAACTGGCTATTTCATTTACGCAATTTTTTTCAGAATGACTCCTGACAGTTTGAAAAACTTGTAGCCAAAATTGGACCGTAATGATCAAAATATATCTTCATAAATATTGCAAGCTGTTTATGGTTGCTATGGTTACTAAAACTCCTTTTTCTGTGATTGTTCATTAATCCAAAACTTCCATTGACAAAATACATAATTAATTCTAATACATAATTCATTCTAATTTTATATAACAAAAAAATATTATGAATAATATCACTACAGAAGAATATGCGGATATGCATTTAATGTACGGGCGTGTATTTTGTAATGGTGTTAGGGCAAGGAAGTTGTACGCAGAAATTCGCCGAGTAAAAATACATTCAAGGCTGTGGATAGAAGACTTCGAGAAACTGGTAAATGATTCCATCATTTGTCTCGATAAGTATTTTTTATATCTAAAGTCTATATAAGGGGGTATTTTACCAATAACAGGAGGTGAAGGGGGTAGGAGACATGTTAGGACAGCAGCATTGGAAGAAGTTTTGAATAGAATAGAGTAGGATTCAACAAAAAGCGTTACAGATTAGGTCAAAATTTACCTATCTGCTTGTTATAACCAATTGAGGCAATGCTGACTACGAGCCCTTTATAGAGAACTGTGTTACACTGGAATAATGAGTGAAACGGACACGAGAAGAGAGTGAGAGTAGATATGACGGTTTACGTCACGGACTGGCGCCAAGTTTCGATCGTTTGAACAGGCATTCCCTATCAATTCGTCCAAATGTCTGTAATTTTCGAATATTTGGCTGAAAATGATCTTAAACGATTAGTTTCGACTCACTGATCAAGAATCCGAGGTCAGAATTCATTCTGTCCGGCCGGCCGCCAGCACGATTACGCTCGAACTCAATGAGGTAGAGAGTTGAAATTTTCAGGGTAGCTTTGTAGTCCGAATGCGAAGTTCGTTAATGGGCAAAATCCATCGAGTGGTTTCAGAATTATAGCCATTTGAAATTTTGTTTTCCCAATAACTCGAAAAATACTAATCTGATCGAATCAAAGCACGGTCATTAGTTGAAAAATTCCGACACGAAGACTCATGCAAAATTTTGTCAGGATCGCATTTCTGCAAAATTTAAATAAAAATATTAAAAACAAATCTGTATCTCAGAAACTATCCGTCAGATATCGTTGAAATTCTACGAGAGTCATCAAAAAAAGTTCTAGATTTAAGCTCGATCGGATCTATATTGGTGAAGATATTGCCGAAATTTCAAACTATTTCAAAGATTGGAGTCAACTGGTCCACTGTTTTTACATTCAACCAAACAAAGTTTACACAGTTTTTTTGATTTTTGACGTGGCTATAAATTATTTCATATTATATTTTGTGCTCTCCATAGATCGTATATCTGCCATTCATGAACTTCATGTTACTCTATGATCTTTACAAAAACATATGACAATATGACATGTGTCCGACAATATGTCAAGTTATCGTGAGAAGATCCTATTTCATTTTTCGTTCCGTTCGGTTTAAATAGTTATTTTTGTATCTAGTGCGCGAAATGCTACTTTGGTGATCGAGAACTGATTTTTTTAACGAGGCGCAGCCAAGTTAAAAAAATAGTCGAGATCACCAAAGTATTTCGCGCATGAGATGCAAACAAAATTTTTTCTACAAACGCCAAAAATATTGTTCTAAAATAAGTAACATGCATAGCTTAATATGAAAAATAGTATTGAACTGGCTTAAAATGTTTTTCCAAATCAAGTAAATACTGTAACTATGAAAATAAAATAGCATTTGTTTGTTTGATTGAGGAACATAAAGGTTAAAATATAAAAACTCCATATAGTTTACATGCAGTGTGCGAAGTAAGTACTTCGCACACTACTTCGCGCACGGTGTCATGGTAACGAAAGAAAATGAAAAAAAGGGTCACTTCGCATATTGTTTTCAATGCGCGAACCTTGTCATTTTTTGACGTTTGTAGAAAAAAATGATTTAAATGTAAACTGAGTGCCTATCCCGGGTCGAGATGAGTTAAATATGGTAGAAATGGACATATTTTAAAGAATAGATATTTACTTTGGCTGTATTCCAGTTAAACAGTTTGACCCAGAAATATGAAACAAAAAAATGGGTTCAAGCCCTGTGGACAGGAGCTTTCTGGCGCTCTAGTTCAAACAGACAAATCATTTATCTGAAAGTATTGGTTTCTCAGAGTTGGGAATTATATCAATGTATTCTTATGATAGAACTGCATCATAAAGGAAATTCAATTCAAATAATAGTTTATTTATCAAGATTAAATGAGCAATCTGAGAATGAGAACTGCACCATGGAAGAAATCAAATTAAAATAGCTGAAATGAATTTCACTCTCTCTTATAGAAATGTACGAGTATGAACACATATCATATAATAAAGCTTAGATAGAATAATTATAGCATTTTGTGAAAACATAGAAGTACGATTCATTATTGAAATTTAGAAAAATCATATCTCCGAAAGTATTAGCTTGTTGGAGTTGAAAATGATATCGATGGATTTTAATGGTGAAACTGCATCTTGAATAAAAATTGAATTTGAAATTTGTTGCTTAATAAAAAATTTTTTTTTCGTTACTCCGAAACCATCTGGGCCTATTTTGCCCAATAACGAACCGAGATATTCATCTCCCTAACCTACTCTGAAAATTTCAACTGCCTAGCTCATTCCGTTCGAGAATTATTGTAGAAAAAATTTTTTTAAATTTTGAAAAAATTTTCAAATTTTGAAAAAAATTTTTTGACACTTCGCGGTAACCTGGTCAATACTAAACTTCACATGCGTATAAAGGTCATGATTCTACAATTTGATGCTAAATTTCAGATAGATCGAGTGATCGGCTTCGGAAATATTAATAAAAAATGTGTTTTACTAAAATCGGCCATAACTCCGAAACCGCATGATGGATTTCACCCATTAACGAACTTGTCCGAGATATTAACGCTCCAAACCCACCTTGCAAATTTCAATCCTCTAACTCCTTTCGTTCGAGAGTTATCGTGCCTACGGCCAGCCGGCCGGACGGGATCGATTTCGACCTCGGATTCTTGATCAGTGAGTCGAACCAAATCGTTTGAGACCATTTTCAGCCAAAAATTCGAAAATTACAGACATTTGGGCAAATTGATAAGCACTCAGTTCCGAGGAACTAGAGCGCCAAAAAGTAAGTTGTGATCAGGTTTTCCAGTAGAAGGGGATTATATTATTCAGTATTCTTATTTATATAATAATCGATTCCAATAATAAAAAAAAATCATGCAAAAGACCTATTGTCGACTGAGCTTAATATTTCAAAGTATATCGCTCGTCGAATTTTGAAAGAGCATCTGCTTCATCCGTTTCATCTTCAAAAACTTAATTCAATGAGTCCGGCAGATTATCCTCCAAGAGTGCAGTTTGCTGAATGGTTTTTGGAATAACAAAGAATGATAGCCAGGGTTTGTACAGAAATTTTATTTACTGACGTAGCTTACGTTTCGACAGCAAAGATCATACCTGCGGCGCGTGTGGGAATGCGTTGAATTTGGTTGAACATAGTTGTGAAGATTTTCCATGTATATATATATATTGTTTGTTTTTGCGCTAATGTTCTGGGGAACATCGCGTTATCATTTTGCTCAAATATCTGTTACTTTCAAATTTTTTGCCGAAAATGGTCTCAAACGATTAGGTTCGACTCACTGATGAAGAATTACAAATTACAGGTCAAATTTGATTCTGTCCAGCCGGCCGGCTGTTGCCACGATAACTTGCTAACGGAAGAAGATAGCGACTTCAAATTTTCAGGATAGGCGGCGCGTCCAAATACGACGGACGAGTTCGTTAATGGGCTTAATCGGCCCAACGGTTTCCTAGTAATAATGTTGTCTTCAACCAATACAGATCCGATCGAATTGAAACTTGGTAGATATCTGTAGAATACTGACACAAAGACGTTTGTGAAATTTTGTGAGAATCGTATCACTAGAAAATTCAAAAATTATTATTTATGTCACGATAACCTGAGAACGGAAAGAGATAGCGACTTGCAATTTTAAGGTTAGGTTGTGCATCTGAATGCGACGTTTGAGTTTGCTAAAAGAGGCATAATCGGCCAAACGGCTTTGGAGTTATATTCATCTGAAATTTGGTTGTTACTTTCTCAATAACTCGAAAAATACGAACCCGATCCAATTGAAACATGGCAAAACATGTAGAATGCCGGCACGAAAATTCTTTGCAAAATTTCGTGAGGATCGTATAACTAGGAAATTAAAAACCAGAACATACGCGCAAAAAACATTGAAAAAAGTCTATATATCAGAAACTATTCGTGCGATATCGCTGAAATTTTGCGAAGGCCATCAAATCCTAACTCAACTGCGGAGTCCCAAGTTTGAACACGATCGGATCTATATTGTTGGAGATACGAGCAGCCTTGGGTGAGTTCAGTAGCTGGATGGGTCACAGTTGCAATGATAACTGTTAAACGGAAAGAGATAGACATTCTGCAGGAAGGATACATTTTCAGGATGGGTGACCGTTGCCTCGATAACTTTCGAACGGAAACAGATAGGGACTTGACATTTTCAGGGTAGGTTGCGCATCCGATTGGGAGAGTTACGAGAATATCATATCCCGGAGTTACTTGAGGCGTAAGTTTTATCGTATTTCAATTTCAATAGAATACATATGTAATAATTAAAAATTCTGTGATCATAGACGATTCTCTCGTTACTGAAGTATGTATGCCATTAAAATGGTATGAAATGTATTCATATATTATAAAATTTGAGAAAACGGTATATATCTCGAATATCGATGTCAAATTCAGTTAAGAGAGTCTAATAGAGTTGAGAAGACAATAGAACATGCGCGCAAAAGCTCCCGACTTCACGTCGGTGCGTGTTGATATAAGAAAACGTTATACAGCATGTCCCAAAGTTGAGATATGATGTCAAAGATAATTTTTTCAAATGGCAATCCTCATTTTTGTGCGTAGGTATGTTCTGGGGAACATCGCGTTATCATTTTGCCCAAATGTGAAATTTAATTCTGTGGTGCCGTCCGGCCGTTGCCACGATAACTTTCCAATACGAAGGACAAGATCGTTAATGGGTATAATCGGCCCAATGGTATCCGAGTAATAATTTTGTTTTCAACCAAAATAAATCTGATCGAATTTAAACTTGGTGAATAGTTGTACAATATAAACCTAAGCACGTTTGTGAAATTTTGTGAGAATCGTGTCACTAGAAAATTTTAAAAAAATTATTAAAAAATATTATTTATGACACGATAACCTGAGAACGGAAAGAGATAGCGGCTTGAAATTTTCAGGCTAGGTTGTGCATCTGAATGCGACATTTGAGTTCGTTTATAAGCATAATCGGCCAAACGGTTTTAGAGTTATCGCCATCTGAAATTTGGTTGTTTTTTGTTCCTCATTAACTCGAAAAATACAAAACCGATTGAATTCAAACATGGTTATTAGTTGTAGAATGCCAACGCGAAAATTTTTGCAGAATTTCGTGAGGATGGTATAACTAGAAAATTTCGAAAAAATTATTGAAAATATTTGAAAAAAATTCTATATATCATAAACTATTCGTCCGGCATGGCTGAAATTTTGGAAGAGCCTTCAGAACCTAACTCTACTGCGGAGTTCCAATTTTGAACACGATCGAATCCATATTGTTGGAAAACCGAGCAGCCTTTTGTGAGTTCGGTAGCTGGATGCGAATCGTCGTATGATATGTTGTCTATGGTCGTATTTTTGCGAGAACCTTCAAAAACATGAATGTCATGATGACATATTTTGGCGCGTATGTTCTTGGGAAAATCGTGTTATTTCATCACAAATCTATGGGAGATGATAGCCCTACATTAGCAGTCATACCTGGTTTTGAAAGAGATCCTCCTTAGGAGGGGGCAACTAAATATTGAAGGGATTTCTATGAACAAGAGTGAATATCTTTGAGAAATAGAGAAGGCGATTCTTCTTCAAGAGATCCATGTGCCTTCAGAGGAGTATATTTGTGAGAGGGGACTGTTGAAAGGTTATGTATTTTAATATGATATCGCTGAAATTTTGCTGAAGGCTTCAAAACTTAACTTTAAATTAACCACACCTTCTGATCTTGTAAGGTGAGAGGCTCATTTGTGGATATTGAATCCCGTGATGGGTAGAGAGGAATTTAAGGCCAGTTTTTCTATCACTAATGAGAATATATCTTTATGCTTCACCTCATCACCTTTAGATCTATCAATGGACATTTATTGGTTAAGAATAAGTAATTGAATATTACTGGAATTCAATTGAATTTCATTCAATATGTTAGTAACTAAACTTATAATTTTCTTTACTTTGATTATTTAAATATGACATTAATTCCAGTAATATTTTTCAAGAATAATTATGTATTCTTCTCCTAAAGAAGAATTGAAGGTAGACAATAGTGTGTTAATTTTTTCATCATTGCTTTCTATCCTGGCTTCACGAAAAAAAAATTGGTTCAAGCTCTGACGTGAAGTCAGGAGCTTTTGCGCGTATGTTCTATTGTCCATTCTCCTGTATTGAACACTCTTAATCGAATTTACCATGGTGATTTATATTGTCTATTCTCCTGTATTGGACACTCTTAATCGAATTTACCATGGTGAATTCGATTAAGACTGTCCAATACAGGAGAATAGACAATAGAATTCACCATGGTAAATTCGATTAAAAGTGTCCAATACAGGAGAATGGACAATAGAACATACGCGCAAAAGCTCCTGACTTCACGTCAGTGCTTGAACCAATTTTTTTTTACTATTCTTAAAGGGGACCTATATCAAGTTGAGGGGATGATGGGGGGATAATCCCCCCCAATGTTGAACGGAGTTGGCAAATTTTCAACACAGTTGGAACAATTTCGAGAGAGTTGGAAAAAATTTGGAAGCGTGGAATAACACCAGGTACCCTTGTTCTGCTGGCAAAAAATAATATTTATCATAATATTGCGTTAAACCAAAGCGGGTAGCTCCCTAGATGTTTCCGTTTCGCAGACTGGAGTATGTCATAAAACCAACCATCTGGTACCAATTTGAGCTGTTGATCACTGTCGAGCGGCATTTTTAAAAGCCTTGATTTCTATTGAATTTAGCAACGTAAATATGTAAGTACTCAGTTTGCTCCTTTCTTTTAGTAATAGAAATAGATAAGTTTAAGTAAACATTAAAGGATACTGTAGGAGGTATATTCATCATTGAATGGTTTCTTTCTGGGTTTTCTCTCCCAAACTCTGAAAAATATCTATAAAATAAAAAATTAATTATTTTGTGATTTGCTTCTGCGTAAGAAACACAAGATATTTGTCAGAAGCAATCAATTGAACAATGTTGCCTAACAAATAACAACGAAACAACATCAACGAAGAATCAACTATATCGTAACGTTTCGGAGTCTATATCAGACTCCTTCTTCAGACGCTTAACGAAAAAATCTTCAGAACTATTTTGTTGATTGTTATTCTGAGATTCGAGAATTGTCACATTGACAGAATTTGAAAATCATAGCTAACATAGGTTTACTTTGTATAGAAATTTCCAAGTTCCACCTCCTTTTTCAATAAATTCAGCCAAATATGGTCAATACCAATTGAGCAATTTGCAAAATTGCATTCTCTGTTCAATAAAATACAAGTTGATTCCTTAAGTTTTGGGAGAGAAACCCCAGAAAGAAACCATTCAAGTTAAGTTTGAATTTCGGAAAACTAGATTTGATGTTTTTTCTTCTGGGTTTCTTGCAAAGGGGCAGCTCTACAGACGGAATAACCATTACGCATTACGATATTGGATATTTAGAATTCTTGCAGAAAGTACTAGTTCCGAGTTGGCTTCTGTTTGTTTCCTGATTCGGATGCGTTCGATGTCCTGCATAGAAATATCGTGTTTCAACAAGACGGTGCGCTTCCCCATTTTGCAGCCCCTGTCGTGAGTATTTAGATGAGGTATTTCCAGGCCGATGGATTGGCAGAAGAGAACCTTTTGAATGGCCTCCCAGGTCTCCAGATTCAACACCTATGGACTTTTTCTTATGGGGATACTTGAAAAGCAAAATTTTCAAGACCTAACCGCGAAACCTTCACCAGTTACAAGAACGAATAAGACACGAGTATAGACTAATTTCCGCCGAAGTGTTTGGAAATGACCAAAACGAGTTCCAGTTCCGTTTAGGATATAGTCAGTCAGTTAATGCACAACATTTTGAGCATTTATTGAAGAACCATATTTGAGTTGATATCAAATAGATCAGTTGATCAGATTTCTTCATCTTCGAACTAAATAAAAGTTTGATATTTCGTACGCATGTGTAACTTCGTCTCAACGGCCAGCCGGACAGAATCCATTTTGACCACGGATTCTTGATCAGTGAGTCGAACCAAAATGTTTGAGACCATTTTCAGCTAAAACTTGGAAAATCACAGACATTAGGGCAAATTGATAAGCACTCGTTCCGAGGAACAAGAGCACCAAAAAGCATAAATAAATTAAAATTAGGTTTGCCTTCAAAAAGAATTATCGATGATCAAATTTGGGACATGCTTTCGAGCATGCTGTATAAGATTTTCTTACATCAAAAAGAGCGCTATTTAGAGTATTATTGTTATTGATCTATAAATGAGTGCGATAAAGCTCCTGGAGCACGCGGAAAGTTCAAAAATTTTTATTTTCAGATAATATTCAACTGAAGATATCTTATAAGCTAATCAGGATTTTCGAATGAAAGAATGTGTTCAGATTGAGAGGTAATTTAAAAATTCCTGCCTTCACCAAAGGTAAGGTTCAGCTCCATCAGATAAATCTAGAAATTACAGAACGTTGCACAACATTGCTACATGTCAAAAGGGTTATTGGTCTTCTTAAAACTAAATTCAAGAAATGAGAATGAATTATGAATTTGTACAAATTAAAATTTTTTAATATGATATATATGGACACTACAAACATTTTCTGTTTGCTCTTTGCTTGCATTTTCGATTGCAATATTATCTTTATGGGTTAACTATATATTCTATAGCTTCACAGTCTTCGAATTCTTCATGAGTTGCATTGTATAATGTATCTACAAGTAAAGGTAAATTTAACAGAACATTCTCCTTCGCTATTCTGCTGGCAAATAGATCTAGAAACCAAGTAATTGCTGGAGAGTAGCCAAGTTTGACGAAGATTTGAATCATCAGGTCCAATTATTCATATCCAAGTTCTGCTGCATTTTCCTCGGGTGAAGACCTGCATTTTCCTTATGTGAAGGCCTACATTTTGGTTTTTTTGCCCATTTCAACAGACCAATGGAAAAGTACATCTGTTAAAGGACCTTACTCCAGCTGAAAAAAAAATGCTGCTACATGGCTGCAAACTTCATCTAAACCAGCCATATATGATACAGATACAATGAACAGAAGAAATGTTACTATCCATATAAGTTTGATAGTATTTCCCTCAATTTATGTGAATGTTTGACCTGAAACAAAAATAATAAAGAATCACTACAACTTGAATTGTTCTATTGATCAATGATAATACTGTTACATTTAGGTATTATCATCAAGTTATAATATTAACCTTACCTTTCCCACAACAAAATCATCGTACTTGATTTGTTTAGCCAAAACCTCCTACACAACACATTTTTTTTAGTATAGGTATGTACCACACTTTCACAACACCACACCACTGAGAGATAAATAATAATTAATTAATAACTGAAAGTCAATTTCCTAGAAAAATGTATGAATCTCCGGCTCGGCACGTCTTTTATTTAAAATCCCGTGCTTACTCTACATTTCAGTAAAATTTGAATTTGGTTCAGTTCGTATGCTTCTTAGCAAAATACCTATGGCTATCAAAGTGTATAACATTAATGAAGTTATTCAATATAATTAACAGCAATTTTGAATGAATTTGAAATATGTTGAAGGTTACAGGGCCAAGCCTGTGCATTTATCAATATGAACTAAATTAATATACATATTATTGAACTGGATTGAAATCTGATCAACCTAGTAGGTAAATGATTGTATATTATATTAAATATCTCTGGTAGGTAGCTATTTTCACAACGTAAACAAGCAGTCATTATAAATATTTGAATGTGCTTATGCCGGGCCTGGATAATTGAAAATAATAAGATGATGTAATCACAATAAATTGTGCAATGATGATCCACATTAACCCATTGAAAGGGATATTAGAACGGAGTGTAGTTCAGATGTAAACCAAATAACCTAACATTCAACACGAAAAACAAAAATCCAGCATTGAAAATACAGACATGTGCATGAAAAGTGACGGAACTGGACTATATACATTGTTGCCTACAGTCAAAACAATAAATATAACCGACAGCTAGTTTAATCAGGAAATTAAATGACAACAAACCAACCAACTGATAAAGAATGAAATGGAAATGAACCGTCAGGTGGCGAGGAAAATTTCGAGTCGACCTTGAATTAACAAAAACAATAACGTCGATAAAAACCATCATATCCACAACACAAACACGTCTGTTGGTTGACGCCGGACACAAGAGTGGGGAGCGGACTTTACGCCATATTCATCACCTCCTTAGGTAGGTATGAGAGTTTGTTTACAAATGTGAAAATCTTACCTCGAATTGCCAATGGGCGGATTGTAAAATTTGTTTAGCCTGCTCCCTAGCGCATCCTGCAGCTACAACGAATTGATTTATCATAACTTGTTCTCTCAGGGGTGCATCCATGATTAAAAATATCCTGTAAAAACAAACGAGCACAGACACAGACCGCTACACTCACAATCACTCTACGTTTATGTTTTGAAAGTACGTACTCCGTATCCGTGAATGCTTTGCTGCGTTCGAGTATGTCTGTCCTTCTCCATGTTATTCCTCCTCCCTCTGCCGCCTCGATTCCGCAAGGTATGAATGACGTGTTGTTATGAAAGTCCGATGCTCTTGTTTATTTCTGCTCAAAAATATTTGCCTGATGTAAGTAATGCTGAGAGAAGATAATTTTTTTTTGCGCGGTTGTTCATCTGAACAGAGTGCCTATCAGTTTGCCCGAATTTCTGTAATTTTCGAATTTTTAGCTGAAAATGGTCTCAAACGTGAAAGCTTTAGTTTCGACTCACTGATCGAATTTACCATGGTAAATTCGATTAAGAGTGTCCAATACAGGAGAACAGACAATAGAATTCACCATGGTAAATTCAATTAAGAGTGGGGAATGGACAATAGAACATACGCGCAAAAGCTCCTGTCAGCGCTTGAACCAATTTTTTTTTATTTACCATTTTTCCAGATTCGGTTCAGGTAAAGTGTATCTAAAGTAATCTATGACCCTGATGATGAACGGCAAAAAGGTATGGCAATGAGGCTTAGAGCTTGATTCGAGTTCCAAAGCCCAGGGGCGGATCCATAAAAGTAGTAAAGTTTCTGGAATTTCAGATTTCATGACATACAATGAGCAATATCTTGGTGCATTTAAGGAGAATAGTTTAATTGTGATTGAATATTCTTTAAATGATTCAAGATAAACTTCATCTGCTTTCTTTAAGTTAATTTCATTCAGTTTTAAATCCGTGAGTCTATACCTCACGCCGATATTCGTTTCATTCAGAAAAATCATGTCAAATCTACAAAATATAGAAACTGATGTATTTTTGAAATTTCAACAGCCTGTTTCTCTTTATATCATCATTAGGCTGGCCTTATACAGCCGGAATGTATCTCTGACTTCATACTCTTTAATTATTGATAATATTGATTAAGAAAACAAGGAATGCATACTATAATTAACTATATTCTGCTCAAACAATCAAATTTTTTAGAGTAGGTATTAATTTTGAAATATGCAAGTTCCCAGAATTCAGAGAGACATTCCGGCTGTTTGAGGCCAGCCTTTAATAAGTATCGGTGGTACTTACCTTCAAAAGGTAAATGTCCAAATTTTATGACGATCTGACGTTTAGTACGATCTTGGTAGTACGCCGATGATGCCCACGCTTTGGTCGTTCAAAAGATGAGGTTATACCGGAAAACATAAACATGTACACAAACTCGTTTTGGCAAACAGAAAAGTGAAGATGCAGAAAATAGATACCTGATACTCTATGATAGATATATATCTATCTGATAATATAACAAAGGAACGTATAGGTTTTCGCAAACTCTTTCAAATCTTAGGACTTAGCAGAATTCAAATCTGCGACCTCCGACACCAAAAGCAGGGATTTCTCTGCCCAGTGGCGGATTAACCGGTACGCTTAGTACGCTCACAGCCCCCTATATCTACTAGCCTGGAAGATGATAAAATGGCAACACCTCTCTGAGTCGTACGCCAGGCGATTCAGTCGAAGGTTTGTTATTGTAAATGGACTATTACTTCTGATTCTGGAGTTAACCATTATTGTTTTTCGCGCGCATTTCGTGGTATTTTTGTGTATAACGGTGTGAAATGTGAATTAATGCAATGCAGTGATAAATATGGTCGAATTGTGACAGTGGCGTAACGTTCCTCAGCCAGCAAACACCCCCCCCCCCATGATTGTCTCCGGGCCCCACTCCTCCTTCAGCTCATATCACAATACACCCAACAGATACTGGGATTTCCTAACCTAACCAAACAGATACTGGGATTTCGTTTATAAATCTTATATATTTAACGCATCCGGGAATAGTTTAGATAGGTACCTACTTAAAATTGTCAGAAATGAATGAAAATAAGTGAATCAGAGAATTACTTAGCTACTATGAGCATATTGTGTTTTATTATAATAAATATTTCAATGAATTAATTGAAAATTACATGATCTTTACATGTTAGATGTACATGTACTTGTTGTAAAATTTTTTAGACATCTTATCCACAAATCGAAATGATTTATTTTCCGACTGTACCTACACTAATACGTGAATACTCGATATTTCATGTATCGATACTTTCGAAGCGATACGATTCAAGTATAGATACTACTTATTTCGATATATTACGATCCGTAGTATTTTAACTCGCCTACTAAACATTTTAACCAGGAAATACATATATTACATTAGCAGAAAATTAGTTTTAACTATCAATTGGTTCTCAACAAGATGAAGTAAAAATTAAATAAAAGGTTCAACTTCCGGGCCCCCCCCCCCCCCCCCCCAACGGGGGGTCTGGGGAAGTGTACGTTACGTCACTGTTCTGTGATTAAACTGTAGTGTGTAAATAGTGAAATTTCCTTTAGATTATTTCTACTTTGAGATGAGTACATCTACATTTCAGTTGAGACTATAGACAACAAGATGGACTAGAAATATGAGTGAAATAGAACTTTTATTTCGGATTTTATAAAACATTTTGATGACCTTTCTAATAATTTTTCAACAAAAATTGATACATCTGGATGGGAGTTCAAGAAGCTCAAATAATCTATTTATTTTTATATATGTATTCAATTTCCAAAAGTCTGCATCTGTATTCTGTAGATGCTTCAGTTGATAACAATAAGGACCTTATTCCTTATTATACCTTATTCTTATTCATCTTAACTTATTCATTAAGAATGTTCAGATTTCCTGCAGTGATATGAAATGGATTATTCCTTTCGATCTTACCCCGAGCAGATTGTTTCATCAACATTTTTACACAGTTCAGATCGAAAATTAGTTTTATGTGAATTTACTCTTAATAGCATTGAATTGATATTCTGAATTCACAGAGACTTGTAGTTTTGGTTTACATTCGTAAATCATTCTAAATTCACTTTGTTCTGTTTTCGCAAATTTAATTTTGAAAAATTTTGTAGAAAATTCGAATTACAATGTTATTGTCCGCCGAATGGAAAATAAACAGAAACATTTTTTGTAGATAGCAGAAACTCACCATTATAGTAAGAACCAAAACAAGACAAACTCTAAGATGATTATCACAATTTTCATTAGCCTACAATCTACATTATTAGTGTTATATAATAGTTATGTTTGGGAATATATTTTTATTTTGAGAATTTCATTCAAGTTTATAATTTTTTTGCCAATAGTTAACCCTACACCTTTTCGTGGTTCTTGCTGAACAATGAATTGAATAACAACTACCAAGGTTTCTATTTCAACTTGATCTCAACAATATTGTGCAGAATGAAATGTAGTTATTCAATTTATTGAAAAAGTAGGGTCTTATATTGTTTATTCATCTAGGGATTCCAAGCAAGAAAACCTATTCAATGAGTTCACTAGAGTTTTAAATTGGAAATATACGATATCCAGCGCTACCGCATTGAAGAAGTATGCCTCTAAGATACGATAAATTGCGGCGTTGTCAGACTGTGTTCCAGGCTATCTCTATAGTGGGCTATAGCTATAGGGTCCCTTGATCCAATCAACATTTCTGTAAGTGAAAATGAAAAATAATGAAGAATAATGTGTAAATAATTGTCAGTCACACGAAACGAAACGCAACCAGACTTAGAGCAAAATTCAGCTGTCAGTAATAAAATAACATCAAATCACTACTGCCGCTTCCGCATGATTTCTCCAATTATTCTTATCTGCCTGCAATAAATTCCCGCAACGGTGGCAGAAGAGTTGTCGGCATCCCTTTGAAATCTAGGTATAAAGTTGCAAAGTGCAAGACATTTTTCTTGCCTTTCTATAACCCTAAGGAAGATATGAATAGTGTTCATGGTGATGAACGAGTTTTATTCTTCACTTGCATTTCATTATAGGAAAATATTGTGGAAAACTGAACAGTGTGGGTGTAAATGAACAATCTTTGGACTTCTATTTCGAGTGATAACATATTCATTCTTTCTGAACTATAAAAGATAAGCATTATTGCTTTAATTCCAGGCTTTTCCGATATTCCAAACATAATTGTTTATTCTCCAACCAGAGAATTTTTACCTAAGACATTTCATTAAATCTCTTCACTATTCATTTCCACTTCTTAGTTCTTACTAGACATTTACTATTCTACGAGTAAAGGTACAAGTATTCGAAGCCGAGCTTTGGAATGTTTTCAGCGTTACATTTTTTAATATTCTGATTTTTTATAGTGCCTTGATCTCTATGAGGAACAAATTTTTGGCCGAATTTTCACGAACTTGATTTCAATTATAAATTAGGAATAAAACAAATAATTTCGGTTTAAATATGTGGATATTTACGTTTGAATATAATAATAATATGGATATTTTCGTTTAAGTATCGATGAAACCAATGGTTTCAATTTTTTTCAATTTTCTGCCATTCTCCTATAGACCGATGATTCACTATAGGTTCTGGATGGTCTATTCATTTCTCACCATTCGTATATTATGAGCTCATCGGTTCGGATTTTGATGGTAACTATCATCAATATTTCGTTTGAGTGATGTAACTGACAAGAAGTAGCAAATCTAAATTAATTATTTCTGTATCTTCCCAATTGCAGTAATATTTGTGCGACACTGTGTCTGAGTCTGACTGAATTTCATATTTTATTTTTCAATAATTTCTCATGTTCATGTTCAGTTGTTTTTTTTGTAGAAAGAAATATTGATTTGTATTTTGTAACTACCTGTTATATTCTTGTTGAATTGTTTACATTTGTGTTGATTTCAATTCATTTGATATAATTAAATTGCCTTATATTTTTGGCGCTCTTGTTCCTCGGATCAGAGTGCTTATCAATTTGACCTAATGTCTATAATTTTCGAATTTCCGGCTGAAAATGGTCTTAAACGATTTGGTTCGACTCACTGATCAAGAATTCGTGGTCCAAATCGATATGTCCGGCCGTCCGTTAACACGATAACTCCCGAACGAAAAGAGTTAGAGGATTGAAACTTGCAGGGTAGGTTTGGAGCGTAAATATCTCGGACGAAATCTTGTTTTTTGTTTCTACAATAACTCTCGAACAGAACGAGCTAGGCAGTTGAAATTTTCGGAGTGGGTTTGGGAGATAATTATCTACGTTAAGTTCGTTATTGGGCAGAATCTGCCTGATGGTTTCGGAGGAATGAAAAAAAAAATTCCATTTTTTTTAAGACGCAGTTTCACCATAAAAATCCATTGATATCATTTTCAACTCTAACAAGCTAATACTTTCGGAGATATGATTTTTCGAAATTTCAATAAGGTATCGTACTTATATTTACATGTTTTCACAGAATGATGTACTTATTACTTAATTATTCTATCTATGAATTATTATATGATCTGTATTTCTTACATGTCATCGCATTTTCCTGAGATATAAATGTCAAAATTATTTATGGTTCGTTATTCCTTGATATAAAATACACCTCCTGTTCTAGAAAACA
Organism: Halyzia sedecimguttata; assembly: GCA_937662695.2. Classification (NCBI taxonomy): domain Eukaryota; kingdom Metazoa; phylum Arthropoda; class Insecta; order Coleoptera; family Coccinellidae; genus Halyzia; species Halyzia sedecimguttata. The sequence goes on from OW569411.2 coordinate 79,022,412, forward strand.
AAGTATGATTGAATACAAAATTACCTATGAAATAATGATCGAGCTATCGTAGAATTATGAGGATGATATGATATTATACTTTTCAGAGTAGATTTGAGGAATGAATATCTCGGATAAGTTCGTTATTGGGGAGAATCGGTATGTTTGAATTTAATTTCTTTCAAGATGCAGTCCTATCGTAAGAATCCTAATATATCATTCCCAGAGACCATCAATAATTTCGGAGATATGATTTGTCAAAGTTTGAACAAGAGCGCCAAAGCTCCTGTACACAGGGCTTGAACCAATTTTTTTTTCATTAAATTTGTTTTCAAAAAACCGAATTCTGATTGAAAAATTGTTCTGAAAGAAATTTAAAAAGTAGAAGGGGCCCCGAAAGTTTTTAAGCGTAGCGCCCCGGAAATCGTCGATCCGCCACTGTCTCTGCCCCTGCCGCACTGCAGCACCGGGCCAGGCGATTCGATCTTTTCAAACATGAAATCTCTATTGATCCAATAATGATTCAATGATATATCAAGTGTGCGGTGTTCCATATCAACATAATCGTGATTTCTAGTTCTATATTGAAATATGTGAAAGTGAAAATATATGGTGTTCATTTGAATATATTTTTTTATGAACGTCCACATTTGTGTGTACTTAAGGTTATTGAAAAAATTGCTAGCACTGTCGAATTCTTCATGAAAAAGTGGTTAAGAAATTGTTTTACAGAATAAACAAAAATGTATAGTAATATTGTCCCTCTGTACTATTCTGTAACTCTGAAACGATTAAAGATATCGATATACGGTTTTCACCGCCGTATACAGGTTGCTTTCAAATATGAGCCTTTTTTGACAGAACTCATCAGAATAAATCATTTCTCCAAAAATCACATGCATAAAATATGCAAGACGCTATAGCCATCCCCGATTCCCCGAAGTTGCATATACAATCCCACGAAATTTTCGAGCACGGCTCTGAGTTAACTATTCTTCAGTGAACCTCAAGCAATGAGTAATCAATCAGAATGGTCATATGAATCATGTGCTCTACTCTAATCTAAGCTTAAGCAGCAAACCGATCACGAAGTCATAGCGTTAAGCGTTAAGAATTTTCGCCTGGATTTAGGATTTATTGAGCAAAATATGTTATTGAATGTTTTCTTTCTGGGTTTTCTCTCCCAAACTCTGAAAAATATCTATAATAAAAAATTGGTTCAAGCCCTGTGGACAGGAGCTTTCTGGCGCTCTAGTTCAAACAGACAAATTATATCTCCGAAAGTATTGGTTTCTCAGAGTTGGGAATTAAATCAATGTATTCTTATGAAAGAACTGCATCATAAAGGAAATTAAATTCAAATAATAGTTTATTTATCAAGATTAAATGAGCAATCTGAGAATGAGAACTGCACCATCCCAGTAAACATGATATATTACAGAAACATTTCATATGAGATATGGGTGAAGCATTTTGAAACATTGCAAAGTTATGTTTCATGAACATCTCGCAAATGTTTATATGGAACATCGCTTCGCATCATCAGTGATATATCACAGTGACATGAAATATGAGACATATAATATAGGTATATTATGTGGGCATTAGAAAACATTCCAGTAATCTAACGGAAATGTTTGAATGTAACACGGCCTCTAAATAAAGCAATATCGGTGAAATATGTATATTAAATTATTTATTCAAGTATAGGTACATTAGCCTTTCCAACATTTTTTTTTTCAGTTTTCCGTCAAACGACAATGATACGTATAAATATATATCATTATCTCTTCAAGAATATATATTCAAGAATAAATCTTGTCTCAAAGATTTAATAAGCCTAATGTCAAATAATGAATGCTGATTGCTGATTCTGATTGGTTGGCGGTAGACGGATGCGGGCAGCCATATTGGTGTTCTGTGCGACAGACCCATGGATCACAGATTACGCGTGGTTAGGAGTGGAGGTTATGTCTGTTGATGATCATTTAATTTGGTGGAAAGTAGAAGTTTTGGCAGTTTTTAAGTTTCATTCATCATTGTGCGATAGGATAAATTAGTTCATACTCTTTGAAACTAATAAGTGATTAATAAATATATGGTTTCATCCAGCGGTGATAAGGAGGTGAATTCTTTATAATATCATACTTACTTGATTTTTTTTTTTTGATAACTTTTCTAATAATATATTTATATTATATCATGGAGCAACGACGAAAGAATAAGTTTTTTTCATTTTATTAAATTTTTTGTGCTATATAATATATTTTTATTTAATATTTCGATTTCAGGTTTTGTTGTACACCTTTGCATAAATGAAGAATAAAAACTCGATTTGATAACATTTGTTTAATATATTGACTAGAACCTTCGATAGTATTCTTGTTGACACCAAGGATTTAAGTGTAATGTTGTATATTTACTCTTTACGATAGGTTTGTTCCAAATCAAGAGATTATCGTACAATGCAGCGTCATGATTCGGAGCAGTAGGTAGAAAAGTCACATTTTTTATACTGCTCCGAATCCTGACGATGCATTCTCCGATAATTTCTTGATTTGGTACAAACCTAATGAAACACCTGAAGATTGAAGTAGAATCAAGAATGTTTTTGTTCCAGTGAAAAATTGGTCTGTAACATATCCTTGGTATATTGCAATGAGACCAAATTAACGTTAAAAGTAACGTAGATAATATCTACGTTACATTTCATTCATAGGGGTAGAGATGTTTCAGAAACATCTACGAGATCGTTAATGTCCAAGGACATTTATGCTTCAGTGGAAACATATCTCAGAAAACGTCTCAGTAACAAATCATTGAAACATATAATATATGTTTCAATGATATGTTACTGAGACGTTTTCTGAGATATGTTTCCACTGAAGCATAAATGTCCTTGGACATTAACGATCTCGTAGATGTTTCTGAAACATCTCTACCCCTATGAATGAAATGTTTCATGTTACACGTGAAATGTTTCAGCTATATTACTGAGATGCATCAATGTTTACTGGGATGGAAGAAATCAAATTAAAATAGCTGAAATGAATTTGACTCCTTCTTATAGAACAGGATGAAATGTACGAGTATGAACACAGATCATATAATAAAGCTTAGATAGAACAATTATAGCATTCTCTGAAAACATAGAAGTACGTACTATTCATTATTGAAATTTAGAAAAATCATATTTCCGAAAGTACTAGCTTGTTGGAGTTGAAAATGATATCGATGGATTTTAATGATGAAACTGCATTTTAAATAAAAATTACAGACATTTGGGCAAATTGATAAGCACTCAGTTCCGAGGAACTAGAGCGCCAAAAAGTCCCGCCTTCTATCGTTCCGAAAACCCGACAGCGTAGACACACCGGCTATCGGGCTCCTCGTACGATCTTGTCGATCTCCGGTATTAGAATAAAACGTCGGTACTTACCTGGGATATATATTCTTAATTTTCACTTTTCGTCATAAAATCGCCACATGGGGGTTTAATTGACGGTTTTTTACCCTTGTCTCTCTAAGTCGATTTTGACGTTTCTCGAACCAACTATTAGCAAGAGACAATGTCATATCTCAGGAAAATAAGTTGACATTATGACAATTCATACATAGAATAATTATATAATTCTGTGAAAACGTAAAAATACGATTTTTTATTGAAATTTTGAAAAATCATATCTCCGAAAGTATTAGCTTGTTAGAGTTAAAAATGATATCATTGGATTCTTATGATAAAACTGCTTATTGAAAAAAATTTAATTTGGAATTAGTACTGCAAAAAAAAATTTTTATTGTTACTCCGAAACCATCTGTCCGATTTTGCCCAATAACGAACTTAGCCGAGATATTTATCTACCAAACCTATTCTGAAAATTTCAACTCTCTAGCTCATTCCGTTCGAGAGTTATCGTGCCTACGGCCGGCCGGCCGGACAGAATGAATTTCGTCCACGGATTCTTGATCAGTGAGCCGATCGATAATTCGAAAATTACAGACATTTGGGCAAATTGATAAGCACTCAGTTCCGAGGAACTAAATCGCCAAAAATTAAGTATTTTGTGATTTGCTTCTGCGTAAGAAACACAAGATATTTGTCAGAAGCAATCAATCGAACAATGTTGTCTAACAAATAACAACGAAACAACATCAACGAAGAAACAACTATATATCGTAACGTTTCGGAGTCTATATCAGACTCCTTCTTCAGACGCTTAACGAAAAACTCTTCAGAATTATTTTGTTGATTGTTATTCTGACAATTCTCGAATCTCAGAATAACAATCAACAAAATAATTCTGAACATTTCTTCGTTAAGCGTCTGAAGAAGGAGTCTGATAAAGACTCCGAAACGTTACGATATAGTTGTTTCTTCGTTGATGTTGTTTCGTTGTTATTTGTTAGGCAACATTGTTCGATTGATTGCTTCTGACAAATATCTTGTGTTTCTTACTCAGAAGCATATCACAAAATAATTAATTTTTTATTTTATAGATATGTTTCAGAGTTTGGGAGAGAAAACCCAGAAAGAAACCTTCCAATGATGAATGCCACATGAATCCCACAGTATCCTTTAATGATTATAGTAAAATATGTTGTCTTAAACGAGTGCATTGCTCCGTCGATGTTGTGCAACAGGACACGAAACAAAAGGAGTATGTTTCAATTTTCAAATTTCCAATAGAACCCAAAGTAAAAATGATATAATTTTCTTTAATATCTCGCAAAAACAGGATTCCTTTACAAAATTCAGCTCTTTGTTCAATATATTTCCAAGAGAATGAAAACATCAGTTATAAGACGTATATTTTCGCTTATTAAGCGATTGCAAAGAACCTTTTGCGATTTCCAAAAATTGAATAAAAATGCATGTTAACAATTTTTCCAAGCCTTCTTCTCATTAATAAAGGGTATCCACAAATTTCAGGCTTCAGAAACCTAATATATTCAAAATTTCAATTGACTCTGTGGAATGATTGTTGTAATAAATTAGAAATTGTTAATTGCATCAGACGTACGATTCAGAAAAATCAAGATTCACAAAGTAGTATTCAAATCTCAAATTTTAATAAATGAAAATATGGTTGTACAAGTTTATCTGGGTGAAAACAAGTTGGATTTCAACGATTTAATCAGATGGATTCTTCCTTTTGATAGTAAATTGAGTCCCAAAAGGCTAGAGGGTCACAACTAGAGAATATTTTTGCGACGTTTAAGCTTGAATGAAAACCATGTATTTTAAGGAAAATATGGCTACTTGCAAACTATCCCTAAAAAAGTAACGCTTCACGGTAGTACCTCCTGGGTGTTGTTGAGACTACCTTTTATAATTATTCAAAATATAAATTCATTTTTTGCCCGAAATTATGGCTTGTATAGTATTATCCGCAATACTTTATTTGTAGCTCTTAATTCTGAACAAAACCAAAATATATGGATATGATTTTATAAGATAAATGTTCCACCAATGTACTATCGACTTTAGTTATCGTTCTGGAAATGAAAATAACATGCGATTGGCTCAGTGGTAGAGTAATTGACTTGGGAGCGGAAGCCCCAAGTTCAATTCCGAGGCTAGGAAAGAAATTTTCTAGTCACGGTAATCGCCACCATTCGCTGTTGGGTCAAAAATTAACAGTGCTGTGCCTAAGGTGGCGTAAGGACACAGTAACAAAGCCTACACAGAACACAACTGGTTCTCCTAACTCAGGGCAAGCTCTTAGAGCTTATGAGGGGTCTCCTTGTGGAAGACCCAGGAGGATCAGTATAATAATAATAATAATAATAATAATAATAATACGATCGAGGGTCGTATTAGGATCTATTTTATCGATAATATCCCGCACAAATTCTGATGCATGTATCGTCAGGGGCGAACAACTCGGTTTGCGTTCTAAATTGTTGTGTTGATGTCTCAACTCATCTCGAATGAAATGAGTCAAACTGAAATAGAGGGAATCCCTCTATTTCTCTTGTCAAACTACACGCCCACACCAGCCTCGGCCTAATACAGAGGGTACGGCAGCACAATTGCTTTTTTAAAATTAGTTCAAGCACTTCAAGTCCTGTGGACAGGAGCTTTTTGGCGCTCTTGTTCAAACAGACAAATTATATCTCCGGAAGTATTGGTTTCTCAGGGTTGGGAATTATATCGATGGATTCCTATGACAGAAATGCATCATGAAATAAATTAAATTTAAAAATTGTCGTTTAAAAAAAATGCTTCAAAAATTATCTTATAAAAAACTAGAACAAGGGGTGTACCAGAAATAATTTTGACATTTATCTCTCATAGGAAAATAAGATGACATGTAAGAACACAGATCATATAATAATTCATAGATACAATAATTAAGTACAGCATTCTATGAAAACATAAGAAGTACAGAAGTACGATTCATTATTGAAATTTCGAAAAATCATACTCCGAAAGTATTAGCTTATTGTAGTTGAAAATGATATCAATGGATTTTTATATGGTGAAACTGCATCTTATAAGGAATTAAATTTGAAATTTGTGTTGCAAAAAAAAAATTTATTTTTCGTTTCTCCGAAACCATCAGGCCAATTTTGGCCAGTAACGAATTTAACCGAGATAATTATATCTCAAACCTACTCTGAAAATTTCAACTGCCTAGCTCATTCTGTTCGAGATTTATTGCAGAAAACGAAATAAAATTTTTTTTTTTGATACCTTAATCCAACCCGATCAAAACAAAACTTCGCATGCATATAGAAGACATTATTCTACAATTTGATGCTAAATTTCAGATAGATCGAGTCATCGGTTTCGGAAATATTCATAAAAAATGTGTTTACTAAAAAGGGCCATAACTCCGAAACCGCTTGGTGGATTTCGCCCGTTAACGAACTCGTCCGAGATATTTACACTACAAACCTACCCTGCAAATTGCAATCCTCTAACTCCTTTCGTTCGAGAGTTATCGTGCCTACGGCCGGCCGGACATAATTGATTTCGACCACGGATTCTTGATCGGTGAGTCGAACCAAATCGTTTATACCCAGATAACACAGGATATCCTATGGACGTCCATTTCATGTCCAAATCAAGTCGGGATATCCGTGGATTTGAATTGGATATCCATTGGATATCCATCGAAGGATTAGGAATGGATATCCTTCAGTGAATATCCTATGGATATCCATAGGATATCCACTGAGGGATATCCGATTCAAATCCTCCAATGGACATCCATGAGATATCCATCGAAGGATTTGAAATGTATATCCTTCAGTGAATATCCTATGGATATTCATAAGATATCCATTGAAGGATATCCATTTCAAATCCTTCTATGGATATCTCATGGATGTCCATCGGAGGATTTGAATCGGATATCATTCAATGGATATCTTATGGATATCCATAGGATATTCACTGAAAGATATCCATTTCAAATCCTTCGATGGATATCTCATGGATGTCCATCGGAGGCTTTGAATTGGATATCCTTCAACGGATGTCTTATGAATATCCATAAGATATTCATTGAAGGATATCCATTTCACATCCTTCGATGGATATCTTATGGATGTCCATCGGAGGATTTGAATTGGATATCCTTCAACGTATATCTTATGGATAGCCATAGGATATTCACTGAGGGATATCCATTTCTCATCCTTCGATGGATATCTTATGGATGTCCATCGAAGGATTTGAATAGAATATCCTTCAACGGATATCTTCTGGATATCCATAGGTTATTCAATGAAGGATATCCATTTCAAATCCTTCGATGGATAGCATATGGATGTCCATCGGAGGATTTGAATCGGATATCCTTCAACGGATATCTTCTGGATATCCATAGGATAATCACTGAAGGATGTCCATTTCACATCCTTCGATGGATATCATATGGATGTCCATCGGAGGATTTGAATCGGACATCCTTGAACAGATATCCATAGGATATTCACTGAAGGATATACAATTCATATCCTTCGATGGATATCTTATGGATATCCAACGGAGGATTTGAATTGGATATCCTTCAACGGATATCTTATGGATATTCAATGAAGGATATCCATTTCACATCCTTCGATGGATATCTTATGGATGTCCATTGGATGATTTGAATAGGATATCCATTTCAGATCCCTTTATGGATATCTTATGGATGTCCACCGGAGGATTTGAATCAGATATCCTTCAACGGAATCCATCGAAAGAATAAAAATAGATATCCTCTGGATCAATTATATATAGTTCGGAACTAATGCTCGAAACTAATATATCGGAAAATCATCACATAGTTCTTCCGTCCTATAGGCCATGATCCGCGATTGGATAACCTGTAGCTGCTGAACGAAATAATAAAAGCGTTATGATGCTGGGAAGAAGTATAAGATCTGTAGTTCCGTCTCCGCGTCAATTGACAGTTTCACGGGCTGACACTGTTGGGTTCTACCGCTTGATGGGAAATATTACGTTCTATGATTTAACCGTTAACGGTCGTCGTGAACGAGTCGTGACGTGTTGTGAGTTACTAAGTTGAGTTGTTTGTTAATGTCCTCTGCTAGTGGGATTTTGCTGAGTTTTGAGATTCATTCGTACGTGGAAGGAGTAAGAGGTAAATTGATTTATAATAATTAATCATCTTCCTTGTATATTTGGTATATATCAACTAATTGTTTCAAATATAATATACAACTAGGTAAAATTACTGTTCATATATCATAATATATATATTCAGATGTGAGTATAATAAAAAAATTGGATACCTATACTTAACGTGAACAAACGACGAAATGAAGAATTGATTGTATTATGATAATGAGAATTCGAAGGAAACCATACTGATTTGTTCCTCAGAATTTTTTGATAAATTTCAACATCAATAATATTACACCCGTTAAAATACTGATCTGTGTTCAAATAATTTCAGATGCTGCTCACCTAAGTGATATGTGGCGACTAGCTCCAAAAAGAAATCAACAAGACAATATATTATATGATATTATATTTTAGTATAAACTCAATTTTTTTGTTTTCAGGATTGTGTTAATAAATTATTTTTCTTCAAAATACGGATATTTCATTTCCCTACAGATTGCTAACAGTAAGTTTCATCTTCTATGGATTTCTTTTGAACATCTATTTAACATATTCCATGGATATTCCTGAAGGATGTCTTATGGATATTCTCAAAAGATATCTTTTAAAGATGTCTTATGGTTATCCTTCATGGATTCCATTTGGATATCCTTCAAAGATGTCCTATAGATATCCTTGAAGGATGTTCTATGGATATCCTCGAAGGATGTCTTATGGACATCCTTGGTGGATATTCTATGGATATCCTTGACGGATATCCTATGGATGTACAGGTTGTTCCATTCGGACATCCTATGGACGTCCATAAGACATCTTTTGGATATTATTGGATGTCCATTGGATATCCTTCAAGGATGTCCTATGGATATCCTTGAAGGATGTTCTATGGATATCCTTGAAGGATGTCTTATGGACATTCTTGAGGGATATCCTATGGATATCCTAGACGGATATCTTATTGATGTACAGGTTGTTCCATTTGGACATCCTTTGGACGTCCATAAGATATCTATTGGATGTTATTGGATGTCCATTGGACATCCTACAAACATGTCCTATGGATATCCTTGAACGATGTTCTATGGATATCCTTGAAGGATGTCTTATGGACATCCTTGGGGGATATTCTATGGATATCCGTCAAGGATATCCTATGGATGTACAGGTTGTTCCATTCGGATATCCTATGGACGTCCATAAGATATCTTTTGGATATTATTGGATGTCCATTGGACATCCGTACAATTCATGAAGGATGTCCTATGGATATCCATCGGATGTCCTTGTGTTATCTGGGTAAGACCATTTTCAGCCAAAAATTCGAAAATTACAGACATTTGAACAAATTGATAAGCACTCTGTTCTGAGGAACAAGAGCGCCATAAACTTACTAAAACCCATTATATGAATCAGAAAATTTTTGTGAGATTTTTATAATGTAAGCACATACCTAAATTCTTGTTTTACATAACTTTTGAAGATCGAATCAGGTAGTTTCTTGCCAGATGTTGGCTTTCAAATCCTGTAGGGCCCTTGGACCGTTCACAAAAATACAGGATTTTAAAGACCCATAGAAAAAATCACCAGGGGCCAAATCAGGAGAACTACGCGGCCTGACTTTACGCGACGGAATAAGTCACGTAATTACTTTTAGCACTAGAGCTAGCTTCTCTAGGGTTTTTGACGCCCTAGGCAAAAATACATTATGTTCCTTTATTAAAGTGCCTTCGGTATGACTGGTGTGGAACTTCGGAAAAACCCCCTATAACGTTCGCATCGTTTGCCTATATGGACGGGTTTCTCAATTGCGAGTTACCCAAGTGTTTAGCTACCTTTATGAACTCGTAACAATTGGGATTACCGGCCCTTAGAGAATTGAAATTTGCTGGGTGAAATTCGGTAATGGGCAAAAATTCTCCGAGTGATTAAGAAGTGATTTTTCCCAATAACTCGAAAAGTACTGATCTCATCGAATTGTAACTCAGTAGTTAGTTGAAATATAATAACACGAAGGCCTCCGCATACGGATAAACTGAATCGACGCGAATCCAATCTCCAGAGTCCCTTTACTTCACTCTGTTTTCATTGGAACCATGCACGAACGATTACTACAACTGTAATTCCACCATTTCCATTCTCCAAGATTAACGCGACCGGCATGCATGGAAGCTGAAAAATAGTGTTGTTTGTCCATCGTTTACGTGTTGCAGGTTTAGCTTCCATTCTGATCGAGGAGACGCTGGAATTACAGTTGTAGTAATCGTCCGTGCATGGCTCCAAAGGAACCCGAGTGTTGGAAAGTCCTCATTAGCATTAGAGCCTGCGCATACGGACACATCCGAATCATTCCAATTTCCTGAGTCTTTTTCCTACATTATAACTGAAACTGTGACAAGTTGGCACTGGTGAAATATCGTCAATCTCAAAACAATTCTCCGAGACGTTGCCAATGCCAATTTCTACTCTAGACATAATCTTTCATCTTAGACAAGATATCACAGACCATTATTCGCTTCGAAATTGAAAATGCCGTAAATAGTTTTGATTGAAGAAGCATAGACAAAGTATCAGGAAGTGCTACACAGAACTGAAATCTGTTATTAATTGGATAGAAGTATTTAATCAATTCTCTTGAAAAATTCCATAGTAAATGATGTTATAAAGTTATGCTGGCAAAACATTGAACTTATGTATGGAAATTACGTTATGAATAATTATACTGTATATATCTTATTTCATCCTATTCTTTTAGGTGATTGGTTTTATGCTTTTCTTTGTATGATGATTATACAATCATAACTTACGTGCGACATTGCCTAACATGAATAAATATCATTGTTCTTATTGAAATCAATATTGCTTTTATAGTTATTTTCATGAATGAGCATGCAGGATTTATAAAAAAATATAATAAAATGCTACAAATATTTTCATAATAACATTTTACGCTAACACCATATCTCTGTATAGGAGCATATTTGGTTGAAGTTTGCAATAGGAAAACTTCATTCTGACATGTTTCCTCGAATGAAATACTTAGTTTCCTATCACTATATTTTATTGAGGTCTAACAGTGACCCGGGTTTTGTAGTACTACTACATTTTGAAACTGGTGTATTTCAAGTTGTGCAACAAGGTATTTAAATGTCTTCTGTAGGCTTATTTCTTGAGAATTTTGTCTGTTTTCCTGCCGGGTTATTCAGGTATTTTTATTTTTATTCAAATGAACTATCATAGAGTAACGGACTTCTTTATCCATTATTCTTCATTAAAATTTCAACACCTGTTTCTTGTTTTCCGTACAATAAAATAGCATAACTGAATCTTCCAACCAGTTTATATACTCGAAATATTTCCAGTAACAGAAGAAAAATTTTGCAGGTTCTACCTACAGAGGGAATCACAATACATACCAGAAACTGAAGAAGTAATAAAAGATGAACTTGTGAGAAAAAATTATATTTATTATACTTTCACATGTAATACCTAGATTAAAAAACTAAAGGATTTCACAATGTGTCATTGTAAGTATATTTTTCGGAAAAAAATATAATAGTCACAATCACAACGGTGTTGCTAGAGGGCGAATGAAATTCAAAACTATTATTTGAAAACAAATATTATATTTGGCTCCACAATATATATCTTCTTACAGAAGATTTGCCGTTTTCTTCAATTTCACTTCCTAAATTTCTAAAATGTAATTCCAAAGAAATATTCAGAAGTGAGAGGAATATTCACAGTATTTAGATAATATTTTGATCTTTTTTTTAATTAACTTTCGATCTCTTTTTTGCAATAGCATCCTCCACTGCCTTCAATTGTTTAAGAAGTTCTTCTCTTCTAGATGCAGCTTTCTTATTTTTTGGATCACCAGGAGGTGGTGAATTTGGAGGTCGCTTTTTCAGTTGAACCTGGTCAACTTTTCTTGCAAGTTCAGCTAATTCTGGCTTTCTACTGTTGAGTGGAGTTTTTAGATTGAGTTTAATTTGACGTTTCTCTGCAGAGTTGCCTTTGAGGGCATCCATAGCTTTGGCCAAAGAAAGTTCTGAAAAATAATAACAATAAAATTATATTTTCCCTCTTTACAAATCTGGTATCATAAAGGTTGAATTCTTTAGTACTGACATACTTGTGAAATTGTCTTTATACTCTGTGCCAAAAGGATTGACAGCTGTGAATTCTTAATCGGAATCACTTTTATAAGGTAGAAATGGAAGAATGTGGAAAGCAGACTTATTTTTTAAGCTTACTGTTGGCATATAATTTGATTGCATAATTTTTGAGGTCTGATTATTCACTATGTCGTTCAAATTTTTCTTGTGACAAAATAGTCACAATTGGAAGTACCGATAATATCGCAGCCGTCAGGCTTCAGTTTAAAATAATCAATCCCACACAGTTCAAATTTGGTGTAAAGATCTTGGCTTGCAGCCTAACAAGATCAAATTAACTCAAGTACTAAAATAAATAAATAGAATTAAAATGTCATTTAAAACATCTTTTTGCCTAATTAATGAATTAATCTTACCGCCAGGTCTTTTAGGTGCTGGACTTCCATCCCTACTGGTACTGCTGCTGGATCCTGAAGATTCCGAGTCACTAGAACTAGATCCAGAACTTTCAGAAGACGATCTTGAAGATCTTCTTTTACCCCTGGCCCTTGCTAAAGCAGCAACTAATTTACTCCTAGTCCTCCCAAATTGATCAGCAGGAGCAGGTGGATTAGCAGCTGTAACTGCTCTGATCATACCTAAGAACAATAAATATACAACTGCAATAAATTTGCATATTTAACAGTATATTTCAAATTCCTTCTAAAGTGTAAATCAACTCCTACAAAGTAGGATTGGAGTACTGGTCTTAGGGTACTGACTGAATTTAACAAGAAATTAAGAAGGTCTAAGAAAAAACATTTCTCTTTCCAATTACCACTTTGGGGCCCCTGTTTGCAGTTGATAGAAGGCAGAGAGGAGTATTCACAGAGAGTACTCACAATGCGTTCAAAAAATGCTTTGCTGATTCGATTATTCGTTGGCGTGAGTTTATATAATACATATTTGTTTATTTAACCAATTCCCAGTACTTTTTTGACACTGTAGTGTAGTTTGTATTGGATTATCAAAAATTAAATATATTCTAACCTGGAGAAGGAGCCCTTTTTCTTGGTGCAGGTGGGTTCATCATTGCTGCTCTTTCATTTGCAGCCTTTCTCTCAGAGACTATAACTGAAGGAGAAACATGGCGACTTTTTTTTGAACGAGGTGATCGTCTTCTCTTTCGTGAAATTGATCTTGATCTGGATCTATATGAACTACGGGAAGTAGTGGACCTGGTAGAACTGAAAATAAACAATATGTATCCAGGGACTATACCATTAATTCAATGAACAAGTTAATGAGGTAGAAGGGGATTTGCGATAAAATCACTTTTTGCTGCTTAATATCAAAGGTTTATTAAAAGGAAATAATAAAGAAATGGAATTATTAAAGAATTTATGTGGACTCGGAAACTTTAGCGCGCTCATTCATTAAATGATCAATAGATTCCACTGATTTGTAATACCAAAGCCTTCTTAAATACGAACCTTATGCAATAAATTTGGAACAATGTTAGAGTCCTACGTATACTTACGTCGTAAAATGAAGGATTTATAGGTTAAAAATTCTCGTCCGGTTTTCATTTGGAAAACTAACCAATCTTTAGTTTTGACGCTATATTTATTTGAGATGGCGAACTGGTAAATTGTACCAAATTTGACGCTGGTAATTACACTCCAGAGTCGACGCTGTCGTCAGCTGAATGGGTTGAGGCGCGCTGAAAGCAACAGTCGGCTGACAAGGTTATGGCGTCAGTATGCGCATGATATCTTGTTCATTGACTATCTTGAGATGGAAACAGGATCAATTCTGAATACTGCACAAGCGTTATTGCATTGATTGAGCGAAGAAATAAAGAAAAAATTGGTTCAAGCACTGACGTGAAGTCAGAAGCTTTAGCGCGTATGTTCTATTGTCCATTCTTCTGTATTGGACACCCTTAATCGAATTTACCATGGTAAATTATGTTGTCCATTCTCCTGTATTGGACACTCTTAATTCGAATTTACCATGGTAAATTCGATTAAGGGTGTCCAATACAGAAGAATGGACAATAGAACATACGCGCAAAAGCTTCTGACTTCACGTCAGTGCTTGAACGAATTTTTTTACGTGATTTTTTTTAAATTTTCTAGGGGTACGGTTTTTAAAATTTTTTTTTTCGTCATTTTTTTCGAATTTTCTAGGGGTACGGTTCTTACAAAATTTTAAATACGTCTTTATGTTGATATTCTACTACTAGTTACCAAGCACCAGTTCGATCGAATATTTATTTTTTGAGGTATCAAGGAAATAATATTCCAGGTGGGTATAACTCGGAAACCGTTAGACCGATTATGCCCAAAAACGAACTCAACTCTCCCTTTCGGATACGCAACCTACCCTGAAAATTGCAAGTCCCTATCTCCTTTCGTTCGAAAGTTATCGAGGCAACGGTAACCCATCTACTGAACTCACACAAGAATGCTCGAATCTCCAACAATATTTAACCGATCGTATTAAAACTTGAAACTTGGCAGTAGAGTTAGGTTATGAAGGCTCTTGCAAAATTTCAGCAATTTCAAACGAATAGTTACTGATATATAGAATTTTTTCTTTTTTTTCAATGATTTATTAAAAATTTTCTACAAATGCTATCCTCACCAAATTTTGCAAACATTTTCGCGTTGGCATTCTACAACTAATAACCATGTTTGAATTCAATCGGTTCAGTATTTTTCGAGTTAATGAGGAACAAAAAACCACCAAATTTCAGATGGCTATAACTCTAAAACCGTTTGGCCGATTATGCTCATAAATAAACTGAAATGTCGCGTTCTGGTACACATCCTAACCTGAAAACTCGAAGCCGCTATCTCATTCCGTTCTCAAGTTATCGTGACAACAAAAATATTTTTTAATAATTTTTTTAAAATTTTCTAGCCATATGATTCGGACAAAATTTCACGAACGTGCTTAGGTTCATATTCTACAACTACTCACCAAGTTTCAATTCGATCGGATTCATATTGGTTGAAAACTCTTTTCGTTCTCAAGTTATCGTGGCAACGGACGGCCGGACGGACGGCCGGCCAGACAGAATCAAATTTGACCTCGAATTCTTCATTGGGGAGTCGAATTTAATCGTTTGAGACCATTTTCGTCAAAAAATTCGAAAGTTACAGACATTTGAGCAAAATGATAACGCGATGTTCCCCAGAACATACGCGCAAAAACAGCCTCACATGCCAAAAATAAACTACTGTTACAAAAAACAGCCTCACATGCCAAAAATAAACTACTGTTACAACAAGACAATGCACTATGTACCATATCACATGTTACTAGCTACGATGGACAAATCAAATGAATTGCGCTTCGACTTGCTGCCTCATCCTCATACTCCTTATTCGCCAGATTTGGCCCTCAGCTCTTACTGGCTGAAAAGAATGCTTCAGGACAAAAGATTTCTCATCAAAGAGGAAGTCACTAGCGAAAATCAGGCCTATTTTGCAAATAAAGATCAAGCATTCTCTCAACTTCTCCAAAACTTGACTTGTCCTATAACTCAGTAAGTTCCACGGGATTACTGAATGATTGATTGAACATGGTAGGAAAAGTTAGAGAAACTTTGGACTAATGGCCTTGGATAGAAATTATGTCGATGAATATAATGAATTCTGCGAAAATACTGCATTTTTTTAACTTAATCCGGAAACCTTTTTATCCATGAATTAAAATCAAAATCTTGCTAGCTTTGGATTTTGCATTAGAGATAAGGTGATGATGGTGGTAAGATACTAGCAGACAAAACTCACAGATCCCTCAGTTAATCAAATGAAATTAATAATTGCATTGTTAACTACCTGCTTGAAGAATAACTTGAGCCGGAACTGTAGGAACGTTTTCTTCCACTTCTCTTTCCAGCTGGTGATTTGGACCTCATCCAAGGATCGGACCATTCATCCGCTCTACTGGGTCTCTCTTCTCTATCTCTCTCTCGCTCCCTTTCTGGCCTATGAACTATCACTTCACGTTTAGGCTTCCTCTGAAATTAATTATATTTGAACAATTCGATTTACAATTTGACAGACCTCAGGAAGAATGTACTTTGAGTGTGCGACTGGAAAAATTTGAGGAGGTGATATTTATTATAATATGGGCGTCGAAAGTATGGACTAATAGATTTATTTTCTCCTCTTTCAGGAATTGTCATCGATATTTTTTTTAAATTGCAAGCCATGGATAAATCATAAAATTCTGAATTCAGTAATGCACATATTTACATTTATTCTCGAGATATTAATCATTTAAATTTGAAAAACGTGAAAATTTTTAAATGAAGTCTTCACCACATAAATAACTTTTTATTGCAAAGATGATCTTCTTCTTCTTCTTCCGCGGTGCCGTCTCAGGCTGAACTGAGGCCTTCTGGCCCATTGTTCTTCCGCTTGACAGACTCGTGAGACTCATTCCAAAAAACACGCTGACAGGAATGCCGCGAGCTTAAAAGGAGAAGTCCCTCTCACCATAGTAATCGTAGGTGTTGGGTTGCCTAGGTGTATGACCCTCAATTCTTTAAGGTTGTTACAGTCGAACAGAATATGTTCAGCTGTTTCTTCCATGCTCTTGCACCAGCGACACAGAGCGCTATCGGCCAATCCCATCCTATTCAGATGTTTGTTGAACTGGTGACCAGTTAGTAATCCAGTCACCAGGCTCAGTTCTCTTCTTTCGAGTGAAAGAAGTTTCTTTACTTCAGACTTTGACGATGGTTTCTTAATGAGAAGCCTTGACTGCCTGAGTCCTACTCCCATGTTCCATAGACTGGAGAAATTCAAAGATGATACTTGAAGCTGTTATAACTTATAAAAATTATACAAGTAAGTGTTTAAATTGAAGGCCATTCACTTCTTAACAGTATGCCAATCTAGCTTGAAACTCAGAACAAACATTTTGGAGAGTTGCAGGCTGTATTGCTCTTATTTTGTCCCGAATCCTTTGTTTCAACTCCTCGATGTAGTTTGGCCGACTGAGGTAAACTTTCCTTTTGATATAACCCCATAAGAAAAAATTCAAAAGGATTCAGATCTGGAGACCGAGCAAGCCATTCAATAAGACCTCTCCTACCGATCCACCTGTTCGGGTAATCACGTACATCTTGAAAATAATGGGGTGGAGCTCCATCCGGTTGAAACCATAGCAGCGTTTCATTATGGAGATCTGGATCTGCATTGTTCGGAAAAAGAACCGCCAACGCCGGAAACAGGTCATCTCGTAATAAAACCAAATATTTTGGACCTGTTAGCGGTCCTTCAATAAAGGCAGGCCCTATAAACCTGTTCCTAACAGTTCCAGCCCATACATTCACTTTATCGGGAAGTTGTGTATGTGCCTCCATCATTCAGTTCGCAAGACTAACCCCCGGTTTCTGGAAGGCTGATCAACACAAATGTTAACTAATCAGTGATCAAACTCTTGTTAACCCTCATCTGAGTTGCGCAAAATGCAAAAACTCGGACTGATTTGACATTAACAGTTCTGTTAACTTTGACCAGCCTTTCAGAAACCGGGGGTGAGTTCTGCGATCAAAATCATCTCCATTCAGTTTGTGCACTAAATTAATCTTGTACGGCTATGACATTTTAATTTTCTAAAAACCGATTTATGCGATATATTGTTATTTGCCGCTATAGTTCTCGAAGATAAAGAGAGAGAGTTTTCTGTAGTACCTTATCACTTTTCTTCTGTTTAGATTTATACTTTCTATTTTGTCTTAAAAATCAAATGAGAAATATTGAAGAAATTAATCTTTTGACACCATGCTACATGATTAAATTTGTAGGGGTCTCAATCTAATTACCTTTCCACTGTTCTCTTCCTCATATTTATTGTTATAATAATCAGGCATTTTATGAGTTGGCAGTTCTCTATATGCAGGCCGAACCCTTTCTCGTGGTGCTGTATACTCAGTAGGTTCATAAACCACTTGTCTTCTGTTATAATATTCCTCTGGAGGTGGTCTTGCAGGTGCTGGATATTCTACTGGAGGATGTCTGCTAACATATCTACGAAAAAATAATAATTATGTATTGTAATTTGCTACTGAACTAAGTTGTAAGAAATTCATTGCATGCCTCTAATTTCACCGTGGACATGGAAAGATAATATATGGAGTCATTTTCAAGGAGTTGATTGAGCCCCATCTGTCAAAGAATATTTTAAGAGCTATTTTTATTTTCACCACTAGAAATACATGCAGCAATATATTTCACTAATCCGTCCGATTAAGAAAAGAAGAAGAA
This sequence comes from Halyzia sedecimguttata, assembly GCA_937662695.2. NCBI lineage: Eukaryota > Metazoa > Arthropoda > Insecta > Coleoptera > Coccinellidae > Halyzia > Halyzia sedecimguttata. Next base: position 79,041,362 of record OW569411.2, read on the forward strand.
ATGTAAAATTTCTTCCAAACCATCCTGTGCCTATGCAGCATTTTTAAAAATTTTTTCAAGTCATTGTGTTCTCCCGAAATTTCGCTTAAATGTTTGAGTCGGTATTTTGCAACTAACTACCAAGTTTCAATTTAATCAGATCACGAAATGTTAGATATGTTCAGTTGGAAAAAGAAAGACGTGACTACAAAATCTACTTTTTCATATCGCAATCGCGATACGGAAATTTTGCCAGGTTCTTTTCTGCCGTGTCTTGTCAACGGATTGAAAATTTCAGTTCGAATTGTGAATTTATTCCGTTCATTTTTCAGTTAGGGATTCCTGGATCCTGATACACATTGTATGTCACTAACATAGTATGTCTTCCTCATAAGAGCACCTCTGCTGGTATCGCATAGTATGTCACTACACTTGTACAATAATAACAATAATAATAATAATCTATATATTCGTTACCTTGGTTCGGGTGAAGGAACTCTTCCATAATATCCATTTTCTTTATCAAATTCTTCTTGAGCCAAACTCAAATTCATTTTTTTTTCCTCGAAGTCTATATCTTGCTCTTTCCTTTTAATCGATTTTCGTAACATTTCTTTCGCAGTTCTCAAGCCTCTCTCCCAAGCCGATTCAATAGGTGCTGGTTCAGATCTTGCCGCATATCTGTCTGCACCCCCGCTATACTCCCCTGGAACCAATGGGTGTACCATTTCAAACATGGTGTAATTTCCTGAAAACAAAATAATTGATTTTCTCTTGTCCACCCATCACAATACCACTTTCCCGCATATTATATAATTTGATTTAAAAAATATGACGTTTTTGGTACGCTTGTTCCCCTGAAGAGAGTGCCTAGCAATTTGTCCAAATGTCTATGATTTTCGACTTTTTGGCCGAGAATGATCTCAAACGATAAGTTGATGAAGAATCCAAACTTGATTTTGTCCGGCCGTCAGCACGATTACTCTCGAACGCAATGAGTTAGAGAGTTCAAATTTGCAGGGTATATTTGGAGCCCAAGTACGCCGGTAAGTTCGTTAATGGGCAAAATCCGCCGAGTAGTTTCGGAGTTATAGCCATCTGATATTTTGTTTTCCAAATAACTACAAAAATCCTTATCTGATCAAATTAAAGCTAGGTAGTTAGTCAGAAAATACTGACATGAAGACTTATGCAAAATTTTGTTAGTATCATATCATTAGAAAATTTAAATATAATCTCTTAAAAAAATTCTGTGAACAAAAAATAATTCTGATGATTTTCTATTGGTGTTTGATGAAGGAGCTTGATTTAATCTCTTAAACGTTACAAAATAGTTGTTTTATCGTTGATGTTTTTTCGTTACTGTTTATTAGGCAACATTGTTCTATATACATATTGCTTTCCAACGCAGAAGCAATTTTGAAATAATAATTTTTTTAATGTTATAGATATTTTTCAGAGTTTGGGAGAGAAAACCCAGAGAGGAACCTTTTAGTGAAGAATTAATAATGATAATTTTGCAAGAGCTTTCAAAACATAATTTTACAGCAAAGTTTTAGATTCAAACTGGAACAGATCTATATTCTTGCAGATATTGGCGAAATATCGGAATATTACAACGATTACAGAGTACTGGTCAACTGTATTGCACTCGGATAACAAACTGGTCAACGATTCTTCATTATTGACGCGAAGTTGGACCGTTGCACCATTCATAGAAGATTCACGATTTCAACGATTTCATAGAAATTTCTGATTTATATCGCAGTTCAGATATCACTGAAATTTTGCCTTCAAAATCTTATGTTACAGCCAAGTTCTAGAATTAAACTAGGTAGGATCTATATTTTTGGAAGTACAGTATAACCTCTCTAATTCGGACACATTCAAATCCGGTCATCCTGTACTCCGGACGCCTGATTTCAAAATTCTAGTCCGGACGCATCTCTATAATCCGGACGCTCACAAGCGACCGCGTCTGAAATTTACGAGTTGAGAAACGATTCAGAAGATTGTTGGGGAGTGCTAGTGTACCAGCGTACGTTTGGTTTGTTGTTAATTGTTTGGCGTGCAGTTCAGAACGATTGTTGTCCAAAAATCCCAAAATTTGGAATTCAATTCATGTTTCTGTTACCTTTTTAAATATTTTATTTTATTTAATAAACAAATTACAAGAATACTGAATACGATAAGTATTTCTCTTGTAGTTGAGAATTTAAATTAATTAAATTTTTTCTCTTACTTTTACTAACAAATCATTTTATTTAATAAACAACGTATAAAAATAATTCTGTTTTCCTATAATCCGGACAAATCGCAAATTCGGACAACTACCTTGCCATCAACTGTCCGGATTAAAGAGGTTACACTGTATTGTGAAAATACAGTCAAGTCAAGCTGCCTTGGGCGAGTTCAATACCTGGATGGGTGACCGCTCTGGCCATAAATTTGAACAAGCACGCCAAAGCTCCTGAGCTCAATGCTTTTCCAACTAGTTTACAATCATCTTGTTATCTAATTTTCATGTCAATTGGTCCATAACTTCTTTGATATTATAGAAATGAGAAAGAGTGATGATGAATTTGTAGGGAAGTACATCCTTCCCTCCGATCCATCTACCTCCTCGCCGTTCTCACCAGTAGATGTCGCCTCGTCTTGACGAATACCTGTCACCACTGCGCGTGACGCCTTAAAACCGGGGCGCCGCACTGGAGACATCACTTCGGCACATTCGTGCCGAAGTCAAAAGCGTCTACGGCAGGCTCTAACTGAACAAAGCCGTATTGATGAGTTTGACGAGTTTCGATACTGATGACGCCTTCTTTGGAAGGGAAGCTTCTGCTCCGACTCTCGTATCAATATCGTTGATAATGCAGCGGTTGTTGTTATTCTTTCTGTTGATCTGGCTGTTGGACCAACGTTTTCTTGTAAAGATGCGTATTCACTTGCAACAGAACACTCCGAACAAACCGCGCGCGCTGCAACAAACATTGTGCAGGCTGTTTGGAGAGTTTACGGTTTTCGCTACGTTCCCACCCGTATCAGTTTTTGCGTGTTCGTCGACCTGGATGCAGACGATGTGATAATAGCCACTGGTGCTTTTTTAATTATAGATGCGCTAACAAGCCTTAAAGATTTTTTTTTTAATTTTGAATTTTTTTTTCCAATTTTTTTTTTCAATCTATTGTAGATCTTGGTTTATCTTTGTCTAGAAGAAAAGCTATGCTTGTAAATGCAAACCATTCTGCCAAGTATATTTCTTCTCTCCCTATAAAAAAATGGGTTCAAGCCCTGTGGACAGGAGCTTTCTGGCGCTCTTGTTCAAACAGACAAATTATATCTCCGAAAGTATTGGTTTCTCAGAGTTGGGAATGATATCAATTTATTCTTATGATAGAACTGCATCATAAAGGAAATTCAATTCAAATAAAAGTTTATTTATCAAGATTAAATGAGCAATCTGAGAATGCGAACAGCACCATGGAAGAAATCAAATTAAAATAACAGAAATGAATTTGACTCTCTCTCTTATAGAACAGGATGATATGTACGAGTATAAACACAGATCAAAAATAAAGCTTAGATAGAATAATTATAGCATTGTGTGAAAACATAGAAGTACGATTCATTATTGAAATTTAGAAAAATCATATCTCCGAAAGTATTAGTTTGTTGGAGTTTAAAATGATATCGATGGTTTTTTATGGTGAAACTTCATCTTAAATAAAAATTGGATTTGAAATTTGTTACTTAAAAAAATTCTTTTTTTCATTACTCCGAAACCATCTGGCCTATTTTGCCCAATAACGAACATAACCGAGATACTCATCTCCCTAACCTACTCTGAAAATTTCAACTGCCTAGCTTATTCCGTTCGAGAGTTATTGTAGAAAAAAATTTTGATTTTTTTTTTTGCGTAACCTGGTCAATACAAAACTTCACATGCGTATAAAGGTCATGATTCTACAATTTGATGCTAAATTTCAGATAGATCGAGTGATCGGTTTCGGAAATATTCATAAAAAATATTTTTACTAAAAAGGCCATAACTCCGAAACCGCTTGATGGATTTCGCCCGTTAAAAAACTCGTCCGAGATATTTATGCTCCAAACCCACCCTGCAAATTTCAATCCTCTAACTCCTTTCGTTCGAGAATTATCGTGCCTACGGCTGGCCGGACAGAATTGATTTCGACCTCGGATTCTTGATCAGTGAGTCGAATCAAATCGTTTGAGACCATCTTCAGCCAAAAATTCGAAAATTACAGACATTTGGGCAAATTAATAAGCACTCAGTTCCTAGGAACTAGAGCGCCAAAAAAGACAAAATTGTTTATAGAAAATATCAAACCAGGATATTTAGTATAAAATAATTTCATTTACAGAGTTGTAATTGTATTGTAATTACAATAATACTTGCCTAATTAGAAATATCTTACTTCTTCCTGTTCCTACAGATTTTTGCCCCTTGGTTTTTTCCCTTCTAAAACTAGATAGAAGGCTTTCCATCTTATTTTGACGTGATTTACTTCAAATCCCATATTTTTACCAATTACTGCCCACGCATCATGCTTTTTAATTTTGTTGAAATAATACCCGTTTTTGGGATCCCATAAGATAGGATGCAGTTCAAATTGATCGATCAATTCTAGGCATTTTTCCCTGCTCCAGTCCATTTTCCTCGCTTCTCTCGAACGAACGCCAAACACAACAAACGCCCGTATCCACTGAACACCGGCGAATAATTCCCTTTGATCAAATCGCATTTACCGACAAACCTCGGAAAATGTTTTGCGCGTTCGGTTCTGTTCTGCGGGACGCATTGACTGGACAAATTTGTTACAGCGCGCGCGGTTCGTTTGGTTCGTTCGGAGCATTCTGTTGCAAGTGAATACGCAGCGGATTAACATTGAAATATAGTATATCGTCTAATCTACGGATTTGAATCAATTTAATGAAAGTCAGGGTGAAAAACTAATCAGTATTTGTTGGATCGTCAATTTTTTTTTAAATTGGTTAGTGAAATACGCGAAAGCGGACTGCTTGGAGTAAGAAAAAGGGCGAGTTTTTTCTGGATGGAAAATGAACGTTTTGTCAGACAATGATATTTGTTACAGTGGTCCTTTCCATCCCGTTCTTTTGTTGGGATCATAGGTCGATAGGACCTCAAATTGTTGTTTCTGGAAGTTTTGGCCTGGATATTTTTTTATGGAATTGGAAGGTCAACGTTGTTACCACATGGGACGAATTAGGGACCCATATACCTGAATGCCAGTCTGTCTACTCATATTTTGGGAGAGAAAACATCGATCAGAGAATCGTGGGAACATTTCTTTTTGGAGAGAGATTTAACCAAATGAATAATCAAGTAGGAACACAGAAAAGGTGAGTTGCCACTATCACACTATCTACTTACATTGAAGTACATAGGTGAAGCATAGATTTGGTGTGCCACAATAAGCCGACTGGTCGCTGTGGCACGGCAGGTTTTGTCTGATCGACACAACACATATCTTACATATTACATGTCCTCAACACATATTTTCAAAGGAGGTCATTTACCGATGCCCATTCGCAGATGCCGCTTTTCAAGCAGCAATTTCAAATAACTACCAACCACATATCAATAAATGGCATAAATGATACTTCTCAAATGTGAAAAAAACCAGAGCAAAGTCACATTCCCCGCTTAGTGGAGTTCGACAAAACTCTGTATAAAATTAGTAATTACCTTTGTCAGTAACTCCAGGATGCAGAAACCTACAACTAGCTCCCCAAGTGCATTGCCCTCTTGAAAAGAACCTACAAACAGGTCGCGGTTCTGTTTCTTCTGGCCTGGCTTCATCCTCATCGGACACTTCCCCTTCTTCCAAATCTTCCTTCTTTTTAGTTTCTTTCACCATTTCCACAATTTCTCCTTCCATTTCACCATCTTCCAATGGTTCAGCCAGAATGGCCTTCTCCTTTTCATCTTCTTTCTCTGTAGGTTCATCAACTTCACCGCATTCACCATCCTCAGCTTCAAAGTCTAGCTGTTCTTCACCTTCTTCTGTCTCATTTTTACAATTCTTCTCTGTAACCTGTAAGAGTTTTTATAACTTTTTAATTAATTTCATCAATACAAAAATGGTCTACCACACAATTATGGGTATATCTTTCCTGAATAGGAAATAAATTAATTACATTTTTCACACGATTTTTTTCGAGATCTGAATCAATTGAATTATACTATATTTTAAAACAAATATGCCTACGATCTAGCTGGCTTTAAGGGGTTAGGTGTAGTCAGAAGCGTCAAAACATGACAATTTTTAATATTTTTTTTGCCAGTAAATTGTTTTATTTTATAAAAGGTAAAGTATGGTATCATCAAATAAAGTTTCGACTTGATTTGACAGAAATTTCAGAAAAAAATATTAATAATTTTGAAAGTAATGGCTGTTTGTGTTGATCCAGTTCCGACCGAAGCTCTTTGCAGTGACCATCACTTATCCTTGGAGATTCATCAAAAATCAATCAACAAAAAAAAATAGTTTTATTAAAAGATAATCTTGTGCCTGATCGAAGCTTTTTTTGTTTCTTTTAAATTAACTAAATGGTAGCCTCAGGAAAATTTTTTTCGTATTTTCGGGAAAAAACCAACAGTTAATTGTTTATAAAAATTCGAAATTAAAAGTAGAAGAAAATCCTTCGATCAGGCACGAGTCTCTCATGTTTTCGAAAAGCTGTATAAATTTCATTAGAATCTACCAAGCGGCTTTCGAGCTACAGTCGTCACCAGTTCAAAGAACGTAGTTTTGATAAAAACGTATTTGAAGTTTCACACTCAATTTACGTATTATTCAATTACTTACAGAGTCATCTATTCCTGAGCCATATAATAGTTCTTCAGCCGTTGTGGCAGCCTCCAAAATATGTATTTATTATTATTATTATTATTATTATACTGATCCTCCTGGGTCTTCCACAAGGAGAACCCTCATAAGCTCTAAGAGCTTGACCCAGTTAGGAGAACCAGTTGTGTTCTGTGTAGGCTTTGTTACTGTGTCCTTACGCCACCTTAGGCACAGCACTGTTAATTTTTGACCCAACAGCGAATGGTGGCGATTACCGTGACTAGAAAATTTCTTTCCTAGCCTCGGAATTGAACTTGGGGCTTCCGCTCCCAAGTCAATTACTCTACCACTGAGCCAACCGCACTATTTATATATTTGATGTTGTCTACGTATGATTCTACCTTATGGAGTGTTGTCGTTAGCACGTTAGCTGCTAGCTACCTGCTGTTAGCTACCTGCTCTCGCCCAGAGCGCCCGATGCTAATTATCGAATTACTCGAAAAGTATTTGTCGGATTTACTTCAAATTTTCAGAGAATATTTCTGAGATATTATACTTTAAGAAAATGCAAATAAAGAAAAAAAGATTTTTTGAAAAAGCTGACTACACCTAATCCCTTAAGTGAGGACAAATCAATTGTGGTCCAGTTGAATACTTGAATATTGCGTATCTGTTATATTTTATGCTGGTTGACTAAAGGAATTGCATTTTCGCATTTATAACTGAGATATTTAAATCCCCGGTGTGTTCAGACCTTTTTTAGACCTAAAATCATATATCTAACACTCCTATATTTCTAGTTCAAAAGAGAATAGATGTGGGAAAGGTTGATACACTTCTATGATGCCCGAAATTACTGTTTCACCCCAATCGTGAAGCTAACTCCGGGGAGACAGTTCCATGCCAATTCCTATTACTTTAGCTTGCCGATCAGTTAAAGTGTCACATACCCAGGTTGGTAAGCAGTGTGTTAAGGACAGTTACTAAGAAGTTGGATTACAATTTTAATAGGAAAACTATTCAATGCATTTCAGATTCGAGAAGAATTAAAGATAATAAGTTCGAAAATTCAATAGAGGAATTTCAGGTACCCTGCCAAAATGATGATCTACATATATTCTGGATGTACATCCACCCATCCTCCAAAATCGAAAAAACTATTATCACAAAAGCAACGCTTCACTAATAGTCTATCATAATAGGGGATTTTCTAATTATGTATAAACAATACAAAAGAGAAACAAATCTCCTGCTTCCAGCAAAATTGAACCTTCATTCAGAAAGAAACGCTCCTCACATTTCTGCTGGCTAATAACACAGATAACACACCAAACCTAATAGTGTGTACGAGGAATACTTCACCAAATTTCAAAAGCATAAATCATATTCCAGATTGGGAATGAGATCACCTTACAATAGATATCAGATTTGATCTTCGAAAAGCACGAAAAATACTTGAGATACCAATGAGATATCACTTATGCGGAAGTAGATAAGCAATAAAGGAATAAAACAAATTAATACCATAGGGGCTTCCCAAGTAGTGTGTAGCGATTTCCAGGGGCGTCGCGAGACGATCCACTATACTAGAAAATAACAAAGGCACACGGGCGTCACAGTGAAAATAAGTTTTGGAAGCCCTGCCATTTAAATGCATAAAAAAAATTTTGAAAAATTTTCTGAGCAGATTTTGAAAACACATGAAAAATTCAAAAGAAGCACTGCAGTCAGGAGCTTGTTCTTCTGTCTATTGACGCCTTAACACTCACGAAATACTGCATGAACCTTCAAGCCCTTTTTTGCGCGTATGTTCTGGGGAACATCGCGTTATAGTTTTGCCCAAATGTCTGTAACTTTCGAATTTTTTGAAAAAAAAGGTCTCAAACGATTAAGTTCGACTCCCCAATGAAGAATTCGAGGTCAAATTTGATTCTGTCCGGCCGGCCGTTGCCACGATAACTTGAGAACGAAAAGAGCTAGTGACTTGAAATTTTCAGGGTAGGTGGCGCATCCCAATACGACGGACAAGTTCGTTAATGGGCATAATCGGCCCAGCGGTTTCCGAGTAATAATTTTGTTTTCAACCAATATAAATCCGATCGAATTGAAACTTGGTGGGTAGTTGTAGAATATGAACCTAAGCACGTTCGTGAAATTTTGTGCGAATCGTATGGATAGAAAATTTTAAAAAAATTATTAAAAAATATTTTTGTTGTCATGATAACTTGAGAACGGAATGAGATAGCGGCTTGAAATTTTCAGGTTAGGATTTGCACCAGAACGTGACATTTCATTTTGTTTATGAGCATAATCGGCCAAACGGTTTCAGAGTTATAGCCATCTGAAATTTTCTGAAATTTGGTGGTTTTTTGTTCCTCATTAACTCGAAAAATACTGAACCGATTGAATTCAAACATGGTTATTAGTTGTAGAATGCCAACGCGAAAATGTTTGCAAAATTTGGTGAGGATAGCATTTGCAGAAAATTTTTAATAAATCATTGAAAATAAAAAAAAAAAAATTTTTATTTATCAGTAACTGTTCGTTTGAAATTGCTGAAATTTTGCAAGAGCCTTCATAACCTAACTCTACTGCTAACTTTCAAGTTTTAATACGATCGGTTAAAAATTGTTGGAGATTCGAGCATTCTTGTGTGAGTTCAGTAGATGGGTGACCGTTGCCTCGATAACTTTCGAACGAAAGGAAATAGGGACTTGCAATTTTCAGGGTAGGTTGCGTATCCGAAAGGGAGAGTTGAGTTCGTTTTTGGGCATAATCGGTCTAACGGTTTCCGAGTTATACCCACCTGGAATATGATTTCTTTTCCTTAATAACTCAAAAAATAAATATTCGATCGCATTTGTGCTTGGTAACTAGTAGTAGAAAATCAACATGAAGACGTGTTTAAAATTTTGTAGAACCATACCCCTAGAAAATTTGAAAAAAATGACGAAAAAAAAAATTTTAAGAACCGTACCCCTAGAAAATTAAAAAAAAAATCACGAAAAAAAAAACTGGTTCAAGCACTGACGTGAAGTCAGAAGCTTTTGCGCGTATGTTCTATTGTCCATTCTCCTGTATTGGACACTCTTAATCAAATTTACCATGGTAAATTATGTTGTCCATTCTCCCGTATTGGACACTAGAACATACGCGCAAAAGCTTCTGACTTCACGTCAGTGCTTGAACCAGTTTTTCAACTGAGTACTAGATTTAAATTCGATCGGATCTATATTTTTGAAAATAAAATTCGGCTTGAAGGTTTGTACGGAATTTCAGCGGAATCTGACAAATCCTGGCCCTCCTAGCTCTTCCCCAAGGACACCCCTCAAAAGCTCAAGAGGTTGTGCGAGTTAAGAGTCAGTTGTATTCTGTGTAGGTTTTGTTACTGTATCCTTACGCCAGAAGAGGCAAATCACTGTTAATATTTTACCCAAGAGTGAATAGTGACTACTACCGTCTGAGTAGATCTCCGGTTCGCTCTATCCACTGAGTTCAAAGCACTCATTCAATTCATATTGGTAACGTGAAGAAGTGCACCAAAGAGTACTGACTTCAAGTCAGTGCTTTTTTATATGTTTTCAAGTTTTTTTGACAACTCTCTTCGTTACCAGTCTGGTTTACTCCTATTAGTTTAACTGTCGGGAGAAATAAAAAAAAAAGATTGCTGTCAACACCCTCGCCAGGAACGAAGTTGATTTCGCCTATTCTTCACATATATAGTATAGTTATTTATATATTCGTCCAAAAAAGAAAGGGCACAAAAGACTCATATGTTGGATCAACACCAAAACCCCCATTACCCCTCAACGGAAATCACTTGCATCCTAGCACAAACCATACCATAAGCAGCCAGCTTACTTATGCGCATGCGCAGTTCATTCTGCAACGATATTGCACGTCTATGGAGAAATCAAGGGGACGATGCGCCTCTGTTTTGATCATTTGCGTGAATTACAACGTGTCGTAGACCAGTGCGAGGCTGCGCGTAAACCAGAGGGTCGACATCTTCATGTTTCATGGAAATGTTGAAACTCCTGGAAGTTCTTGCTTCTTGCGTTCCGAAAGATTTCGTTGAAGCATTTTGATTTTAAGATTTCCGAGTTGAATTATCGGCGGAAATTGTGCTGTAATTATCGGTAAGTGCTTAATTTGATATTATAATAATACAGAATCCTCACCAGGGGAAAAAATGTAATTTAAAGATCATAGTTTTTTCAGTGTCATCTATTTTGTGGAAGCGATTTCAGATTTGGTAAATTCCGTAGAAGTTGTTTGATGTTCTGAGGGCTCCTTCTCAGGTTTAATTTGTGATATATTATGTGAATGATTATTTGTGAATTTAAGTTCAGAAAACCGAGAAGGAGTTGTAAAGTTTTTCGTGATAAAATTATTCCTTTGTTCGTTTTCCCCAATAGCACCTTGGCTGGGATTCAATTTGTATCGAAAAATAACCCAGAAATATCTACTTCCCTTGGAATTGGGAAATCAACGCGGTATTTCTTTTGGATGGGAAAATAACCAGAGGATACTTTCCTTGGAATTAAAACACCATCAGTAAGTAGTTCCCTTGGAATCGGAAAATCATCGGGAGATACTTTCATTGGATTCAACATTGCAGGAAATTGCAGTGCCGTAGTTCCCACTGGGACAATTCTAGATCCATCTACAGGGTGATCATAATCTGTTCGATGAAGCCACTAAATTGCTTGTTGTATGTTAAGTTAAGTAGTATGAGACTGTGTAGGGTGAAAAAGGGTCGACTTATTGTAATTTTTCAATTTTAATATACATATTGTGAAAACCTAGGAGGGAGTTTTGTTGCCGAATTGAGCCAGCTTAGCCTACCACTCCTAGAAAATTAGAAGTAGATTCTCAGGCTCGACAATCGTCCATAAGTGGACAAAAGGTCTCTTGCATGCGAGGGGTTAATTTCCTGGGAACACTGTTGTGGGAATTCATTGGGAATTCATGGGAATTCATGGAAGTCATGGGAATTCATGGGAAGTCATTGGTAATTCATCGGAAATCACCGGAAATAGTTGTTAAATTATGTAAACTCCAACTGAGAAAACATGTTTTTGGTATTCACACTTAACCTTTTTTGCTCGTTCTGGGGAACATCGCGTTATCATTTTGCCCAAATGTCGATTTTTTTGCCGAAAATGGTCTCAAACGAATGGGTTGGAATCCCTGATGAAGAATTCGATGTCAAATTTCATTCTGTCCGGCCGGCCGTCCGTTGCCACGATAACTTGAGAACGGAAAAGATAGCGACTTGAAATTTTCAAGGTATGTGGTGCATCCCAATACGACGGACAAGTTCGTTAATGGGCATAATCGGTCGAGTCGTTTCCGAGTAATAATTTTGTTTTCAACCCATACAAGTCCAATCGAATTGAAACTTGGTGAGTAGCTGTAGAATACCGAGTAGAATACAAACCTAAGGACGTTTGTGCAATTTTGTGAGATTCGTATGACTAGAAAATTTTAAAAAAATTATCAAAAAATATTACTTATGTCACGATAACCTGAGAACGGAAAGAGATAGCGACTTGAAATTTTCGGGTAAGGTTGTGGATCTGAATGGGACATTTGATTTTGTTTATAGGCATAATCATCCAAACAGTTTTGTACATCACAAAATGCACCTAGCTGCATAGAAGACATGTACCAAATTTTAAAAAAATGTCTACTATATTATCTCAATTATTTTTAAAAAAATGATTTTTTTTCAAAATTTTATCATCCTTACATTGGGTTTCACAAAGCTTTGACAGCTCTTAATTGCCGAATTAGTGCGATTCTATGTCGATTTTCAGTTCATTTTTCATACAACCATCGAATTAAATTCACGATTATGCTAATCGAAGCTTCGTGAAACCCAACATTGATCTCAAAGTTAAGACTTTTACGACATGCGTTCATAGGAAGTTCTTTTCTTAAAATAAGTCAAAAAATCACCCTCTCATTAGCATGTCTTTAAGGAACACCCTGTTTATTTTTTTGGACCAATTGAAATTATTGGTCAAGTTCCTTTTTGGCGCTCTTGTTCCTCGGAATAAAGTGCTTATCAATTTGCCAAAATGTCTATAATTTTCGAATTCTTGGCTGAAAATGGTCTTAAACGTTTTGGTTCGACCCACTGATCAAGAATCCGTGGTCAAAATCAATTGTGTCCGGCCGTAACCACGATAACTCTCGAACGAAATGAGCTAGACAGTTGAAATTTTCAGAGTAGGTTTGGAAGATAAATATCAGATTACCAGATAGTGCAATCGACATTTGGCGGGAAGCACGAAGGTTTGACCTTCAGATTTACTACAGATGAAGACGTAGTAAAATGACAGAGAGAAATGAACTGCGTTCTCGCTCTTTGAAATTCAAAACCAACTTAAACCTCAACTACACCAACTGTCAAATAATAAAATTTAATTTATTTCTAGCACATACGCTACAAACTCAGATATTGTTGGCGAAAGTTTATTTTAGTACTTTAATTTTTTCATGAACCATTCTACGAATAAGGGAGATCGACAACTTTACACCAAGTCCTCCGTTAAAAATTAGGTAGGTCGTCGTTATCTTGGAAGCTCTTCCAAGAGTGATTTTTCAGGTTTCCAAAACCAGATAATTTAGAACGAATACTCCAGTAGAAATTTGCTACAGTGATGAAGCAATAATGAGGAAATATTCGGAGCTGTTGTATTTAAATGACAGAATTTACAGTATCCACTTTGTGTAGTAACAAAAACCGCTAAGGATGTGTCCCAACAAACACCAAGAAAGCTTAAGTTGAGTAACTTGGTGAAGGAAACTTTGTAAACAGTATCTCCTAGATTTTCAATTTTCAGTCCTGTGAATGAAGAATTAATCTTGCAAAATTAAAGCTGGAATACTCTTTTGAAGAATTGCGCACATGCAGTATGGATGATTATGTCTATCTACCAAACAATTTTGGAAATATAGTCATGATATACGAGATAAACAAATGAATTTATTAAGTTGATAGCATATGTGTTCTTTCAATGGATGAAGTATTGCTTAAAGCTAATTTGTACTATCATCTGAAAAATTATAAAATAGTAGTATTACATGCTATTGGCCAGTATCTAAAACCATTATTTATTGTTGCACAGGATTTTTTTTAAGTAATTTCATTTCAGGCTTAGGAAAAAAATGAATTAGTGCTAATGGCTGGAGAAATACATGATAACTGGAAGCAGCCACTTTTTTAATACAGTTTGTAGTGCGACAAATCTGAGGAAATTATTTTTGATTGTATCGGCAAAATGGAGGAGATAGGACTCAATGTATGACCCTGGTATCTGATATATGGATTCTAATTTTGTTTTGTTTTCTTAACAATATTTTGTTCCTCTTTAAATTTTATTTCTGATTTGCAGTACAATTATGGATTCAGAGGAAATTTGATATTTTGGTCACAGATAAATGTAATCAGAACTATGTTATCAGGTTACAACTAAATAATATACTATTAATTATTATGTAAAGGACATTTTTTTTTTTTAATCATATTGGACCTAGTCGGGTAATTCCCACCAAATGTTCCCCTTTCGCATTTTAGTTAAAAAAAAAATAAATTAACAATAATCAAATTTATTTTTAGATATCCTAAACCGGAAATTAATTCTTATTAATCTTATGCCTAAGGTTACACACTTTCGTTGGTATTTTGTGAAATAAAGAGATTTTCATGAAACCGGCATTCACGGATGTGAGACAAAATTCACGGAAATGAAATAATGTTAAATTTTAAATGAAAAAAAAAATTCATATATCCTTAATATAAAAAAGACATTTTTCAAGCACTGACGTGAAGTCAGGAGCTTTTGCGCGTATGTTCTATTGTCCATTCTCCTGTATTGGACACTTTTAATCGAATTTACCATGGTGAATTCTATTGTCTATTCTCCTGTATTGGACAGCCTTAATCGAATTCACCATGGTAAATTCGATTAAGAGTGTCTCATACAGGAGAACAGACAATAGAATTCACCATGGTAAATTCGATTAAGAGAGTGTCCAATACAGAAGAACGAACAATAGAATTCACCATGGTAAATTCGATTAAGAGTGTCCAATACAGGAGGATGGAAAATAGAACATACGCGCAAAAGCTCCTGACTTCACGTCAGTGCTTGAACCAAGTTTTCTCTTTTGGACATATCCAGAATATTTTTAATTTTTCCTTCCTTTTTTCTTTTATAATAGCCCTCGTTCTTTACGTTTTTCTTCTTCGTATAATTCAGGATCATTTTTTCGGGCTTCATGAAGTCTTCTCATAGATTTTCGTTGTTCTTTCTTCTGTTCTTCATGAGATACAGTAACTTTTTTCTTATTTTTTTTTAATAATGTTAGAATTCATGTCCTGAAAGGAGGAACAGAATATTATTATCACATCCGTGAAGAGTACCTCACCTCCGTGAATTACTATATTCACGGAGGTGAGATTCACGGAGGTGAGAAATTTTACTTTTTTATAGAATATCTCATTTGAAGAAAAAGGCTTCAAAACAATATTTTAACTCATTAAATAACTTTCGTAATTAAGTATATTCAGATAACAAATAATTGAATAAAATAATCTCCTACCTTACAATTCATCTCCACGGAAGTGAGAATCCCAAATTTCCCATACACGTCTTTATCACTTGGGTAAGAATTTAACCAATAAGTTACACTTTGAATTTCAAATCTCAAGTGGTCAGTATTACCTACGTATCAACCGATATTCCAGGCGGTTCACGATGAAGATACCGTCATCTTGCGATTAAAGAGTCAAATTATAATGTCGCTTCACGGAGGTGATAGATAATGCAGGAACATCGACTAATATAAGTATAATTCGAACACCGATAATTTTTTTATTGAGATTTTATCATGTCAACATTATTTAGTTAATTGTGGATAATGAACTAGAAAAACGCTGTGCCAGAATTCCATTAATGCTATAATTTTAAGTTTAGGACAATGCGATAACTAAGAGGAACAGTCACGGAGGTGAGGTTATCAATTCTTCTGGAAAGAAAACTAGCGTTGAAAATTAAAATTTTTGAAATTTTGCAATTTTTTATTCTTTATAGTGATTGTTACATTTCAAAAGGATATAATATAGAGAATAAAACGATTAAACCAGTTTTATGTAGCAGAAAACAGTCATGAACACCAAAGTGGAACATTTCGTGAGAACTACCCAGTCCCTAAGTATGGTATTGACTTTCGTCATTAACCAGCAGAGTTCAATTTCTAACATTCATACCGGACAATCACAACCAGCATCCATGCCCTCAGCGGGATTCGAACCCGCGACTCCGGCATCCTAGCTAGCTCTTCAACCGCTAGGCTACCGGGCCGGCTATGTAAAGGACATTTTAATTTAGAATGCATAACATGATGTACATTTGCAAATAAAACAAAACCAAAGAGTCTGTTTTAATTTAATATTCTTCAAAAGTAGATGTGAATACCTGATTTTTTTTTTGCGAAGAAAGCACTGTTCAAAACATTTCATTTGACTAATATAGAAAGATTTTTTTTCAATAGATGATTTACATCTTAATATCAAGTAAAGAACCACACTTCCAGGTTAAACGTGCTAAATAATTATTCACTTATTTGACTCGACTTGATCGACTAACAGCACACAAGTGAAACAAAAAAAAATTAGCAATAGGAATATATATTGAAAGATAATAAATAGTTTGTAGGTTCCACTCTTCATCCCTTGAATAAGACGATTTCATTGATTATGACAAATACATATATCACACCTTCAGGATCGTTAAGTATCAGAAGTGCAGGAAAAAATTCCGTTTACACACTAGTTTCGAGTTCGACTGCATCTTAAACCTCTTCATTACACTTTATAAAATTGATTAAATTAATCCCACTTGAGTTACAAATTTTCGAACATAAGCTGAGTATTTCAGCTAACCTTTACCTTTGTTGTTATAAATTTATGAATGAACGTCGTTCTGCCTCTACCATAGTTGCGATTGGCCGAGAGGTCACGTGATCCTATATATGCGATTTTATTGGCACCCCCAAATAGTTAGGTGCTAGGAACTATTTGGGGGTGCCGAGAATTCCATGGTCAACATTACGTTACGCGTCAGCTGAGTTCATTCATAAATACTGAGAGTGGCGCATCTGGTTAGTCTGTGTAAATATCGCGGAAAAGTTCGTTATCGGGCAAAATCGGTGGTTTCGGAGTAACAAAAAAAAATGTTTTCTACATTACAAAAATAAAATTCAATTTTTTTTTAGATTTCATCATGAGAATCCATTGATATCATTCTCACCTCTAACAAACTAATACTTTGGGAGATATGACTTTTCAAAAAATTTCCATAATTAATCGTAATTTTATGATTTTTTGAATTTATTTTCTTTTATGATGCCGTTCTATCATAAGAATCCATTTATATCATTCCCAACTCTGAGAAACCAATACTATCGGAGAAATGATTTCTCAAAGTTTGAACAAGAGCGCCAAAGCTCCTGTCCACAAGGCTTTCCCACATTTTTTTATAAGTGAGAAAGCAAAAAACATTATCTACAAAAATTACAAATTACTTAAGAAACAGGAAACTTTGTGATTTATTATTGAGTATTTTAGAGTTAACATTTTATAAAAACGTTAGTAGCAAAGCAACGATTTCTATTATGTATATATTTTTTTTATATATTATATTTTTATTAGTTAGTAGCAACGGTTTCGATTATTTATTTTTTATTATTATTTCATCAAAATATATCAATCCGTTTTGTTCCTATAAACCAATTGCAGCGCTACCTACCTGGCCAAATTGTGAATCTGAACTATCCTAAGAGCGAGGGGTTAATTTCCTGGGAAATAATGTGTATTGTGTACACTGTTGTGGGAAGTCATGGGAAATCACGGGAAGTTATTGGGAATTCATGGGAAGTCATTGGGAATTCATTAGGAATTCATGGGAATTCGTTGGGAATTCATGGGAATTCATTGGGAAATCATAGGAAATTCCAAAATGGGAAGTCATGTGTACACTTTGTTTCCTGGAAATTAACCCCTCGCTTGCATGTAACACGAAATCCCATATGTTTATGTTTTTCTGAATCTACTTCAATACCAGATCATGATGTATGCCCTCATCAAGAAGCAAATTCAAATGAGGTGAAACACTTCTGAATCGTTGCTATGACGGCTGACGTAATCAAAATGTACCATCTGTTTGTTACAGCCAATGGTGCTGTGTTACACTGGAATAAAGAGTGAAACGGACACGAGAAGAGAGTGAGAGTAGATATGGCAGGTTACGTCACGCGGGGTCGCCAAGTTTCGATCGCTTGAACAGGCATTATGTGCAACCAAATTTGAATGATCTTCTTCTCGTTGAAAATTGAAATTTTTGTCTTTTTCAGTATTCTTATGGATATAATTATTATTATTATTATGTACAGATATTGATATGAGGCCAAATGGCCTATGAATCTCATACAGGAAAAATACAAAAGGACACTTCAGAAGACAAAAGAGAACAAAAAAAAACCAAAAAAAGCTTTCTAAGGAAATATGGAGTCTAGTCTATTTTTAAAAGTATTCACACTCCCGGCACCCACGACACTCTCCGGTAACGAGTTCCACCTGCTAAATACCCTGTTCGGAAGGAAAAACTCTCTTGCACGGGTCCGATACACCTCATGGTACAACTTATATCGGTGGCCACGAAGATGACTGTTGTTCATCGTGAAAATTTCCTCGAGATTACCACCAATAAAATGGTTCAAGATACGATATGTCACAATTAGGTCTCCGCGCACACGACGATCATGAAAACTGCTCAACCGGAACACTTGGAGTCTCTCCTCGTACGATGGACGAACTCGCCCAAAAGGAATCCTGGTTGCAGAGCGCTGTATTCGCTCCAAACGCTGTTGATCACAGAGCAGGATAGGAAACCACGCGGGCCCAGCGTATTCGAGAATTGGACGGATGTAAGTTATATATAGCTGCCTGCAAGTAACAACCGAACATCCAGGGAAGGCTCTCCGTATCAAGTACAGGATCTTACTAGCTCTAGAGGCTAAATTACCCACATGAACAGACCAGGAAAGATCCTCTGTAATGATGACGCCAAGGTCATTATGCTCCGTGCATGACTCCAGAACACTGCCAATGGCAAGATATTGGTGCCTCGGATTATGTTTGCCAAGATGGAGAACCTTGCATTTTTCCACGTTTAGAGGGAGGAGCCACTGGCGGCACCACTGGTCCAACCGCACCAGGTCACCCCGAAGAACATCAGGGAAGCAAGCATCGTAAAATAATTTAATGTCGTCGGCATATTGTGAACAAATGACTGAGATTGAGTTTGGGAGATCCGAAACGTAAATCAGGAAAAGAAGTGGTCCCAAAACTGAGCCCTGGGGGACACCACTAATAACCGCTCTGAAATCTGAAAAAGAATCACCCACTCTGACCGAAAAATGCCTACCAATGATGAATGAATGAAGCCAAGCCAGTAAACTGCCTCTAATGCCAAAATGTTCGAGTTTATGGAGCAAACGATTAAAAGGGACACGGTCGAAGGCTCGGGAAAAGTCCAAATAGATGACATCGACAGGTATTCCACAGTCAAGAGACTTGGTCCAGTGCTGAAGGCACTGCAGTAGACACGTGATGACTGGTTGATACCTTAATGTATATGGCGGGTGGTAGTGTGAGAGCAATTGTTGACATATTAAATATGGAACTTTGCAAGATATGCTGATAAAGAGTGAGTATGTTGTAAAAGATTGTCACGGGGGTGTATATATCAATGATAAGAAAATGGAAAAATTGAAGAATCTGAATATTTGGGCATGTTAATTGAAGAAAACTTAAAATTTACTAGTTATGTAATATTTATGTAACATCATTTCTTAGCACCTGGAATAAGCTGACGATATACGAAACAATTGTCTTTCCGCACCTTCTACTTCTAGTGTGCATCTGTTCTACATTTGCTAAATAACACAGATATAAACATTATACAGAAGAAACAAAACTACAGTGGAACCTCTCTTGGGCGGACACTAGTGGTACCGTAAAAAAGTGTCCGCCTAACGGAGGTGTCCGTACAAGGGTTAGCTTGACCACAAATGTTTGAAAGGTCAACTGAATAAAATAGTAAATATAAAAAATTGGTTCAAGCACTGACGTGAAGTCAGAAGCTTTTGCGCGTATGTTCTATTGTCCATTCTTCTGTATTGGGCACCCTTAATCTAATTTACCATGGTAAATTATGTTGTCCATTTTCCTGTATTGGACACTTAATTCGAATTTACCAAGGTAAATTCGGTTCTTAAAATTTCGTCATTTTCTTCAAATTTTCTAGGGGTACGGTTCTCACAAAATTTGAAACACGTCTTTATGTTGGTTTTCTACTACTAGTTACCAAGCTTCAATTCGATCGAATCTTTATTTTTTGAGTTATCAAGGATATAATATTCCAGGTGGGTATAACTCGGAAACCGTTAGACCGATTATGTCCAAAAACGGACTCAACTATCACATTCGGATACGCAACCTACCCTGAAAATTGCAAGTCCCTATCTCCTTTCGTTCGAAAGTTATCGTGGCAACGGTCACCCATCTACTGAACTCACACAAAGCTGCTCGAATCTCCAACAATATTTAACCGATCGTGTTAAAACTTGAAACTTGGCAGTAGAGTTAGGTTATAAAGGCTCTTGCAAAATTTCAGCAATTTCATATATCGATCTGATATATAGAATTTTTTTTTCAATTTTCAATGATTTTTTAAAAATTTTCTACAAATACTATCCTCACGAAATTTTGCAAGTATTCTCGCGTTGGCATTCTACAACTAATAACCATGTTTGAATTCAATCGGTTCAGTATTTTTCGAGTTAATGAGGAACAAAAAACAACTAAATTTCAGATGGCTATAACTCTAAAACCGTTTGGCCGATTATGCTCATGAACAAACTGAGATGTCGCGTTCTGATGCACATCCTAACCTGAAAACTTCAAGCCGCTATCTCTTTCCGTTCTCAAGTTATCGTGACAACAAAAATATTTTTTAATAATTTTTTAATAATTTTCTAGCCATACGATTCGCACAAAATTTCACAAACGTGCTTAGGTTCATATTCTACAACTACTCACCAAGTTTCAATTCGATCGGATTTATATTGGTTGAAAACAAAATTATTACTCGGAAACCACTAGGCCAATTATCCCTATTAACGAACTTGTCCGTCGTATTCGGATGCGCCACCTACCCTGAAAATTTCAAGTCGCTAGCTCTTTTCGTTCTCAAGTTATCGTGGCAACGGCGGGCCGGACATAATCAAATTTGACCAAGAACTTTTCATTGGGGAGTCGAACTAAATCGTTTGATACCATTTTCGTCAAAAAATTCGAAAGTTACAGACATTTGGGCAAAATGATAACGCGATGTTCCCCAGAACATACGCGCAAAAATACATATATTATGAAAGCAAAAATATTAGACACAAAAAAAAATTATATAAATGAAACGAAAAAATATGCAAATTTTTCAAATTGCTGTAAAAATCTTATCATGATTAGGGAACCCAATCCCGCACCAAAATCTCAATCCCGCAAAAGCGCGGGATGAAAGTTATAAATCCCGCGGATCCGCAAAATTGGGATTGTTAACAATATATATATACTCTTTGCCCTCAAACTATTAAACATGCTAATAAAAATTGGTTCAAGCACTGAAGTGAAGTCAGGAGCTTTGGCGCGTATGTTCTATTGTCCATTCTCCTGTATTGTATAATAACTGTATAATACAGGTATTCTACAACTAGTTACCAAGCTTCAATTCGATCGTGTCTATATTTTTTGAGTTATCGGGGAAATAGTATTCCAGGTGGATATAACTCCGAAACAGTTGGACCGATTATGCCCGTAAACAATCTTAACTCTTCCATTCAGATACGCATGAACCTACCCTGAAAATGGCATGAACATACCCTGAAGGCTCTCGCAAAATTCCAGCGATGTCGGTATAATAGTTACTGATATTTAGAATTTTTTTCAATAATTTTCAGTGATTTCTTAAAAATTTTCTACTGATACGATCGTCACGAAATTTTGCAAGAATTTTTGCGTTGGCATTGTACAGTTAATAACCAAGATTGGATTTAATCGGTTTTGTATTTTTATTATTATTGAGGAAATAATAACCAAATTTCAGATGGTTATAACTCCAAAACCGTTTGGCCGATCTCTTTCCATTCTCAGTTCACCGTGACATAAAAAATACTTCTTAATAATTTGTTTTAAATTTTCTAGTAATACGATTCTCACGAAATTTCACAAACGTGCTCAGGTTTATATTCTACAACTATTCACCAAGTTTCAATTCGATCGGATTTGTATTGGTTGAAAACAAAATTGTTACTGTGAAACCGATTATGCCCATTAACGAACTTGTCCGTCTCATTATGATGCACCACCTACCCTGAAAATTACAATTCGCTAGCTCTTTCCGTTCTCAAGTTATCGTGGCCAAGCCGGCCGGATAGGATCAAATTTGACCTCGAATTCTTTATGCGCAAAAAGGTCTTATGCAATTAAAAACATACTTTAGTAGTAGCATATGAGGTTTTTTATGTACCAATGACCAAAAACTTCCTTTTATTGTCGGGCATTGCAAGCAGGCGAGGCAATAGATAGTTTTTCGCCAAGGTGCATATTTCATATTTTCGTCGACCTCTACATACATATGAATTTCGGACCTCTTAAATAATTCCACAATAGCAAATTACAGTTATTCTCATATACACTCATGTTAGTATTGAACAGTATCATGCCATATTCATAGTGACCACAGCGACAGACAGTTATTCTTACATTTCTTACAGGCACTTATGTTTGTATTGAACCGTATCATGCCGTATTCATAGTGACCACAACAGACGAAAAAGTACTTTTTCTTTTTCTGGGACGTTTGCGCTTTCATTGTCGAATACTGAATTTTAATATTGAGTCCCGCAAATCCCGCAATGTTGATCCCGCAGAATTTCAGCGGGATCCCGCATTTGCGGGATTGGATTCCCTAATCATGATGTTCATCGTGGATTTCGCTAAAATTGATTTGGAAATGAAGTTTTAACTTAAGCGGCATCTCTACTGCCTTTGCGTCTCCTTTATTCTTAGCGAACTTTTTCAATATCTTCAAAATGCCATTGGCTGGGAATAATTCTTTGGAATATCCTTATTTTGTCCGATTCGCCGGAAGACTGATCTGCTTCGGCTGCATAATATATTGAAATGTTTGCATCAACATCTTCTATCGTCAAATCAATATTGGTTAAATAATAATAATAACAATAAATTGCATTTATTTGGTACAAGGTACAATGCAAATCTTTTACTTGATCATTTCTATAACCCATCATTCGCTTTGTGAAAATAATTCCACAGTTTCTTCTGTAACTCTGCCAAGCAGTTTTAATATAATAAATAACGAGTACGCTTATATTCTTTGTAAAGAATTCAGCCTTATCAACTGTTTCAATTTCGTAGAACAATTTTTTCACAACTATTTATCGATGAAAAGTTTTGAATTTCTAATGATCCTTTGGTCTAAGGGTTAGACGACGGATGTACAATTTGGCGGGAAAAAATTTAGCTGAAGTTTGTTGAACATATGTCTTTCGGATGGGAACACGCATTGTTTAAAAATAACAAAATTTTTCTCCTCTCCATACCCATTTTTCTATCAAAATCTTTCAACCACTCCTCCATTATTTTATATGTCATCCAAGCCTTTTTATTACTCCTCCAAAAAACTGGTAAATCATTGACATTCATGTTCTTAAAAGCTCTTGGTTTTTCTGTCTTTCCAATCACCAGCAGTTTTTTCTTTTCTCCAGTCAAATTTACGCAGTTTACTATTTAATAAGGCGCGGAAAAATAGTCCCATCATCGTTGCATATGTTTCGGTTGTCCGCTCAAGTAACAGTTTCGAAACGGATTATACAAAAAATAGGAGTCCGCGTCCGCCCAAAGAGAGTACTATCTGAAGTACATATTTTGAAGTGTAAGGTATAGATGTATTAAATAAATGTTGGAGGCTACAGGATTGTTGCATGTTATGAACTTGATGATTATTATGTATAAAAAATTAAGCGTAAGCTTATTTCCAAAACACCTACTAAAACATTTAAGCCTCCTTGAAGATATAAATAGTGATGAAACAAGATCTAGAGGAAATGTTTATGTTGGGACTGTTTTCAATTTTTTCATACAGTCAGAATAATTTATTTAATAAAGGAATAATTGGTTACTATAAACTTCCAGCGGATGTGAAGAGCAGTACATCACATGCATATTTCAGAAGATTTAGAGATTATGCAGTTCATCATATTGGTTTATAGTGGGGATGTTTTGATAGTGGCTTGTTTGTATTGTTTTTATTTATCATACATATTGTAAACATTAAAATTGTAACTTTTTAACCATGGGCAATTAATATAGATATTCTTATTATTACAGTTAGTCTTTGAGATACTTTTTGGCTTAAAATTCGAAAATTACATACATTTCTACAAAATAATATATCCCCTGATCGTACAAAATTAAAGTATGACCGAATGGAGCAGCAAATATGGAAAGAAGGTGTGAAAAAAATATTTACTTACTCTCGTCACTTCTGGTTCACTCTTCCTTTGATCAATTTCATTTAGTGGTTGGTTTTCAGATGGATCACCAGTATTTTCCTCTTTGTCATCGTCAGAATGTCCTAATGAATCTTCAAGATCAGACACATCTGATAAATCTTCATGTGATATATTGATCTCAGCAGGGGGCTTTGAAAGTGTCTTGGGCAATTCCTTCTCATCATCGGATTCTATGTCCCCTAAAAAACTCAATAATTGAGAGAAAACTCCACAATTGAATTAGATAAATATTAAATTCTAATTTAGAATATCCCATGACGCCATATTCCTAAATATGTACACATTACACATTATTTCTTCTTGTTTGTATACTTCCAGAATATGTAATTATCTAGGGTGCTTTTTTTTCAGCAGGAGGCTGGAGATTAAAATAAACCATTTCGAAATATTTTGTTCATATCGTAGTTCCAGGTAAATCTTAATGTTAGTGTCGATCTCAGATAGTATAATCAATTTTTCTTCAATACAATTTTGCGAAAGGAATCGATTGTTACCGATCTCCACTCTAGGAAACTTATATTTTAGAAGATATGAATTTTTGAAATTTTCATATCCATATGTAATTTCTGACCTTTCCTTAGTGTCAACTCAGCTTTTATCGTCAACTTTTTCTTAGATATAGATTTGCAAGACGAATCGATTGGCATCAATCTCCACTCTAGGAAACTTATATCATATAAATTTTTTAAATGTCCATAATTATACCTAATTTTTGGCAGTTATTCTGAATTATATTTTTTTGATGCATCCAGAAATATTTATCTCTAACTGGCCTAAACTAAGCTAAATTAACCAATAAGAATTTAAATAATATAGTAGTTTCTAATGTATTAAATTCGATTTAAATAAAATCTGAATCAATCAATCAATCATTTTTATTAATCCTCTGGAACATACAAGTTATAGGACAAGTCAAAAAATACATTTCTAAAACATAAATAGTACAGAACTGGTGTATAAAAATAAAAAAGCCTATATAGGAGGACCATTCACAAACAAAATCCTAGCCAGAATCAATAAATTCTCGTATGGTGTAAGGACATAGATCTATTAGAAACTTCTTTAAGTTAATTTTGAATTTCCGAGACGTCATATTTTTTAACTCCTGTGGAAGCAAGTTGTATAAACGGACACCAAAAGTATTAGGAGATCTTTTGGATATTTCTGAGGTAGACACTAATGAAATACGAGCCAAGTTCCAAATAGTATTATCAGTTCATAGTTGATATTACTCCGGGAATAAAATTAATACAGATCTAAACTCTCTCAGTAGACTGACCTCATCACACCTCTAAATCCTCTTTTATCGGGGCGAACAATTTTTTACCTATTTTACTTGTTTGTTTTATTAACTTTCATAAAAATTAATTGAAAAATGATTTCAATACTTCAAAAATATTTTCATGTATATATCCACAACATGTAGGAGATTTTTAACTACTACAAATATCTTAAATTAGAGAGAAAATTAGTTTATGTATTTTGAATCCAACTCAAAAAATCAATGATTTAGTCAATTTTCTGCAAAGATACATTCAGGTTTTTCTTCAACCTCAAATATCAGTTGAAGTTTCCTTGCAATTTCATCAGAACAATTTACATGAATTACCCCAAACCTTCTGACATTAGTACATTTAGATTGCACTTGGATCAATTTTATCCATCCAAAATTCGTTAATTCACAACTTTTATACAGGCGCATTTTCGTGAAAGGGTTTATTTAAATAAGTTCTAACTCCTCTTACAAAAAAATCTCACCTTTAGAAACACCACATATATTGTACTCAAACTTTGGCATAGTTGAATGTAGTATTCAACCAGGGCCGGCGCTGATGGTGAAACAATGAAGTAACTGTTTGAGGCGCCAACTTTCTGGGGGTGGCATTTTGACCCAGTTCGCCGGCCGACTTTTCATATTTCATAGGTAGGGGCGCCTGAAGATTCCTATTGCTTCAGGCGCCAAATTTATTAGCGCCGGCCCTGTATTCAACATCCCAAACATAATAACACCAAATATCAGAACACCCCAAAACGTTTTTCCTATTTTCTATGCTCTAAAATGTAAAATCTACATGTTCTACTGGAATTTCAGTGTATGAACTGTACCCATATGCATGCTTACCGTCAGATATTTCTTCAGGTTCTACGTCTGCATTACTAGATATATGCTTTCTACTGCTTGATTCAGCACTAGATGAACTTGAAGCAGATTCATTTCCATCTAATTTTTTCCTGCCAGAAGTTTTTGAAGATTTAGACATTTTTGATGATCTTTCAGAAGTCCTAGAAGAACGCCCTGACCTTTTTGAACTTACACTACTTTCTGATTTGACAGAATTTCTATCAGATTCTTTTTTGGTGGGAGAACTACCTCTTGAACTAGAACGTGAGGAATTTTCTGAGTTCACTGGTGATCTGTGCCCATGATTTTTATCATCAAATTTGATAGAAGTAGGAGAGTTGATTTCATTTCTATTACTATTCTTGGGGGATTTTGAGCTCCTCGAAAACCATTTCCTCTCAATTGATCCTGAAGGACTATTAGATGTAGACCTCGCATCACAATTTGCTGATTGAATTCTGATTGGAGATTTGGGAGATTGGGGTCTGCTTCTTGGTTCAGACGCATCGCTATCTGATGACGCTGAGTGACTTTTTCCATTTCCCGAAGAATTGGAACGACTTGAATGATCACTTTTATTACTTACAGAGCTAGGAGAAACAGATCTACTACCTGATCTGGACCTAGATCCCGCACTTCTATTCGATTTATTAGTGCTTTCATTCTCTGAAGAAGCACCCCTTGAATCATCTGAATCCATTTCTTCAACTTTAAGAACTTAAAAAAAAAATATAAATTAGACAATTTTTGTTCAGGTAAGGACCTCGACAAATTAATTTTATATACTACACTTCACGTTTTTAAGACTCGGGGACCGCAGTTTGTTATTTTGATCTTACCTTCGATCCCAGAGGAACAGCTTCATAATTACCATAAGAACACTTCGCGTTACTAGGTACTTCGAACATAGTTACAATTATTTTGGTACTCAACTGATTCATTCAAACGAAAAATGCACAACACGAACTACTTCAAGTCTTTCGCGTACTTGTATACAATATTACTAACGTTGAACTTTTCAGTCGGCAACAAACTAAACAGACTTCATGGATTCATAACACAAATCTTGGGAGGAACTGTTTAAAGTTAAACACTCAATTTTCACGGACTTGTATTTCTTACCTTGTTTTTTACTGATTCCTCCTGACACAGTACAACAGATGATTCACAATCAATTCTCTTTTAGATTTTCATCACATCACAAGTTCAGACATTAGAACTTGAAAATGTACTGCTTGGAAATGGCGTCATTTCGACGTTGCCATATTGAATAATTGACTAATGACAGTAATGACAATGACATTTGGGTTAGGGTTAAGAAGCATAGAATGGGTGCGTTTTTATTTTAATCGAAATTTCTAATCGATTAATCGTAATAGAATCGGTGTGTTTTTATTTTCGTAAAGTGAATAAATGCTTGAAAATATAAACACACCGATTCATTTACGATTAATCGATTAGAAATTTCGATTAAAATAAAAACGCACCCAATACCTGATATGGACATCAGGTAATCCAACGACCTGTCAAAACTAAATCAATTTGGCGGCTGTTGGCACACATTGGATTGTTTACTATGGGCCGTACACGTACGTCCTTTCGCGCGGTTTATCCATATACCTAATAGACGTATATGGGTTTATCATGGCGCGTTGTAACGTGGCGGTTATCATCCCAAAAAGAACGCCATGTCGAAAAAACCGTCGTTGCCCATACACGTTGTGAATTATTCAGATGATTTTGCACGTGATGGTTCGTAGCGAATCATTTGAAAGGATAAACCGTGTGTGTATGGCCGAAAAACGTCGGAAAAATTGTCATTTGGAACGGCATTCAGTCATCTTCGAATTTTCAAGATGATGAACTGAATTCTTGGCGATTCCGCTACACGAAGGCGACGTTCACCATCCAGTTCAATTTAGTTAGTTGAATATTTTCGTGTTCTTCGAAAGTATTAGTTTGTTAGAGTTGATAATGATATCAATAGATTCTTATGATGAAATAACAAAATTGTATTTGAAATTTGTAAAGTAAAAAACATTTTTTTTTGCTTACTCCAAAACCACCAGGGCCAATTTTGCCCAATAACGAACATAACTGAGATATTTATCTTCCAAAACTACTCTGGAAATTTGAACTGTCTTGCTCATTCTGTTCGAGAGTTATCGTGTTAACGGACGGCCGGACATAATCGATTTTGATCACGGATTCTTGATTAGTAAGTCGAACCAAAACGTTTGAGACCATTTTCAGCCAAAAATTCGAAAATTACATACACTTGGGCAAATTGATAAGCACTCTGTTCTGAGGAACAAGAGCGCCATGGCAGAAAAGTTGGCTGGCTGACAAAGAAAAATATTGTCACATGTCGCTTTTACGACAATTAAAAGATAATGATAATCCCGATTACTTGAAATAGTATTAAAGGTGGACACCAGACATTTAATACCCGACCGCTGGATCATCTGTGTGTATGGCGCTGAAACGCCATTCCAGAGGAAAGGACGTGAAAAATCCCTCAAAGCTTTATCATGGCGTGCTGCAATGCTCACTCACGCAAGGGATTTTCCAAATGATTTTGTAGATAACACGATAAACCGCGCGAAAGAACGTCCGTGTATGGCCAGCTATTTGCGAGTTAACTCGAGGTTGCGTGTGTAACCCGAGTGTTACGCGTTCATGAATATCACTGAATACATGCGCAACTCGCAACCTCGAGTTAACTGGCAATTGAGAAACTGGCCCTAAGAATTGTATGTTGTATGATACATGACCATATTTATGGTGGTATATTGTTTCTTTTCTGATTTCCTGTGCATATTTGGGTTTCATTTTTAAGTTTGAATAATAATACAAGAAAAATGCCTGTTACATGCCTTGTGGTTGGCTGTGGATCTTGTCACGACAGGGCTAGATTGCTAGAGTATGTTTACAAGTACTACACACAAGCTTTCGACCACTAGAAATGAGTTATCCAGAAAGAGAAGAGCCCTATGGCTAGCTGAAATCAAGAAAAAATATCTCACAGGTTCGAAGCTCAAGTATCAGAGAGTTTGTGCTCCTAGTATGATGAAGTGTCGTCGATCCCTTTAGGGTTGTTATATACAGATTCTACTGTATTCAAGATATTTATATTCATTAATAAGAAGAAAAATCCAAGAGCTTTCATCTGGTTTTATATTATTTGTTTGTCATATGCGCATTGATGAACCGTCACATTCGGATGTGCAACCTACCCTGATAATTGCAAGTCGCTATCTCTTTCAGTTTGAATGTTATCGTGGCAACCGATGGCCGGCCGGCTAGACAGAATTTAATTTGACCTCGAATTCTTAACAGGGGTGTATACATAATTATAGCTTTTTGTGATGGGGAAGGGGATATGACTCAATATCGAATCCTATCCATTTTCTTTGTAGACAATACTAAAGGTTACTAAAACCACAACCGTCATGCCTGAGACGTGATAAAATGGCAACAGGGTATGGAGTATGGACTCGTACGCCAGACGAACGTTTATTATTAGCAGCTTTCTTTTTGACCGTGTGAGTTACTCCAGAGCATGGAACAGCCAATCACAGCGAGTGTTTCAAGCTCAACATTCGCTGTGATTGGCTGTTCCATGCTCTGGAGGAGATCGGAGTACCTCACAGGGTCAAAAAGAATAAAAGATAGCAGCAATTGTATCATGGATGGTTTACATGTTACATTCTAATGTAACATTGGGGGGGATTGGGGGTTCATACTCCCCCCCCCCGAAATGTTATTTTTCTCTTAAAAAGAAAAAAATTTGCTGCAGAAAGTGACTCTTACACCCCTATTTCAAAACCCCCCCCGAAATTAAATCATGGCTATGCCCTTGTATCTGATTCTAATTCGGAATGAACCAGTGTAATTTTGTGTGTTAGGGTTACAATCGCCGGTATTTCGTGGTATTTTTGTGTATAGGTAACGGCGTGAATTAGTGCAATATAGTGATATATGTTTTGTGATTAAATAGTGAATTTTCCTTCGGATTATTTTCACTTGGGGGCGAGTTCTGAATTCATTTCAGTTGAGACTATAGACTGAACAAGATGGCTATGAAATGTTGTGTTCTCTCCCGCAACAGCAATTTTAATTAGTCATCTTCATCTTCATATTTCGATCTATAGAGAAACGGTCTGTCATTGGCCACCGATCCCGTTAAGTTATTTATTTTTGTCGATATATGTTTTAATTGTGTTCTATTTTGGATAGTATTTTGAATGATCAATTATAGTTCTATCAAAATGTTTTCACAGTTCATATCCAAAAATAATTTTATGTGAATTGACTAGGTAGCATTGCAATGGACTTTTTATTATTCAGAATGCACAGAAATTTCTAGTTGTGGTTTAAAATCATTAAAAATGAACATAACACTTTTGAACAATTTTGTAAAAAATACGAATAACAATGTTAATGTCGACCGAATGGAAAAGAAACGGGAACTAAAAATTACAAACTCTGATATGATTTTATCACAATTTTCATTAGCCCACCCTAGTCTTATAATTGTTATGTCTGAGAATATTTTGAGAATTTAATAAAAGTCTATAATTTTTTTGACAAGAGTTATCCCTACACCTTCTCGTGGTTCTCAGTAATATATCGTGCTGAATGAAATGTAATTATTCAATTTATTGACCAAGTAGGGTCTCATATATCGTTTATTTTTCCAGGGATTTCAAAGAAAAAAATTGGTTCAAACACTGACGTGAAGTCAGAAGCTTTTGCGCGTATGTTCTATATTCCATTCTTCTGTATTGGACACCCTTAATCGAATTTACCATGGTGAATTATGTTGTCCATTCACATGTATATTGGACACTTAATTCGAATTTACCATGGTGAATTCGAATTAAGAGTGTCCAATACAGGAGAATGGACAACATAATTTACCATGGTAAATTCGAATTAAGTGTCCAATACAGGAGAATGGACAACATAATTTACCATGGTAAATTTGATTAAGGGTGTCCAATACAGAAGAATGGACAATAGAACATACGCGCAAAAGCTTCTGACTTCACGTCAGTGCATGAACCAATTTTTTTTCGTGATTTTTTTAAAATTTTCTAGGGGTGCGGTTCTTAAATTTTTTTTTTCGTCATTTTTTTCAAATTTTCTAGGGGTACGGTTCTTAAAAAATTTCAATCACGTCTTTATGATGATTTTTTACTACTAGTTACCAAGCTTCAATTCGATCGAATACAGGAGAATGGACAACATAATTTACCATGGTAAATTCGAATTAAGTGTCCAATACAGGAGAATGGACAACATAATTTACCATGGTAAATTTGATTAAGGGTGTCCAATACAGAAGAATGGACAATAGAACATACGCGCAAAAGCTTCTGACTTCACGTCAGTGCTTGAACCAATTTTTTTTTCGTGATTTTTTTAAAATTTTCTAGGGGTGCGGTTCTTAAATTTTTTTTTCGTCATTTTTTTCAAATTTTCTAGGGGTACGGTTCTTAAAAAATTTCAATCACGTCTTTATGATGATTTTTTACTACTAGTTACCAAGCTTCAATTCGATCGAATATTTATTTTTTGAGTTATTAAGGAAATAATATTCCAGGTGGGTATAACTCGGAAACCGTTTAACCGATTATGCCCAAAAACGAACTCAACTCTCCCTTTCGGATACGCAACCTACCCTGAAAATTGCAATTCCCTATCTCCTTTCGTTCGAAAGTTATCGAGGCAACGGTCACCCATCTACTGAACTCACACAAGAATGCTCCAATCTCCAACAATATTCAACCGATCGTGTTAAAACTTGAAACTTGGCAGTAGAGTTAGGTTATGAAGGCTCTTGCAAAATTTCAGCAATTTCAAACGAATAGTTACTGATATATAGAATTTTTTTTTCAATTTTCAATGATTTTTTTTAAATTTTCACAAATACTATCCTCACGAAATTTTGCAAGAATTTTCGCGTTGGCATTCTATAACTAATTACCATGTTTGAATTCAATCGGTTTAGTAGTTTTCGAGTAAATGAGGAACAAAAAACAACCAAATTTCAGATGGCTATAACTCTAAAACCGTTTGGCCGATTATGCTTATAAACAAACTGAAATGTCGCGTTCTGATGCACATCCTAACCTGAAAACTTCAAGCCGCTATCTCTTTCCGTTTTCAAGTAATCGTGACAACAAAAATATTTTTTAATAATTTTTTAAAATTTTCTAGCCATTCGATTCGCACAAAATTTCACAAACGTGCTTAGGTTCATATTCTACAACTACTCACCAAGTTTCAATTCGATCGGATTTATATTGGTTGAAAATAAAATTATTACTAGGAAACCACTGGGCCGATTATGCCCATTAACGAACTTGTCCGTCGTATTGGGATGCGCCACCCACTCTGGAAATTTCAAGTCGCTAGCTTTTTTTGTTCTCAAGTTATCGTAGCAACGGCCGGACAGAATCAAATTTGACCTCGAATTCTTCATTGGGGAGTCGAACTAAATCGTTTGAGACCATTTTCGTCAAAAAATTTGAAAGTTACAGACATTTGGGCAAAACTATAACGCGATGTTCCCCAGAACATATACGCGCAAAAACCTATTCAATGCATTCAATAGGATTTTAAATTCGAAATATAGCATATCCGGCGCTACCGCATTGTCAGACCACAGCCCACTATAGAGATAGCCTGGAACACAGTCTGACAACGCCGCAATTTATCGTCTCTTACGGTCTCTTAGGGCCGGTTTCTCAATTGTGAGTTAACCAGGGGGTCTATTCTCGACCATTCGCAATTTTAACGATCGGTTGCATATGCTATATATTTCTATAGAGATGCGCACGATCGTGCAAATTGCGAATGGTCGAGAATAGACCCCCCGAGGTTGCGGGTAACCCGAGTGTTGCGCATTCATGAATATCGCTAGATACATGCGTCAACTCGCAACCTCGAGTTAACTCGCAATTGAGAAACCGGCCCTTAGAGGCATACTCCTTCAATGCGGTAGCGCTGGATATCGTATATTTCCAATTTAAAACTCTAGTATACTCATTGAATAGGTTTTCTTGCTTGGAATCCCTGGATGAATAAACAATATGAGACCCTACTTTTTCAATAAATTGAATAACTACATTTCATTCTGCGCAATATTATTGAGATCAAGTTGAAATAGAAAACTTGGTAGTTGTTATTCAATTCATTGTTCAGCAAGAACCAAGAAAAGGTGTAGGGTTAACTATTGGCAAAAAAATTATAAACTTGAATGAAATTCTCAAAATAAAAATATATTCCCAAACATAACTATTATACAACACTAATAATGTAGGCTAATGAAAATTGTGTTCTTACTATAATGGTGAGTTTCTGCTATCTACAAATGTTTCTGTTTATTTTCCATTCCCCAGTAAACATGATATATCACAGAAACATTTCATATGAGATATGGGTGAAGCATTTTGAAACATTGCAAAGTTATGTTTCACGAACATCTCGCAAATGTTTATATGGAACATCGCTTCGCATCATCAGTGATATATCACAGTGACATGAAATATGAGACATATAATATAGGTATATTATGTAGGCATTAGAAAACATTCCAGTAATCTAACGGAAATGTTTGAATGTAACACTGCCTCTAAAAAAAAGCAATATCGGTGAAATATGTATATTAAATTATTTATTCAAGTATAGGTACATTAGCCTTTCCAACATTTTTTTTTTTCAGTTTTCCGTCAAACGACAATAATACGTATAAATATATATCTTCAAGAATATATATTCAAGAATAAATCTTGTCTGAAAGATTTAATAAGCCTAATGTCAAATGTCAAATAATGAATGCTGATTGCTGATTCTGATTGGTTGGCGGTAGACGGATGCGGGCAGCCATTGGTGTTCTGAGGGACAGCGGACAGACCCATGGATCACAGATTACGCGTGGTTAGAAGTGTAGGGTGTAGGTTATGTCTGTTGATGATCATTTAATTTGGTGGAAAGTAGAAGTTTTGGCAGTTTTTAAGTTTCATTCATCATTGTGCGATAGGATAAATTAGTTCATACTCTTTGAAACTAATAAGTGATTAATAAATATATGGTTTCATCCAGCGGTGATAAGGAAGGAGGTGAATTCTTTATAATATCATACTTACTTGATTTTTTTTTTTTTTTTGATAACTTTTCTAATAATATATGTATTTATATTATATCATGGATGAGCAACGACGAAAGAATAAGTTGTTTTCATTTTATTAAATTTTTGTGCTATATAATATATTTTTATTTAATATTTCGATTCCAGGTTTTGTTGTACACCTTTGCATAAATGATGAATAAAAACTCGATTTGATAACATTTGTTTAATATATTAACTAGAACCTTCGATAGTATTCTTGTTGACACCAAGGATTTAAGTGTAATGTTGTATATTTACTCTTTACGATAGGTTTGTTCCAAATCAAGAGATTATCGTACAATGCAGCGTCATGATTCGGAGCAGTAGGTCGAAAAGTCACATTTTTTATACTGCTCCGAATCCTGACGATGCATTCTCCGATAATTTCTTGATTTGGTACAAACCTAATGAAACACCTGAAGATTGAAGTAGAATCAAGAATGTTTTTGTTCCAGTGAAAAATCGGGCTGTAACATATCCTTGGTATATTGCAATGAGACCAAATTAACGTTAAAATTAACGTAGATAATATCTACGTTACATTTCATTCATAGGGGTAGAGATGTTTCTGAAACATCTCTACCCCTATGAATGAAATGTTTCATGTTACACGTGAAATGTTTCAGCTATATTACTGAGATGCATCAATGTTTACTGGGTCGGTGGACAATAACATTGTAATTCGTATTTTCCACAAAATTTTTCAAAATTAAATTTGCGAAAACAGAACAAAGTGAATTTAGAATGATTTACGAATGTAAACCACAACTACATGTCTCTGTCAATTCAGAATATCAATCAAAATGCTATTAAGAGTAAATTCGCATAAAATTAATTTTCGATCTGAACTGTGTAAAAATGTTGAAACAATCTGCTCGGTGTAAGATCGAACGGAATAATCCATTTCATATCACTGCAGGAAGTTTGAACATTCTTATTGAATAATTTAAGATGAATAAGGTCCTTATTGTTTTCAACTGAAGCATCTATAGATGTAGACTTTTGGAAATTGAATACGTATATAAAAATAAATAGATTCTTTGAGCTTCTTGATCTCCCATCCATATGTATCAATTTTTATTGAAAATTTATTAGAGAAAGGTCATCAAAATGTTTTATAAAATCGGAAGAAATGAAAGTTCTTTCACTCATATTTCTAGTCCATCTTGTTGTCTATAGTAGAAATAATCCAAAGGAAATTTCACTATTTACACACTGCAGTTTAATCACAGAACATACAAATATCCGACCATTTATCATTTATCACTGCATTGCATTAATTCACATTTCACACCGTTATACACAAAAATTCCATGAAATGCCCTCGAAAAACAATAATGGTTAACTCCAGAATCAGAAGTGATCGTCCATTTACAATAACAAACCTTCGACTGAATCGCCTGGCCTACGACTCAGAGTGGTGTTGCCATTTTATCATCTTCCAGGCTAGTAGATATAGGTGGCTGTGGTCAGACCTTGTTCCAGGCTATGCTATCTCTATAGAGGGCTGTGCTAAGACTCATGGGGGGGATTGATCCCATGTTCCCTAGAACATATACGCGCAAAAATATAGCATATTTGGAGAAGTGAACATTTCATGGCTTGCCTTCCATTTGTAAACTCAGGCGCGCCACGAAAAGTCACAATTCTCCTCCGAATAAAATAATAATATACTATTAGCAGGCCACGGAGAACACCTGATCCGGTGTCGGAGTTTCAAATCCTGCTCAGGGCATGGATGTGGCAATATCTTCATTGCTATATTTCATATCCTCGGATTGAGGTCGCATTGCACAGCTTATGCTTCCTCCGTGCCGATGCCATAGTTTTCCTCCGAATTGGAGGTCCTATATGAGCTGAAGGCACAAATTGGTTGTAGGGGGGTAACGTTGCACTGCGGCCTTAAGGTCTATTGTGCCCACAAATTGGTTGCACGCCCCTGTTGTGTTGTCACCTGTTTTCAGTTTTCTTTCCATCTTCTCCTTATTGGTTTCTTGGTGCCCTGTCCTGAAGAAGCCAATTAGCAGAAACATATGTGTCGCCAGAATGATTTTTCTCTGCTCCTTTTGCGGAATTACCCGCAATACTTGTAAATATTCGAGGCATACAGGATGGGTAATTAATTTTAACCATAGATTCTTCTCATCAAATAAAGCACTTTTTTCATTTACCTTTTTTACAGATTCAGCTCAGATAAAAAGATTTCAGAATGTGATAATGCATGCACGTTGTACAGCAACGAGTCTGGCCGTTTGATTCGAGGATTCCAAAGCTCAGAGGCGGACCCATAAAAGTAATGAAACTTCTTAAATTTCAGATTTTATAATACATTCAAGGTTGAATATTTCAAAAACGGTGCGTTTTACGAGAAATAATGAGGAATATTATAATTTTCTAATATTATTGAAGAATCTTGAAATAACTGAAGATAAACTTCATCTGCTTTCATCAGGCGCTTTTGCGCGTATGTTCTCTATTGCCGCGTATATGTTCTCTGTTGTCCAATTGACAACAGAACATTACGCGCAAAAGCTCCTGACTTCCCGTAAGTGCTTGAACCAATTTTTTTTTCGTAATTTCTTAAAATTTTCTAGAGGTACGGTTTTAACAAAATTGTATACACGTCCTTATGTCGATATTCTACAACTAGTTACCATGAGCTTCAATTCGATCGAGCCTATATTTTTTGAGTTATAGAGCAAATAATATTCCAGGAGGGAAACCGTTTGGCCGGTTATGCCCAAAAACGAACTTAACTCTCCCATTCGGATGCGTAACCTACCCTAAAAATTGCAAGTCCCTATCTCCTTTCGTTCGAAAATTATCGAGGCAGCGGACACCCACCCATGCTACTGAACTCACACAAGGCTGCTCGGATCTCCGACAATAATTATATAGATCCGATCGTGATCAAACTTGGAACTTGGCAGTAGAGTTAGGTGCTGAAGGCTCCCGCCAAATTTCCGCGATGTCGCGGACGAATAGTTTCTGATACAGTGACTTTATACTTGTATAAAGTCACTGTAGTTTCTGATATATAGAACTTTTTTAAATGATTTTTTTTAATTTTTTGGTGATATGATTCTCACGAAATGTTGCATGAATTTAAGCGTCGGTATTTTACAATTAATTACCACGTTTGAATTGAATCGGTTTCGTATTTTTCGAGTTATATGGGAAAAAACAACAAAATCTCAGATGGATATAACTCCAAAACAGTTTGGCCGATTATGCTTACTAAACAAACTCAAATGTCGCATTCAGATGCACAACCGAACCTAAATATTGCAAGTCGCTATCCTATTATGGGTACCTAAGCTAGCTTAGGTACCCATAATTTTTCCTAATGAAATTAATGTTGCTGTAAAGTTTCCTATAACTATATGAAGGAAATTTTTTGCCGAAAATGGTCTGAAACGATTGTGTTCGACTCCCTGATGAAGAATTCGAGGACAAATTTGCTTCTGTCCGGCGCGCCGGCCGGCCGTCCGTTGCCACGATAACTTGACAACGTAAAGAGATATGATATAATACAGTGCTCAATAAATTCTAAATGGTTTCATAGAATACTCTAATTTTAATTTGCTGATGTATGTAAATCCAACACGAAAATTCTTGGAAACTGAAGCACAGAAGCCAAATTGAAAAACTGGGAAAGCCCTGGTGGACATGAGCTTTGGCGCTCTTGTTTAAACTTTGACAAATCATAACTCTGAAAGTATTGGTTTTTCAGAGTTGGGAATGATGTCCAATGGATTCTTATTTAATTTATTTTATTTTATTATGCAGTTCTATCATAAGAATCCATTGATATAATTCCCAACTCAGAGAAACCACTTGCTTTTGGAGATATGATTTGTCAAAGTTTGAACAAGAGCGCTAAAGCTCCTGATGTCCACTGGACTTTCCCACATTTTTTTCATTTACCGTTTTTGCAAATTCCGCTCAGCTACAAAGATACAGGATTTTGAAATAAAATAAATCAGTTTTTATTTTATATATAGCTATATATAAAATAAAAACTGATTTATTTAGTTTTTATTTTATATATAGCTATATATAAAACAAAAACTGATTTATTTTATTTCAAAATCCTGTATCTTTGTAGCTGAGCGGAATTTGCAAAAACGGTAAATGAAAAAAATGTGGGAAAGTCCAGTGGACATCAGGAGCTTTAGCGCTCTTGTTCAAACTTTGACAAATCATATCTCCAAAAGCAAGTGGTTTCTCTGAGTTGGGAATTATATCAATGGATTCTTATGATAGAACTGCATCATAAAATAAAATAAATTAAATAAGAATCCATTGACATCATTCCCAACTCTGAAAAACCAATACTTTCAGAGTTATGATTTGTCAAAGTTTAAACAAGAGCGCCAAAGCTCATGTCCACCAGGGCTTTCCCAGTTTTTCAATTTGGCTTCTGTGCTTCAGTTTCCAAGAATTTTCGTGTTGGATTTACATACATCAGCAAATTAAAATTAGAGTATTCTATGAAACCATTTAGAATTTATTGAGCACTGTATTATATCATATCTCCGGGAGTATTAGTTTAATTGTTGGAATTTAGCTTTAAAATGATATCAATGTATTCTTATGATGATACTGCATCTTAAAACAAATTAATTTAAAATTTCTACTGTAATTTTTTTTTTGTTACTCCGAAACCACCAGGCCGATTAGGCCAATAACGAACTCAACCGAGATATCTATCTCACGAACCTACTCTGAAAATTTCAACTGTCTAGCTCATTCCGTTCGAGTTATCGTGTTGACGGACGGACGGACAGAATCGATTTTGACCACGGATTCTTGATCAGTGAGTCAAACCAAATCATTTAAGTCCATTTTCATCCAAATATTCAAGAATTTCAGACATTTGGGCAAATTGATAAGCACTCATCCTCTGTTACGAGGAACAAGAGCGCCAAAAATGTGTTTCTTTTGATGAAAGAAATCTATGGTTAAAATGAATGTACAAATTAAACACTCATTCAGTATATGTGTAAATAATCTCCATCTTTTGAGGATTTTTGAAAATGTATCATGTCCGCATAAAATAATCAACACCATCAATTACTTCATTCACGGTGTTGATTCGGAGCGTTGTACTGTTAATTCAAGTTGTTCTAATATGGCGAATGACTTTGTTTTCATTTTCTGTGCTAGATGCTATTTCTTCTTAGGTGAAGTAACCAATCAAAAGTGTGGGTTCTTTAGATATTTTTTCATAATATGTCCACATGTATTTTAAATTGCTTCCTTTATAGCTTTTACAATATTCCATTTTTAAAAAGATCGTTAAAATCTCTGTGATAGCAGGAAACCTTAGCATATTAGAGGACTACTTAAGAATAACACCACAAAATATAAATAATGAAATAAATATATTTTGATCAAATTGTTCATATACATTCAAAGCACTGAAATGTGTATTGACATAGATGAATGTTTATAAAACGTTAACATGATTGTTGTAAATTATTCATTCATGGTAAAATAATTAAAGTGATGTAATCCCTGACAACAAACATAATCAGAATTATCCAACATAGTTTTCATTAAGATGCTGTTCAATTGAAAACAGTGGCAGCTTTCAAACTAGTAATGGTATACCTAACAGATGTTTTATACATCAAAAAATAAACTAGTACCTATATTAGAGTTCAATGCATAATTGCATTTAGTTGAGTACGATATATTGATTATATTCCCGCTGATTGTTATTCAAGATATCAACAAACAAATCGTATCATAACTATTGTCAAATTCAGTACCTATCTATTCAAAATTTGGTGAATTAAAATTTATTTTCATGAATTATATGAAAGTAATCTATAATTGGAATTGCAACATATGTAAAAATGCATAATTAATTAGTATAAAATATATGTTAAGCAAAGGAACTGGATAGAACGGAGAGCTTCTGTTAATTTTATAGTTATTTGCTTCTTTTTGAATCAGTTATAAAATTTCATTATATTCAATTTGTGCAATAAACTGAAAAAAATTAGTAAGAAATATTTTTCTTCTTAGAAAGTTGCCAATTCCTGTCAACAATTGAAATGATAAAATAGTCAACTGTGATATATTAGATTTGTATAGTTATATATTAAATGTTTTATGTACAAACTTAAAACAAATGTCTTTTTTGTTTCTTCAAGATCCGAAATGGTTCCTGTTGTGATTGGACTAGTTTATAGTTTGATTTTCTTCAGTCTGGCATTTATGTCCTCGCCATGCCCACTCTAGTGCCTTGTTCATATTGTTCATGAGCCATGGGAAGAATCCACCACCCCTGACGAGTTTGCCACACATGAATTTAATATAATCAGTAAGCTTTGTTAAGGAAATAATCTGTAAAATTCCATTATTTTGATAAGTAATATTACTTGAGAAGAAGTGATACAAGGGTTAGGGAGATGCAACCGCATATTCATCAATTTCAAGTAAAAATTTTCACCATGAAGTTAAGCTCTGAAAAAAACAGCTTTCCATTAGAGAATAAAACAGTTCGGAAACCATAACAAATAAGTAGACTGCAACAATTTTGATTTTGGCACTCTTGTTCCTCGGAACAGAGTGCTTATCAATTTGCCCAAATGTCTGTAATTTTCGAATTTTTGGCTGAAAATGGTCTTGATCGATTTGGTTTGACTCACTGATTAAGAATCCGTGGTCGAAATCGATTCTGTCCGGCCGGCCGTTAACACGATAACTCTCGAACGAAAGGAGCTAGAGGATTGAAATTTGCAGGGTAGGTTTGGAGTGTATCTCGGACGAGTTCGTTAACGGGCAAAATCCACCAAGCGGTTAAGGAATTATGGACGTTTTTTATTAAAACCATTTTTTATGAATATTTCCGAAACCGATCACTCGATCTATCTGAAATATAGCATCAGATTGTAGAATAATGACCTTTATCCGCATGCGAAGTTTTGTATTGATCGGGTTGCCATGAAGTGTAATTTTTTTTTTCAAATTTTGTTTCTACAATAACTCTCGAACAGAATGAGCTAGCCGGTTGAAATTTTCAGAGTAGGTTTGGGAGATAAATATCTCGGTTAAGTTCGTATGTAACTTTTGTATTTGGATCGTTTAAGTGTGCTCAACTTTTCCCTACTTTACTGATGTTTTATTGTGTGATTTTATATTGCGATTTTAAATTTGTATATTATTTGGGTAGTTTATAGTGGCGGCTGGTGATAATTTCCTTCGGTGGGGCGCCGATTCAATAATACAAAAAAAGTATATATATTTTAAAAGGTAATTACCAAATGCCTACTTCTTAAAATGAAACTCAATCCGATTTTGTCGAAGATGAACTTCTCGATCATCTTTTCGTTGAAGTCAGGAATGTCTTTGACTAAATTTTGTATGATGGATAAGATTGCGAGCGCCGTCAGTCTTTCTTCCGACATTGTATTCCTTAGAAAAGTCTTGATCAATTTTAAAGTAGAGAAACATCTTTGAGTTTCTCCGGTTGTCAATGGCATCGATATTAAGATAACCAAAATTTTACATATTTCACAAAACATTGAATGCAAACCATACGACAATATATTAAATTTAATGTACGTAAGCAACCGGTCACGTTCTCGTTTTCTTGTTTTATTATCGAGTTTTCCGACTCATTATGACCAAGTAGTGAAATATTGCATTTGCCACACAACTTCAGACTAAATTTTAGACAGGACGTAACTGTTTTTTTATACCAGTTCGTTGTGCTTAATCGCTACTTAAATCATGCAGAAGCGATATTAGTTGTGGCCAATAGCTGGAAGCTTACAATCATGTTCATATATTTGGTCGATTTTTCATGATTTTTTATCTTTTCACCCATGTTTTATATCACGTACACCTTCTTTTGTCCAGTTATCGTCTCCACCAAACAGTAAGCAAAAACAAAAAAACGCATTTTTGGCGCTCTAGTTCCTCGGAACTGAGTGCTTATCAATTTGCCCAAATGTCTGTAATTTTCGAATTTTTCGATGAAAATGGTCTTAAACGATTTGGTTCGACTCACTGATCAAGAATCCGTGGTCGAAATTCATTCTGTCCGGTCGGTCCGGCCGGCCGTAGGCACGATAACTCTCGAACGGAATGAGCTAGACAGTTGAAATTTTCAGAGTAGGTTTGGGAGATAAATATCTCGGCTAAGTTCGTTATTGGGCAAAATCGAACAGATGGTTTCGGAGTAACAAAAAAAAAATTTTTTTACAAAACAAATTCCAAATTAAATTTTTTTCAATAAGCAGTTTTATCATAAGAATCCAATGATATAATTTTTAACTCTAACAAGCTAATACTTTCGGAGATA
The DNA here is from genome assembly GCA_937662695.2 of Halyzia sedecimguttata. NCBI lineage: Eukaryota > Metazoa > Arthropoda > Insecta > Coleoptera > Coccinellidae > Halyzia > Halyzia sedecimguttata. The sequence continues at coordinate 79,084,525 of OW569411.2, forward strand.
TGATTTTTCAAAATTTCAATAATAAATCGTATTTCTACGTTTTCACAGAATTATATAATTATTCCATGTATGAATTGTCATAATGTCAACTTATTTTCCTGAGACATGACATTGTCTAATTCCTAGCTAATAGTTGGTTCGAGAAACGTCAAAATCGACTTAGAGAGACAAGGGTAAAAAACCGTCAAATAAACCCCCATGTGGCGATTTTATGTCGAAAAGTGAAAATTAAGAATATATATCCCAGGTAAGTACCGACGTTTTATTCTAATACCGGAGATCGACAAGATTGTACGAGAAGCCCGATAGCCGGTTGGTCTAGGCCGTCGGGTTTTCGGTTTCGGAACGAGAGAAGGCGGGCTCAAATCCCGGAAAGGGAATTACACTTTTTGGCGCTCTAGCTTCTCGGAACTAAGTGCTTATCAATTTGCCCAAATGTCTGTAATTTTTATTTAAGATGCAGTTTCACCATTAAAATCCATCTATATAATTTTCAACTCCAACAAGCTAATACTTTCGGAGATTTTTCTAAATTTCAATAATGAATCGTACGTACTTCTATGTTTTCACAGAATGCTATAATTATTCTATCTAAGCTTTATTATATGATCTGTGTTCATACTCGTACATTTCATCCTGTTCTATAAGAAAGAGTCAAATTCATTTCAGCTATTTTAATTTGATTTCTTCCATGGTGCAGTTCTCATTCTCAGATTGCTCATTTAATCTTGATAAATAAACTATTATTTGAATTCAATTTCCTGTATGATGATGCAGTTCTGTCATAAGAATACATTGATTTAATTCCCAACTCTGAGAAACCAATACTTTCGGAGATATAATTTGTCTGTTTGAACTAGAGCGCCAGAAAGCTTCTGTCCACAGGGCTTGAACCCATTTTTTTCTTCACATCCGCACAACCATAGTCTTGTCGTAAACATTTGCGTCAAACTTCCGGGTAAACCCCGCCGGATTCTTATACTTGCACTGGACTTAAATTCAATACGGGCACAGGTCGTTTATTGTCTTTGGCGCTCTTGTTTAATATTCACCTCGACCGCCAAACTCCAAGAACTGAAGTATAATTACTTTATAACACGAAACGACTGGCACCTACAATACCTATATATTTAGCGTAACCATAAACAAGTTATACTACTACTGAACGTAACTATTTATTTATTCCCCTCTGGGCTTCTACTAATACGCCCGAATCATCGCGTGGGACTAGATGATCTCTGACACCTGTTACACACGCACCGTATGGTCAGTCCTTTCCATTGTTACTATAATGGTGCTCTTCACATGAAATGCGGATCGTCAGGAGTTATTAACATGCAAGAAGCGTCAGTCCGGATGGTTACGGACTGACGGGTCAGGTGCATGTTTAAGACGGAAGTTAAACGGTCAATCTAGTATCAGTCTCGCATCACATCAATCATGGATTGATGGGAAACTGATGGAATATTAATTTGCTTCATCAGTCCATCAATTCGCGTCAGTCTCATCGTGATCAAAGTCACGGACTGAACTGATGCGAGATTAACGGTGTGTGTAACCTCAGTCTAAGACGGAGGTACACGGCCAGTCTGGTATCAATCTAACATCAATCCGGATCATCAGTCTACGCATATAGACCCAATTTCCCGTCAATCTGACATCAATCCATGACTGATGTGATGCGAGACTGATACCAGATTGACCGTGTAACCTCCGTCTTACGGCTGTTACTTGGGACGTTTGTCGTTTCCATGGTAACCGGCGATTTCGCTTGGGAGCTCGAGATTTAGACCGGCATAGTGCGGACGCTCATAGTATACCTTGTCTATGCGGACGCTTAACGCAAATATAATTATTGTGAAATACATATAGATGGTCGCTAGGTAAAAATGTTTTAATTTTAATTGAATCCAGTTTGGAGGGGTAAGCATGAATATGAAATATACAAATTAATTTTTCTAGCGAGGGATGCGCCCCGTAGCCCTTTCCCACTAGCCCCCCCTGGACATAAATATCTCGGTTAAGTTCGTTATTGGGCAAAATCGGCCTGATGGTTTCCGTGTAACGAAAACAATTTTTTTTTAAAGTACAAATTTCAAATTACATTTTTTCAAGATGTAGTTCCACCATAAGAATCCACTGATAACAACAACAAGCAACTACTTCCGGAGATATGATTTTTCAAGATTTCAATAATACATCGTACTTCTATGTTTTCACAGAATGCGAATTCTATCTGTCTGTGTTCACTGTTCATCCATGTGATCTTATCTAACTATAAGAGATAAATTTATTTCTGTTCTAGCAAACAAATTCGGTGATATACCCTCACCCAATATGCCCTAGGACAATCCGTAAATTATGATAATGGAAATATACACTTTGGTAAGTTAGTCAAATTGGTCCAGAATATCTCCAGTGAAAACAAAACTGGTCTTTTGGCTAAGTTCCAATTGATATAATTTTCAGAGTAGATTTGAGGAATTTAATATTTATAATAATATTTAACTTTAATTTCGTTTCTTTTAAGATGCAGTTCTATGATAAGAATCCATTGATACCATTCCCAACTCTGAGAAACCAATACTTTCGGAGATATGATTTGTCATTTTTGGCGCTCTTGTTCCTCGGAACAGAGTGCATATCAATTTGCTTGATAATTTTGTTTTAAATTCCTAATGATTCGATCCTCACAAAATTTCACATACGTCGTTCTGTCGGTATTCTACAACTAGTTCCCAAGTTTCAATTCGATCTGATCTGTATTTTTTTAAAACAAAATTATTACTCGGAAACCATTGGGCCGATTATTCCCATTAACGAACTTGTCTGTCGCATTTGGTCTCTTTCTTTTCGAAAGTTATCGTGGCAACGAACGGCCGGACACAATCAAATTTGACCTCGAATTCTTCATCAGTGAGCTGAACCTATTCGCTTGAAACTAATTTTGGCAAAAAATTCGGAAATTAGAGACTTTCGGCCAAAATGATAGCACGCTGTTGCCTAAAACATGCGCGCAAAAACATAACGTCAATATCCTTAGATATCAATACTTTTCAGAATATCGGGATATTTCCAACATGCACACTTTCAACAATATTACGAGGTTCTGAAATATGTTGATATATCCAAGCATTGTTTTAGGGCTCTAAATTTGGTGTTGATAATACTCAGGGCCAGTTAAATAAATATGTTGTTCCATGGTTTGATCATGAACTGTGGCTCATAACTAAAAATTCTTCAATAAAGACTTGAGAAATCTATGTCCCGAACCAATGATTCCGAGCATTCAACAGTACAACTAATTGGAACTGAGGTTCAGAGTTAATTTCATTTCATGCAACAGAATTTTTAGTCATGAACTACAGTTCATGGTCAAACTACAGATTAACAGGTTTATGCAACCAACCCTACATCTTCAAAGAAAGTCATCTAAAATTTCTACATAACTAATTGAACTAATTAGAAAAGGATATTAAATTGTCCATGGACCATGACCACCATTCATGTAGAGAACGTACATAAAACCATCTTTACACCTTCCCTCAATACAATAATAGTATGGCAGAAAACAGTGGAGTTTAAATCTGAAATTTGAAATTTAAGTTAAAACTTGTTCTTGTGGTAACGATTTTGCGATTTTCTTCACCTTGATTTTTGTCATTTGTCACTTTTTAAATTATCAGGCTGTCCTCATGGCTCCAATACAATTGTATTTGAACATTCAATTGAATCCGTTCAACCTTGATAGAAATTTATTATGCATGTACAATTTAATATTAACTAAATTCTCTCAAGATAATTTTACTATTTGGCAACTGCCTTCCCACAAACAGGTATGTCTTCAAATTAAATTCAAATAATTTAAAAGCGTATAACAATGAAGAATGGTCTAATACATTAAAATTTTTCATATATGATTGTATTCGAGAATAAACAAACATAAATATTTTTACAGTTGGAATTCCCATATACAAGTTTGTAAAATAAATATTATATCTATAAGCCTATTTAAGTAAGAATGACTTCAACACATTCATATGTAATTTGAAGAAGCAACTGCACTGTGGAAATACTGTCTTGCAGTTAAAAAATAATATTCACGATTTTCATTTTGGGGAATCAAATTGTAAATCTTTAGCACACTCTGTGTACTCATTAACAGTGGATCATGGTAGTTCATTGGAGTGCCATATTTGGTTTATTTTATTTACAGCAGAAAATTGCAATATCGTTATAATTAAATTGCCCCCCGTTTGCTTACTCACTTTCTCCTTTCATAGAACATAATGGCAGCTGAATTTGTGGTAAGAACATGCAAAAATACTGCTTTCACTCTTCTTCTTTCATTTGTAACCAGGTAACTAAGTAAGGAATCTAATAATAATGTTGCAATGCCATTTCTTCTATATTCCTCGAGTACCCCAAGAGATAGTATGTAAGCCATGTCTGAATTACCTACCAAACATTTGGCTAATATTCCACAATCTTCCCCATTCAGTATGAAATACTCGTATGGTTTTATTTCAGCTACAATTAATCCAATAATGGTTTGGTTGTAAACTGCTGCCAAGGAATAATATCTGCTAAAATGAATTATGTTAGCTCATTTTCAATAATAGAACAGGAGCAGATGGATTGGGCATGATAGAAAAACCGAAATTGGTGAATATCTTCAAAAGAAGCCTGTTCACTAAGTATGTTGTAAAATGTCTTACACCAAATGAAATCATAAACATATTGCACAATGTAGGTATCAAGGTAAAAATTGTGCGACAACCATGAGAAAGAATCAATATTCTCCATTTTGAGGGAACCCAATTTCTTCTGAGAGTAGATATGTGTCTAGGTGACATTTTTGAAAAATATTCAGAAACATTCCTTCAATAAATTCCTGCATTCATTAGGTGTTCCCTTTTTTCTTACCTGGTACTGGAAGATGTGATCGCTTCATACCAATAAAAAGGATACTCAATAGGGAACCAGTCCCGGCATAAAGCTCTCACTTCATCTAAATCGTTAGGACACAAGAATCGTAGTTGTATATTGTCCAAAGAATAAAAGGGCTTACTTTCATCTTTCATGATGGCATTACCATTTGAAGAAATTACATTCACCTGATACCTAATGAATATTTGAGAAAAAAGTGTAATAAATTATTAGTACACTTGAAAGCCTTCATCTTTTACCTGTTTTTTGCAGCCATTAATTAATTTCTCCCAACATTTTAGGTTTGACATGAATTTGTTTATATTACATGATTACACAGCTGATCATTTTCAAAAGAAAGAAATCTACAAAGTACAAACCATAGAATATAAAAATATTCAAACTCATGACATTTTCATTTTTCGGAACACAACTTGAATAAAATTTTAATAATAGTTGATACCAAACAATGATACTACTATAGTTCTAGCTTGTAACACAGTCCACAATAGAGATATAGCAGATATAGTGGGTTGTGCTTGTAGCTAGGAACGTATTTTGAGTTGAGGAAATTTCTAACAAATTTATGTATTTTCTCTGGTTTGTACCCGTAATCTGTGGTTAATAAAATAAAGTAAGGCCGGCACCACACGTTTGGCCAACTTTGGTCGGTTTACTTCGTGAGGCGTCCACACGTTGACCCCAATGACAACTGGCATAACCAGTTGCCAGTTCTCTCCCGTCAGAGGCAATAGGCAATGTAATTTGTTGTAGAAAGCCGATGCAAACATTTTTGAGGATCGTATCATAAAAAAAATGTCTTCAAAAATGTTATATTCCAGAAACTACCTGTCAGATTTCACAAAAATTCCGCACAAACCTTCAAGCTTCCATTTCATAATCGAGTATACCTACCCCTATTCCTTATTGAGCTCGATCAGCTCTGTATTTCAGCAATTCTTGTGAACATAACATTTCGAACTGGTATATATATTTCTTCTGAAATCTCAAATCAGTAAATCTCAGAATAGTAACAACTCCTCGTAGGCCGAGAGGTTATCATGCTCGCCTGCTGCGCAAGAAATCTGGGTTCGAACTCCGGCTGAGGCCCCATTTCACCGAGAAATCATTAATCTCAGATCTAACAAACTCAGTTTAACCTAAACGGAGATGCCCGAGTATGCCCGGTTTAGAGAATGCCGATTTCTCCATACATAATTTACTACGTTTACATGCATCCTCTCGAACCGTTTTAAGCCAATGCGTATTCCGTAATGCGCATTGAAAACGCATGTAAACATTTTTTCAATTCGAATTGAATACTCGAATGCGAATTAGTAAATGCGATTTGAAAAGGTGGATTGAGTTTTTCCAAACCGATTTAATGTGCATGTATACACCAAATACGCATTGAAAGTAGTTTTAAGAGAAACAAATTTCAGAATTACCAACACCAAATTTATTAATTTGACAAATCTGATAATCTAACCAACCTGCTTTGGGGTTACGTTAATCGTAATTCCTAAGCTGGAAGATCGAAATAAATCTCTTGAGATAAAATGAAATCATATATAGTTCGAGGTAACTTTTTCTATTATCTTTAATCATTTTCATCCAATTTTCTGGATTAATTTTTCACGATTTGCTCTTTCAATCGTTGTAAGCACCCAGAAGAGGTTAATTCCTTGCAAAATTATGGTGTTCTTCATCATTTTGTAAGATATTTAGAATGATTTTCTTTTCTTAATTTCCATTTTTAATTTTTTTCAATCTTCCCATGTTGGCTACGCGAGCTTAGAATAAAGCCGAATTACAGAAAACTAGTTTCAGATAAGGCATGTAAACTCTCAAACCATATTCCATCTAATTCGCATCAAAACATGCGCATTGGTTCAAAACGGATCGAGAAGATGCATGTAAACGTAGTAATTGAAGGGCGTTCAGGGATTCGAGTTTCAAGCTCAAGAATAATGGCAACGCCGCAAAATAAACCAATTTGATAATAGTTTTTACCTGAGTATTTACGACTTAAGCCTACCTTCATTCAAATTTGAGAATTGTTACCGTGCAGAGGTTAATTCAATCGAAAAAGGCATGGAGGTAGAAGGAAGTGGAGGGGGCATAAAGATCGAAACTTGTCCCAATTTTCTATAGGAATCCGGAATTCCAACCATAGAAAACTCACAATTTCATGTTTGTGTTCTGTGTTTATAACAAAGGATTTGCCCATACCAATATGGCCGATTTTATGTGACACTTTCGTTTCGTTACAAGGGAAATATAGCACATTCTCCCTCCACTTCCTCCTACCTCCATGGAAAAAGGAGTTGGTGTTGTATAGAAAATGTTGGGACGCAAATGAAATGCTGTATTTCAAGCTTCAGGAAAAGCTATTTTTCTTCATATAGTGCGTGAATATTTTAGCATAGTCGAGTGTTAAAAAATGGGTTCAAGCCCTGTGGACAGGAGCTTTCTGGCGCTCTAGTTCAAACAGACAAATTCTCCGAAAGTATTGGTTTCTCAGAGTTGGGAATTATATCAATGTATTCATATGATAGAACTGCATCCTAAAGGAAATTCAATTCAAATAATAGTTTATTTATCAAGATTAAATGAGCAATCATGAGAATGAGAACTGCACCATGGAAGAAATCAAAAATCTGAAAATTTCAACTACCTACCTCATTCCGTTCGAGAGTTATATCTATGTCTACGGATGAAAAGCAGTCTCACTACTCTTACTCTTACTTCATGTTCCGTTCCGAAATGTAAGAATTTTCTGAGAAAACCTAATTTCGGAGCAAACAACTGAGATTTTTCTCACTTCGCTCACAATTCTTCGATTGATTAGATAATGTCATGTCTCAGGAACATCATTTGACATTATGACAATTCATACATAGAATAATATCATTCAGTGACAACGTTGAAATACGATTTATTATTGAAATTTTGAAAAATCATATCTCCGAAAGTATTAGCTTGTTAGAGTTAACAAATTATATCTCCGAAAGTATTGGTTTCTCTGAGTTGGGAATTATATCAATGTATACATATGATAGAGCTGCATCATAAAGGAAATTCAATTCAAATAATAGTTTATTTATCAAGATAAAATGAGCAATCATGAGAATGAGAACTGCACCATGGAAGAAATCGAATTAAATCTAGCCAATTTTGCCCAATAACGAACTTAACCGAGATATTCATCTCCCTAACCCACTCTGAAAATCTGGTCAATACAAACTTCACGAGTATTTCAACCCCAATATTTTTGAAGTTACAATATTCCCTTCTGTCAAGTTGACATTATGAAAATTCATACAAGGAATAATTATATCAATCTGTGAAATACGATTTACATTGAAATTTTGAAAAATCATATCTCCGAAAGTATTAGCTTGTTAGAGTTAAAAATAATATGAATGGATTCTTATGATAAAACTGCTTATTAAAAAAAATTTAATTTGGAATTTGTTCTGTAAAAAAAAAATTTTTTTTTTATTACTCCGAAACCTTCTGTCCGATTTTGCCCAGTAACGAACTTAGCCGAGATATTTATCCCCCAAACCTACTCTGAAAATTTCAACTCTCTAGCTCATTCCGTTCGAGAGTTATCGTGCCTACGGCCGGACCGGCCGGCCGGACCGGCCGGCCGGACCGGCCGGCCGGACGGCCGGACAGAATGAATTTCCACCACGGATTCTTCATCAGTGAGTCGAACCAAATCGTTTAAGACCATTTTCATCGAAAAATTCGAAAATTACAGACATTTGGGCAAATTGATAAGCACTCAGTTCCGAGGAACTAGAGCGCCAAAAATGATATCATTGGATTCTTATATGGTAAAACAGCTTATTGAAAAAAAATTAATTTGGAATTTGCCTTGTAAAAAAAAATTTTTTTTTTGTTACTCCGAAACCATCTGTCCGATTTTGCCCAATAACGAACTTAGCCGAGATATTTATCTCCCAAACCTACTCTGAAAACTTCAACTGTCTAGCTCATTCCGTTCGAGAGTTATCGTGCCTACAGCCGGCCGGACGGCCGGACAGAATGAATTTCGACCACGGATTCTTGATCAGTGAGTCGAACCAAATCGTCTAAGACCATTTTCATCGAAAAATTCGAAAATTACAGACATTTGGGCAAATTGATAAGCACTCAGTTCCGAGGAACTAGAGCGCCAAAAACAGACAATATGAATGTGGATACGAAAAAGAAAAGCGGCCAAAAAATCGCAGAAGAATTCAACTCTTCCTCGCCGCTTATTTTCAAGCCGAACAAGAAATGGAAAAATCAAAACAAGGTAGAATCAAAACTGAAATCCCGAATGAGGAATGACATGAAAGATTAATTATAATAGTCGAATTTAAGCGAATAACCGGAACACTGTGGTTTAGACCAATCCCTTGCTATTATAACCGATCGGTTATGTTTAGCAAGGGATTGGTCTTAACCGCACTGTTCCGGTTATTCGCTTAAATTCGACTAATGTCGTTTACAGTATAGACCACATTAGTTAGGTTAGAATCAGTCGCTTGGCGGGAGATCCATATTCAAATTTTTTAACAAGGAATTTCAACTTTGAGATGAAACCACCCTATTTAAAAGAGAATGTTAGTACAGAGACAACAAGTATTTGGTACCTTCATCATTAGTGTATATTTTCATGTTATTTCCACATTAAAATCTACTTCTATTTATTCTTAAATCAAAATTGAAACCATTCTAGTTCGAAAGATTTCCGTATGTCGTAGATGACTCCTGTTGTGCGTCATTACAAGGCCGATTTAGGGTTATGTTATTATTTTTGACTGATTTCGAGTGAGCTAAGACATACGTCAATCGAATTTGGTGAACACTTTTATATTTATTAATTATTTTGGAAATATACAATTTTGTTATGAAAACTTGATTCTAGATGGTTGAGAAAGGTTCACAGAATCTATTTCAACCAAAATAAACCTTAAGAAATTAGCCAAAGTATTTAAAAACAGGTGAGAAATTCGCGTAAATTTTAGGTCCATAAGAAATGCATGGGGAATTCAGTGCGCGGATCCACGGATGGATCGTAATTCAAATTTCCGGCCTAACCTAACTAATGTGGTCTATTCTCGTAAACCGAGTTATGTGTTTCAGCAATATTTTGTAGGTATTCGTTCTTTATGTTGAATAAATGATTTTATTAACTTAGGGCCGGTATTATAAAACTATTTTGACAGATATCTTGAAGTTAACTTGTGGAATGACGTCACCGTCAAAGTTATCTTCCCATTTTACGAGTTAACTTTCCTAGCTTTCTATTTGACTGATAACATCAGTTGGAAGTAGTGCGTATGCTACGTTCCCTATTCTGAGGTCGACATTGCGAACGATTATCATTCGTTTTCGTAATCATCACGAACGTTCACTCGTTTTGCTATTCTCAACTGACAGATGATATGATGGTGACACGAGCGCTCGAAATTCTAAACGAGTGCTATTTAGCACTCGTTTTCGGAAGAATTCCACTAATGGCGTATTCCATTGGTAGAACTCGTGCGCACTGAGTGCAAGAATCGTATTCCCTTGGGGAATTTCGTCAAGCATTTTGACACATTTTGACGTCCAGTGCAACATTTTTTGCACTCAGTGCAGCACTGGTGCTGCCAATGGAATACGCCATTAGTTATCTGTGTTCCACTCGCATTCAGTTGATTATGCAAGCCTCCTACACATTTTGTAACCTCAAATCTGTTGTTGGTAAATAAGTTGGTATTTTTACGGTGTAATTAACAAATATATTCAGTAAAAATAATTAAATTGTCAGAATTATTATCATATTGCAAATTGTCGATGTTTTAAATAAACCAGAAATATTGAATAGATTTAGATTCCCACAAACATTGGCGGAATTGAATAGTAGGTAAAGGCAAAGGTAGGTATTGATATTTATCAACAATGCCTTAGTAGAATACAACTTCAAAAAAAAGTACTCAATATGACGTTCTAATAAGTAATCACAACATCGAACAACAAAAAAAATATTTCACTGTGTCTATGTAGAATAAAATAATCAGAAATAAAAGTATTCAATAACCAATACTAAAGAATATATCACAGTAAACAAAAAATAATGCCTATAACAACAAAAATCCAGTTTGGAATAGAAAAACCAGGGCTGATTTCATGAAGAATTCTGAGGAATATAATTATACGTTTAGCTTTTCGTAGATTTGTAAAAGACACACTATAACTATAAATAGATATCGATTTCTATTTGAAAAAAATATGTATTTCATTCTAAAAAAATATATCACAACAATAAACAGAAAATCATTCGGCAATTTCAGTGGAATAAAACTTTAAGAAAAAAAAAGTATTCGATACAATCTCTCTAGATTTTGTTCTTGACCCAAGACCTGTCTAAAGAGGTGAAATAACCCTTAATCGTTGTAAAAATCTTTCAATATTATATTGCAAAACTTTCTCCAAGTTTTCCATTATTTTTTTGGTCCAGGAATACTATTTAACATTGTACTCAGTTTCTCTTTCATAGGCATTCCGAAGAAAATTCTGTAGTCCCGCTTAATAACTGAGACTTACATTTTAGGAAATTTAGAATTACTTTTTTCTTATCGAAGCAAACAGAAAAAACCATATAAATCATTCAAGTTCAACAAACAATAAATTATCGTTTTGATTTATGAAGAAGCGCGCCAATAACATGTACGTAAACCAGACATAAACACATTCAAATTTCAAATGTTACTATGTTGCCAAGTCTTCAGACGACACGAATTCGTTTAAGTCATCGGTCATTACGAAGGGCACATGAGAATAGCAATATAAACTATCGTTCGCAATTACCACCGTTCGTTTTCGTTACGAGTGGTCGAAAACGAGTGAAGTTCAGAATTGAGCCCGCTCTAAATCTGTCTTAATACACTCGACGTCCGTCTAAAATGCTCGACATCATTTTGAACAATGGTGCACTCTGCATCGAACGAGGATAATCCAAGCTATTTTTTTTGCATTCACACCATTTGGGTTAAACCTATTAGTTATGTGCCCAGTCACTTCGTAGAAATTTCAATGAATCATTTTTACCTCATTCATTCATACCTGGACAATCACACCACACACCACATCCATGCCCTGAGCGGGTTTCGAACCCGCGACCTCCGGCACTCTAGCCTCTAGCTACCGCTAGGCAACCAAAGGCCAGCTGTTAATTCCGAACGCAGCCACAGCCACAGAATACATATGCGTGACATAGAATATAAGGTATATTCTGTGTAATATCCCTTAGGATCTATGCCACTGTCAGATGTTGACAAAACTGACAAATGACAAAATCTCGGTCATATGGACATTTTATTCTTCAACAAAATAATTGTAATATAATAGAGGATGAATTTAAATTCTTAGTACATTGAAATTCCATTTTACCCAGGAAAAGATGTTCGAGAGCTGATTTCCATTAAATTATGTACTGTCTTCAGTGGCTAATACCTGTTCTCTTGATGCCAAAACCTTGCAACCCAGCTTTAGTGCAGACTCATGTAATGTTTATAGTTTTATATTTAATTGGATTTTTTCTTGGGAGAAAACCTTGCACGATATGCACCATAGTCTTCATAGCTACAGTATTCTTGATCTGCTACAGTGGAGTGGGCAATTGTATATTTTGGGCACCATTCTGTGAGGCTGAGAACTCTTGAGTGATTCGGAAAATGTTCACCATTTTTTGGTATAGAGACCAAAATAATTTTGACTATTGATGAATTTGATATTATGAACTTTGAATTATTTTTTGTATATATTTATACAAGCTTCATACAATAGAAACTTAATTATGATCAGAATTTTAGCAGCAACAAATAACAAAGATTGATTGTAAGTTGTATTATATTATTGTTTGTAATATGCTGTTAAATGTTTGTAATTATCAAAATAATGAATGAAGATTAGAGAAATAAAAACCTATGAAGACTTTAACTATTGTTATTTGATAGTGTAAAAGATGTGAATCCTCATTTCACATGAAATGAACCTCATGGTCATGGAGATACAAATATTTGTACACAATTGTCATTTCCATTCATAACTTAACATGTTCATTTTGTGCCTCACTTTTGCCAGTGAGCGATTTATATAACAATGAAGAAAGTAAAGAGGTTTTGAACCTTGGTTAGCCTGTAAATGTTTGTCTCATTCATTTGAATTGATTGATTTATAGTGGGTGGGGGATATCCTACCCTTCCTTGTATTTATTGTCAGACTATTGAGGCTGATATTGATACAATGATCATACTTTCTTGAGAAGATACAGCCAACTATCTTGCTCAACAATAGGTCCTTCAGTGGCTGAATATTTTAATGTTGATTTGGATGACCGCCCATTCTATCAGCAGGTGTTCTGTGGACTCATTGGGATGGAGTCTATTGTTTCAAAATGAATCTCGATCAAAAAATTCTGATATAATTTTCATTCTCCAGATGCCTACCAATATTCAGCGCTATTATTGGATTATGATATGGTAAGAAAGAATATAAGATATTCTGAACATCTATCGTCAGATGTTCAGAACTTTGGCCCATTCAAAATTAGTACAATTGACAGCTCAATGTAACTTCACCCACGACCAGATATACAATGCTGAATAAGCGTAAGTAACTGGGTTCCTAACGAGGGTCCTGTAACCATCATTTTTTTTTTATTTCAACCTATGGTCCAACTATTAGCCAGATGTATTAATGGACAGAATTGTCAAAGAAACTTGGAAAATATAAAAAAGCACTGACGTGAAGTCAGTACTCTTCGGCGTGCTTGTTCATGTTGGCTAATTTGAATTGAATGATGAGTGCTTCCAGCTCAATGGATAGAGCGAGCCGGAGATCTAGTCAGAGGGTAGTGGACACCATTCACTCTCAAGTCAAAAATTAACACAGCTGGCATAAGGATAGAGTAACAAAGACGACAAAGAACACAACTGACCCTCGCACAAGCTCCTATAGGAGCTTCTGAGTTATCTCCTTGGGGAAGACCTAGATCCCAGATCCTATTGCCCGAGATTTCGAAGGGTGCCCCTTTGTTGCCGGGCTTTCACTGTGTGTTGAACCTGTGGTCAGGGGACACGATCTCCTGGTCGGCTTCCTTTTGTCTCCTGTGAACTCGTGTCCAGGGAGGATTCAAAGATCCGGGATAGGCCCGACACCCTTACTTGCTGATTACCCCACATCCTATTTCACTATATCCGAGACTCCGTTAATGTTGTATAATTAAATATCAGTTCTGGTGGGGAAGTATACCGAAAGCGTCCTTGTAGTCAGACTTTTAGAATACCTTGTATGCATCATATTTCTGAATAATTTATTTGTTAGCCCTACCGGAATAGATAACTCCGAACCTTGTTTTCGGCTAGTAGCTATCTAGATGGGTTGCTAATATTCCCTAAGGAAAAGAACAGCTAGCGCTCGAGGGTGGATCCCCGTTACACTACGTACAAAAATTTTAAAATTTTGTTTTTCCAACAACTTAAAAAATACTGATCTAAATGAATGGAAACTTGGAAGTTAGAAAATACCGTCATATAATAACTTCTGTTAAATTTCTGGAGAATCGCATGAGAAAAACTTGGTTCAAGCACTGACGTGAAGTCAGGAGTTTTTGCGCGTATGTTTGGGCACTCTCAATCGAATTTACCATGGTAAATTCGATTAAGAGTGTCCAAACATACGCGGAAAAGCTCCTGACTTCACGTCAGAGCTTGAACCAATTCTTTTTTCGTAATTTTTTAAATAATTTCTAGAAGTACGGTTCTAAAAAAATTGTACACACGTCTTTATGTCGATATTCTACAGCTAGTTACCAAGTTATTGAGGAAATAATATTCCTGGTGGGTATAACTCCGAAACCGTTGATCGATTATGCCCAAGAACGAACTTATCTCTCACATTCGGATGCGCAACCTACCCTGAAAATTTCAAGTCCTTATCTCCTTTCGTTCGAAAGTTATCGAGGCAACGGTCACACATCCAGCTGCTGAACTCACGCTCGGATCTCCTACAATATAGATCCGATCGTGTTCAAACTTGAAACTTGGCAGTAGAATTAGGTTCTGAAGGTTCTCGCTAAATTTCAGCGAGGTTGGACTAATAGTTTCTGATACATATATAGAATTCTTTTCAATGATTTTTTTAAAATTTTCTAGTGATACGATCCCCACAAGATTTCCCAAGAATTTTCGCTATGATATTCTACAACTAATTACCATGTTTGAATTGTATCGGTTTTGTATTTTTTGAGACGGCCGGCCAGAATCAAATTTGAACTCTAATTCTTCATCAGGTAGTCGAACCCAATCATTTGAAACCAAATTTGAAAATTCCCCATAACATACGCGCAAAAAGGATAAAATGTTCAACTATTTCGCAGAATATTTTTATTGAAATTCCGAACCACATATCGGATTGAGTCTAAATTTGGCATTCATGTGACCAATAATAATGCTCCACCTACCCTGAAAATTTCAAGTCGCTATGTCTATCTGTTCTCAAGTTATCGTTGCAATTAACGGGCGGCCGGCCAGAATCAAACTTGAACTCGAATTCTTCATCAGGTAGTCGAACCCAATCATTTGAAACCAAATTTGAAAATTCACCAGAACATACGCGCGAAAGGGATAAAATGTTCAACTATTTCGCAGAATATTTTTATCAAATCCCAATATGAAATTCGAAATACCTACTGGTTTGTTCACAACGATAAATTCTAAACGCAGATCAGTGCAACCATATTATGTGATTCACGATGCATTTTCGTTCATTTGGGATCGAATAAAGGACTCCACAAACTGACGCGGCTGCGGTGGCAATCAGAGAGCGGTGGAGACCACGATCAAAACAAACACATGGATATTCATATGGGTGATGGGTTTTGATTGCGTCTCTGGCCGCCAACTTATCGCAAAAGTCACCGCAGCCGTGGCCGCGTTAGTTTGTGGAGTCCTTAAGGTGCGTATTCACTTGCAACAGAACACTTCGAACGAACCAAACACACCGCGCTGCAACAAACATTGTGCGGGCTGTTCGGAGAGTTCGGTTCTGTTCTGCGCGACGTAGTGACTAAACAAATTTGTTACAGCGCTCGCGGCGCGTTTGGTTCGTTGGGAGCATTCTTGCGTTCACGGCCTGCCGCGACGTTTGAAAGAGAGTGGGGGGCGGGCCGCCGCATCTTCAAGACGACACGCCCGACGAAATCATTTACCATTTATTTGGTATATGTTGTCTATGATCATTTACTACGTTTACATGCAGTTCCTCTCGAACTGTTTTAAGCCAATGCGTATTTCGTAATATGCGCATTGAAAACGCATGTAAAACATTTTTCAATTCTAATTGAATACTCAAATACGAATAAGTAAATGCGATTTGTAAAGGTGGATTGAGTTTTTCCAAATCGATTTAATGTTGATACGGTTTTATTTTCAGTCTTTCTTCCTTACAGTTTTCTAACACTTCATTTCATAATGTTAATAATTTCTGTAACAGGAGGTATGCTGCATTACCGGTAGATGTCATGTTATAAGATCCGTTTAATTCATCTTGCATTCAAACTATCGAAATTAATATAAACACGTTTTTTTCAATTTTTTTCATATTGCTTATCTCTTGATTCGATTTCTTCAGAAAATGAATTAAGAATTTCGTTCTTTTTGATCGTAGCCATCGCAGAGTTGAGAATAAAAGTTTTGACGAGCAGTGAAGTTGAGCAGCATTTTTTTCAAATTTCTAAGTATTTAGTAGCTGAATTAATTTTACTGTTGGGGCATTAAGCAATTAAATTTGGATAGCCTAGTCGGATTTTATTCCATTCTTTTCGAAGCTGCAATTAGGTGAAAAATCCTCGACTACGAGGGTAAGTTACACTGTGTTCAGTTCAAATTCAATTTAAGAGTAGCATATCATTTTTTTCTCATTTCATTCTCAGATTTTTTATGGTGATTTTCACATCTAGACGTAGTGAATTTTTTCCGAGATCTACACGGGAATTTTGGGTTGAATGGTGCATACCTCCTGGGACAGATTGGTTTCATGGTTAATATAGCTGAATCCATAGGAAAACCCACCAATCATACTTTTTCATTTAAAAATCCTGTGCAATTCACTTGGGAGAGGAGTTCATCCAGACTTTTAAGATAAGTTCCTTATCGTATTTGGTTCCCTCATACTCATTCAAATTAGTAGTTAAATTGGACATCATTTTTTTAAAAATCACCCGTTGCTAATTTCTATTTGATCTCACATTTTTGTATTTTTCAATTTTCATTGTACCCCAAAATTATTAGTTTCAAGTAATAGCTGAATTTTTGCTAATTCAACATTTTATATTTCAATTTTCACAAATCATCCCATTAAAATTAAAAATTAAGATTTTATATTCAATTTCATTATTGCTCATTTTCTCTAATTCATCAATTTAATAATCGAGTACTCTGGTTTGGATTTTCTACAGTCGTATAAAGAAATAAATAGTGACCATTGTTCAAAGTGCACGGTATTTTTGTATTACATTGGTTTTGGGATTGTTCATTTCCTGTATTTTTAAGGTTCAGATAAACTTGTAGATATTACTGTTGAATAGTTGAATTTTGTGAAATTTTGCAGATAAATGTTGGATTGTTTAGATTAAGTGTAATTTCAATTCTGGTTGACATTGGCATATTTAACCCATTCCTGATGTTGTCTCTATGCTCAGTAACAATAATTATATTGAATCCTTGAAATTTTTTGATTGTATTGTATGACCACAGGATTGAACAATAAAGAAAGAACAACCGTAGCAATGTGCATGTCTACACCAAATACGCATTGAAAGTATATTTAATGCTGCGTATTCATTTGCAACAGAATGCTCCGAACGAACCAAACGAAACGCGCGCGCTGTAACAAATTTTCCTAGTCAATACGTCGCGCAGAACAGAACCGAACGCGCAAAACATTTTCGCTGCGTATTCACTTGCAACAGAATGCTCCGAACGAACCAAACGAACCGCGCGCGCTGTAACAAACTTGTCCAGTCAATACATCGCGCATAACAGAACCGAACGCGCAAAACATTTTCCGAGGTTTGTCGGTAAATGCGATTTGATCAAAGGGAATTATTCGCCGGTGTTCAGTGGATACGGGCGTTTGATGTGTTTGGCGTTCGTTCGAGAGAAGCGAAGAAAATGGACTGGAGCAGGGAAAAATGCCTAGAATTGATCGATCAATTTGAACTGCATCCTATCTTATGGGATCCCACAAACGGGTATTATTTCAACAAAATTAAAAAGCATGATGCGTGGGCAGTAATTGGTAAAAATATGGGATTTGAAGTAAATGACGTCAAAAAAAAATGGAAACTCTTCTATCTAGTCTTAGAAGGGAAAAAACCAAGGGGAAAAAATCTGTAGGAACAGGAAGAAGTAAGATATTTCTAATTGGGCAATTATTATTGTAATTACAATACAATAACAACTCTGTAAATGAAATTATTTTATACTAAATATCCTGGTTTGATATTTTCTATAAACAATTTTGTCTTTTTGCGCGTATGTTCTGAGGAACATCGCGTTATCATTTTGTCCAAATGTCTTTAACTTTCGAATTTTTTGACGAAAATGCTCTCAGACGATTTGGTTCGACTCCTCAATGAAGAATTCGAGGTCAAATTTGATTCTGTGCGGCCGGCCGTCCGGCCGTTGCCACGATAACTTGAGAACGGAAAGAGCTAGCGACTTGAAATTTTCAGGGTAGGTGGCGCATCCCAATACGACGGACAAGTTCGTTAATGGGCATAATCGGCCGAATGGTTTCCGAATAATAATTTTGTTTTCAACCAATATAAATCCGATCGAATTGAAACTTGGTGAGTAGTTGTAGAATATGGCTAAGCACGTTTGTGAAAGTATATGCGATTCGTATGGCTAGAAAATTATTAAAAAATTATTTTGTTGTCACGATAACCTGAGAACGATAAGAGATAGCGGCTTGAAGATTTCAGGTTAGGATGTGCATCAGAACGCGACATTTGAGTTTGTTTATAAGCATAATCGGCTAAACGGTTTTAGAGTTATAGCCATCTGAAATTTGGTTGTTTTTTTCTCCTCTTTAACTCAAAAAATACTTAACCGATTGAATTGAAACATGGTTATTAGTTGTAGAATGTCAACGCGAAGCTTCTTGCAACTATTTGTCTGAAATTGCTGAAATTTTGCAAGAGCCTTTAGAACCCAACTCTACTGCCAAGTTTTAAGTTTCAACACGATCGGTTAAATATTGTTGGAGATTCGAGCAGCCTTGTGTGAGTTAAGTAGATGGGTGACCGTTGCCTCGATAACTTTCGAACAGAAGGAGATAGGGACTTGCAATTTTCAGAGTAGGTTGCGTATCCGAATGGGAGAGTTAAGTTCGTTTTTGGGCATAATCGGTTTAACGGTTTCCAAGTTATACCCACTTGGAATATTATTTCCTCGATAACTCAAAAAATTATGATTCGATCGAATTGAAGCTTGGTAACTATTAGTAGAAAATCAACTTAAAGACGTGTTTAAGATTTTTTGAGAACCGTATCCCTAGAAAATTCGAAAAAAATGACGAAAAAAAAATTTTGTAAGAACCGTACCCCTAGAAAATTTCAAAGAAATTACTGTGCTTGAAGCAATTTTTTTTTCGTAATTTTTTTGAAATTTTTTCATAGGAAGAGAAGAAATATACTTGGTTTGCATTTACACGCATGGCTTTTCTTCTAGACAAGACCTACAATAGTTCAAAAAAAAATAAAATAAACACGGAAAAAAAATAAAAAAAAACTCTTTTTTTAAGGCTTGTTAGTGCATCTATAATTAAAAAAGCACTAGTGGCTACTATCACATCGTCTGCATCCATGTCGAGGAACACGCAAACACTGATACGGGTGGGAACGCAGCGAATACCGCAAACTCTCTAATCAGCCCGCACAATGTTTGTTGCAGCGCGCGCGGTTTGTTCGGAGTGTTCTGTTGCAAGTGAATACGCACCTTAAGAGAAACAAATTTCAGAAGCACCAACACCAAATGTATTAGTTCGACAAATCTGATAAACTAACCAACCTGTTTTGAGGTAATGTTAATCGTAATTCCTAAGCTGGAAGATCGAAATAAATTTCTTGAGATAATAATGATACCATATATTGTCCGAGGTAACCTTTTCCATTATTTTTAATCGTTTTCTTCTGGATTTCCTGGATTGATTTTTCAGGATTTGCTCTTTCAATCGTTGAAACCACCACGAAGAATAGGTTAATTCCTTGCGAAATTATGGTGTTCTTCATAATTTTTTAAGATTTTTAGAATAATTTTCCTCTCTTAATTTCTATTTTTAATTATTTTCAATCTTCCCATGTTGGCTACGCGAGCGTAGAATAAAGCCGAATTACAGAAAACTAGTTTCAGATGAGGCATATAAACACTCAAACCATATTTCATCTAATTCGCATCAAAACATGCGCATTGGTTCAATACGGATAGAGAAGATGCATGTAAACGTAGTAATTGATATCATATATTGTTCGAGGTAACTTTTTCCATTATCTTTAATCGTTTTCTTCATTGAAACCACCCAGAATAGGTTAATTCCTTGCAAAATTAAGGTGTTCTTCATAAGTTTTTAAGAGTTTTAGAATAATTTTCTTTTCTTAATTTCTATTTTTAATTTTTTTCAATCTTCCCATGTTGGCTACGCGATCGTAGAATGAAGCTGAATTACAGAAAACTAGTTTCAGATAAGGCATATAACTCTCGAACCATATTTCATCTAATTCGCATCAAAACATGCGCATTGTTTCAATACGGATCGTATGCATGATGATGATGATGCATGTAAACGTAGTAATTGCCACTGAAAAGCACTGAAGCAGTGCTCGTGCTCGATGGCTGTAAGTCGCGGCGGGCCGCGAACGTTGGACGTCGCAAGGAAATCCCACCTTTAAAGTACTGGACAGATTGGCGCGGCCGCGGTGACGTTTGCGATAAGTCGGCGGCCAGAGACGCGATCAAAATTAACACACAGTCACACACTCATGCCACAGTATAGGCCGCGTCTCAGGCCGCGCCAGTTTGTGAACCCACATGAGTATCCATGTGTTTGTTTTGATCGTGGTCTCTACCGCTCTCTGATATCCACCGCGGCCGCGTCAGTTTGTGGAGTCATTTAAGCTGCGTGTAAACTACGCGTGGCAAACCCTCGAACATTTACTACGTTTACATGCATCCTCTCGAACCGTTTTAAGCCAATGCGTATTCCGTAATGCGCATTGAAAACGCATGTAAACGTTTTTTCAATTCGAATTGACTACTCAAATGCGAATTAGTAAATGCGATTTGAAAGGGTGGATTGAGTTTTCCCAAACCGATTTAATGTGCATGTATACACCAAATACGCATTGAGAGTAGTTTTAAGAGAAACAAATTTCAGAATTACCAACACCAAATTTATTAGTTTGACAAATCTGATAATCTAACGAACCTGCTTTGGGGTTACGTTAATCGTAATTCCTAAGCTGGAAGATCGAAATAGATCTCTTGAGATTAAAATGATATAATATATTGTTCGAGGTAACTTTTTCTATTATCTTTAATCATTTTCTGCCAATTTTCTGGATTCATTTTCACGATTTGCTCTTTCAATCACTTGTAAACACCCAGAAAAGGTTAATTCCTTGCGAAATTATGGTGTTCTTCATCATTTTTTAAGATATTTAGAATGATTTTCGTTTCTTAATTTCCATTTTTAATTTTTTTCAATCTTCCCATGTTGGCTACGCGAGCTTAGAATAAAGCCGAATTACAGAAAACTAGTTTCAGATAAGGCATGTAAACTCTCAAACCATATTTCATCTAATTCGCATCAAAACATGCGCATTGGTTCAAAACGGATCGAGAAGGTGCATGTAAACGTAGTAATTGATACGTGAGGCTGCCTCGCGCTTTTTATACCGAGATGCCTCGATCGGCAACACCGTCTACATTGCGCGAGGCCGCCTCGCGTATCAATGTTCGAGGGTTTGCCGCGCGTAGTTTATACGCATTTTTTTTTCTGTCTCTCTCAGATCGAATACGTCATCGGGTGACCGATACACTAGCAAGCAATGTTGGGTTGAGTGATGAAGTTTTTTAGGTCAAAATTTTTGCGTATTCTCCGAATATTATGATTGAGGTGTCATTCGATTCGGAATGGCATGTAGATAGTTTTTGAGAAAATGCTAAGGCCGCTCGCAAAAATTGCAATATCTAGTTATAAACAATTAAGTGAAAAAAATAGAAGGAGGTTTAGGTTTTCGCCAATCTCTCAAAAACTCTCTGAGATAATCCAAATTTGAAAAAAGATTTAAATAGAGGAGGAAATTTTCTAGAAAAAAGGCTTAACTGCCGGAACTGTAGGACCAATATTTATACAGGGTGAGTCTTTGACCACTGCATTAATTTTAACCAAAGATTTCTCTCATCAAATGAAACACTTTTTTCATTTAACATTTTTCCAAATTCAGCTCAGGTAAAAAGATACAGGCTGTTGAAATTTTGAAAAAAAATCAGTTTTTATTTTGTAGCTTTGACATCCTTTTTTCAAATAAAATGAATGTTGAAGTAAAGTTTCCTATAACTATGATACATATTTTTCAAATATTAGTTATTTTCTACTTATATTGGTTTTCTAGTTATGAACTCGTGGATTTATAAAACTAAACGAAATTAGCATAAAGAAAGCATATAAAGTTTTTCTTGAGTCATTTCAAGAATATTCCATCGATTTAGAACATTATATTATTCTTTTTCATTTCTCCTTAAACGCACCGTTTTCGAGATATTCTTCATTGAATGTTTTAAAATGGAAAACTCCAGAAATTTCACTACTTTTATGGATCCGTCCCTGAGCGTTGGAATCCCGAAGTAAGCTGTAAACCACGTTACCATGCCTTATTCTCGTCCGCCAACAATGTCATAGATAATTTATATGCGGAAGTGTATTAGCACATTGTGAAATCTTTAAACGCTTGTAACTTTTTACCTGAGCCGAATCTGGAAAAATGGTAAATTAAAAAAGTGTTTCATTTGATGAGAGGAATCTTTGGTTAAAATTAATGCAGTGGTCAAAGACTCACCCTGTATATATCTCCAAGAGGGTTGAAAATACGCCCGAAAACGGGTACTCCGGCTTGCGCAAGCCTGGCCCCTTCGTACCTTTGATGAATAAATATTGTTTAAACTAATTAAACTTAGGTAAATATGGAAATGAAAAACTGAAAAAATGCAGGCACCTGCAGGATAGATCAATGAACAATAGTCCATGGTCCAAGAATGTTTATCGCGATTTTTCAATTAGTTATCCATTAGTTAATTAACAGTTTGTTGTAGCACGAACATTAACTATGCCAGTACGATGATTGTTAAACTATCAATCTGAAATTTTTTTCTTTTCTTGGAGCTATTTTTCAAAGGTCTTAGTATAAATTCCTATTGGAAAATTTTAAAAAAATTGTTAATTTTCATTTTGTTATGAAAAATTTACTTAAGTGAAAAATTGTGAAGCTTCAATGTATAATATTACTATTGATCCGATTTCTCATGATCAGAAACTACTTTAAATTGATTTTTAATAATTATAATCTGCTATTGTTATACCAATGCGTTGTTTATGAGATAATTTAAAATTTTCTTTTGAAAACAAAATTGAAGCTCTATAATTTTTCACTTAAGTAAATTGTTAATAACAAAACGAAAATTAACAATTTTTCAAATTTTCCAACAAGAATCTATTCCAAGACCTTTGAAAAATAGCTCCACGAAAGGAAAAAATTCTCAGTTCAATAGTTCAACAATGATCGCACTTGCAATGTTACTGTTCGTGCTACAAAAAATAGTTAATTAACTAATGGATAACTAATTGAAAAATCGCGATAAGAATTTTTCGACCACGGATTATTGTTCATTGATCCATTCTGCAGGCGCCTGATTTTTTTCAATCTCTTATATTCATATTCAATTAGTTTGAATGATATTTATTCATGAAAGATCCGAAGGGGGCGAGGCTTACGCAATAGAAGTACCCGTTTTCGGGAGTATTTTCAACCCTCTGGGAAAATTATAAATATTGGTCCAAGTTCCGAGAGATGTTATTTTAGAAAATTTCATCCTCTTCTTGTATCTTCTTTCAAATTTGAATTATGTCAGATAGTTTTTGAGATATTGGTGAAAAATCAAACCCCCTTCTTTTTTTTTCACTTAATTGTATATAACTATTGCAACTTTTGCGAGCGGCCTTAGCTTTTTCTCAAAAACTATCTAAATGCCATTCCGAATCGAATGACACCTCAATCATAATTTTCGGTGAATACGCAAAATTTGTTACCTAAAAAGCACTTGTTGACTAGACTAATCTGAGAAAACAACGTTTGTAAATAAGTGCTACTTGTCTCTTGGTGACGTCATGCGCGAAGCGGTTCAAAACTTGTTGCTCAAGTGATCTTACCTTGGGTGTTTTACCCCCGGTTTCTGAAAGGCTGATCAACACAAATGTTAACTAAACAGACATCAATCTCTTGTTAACCCTCATCTGAGTTGCACAAAGCGCAAAAACTCAGACTGATTTGACATTGACAGTTCTGTTAACTCTGACCAGCCTTTCAGAAACCGGGGGTTAATATCATGCTTTTAGGGCCGGTTTCCCAATTGCGAGTTAAGTCGAGGTTGCGAGTTACGCATGTATTTAGCGATATTCATGAAAGCGTAACACTCAGGTTACCCGCAACCTCGAGTTAACTGGCAATTATTGAGAAACCTGCCCTGAGGGCCGGTTTCTCAATTGCGAGTTAACCCGAGGTTGCGGGTCACCCGAGTGTTGCGCATTCATGAATATCGCTAAATACATGCGTCAACTTGCAACCTCGAGTTAACTCGCAATTGAGTAACCGGCCCTGAGTGTAACTACAGATGCTATTCAAAAACTGGATGAACGGCGTGTGGAATTTTACTTAAGTTACAATGTTTCAATGTGGAATTATGAAATGCGTGAAATAATTCCTTGCTAGTTCTGCATAATATGCTTTTCTTTATCGGAAGGATTAGGGTTAGTACGGTGGCGATTATAAATGGATGAACGATGCGTGGAATTTTAAAATTTGTCTGAATGTTGAGTGACTGGGTCATATTAACACCTCATGTCAATTATGTGTGTGTGCAACCTAGTTTAGAAGAAATAGCGTAGTTTCCGAGGTGAAGTGTACATAAAGTACGGGCTTATTTTGAAATTCACGCTACCCCTTTCGAGCATTTTTCGTACTGCGCATCAGCAAACGAAAAGTTATTCAACTGCAGGAAGTTTCGTCTGCGAGGAGTGAGGTTTTGAGGTGTAGGATGCAGGATGCTAACCCTCCATAGAATTCCAGAGAGAGGTTCCACGCATACGTGGATTGAAGCTGTGATATATCCTGAGCCACTGGTTGGAAAAATTTAGCAGTTTAACACTAATTTTGTTTATTATTAGTTTCATATTTCACAACTGCTACGAAATTTTTCCAACTGCTTCGAAATTTTTCCTATAGCTTTGCAATTTTTCAGACTGCTTTGAAAATTTCCCAACTCCGGTCAACATTAGGACACTTAGGTCCGTTCCTGAACATCAAAACTCGTTTTCCGGAATTCAAAATTATATAATTTTATTATTAAAAGAAAGGAGCAAACTGCATACTTACATATTTACGTTGCTGAATTCAATAAAAATAAAGGCTTTTTAAAATGCCGCTCGACAGTGGGACACACCCCTTTGGGATAACGCAAAAGAAAATGAATATTATTTTCTGCCGGCTACACACATTGTGCCGAAAACTATTGAATATTGAGTTTACGGCAACAGGAACGTGTACACAATACCGTCTTTACCATAAGGACACACGGGGCCTGTGCCCAGGGACCCCATCGTCAGGGGGGCCCCGAAGGACAGACAAACACTTTTGTCGGGCAAAGTAACAGTGGGCACCTGGGTCGAATAGAAAACTTACTTCTGTCTTAAAACTTAAGTCAAAATTATTTATATTTTATTTAACCAAATTCAGACAAAATCAAAAGTCAAACTTAGTCTTTTTTGGCGCTCTTCATTGTTCCTCGGAACAGAGTGCTTATCAATTTGCCCAAATGTCTGTAATTTTCGAATTTTTGGCTGAAAATGGTCTTGAACGATTTGGTTCGACCCACTGATCAAGAATCCGTGATCAAAATCGATTCTGTCTGGCCGTCCGTTAACATGATAACTCTCGAACGGAATGAGCTAGACAGTTGAAATTTTCAGAGTAGGTTTGGGGGATAAATATCTCGATTAAGTTCGTTATTGGGCAAAATCGGCCGGATGGTTTCGGAGTAACGAAAAATTTTTTTTTTTCAAATAACAAATTTCGAATTAAATTTTTCTTGCGATGCAGTTTCATCATAAGAATCCATCGGTATCATTTTCAACTCTAACAAGCTAATCCTTTCGGAGATATGATTTTTCAAAATTTCAATAGTTCATGATACATCTATGTTTTCACAGAATGCGAATTCTATCTATCTGTGTTCTATCTGTGTTCACTATTCATACACGTAATCTCATCTACCTATGACAGACATGTGAAATGTCAAGAAGTAGCGAAGTATGATTGAATGCAGAATGACCAATTATAGGATATTATAATTACCCCTACCCTGTATGCCCTTGGATAATCCATACGATTATGGAAATATATAATTTGGTAAGTTTATCAAATTGGGTTCAGAATATCTTCAGTGAAAACAAAACTGGAATATTGGCTGAGTTTCAATTGATATAATATAATTTTCAGAGAGGATTTGAGGAATGAATATCGCGGATAAGTTCGTGGTTTCGGATTGATGATTTTTGGCACTTCTGTTTTTGTTTTAATTTATTTTCTTTGGTCAAAGATTGAACAAGAGCGCCAAAGCTCCTGCCATAGGGCTTTCCCACTTTTTCTTTTATAGAAGTATAAAATTTCCCTAGAATTTGGATTATTTAGCTCTGTTATGATTGATTCAAGAAAAAAAGAGTCAAATTCAAGTCTAGACTTGGCTTGGTTTTGGCTTAATTTAAGTAAAACAA
The DNA here is from genome assembly GCA_937662695.2 of Halyzia sedecimguttata. Taxonomy (NCBI): domain Eukaryota; kingdom Metazoa; phylum Arthropoda; class Insecta; order Coleoptera; family Coccinellidae; genus Halyzia; species Halyzia sedecimguttata. Next base: position 79,111,606 of record OW569411.2, read on the forward strand.
TTGGTTCAAGCACTGACGTGAAGTCAGAAGCTTTTGCGCGTATGTTCTATTGTCCATTCTTCTGTATTGGACACCCTTAATCGAATTTACCATGGTAAATTATGTTGTCCATTCTCCTGTATTGGACACTCTTACTTCGAATTTACCACGGTAAATTCGAATTGAGTGTCCAATACAGGAGAATGGACGACATAATTAACCATGGTAAATTCGATTAAGGGTGTCCAATACAGAAGAATGGACAATAGAACATACGCGCAAAAGCTTCTGACTTCACGTCAGTGCTTGAACCAATTTTTTTTTCGTGATTTTTTTTTAATTTTCTGGAGGCGCGGTTCTTAAAATTTTTTTTTTCGTCATTTTTTTCAAATTTTCTAGGAGTACGGTTCTTACAGAATTATAAACACATATTTGTGTTGATTTTCTACTACTAGTTACCAAGCTTCAATTCAATCGAATATTTATTTTTTGAGTTATCAAGGAAACAATATTCCAGGTGGATATAACTCGGAAACCGTTAAACCGATTATGCCCAAAAACGAACTCAACTCTCCCTTTCGGATACGCAACCTACCCTGAAAATTGCAAGTCCCTATCTCCTTTGGTTCGAAAGTTATCGAGGCAAAGGTCACCCATCTACTGAACCCACACAAGAATGCTCGAATCTCCAACAATATTCAACCGATCGTATTAAAACTTGAAACTTGGCAGTAGAGTTAGGTAATGAACGCTCTTGCAAAATTTCAGCAATTTCAAACGTATAGTTACTGATATATAGAATTTTTGTTTTTTATTTTCAATGATTTATTAAAAATTTCGTACAGATGCTATCCTCACCAAATATCGCAAACATTTTCGCGTTGGCATTCTACATCTAATAACCATGTTTGAATTCAATCGGTTCAGTATTTTTCGAGTTAATGAGGAACAAAAAACTACCAAATTTCAGAAAATTTCAGATGGCTATAACTCTGAAACCGTTTGGTCGATTATGCTCATAAACAAACTCAAATGTGGCATTCATATGCACAACATAACCTGAAATTTTCAAGCCGCTATCTCTTTCCGTTCTCAGGTTATCGTGACAAAAAAAATATTTTTTAATAATTTTTTTAAAATTTTCTAGCCATACGATTCGCCCAAAATTTCACAAACGTGCTTAGGTTCATATTCTACAACTACTCACCAAGTTTCAATTCGATCGGATTTATATTGGTTGAAAACAAAATTATTACTTGGAAACCACTGGGCCGATTATGCCCATTAACGAACTTGTCCGTCGTATTGCGATGCGCCACCCACCCTGAAAATTTCAAGTCGCTAGCTCTTTTCGTTCTCAAATTATCGTGGCAACGGACGGCCGTACGGCCGGCCGGCCGGACGGACAGAATCAAATTTGACCTCGGATTCTTCATCGGGGAGTCAAACTTGATCGTTTGAGACCAATTTCGTCAAAAAATTCGAAAGTTACAGACATTTGGGCAAAACTATAACGCGATGTTCCCCAGAACATACGCGCAAAAATTGGTTCAAGCACATTTTAATGACAGACTTGTGTAATGATGGAATCGTCTAATAATTTTATTTCTGGCATAAGAATTTTATCGGAATTTAATTAATAAACATTAAATATCCAATATTATAAGAAAAAACTCACGTCCCAAGTAATTTCAGGATACGACATTCCGCGACAATTAACGCGTCGGCATTGTTCAAGTAATTATCGAGTTTAAACTGGATCGGATCTGTATATTTTGAGTTATAGAGGAAATGACAACAAAATTTCAGATGTGTATAACTCCAAATCCATTTGGCCGATTATGTCAATTACTGAACTCAAATGTCGCATTCGGATGCGCAATCTACCCTGAAAATTGCAAGTCGCTATCTGTTTCCGTTTTGAAGTTATCCTGAGATATATTTTTCATAATATTTTCGAAATTTTCTAGTGATACGATCCTCTCAAAATTTCACATATATATCTTTATGTCGGTATTCCAAAAATTACTAAGTTACTAAGTTTCAATTCGACCGGTTCTGTATTTTTTGAGTTATCGAGAAAATAATATTCCGAATGGGTATATCTCCCGAACCGTTCGGCAGATTATGCCCAACAACGAACTTAACTGTCCCAACCTTAACTTTGGATTCGCAACCCACCCTGAAAATTGCAAGTCCCTATTTCTTTCCGTTCGAAAGTTATCATGGTAACGGCCACCCATCCAGCGACTGACTCATCCAAAGTTGCTCATGTCTCCAACAATATGAATCCGTTCGTGTTCAGATCTTAGGTGGAAAATGTATAATTCACTTTCTATACTTTCTAAAAGGGCCCCAAATTCTTGTGTGCCCAAGGGCCCCACCATAAGTACAAGGGTACATAGTGTTATTCCATGTTATCCCCTCCCTCTTACCTGCCTGCTTTGCATTTTTCCGGTCAGGTGGTCCAATTCCTTCACATTTTATGACAATTATATCGGAAATATTCCAACTCCATTGAAATTTTTCCAACTGCTTCGAAATTTTTTCCAATTGTGCTGATGATTTGCCAACTCCGTTCAACATTGGGGGGGAATATCCCCCCTCCCCCATCCTCCCTTAGGCCCGTACCTGTATCCAACCCCATAAACGGTATTCCAGCACTTAGTATTTTCGTGAAATTTCGATTTTTCTTTTTACAGTAAAGCTATAGCAGAACCAAAATTGATAAATGACAGATATGCAGGGGCCGCTGGTGAGGGAGGGCTGCGGGGTGCCGCCCTCCCTAGAAAAATGACGTACCTACATAAGCAATTAATTTGTATATTTCATATTCGTGCTTTTGTCTTCAAACTGTATTCAATTAATTAAAACATTTTTAACTAGCCACCATCGGCACCATCTATATTTAACAATAATAACATTTACGTTAATAAGCGTGCGCATAGACAAGTTATACTAACGACGAGCCTCCGCAGTCGGCACTATGCTGGGCGGAGCCTCCAAAGCCCAAAGCGTAAACCCCGGTTACCATGGAAACGGCAAACGTCGCCAATCAGAGATCAGGCTAGTCTGCTAGTTCCACGCAGTTTTCAGTGACGATTTGGGCGCAGAAATTAGAGTGCCAAGTTCCAAATTTGAACATGATCGGATATTGCTGGGGATCCGAGCAGCCTTGTGTTAGTTCAGTAGCTAGATGGGTGATCGTTGCCACGATAACTTTCGAACGGAAAGATATAGCGACTTGTAATTTTCAGTGCAGGTTGCGTATCCGAATGGGAAAGCTGAGTTCGTTGTTGGGCATAATCGGCTCAACGGTTTCGGAGTTATACCCATCTGGAATATCATTGTCTCGATGACTCAAAATATACAAATCTGATCCAATTAAAACTCGGTAATTACTTGTAGAATGCCGAGAACTAATTTTCTCCGAATTTCATGAATATCGTATCGTGAAATTACTTGAGACGAAATTTTTTTCGTTTATTATTAGATATTTAACGAATTTCAATTCCGATAGAATACATATATCTTAGACGATTTTCTCATTACTGAAAAGTCTGACTGCACACAGGTACATAACCGAGATCCTGGAACCCCATGTAATGCCTTTTGCCCCATTTATAGGGCCAGGTTTTGTGTTTATGCAGGATAACGCACGGCCGCACACTGCTCGCGTGGATCCCGATTACTTAAATGAAATCGGTATTTATCAAATGGACTGGCCAGCACGATCCCCAGACATGAACCCGATAGAGCATGTCTGGGACATGATTGGACGCAAAGTGCGGGAGAGGATTCCACCTCCAAGGAATGTTGAGGAGTTAAAATTGGCGTTGATTGAAGAGTGGGCCAATTTGCCCCAGGAAAGGATTGACAGTGTCATTAGAAGCATGGGCAGACGCATTCAAGCCCTAATCAGAGCCCGCGGCGGCAATACAAGATATTAATAATGTAATTTAATAACATTTTCAAAGATAACTTAATTTAAAAAAAATGGTTAATAAAGTCAAACTGATTTAAATTTCTTTTTTTTTGCAATTACGTATACATAAATAATGTTCAACCCTAGTTTCTATTGTGTCATATTTATTTTTAATATCCAAGCCCAAATGAAGCGAAAACACATACATAAAAAGTTAATAATTAAAAAAAAGCTGTCTTTTTTTTTGTGTTCCCCTAATTTTGCCGGTGTGTGTAGTATCAAATTTTAAAATAAGCTACTAAATATTAGTATAAAATAAGTACTAAATTATAGCAATAAATTTGTTGTAAAACTAAATGTGGTCTCGTATCTCATAACCCTAGTTTTCTGATAGTGTTCTGCTAGCTTAACGAAAGGGACAACCAACAATTTAAAAAAAATCGAGGAACTGCTATTTAACGAAGACAATTAATTAAGAGTACGTTTGGTGGCATTTCTCGATATGTTCTATTGAGACTATCAAGCTACGGATTTTCTACTGACCCCCGTATATCTCCGAAATGAGAAAAGCGTAAATTTGAAGGAGCACAATTAGTTCATAATTTTTTTTAAACGTATTCCGTAATCAGATAAGATAACTCATATCTAACATTTTCCAATTTTGGTTCTGCTAGATTTACCGTAAAAAGAAAGATTTGGGAAAGCCCTGTGGACGGGAGCTTTGATGGTGCTCTTGTTCGAACTTTGACAGATCATTCTACGAAAGTATTGGATTCTCAGAGCTAGGGATGATATGAATGGATTCTTATGATAGAATTGCATACTTACAAAAATAAAAAACTGTAATTTAAAATAAAATAAGAGTGCCAAAAATGATTAATCCGAAACCACCAGACCGATTCTACCCAATAACGAACTTATCCGAGATATTCATTCCCCAAATTCATTCTGAAAATTATATTATATCAATTGAAACTTAGCCAAAAATTAACTTCAAAACGTAGGTCTATGATCCACCTCATATGTTGTTGAAATGAATTCTAAAAGCAGTGTGAAAAACTGAAGATGGTGCTGCTAGCTTTATACCGAGGACAACGTAGGCTAAATTCAAAAAAGTATTGGACTCAGAGAGTAAGAATCGACTTTCTTCGTAGGTATGTTCTCAGGCACTGGCCTTAGGGGCGGTATGTTGAACAGAGTTAGCAAATTTTCAACACAGTTGGAAAAATTTCGAAGGAGTTGGGAAAAAATTTCGAAGCAGTTGGAAAAATTTCGATGGAGTTGGAAAAAATTAAGAAGGAGTTGGAAAACATTTCGAAGCAGTTAGAAACATTTCGAAGGAGTTGGAAAAAGATTTGAAGCAGTTTGAAATATTTCAATGGAGTTGGTATATTTCCGAAAAAAATTGGTATAAAATGTGAAGAAATTTGACCGCCTGACCGGATAAATGCAAAGCAGGCAGCTTATAGGGACGGGATAACATGGAATAACACCATGTACCCTTGTACACATTCCTGTTGCCGTAAATTCAATATTCAATAGTTTTCGGCACAATGTTTGTAGCCGGCAAAAAATAATATTTATCATAATATTGCGTTATCCCAAAGCGAGTATGTCATAAAACAAATCATCTGGTTCCAAGTTGAGCTGTTTCTCACTGTTGAGCCGCATTTTAAAAAGCTTTTATTTCTATTGAATTTAGCAACGTAAATATGTGAGTACGCAGTTTGCTAATTTCTTCTAATCATAGAAATAGATAAGTGTGAATTTCCGAAAGCAAGTTTTGATATTCGGGGTTTCTTACAAATGTGTAAATTTTCAAAGCAATTGGAAAAATTTCAAAGCAGTTGGAAAAACCCTTAAAGCAGTCGGAACCCCCCCTCGTCACAATCAGTTTTTACGCGTATGTTCTGGGGAACATCGCGTTATCGTTTTGCCCAAATGTCTGAAACATTCGAATTTTTTGACGGAAATGGTCTCAAACGATTTGGTTCGACTCCCCAATGAAGAATTCCAGGTCAAATTTGATTCTGTCCGGCTGGCCGTCCGGCCGTTGCCACGATAACTTGAGAACGGAAAGAGCTAGCGACTTGAAATTTTCAGGGTAAGTGGCGCATCTCAATACGAAGGACAAGTTCGTTAATGGGCATAATCTGCCCAATGGTTTCCGAGTAATAATTTTGTTTTCAACCAATATCAATCCGATCGAATTGGAACTTGGTGCATAGTTGTAGAATATAAACCTAATTTCGTGATAATCGTATCGCTAAAAAATTATTGAAAAATATTTTTGTTGTCACGATAACCTGAGAACGGAAATAGATAGCGGCTTGAAGTTTTCAGGTTAGGTTGTGCATCTGAATGCGACATTTGAGTTTGCTTATAAGCATAGTCGGCTAAACGGTTTCAGAGTTATAGCCATCTGAAATTTAGTTGTTTTTTGTTCCTCATTAACTCGAAAAATACAAAACCGATTGAATTCAAACATGGTTATTAGTTGTAGAATGCCAACGCGAAAACTATTGCAAAATTTCGTGAGGTTAGTATTTGTAGAAAATTTTTAAGAAATCATTGAAAATTGAAAAAAAAATTCTATATACATATCAGTAACTATTCGTCTGAAATTGCTGAAATTTTGCAAGAGCCTTTAGAACCTAACCTATTGGATACTTGATTCGAATTTACCATGGTAAATTCGAATTAAGAGTGTCCAATACAGGAGAATGTACAACATAATTTACCATGGTAAATTCGATTAAGGGTGTCCAATACAGGAGAATGGACAATAGAACATACGCGCAAAAGCTCCTGACTTTACGTCAGTGCTTGAACCAATTTTTTTCAATGTCATCCTTCAGTTGGAAATTTTTTAATGATTTTGCCCCCGTAAAAATTTGGCTTCGGCCTGTCCCTGTATGTTCTAATTCTAACCTTTACGGGCTCACTGCATTTGATATTTGCTGGGATTTCAAATTTATTTTCAATATTTTCATCGACACCAAATTTTCAACGTTTCAAAGTGTATAGAGGAATACAAATGTTGAATGTATTGTTTGTCAGGTCCTCAAAACAACTTCAAGCGGTTACCGGGCAAGTGGAATGATTCACCGAATGATATTCGAATGTTTTGGGATATCTGAAGAATGAAAAATAAAAAAATTCATCGAAACTATTGTATATTTATATAAATAAATGCATACATTTTTAAATATCCATAAATAAAATGACACTCTTGAATACTTCAAATATAATATATAAACATTCTTGAAACATTCAGAATACATAGTTCTTGTTGAAATACTGAGGTTATCAGTAAAGATGGGTTAGATCTTGTGATACTGGCAATATTATAAATAAATAGTCCAAATGTTGAAATATGAGATGCTTATAAATGTAAAATATGGGGTCAATCTCTCTTTCTGCCATAATCATCTGGAGGACAAAACTGTCCATGTTTTTTGATGAATTTCTCTTCTTTATTTCTGTATAATAAATTATCTAGATCAGGCCTTCCTTCTGCATAGAGAAGAAAACTATCTGAAAATGAGAAACATCGTTTTGTAGGTGAAAAATAGTTGTTGCACCATATTTATTATTCTGTAAATCTCTTCATTGTTATGCGAATATTTTTATGACGAAAATATATGAGAGAGAGGATAGAAATAATTATTCCTAATTTATAATATTTATGAATATTTTTCGGTTTACTCAAGTTCATATCACGCTAAACACATATTTGTGGTAAACAATTAAAATACACACGGTGGAATATTCGTCGATTTTAACCATCAACAAATATTCCCTCGTGATCCGGGCTAGCCAGCTCTTCATTCAATGTTCCCCCGAATAAGAAAGTGTCATTCAGGGTAGATACGTACAGGTTCAATTGTTATTACCAATCGTCAGCATAACTTAGCCACATAATGACAAATGAAGGAGCTCTAGAAACCTTATGCCCTATTGTTGCGAACTATACTGGAAAGGAAATATCACCGTGTACCTTTTAGTTAGCAGCTATTGCCGAAAGGTGTGAAGCTTGAAAACACTTACTCTTTTAGTTATTAGCAATTAGCTACAGTTCACCTTTTTCTATGTTAACTGGTTTGTGGTCTTCTCTAACCAAGTACTAAGCCGAGCGTTTTCATGTCGCAATGGGGTCATATAGGTAGTCTGCTAGTCCTTGACTCTGTTGCGACAAAATTCTGAACATCGCTCAAGGTTTCCGCATTACAGAGGGTTGGAGTTCGTAGGAATTTCCCATTTATAGCTGGCGCTGGTAATATTTTCTTTTCATTAGTTCACAACAATAGGGCTTGATAAGATTCCTAAAGCTCCTTCGTTTTTCATTCAGTTACACTGATGATTATAAACAACCAGGAAACTGGTACGTATCTGCCTGAATGACACTTACCTCTTTGGTTAAAATCGACAAATATATCACCGTGTGTCTTTCAGTTATTAGCGATTAGCCACAGTTTACCTTTTTATATGGGGTAAACATATCATAAATAACCGTACCGGTTTTATGGTTGTTACCAATCATCAGCGTAACTTAGTCACTGAAAGACAAACTTTGTTTATTATACATTCCTCTTTAGGGAGATTTTGAGCGATGATGTGGCTTGATTCTCAGAGCTAGAGAAGTCGAATTTAAGCGAGTAACCGGAGCAGAGCGGTTAAGACCAATCTCTTGCTAAACATAACCAATCGGTTATAATATCAAGGGATTGGTCTTAACCACACTGCTCCGGTTATTCGCTTAAATTCGACTATAGTGTCACACTAAATGTCAGCCTTTCAGCCAATCAGAGCTAGTATTCAAAACTTCCCCTAACCCCTACCTATTAATTTCTAGTTGTCAAAATCTGTCGCGACACGCCCTTTTTGTCGTTGAAATATTCCAACTACACATTGGATTTCTGTGACAATGTAAACATGTCTGTCATCCATACATAACTGTAATCAGCCAAAACAGTCGTTTTGACTACATGACTATCCGGCGTATTCACAAATATCCGTTAAGTCATAACTGAGGTCCTCAGTTGAGGATAAATCTGAATCGCAACCTCAGTTAACGTGAAAATTAATGTGAAACGGGCCTGTTTCAACACTGTTAAATACGTTAACTGAGGTTGCGATTCAAATTTATCCTTAACTGAGGACCTCAGTTAGGACTTAACGGAGATTGAATGTTTTGTGAAAACGGCGGAATATCATTTTGTCTATGAACAATAAATTGGTGTAGAGAACGCCTTATTATATGTTGTTTTTATAATTTTTGGAGAATTTTCTAATGAGTTACGAATAATACATTGCTTATAGATTTTTTTATAGTTTTTTCTTTAAAGTTTTTCTGTATTGCAGTAACTTTTCTCATTATTTCGTATTATTGAGCGTTTAATAATGAAATATATAATATGTTTGGAGTCTTCTTATTCCTGAAATTACCTTCTATTGTAAAGAATCCCTGGACTTTTCCGATGTATATGTATAATGTCTGACTTTTAAACGATTTACTATAGGAGTAGTTATTCAATTTTTGAAATAATATTACATCAAAACACGTAGCAGAAACCAGCGAGTGAAAAATTATGGGTTGAGGAAAATTTCAAAATGGATTGAATTATTCTTCAATGCCCGATTCCAAAGGTATATTTTTCAGAATGAACAAACAAAAGTTAATAATGAAGAATTACTATTTATTAACAACCTTTTACTTCTTACATGTCCGAAACATTGTAAGAGTTGCGCAAACACTGAAGTACCTAAAAGAAAAGCGTTAGATGATAAAATCAACTGAAATAGGAAAATTGTAATATTAAACAGTGATACTCACTAAAAGTGATATATTGCAATCTGTTTACATCCACTTGATGGAAGACATCTATTGCTGCGTCTTCAGTGAGAGCTAAGGTATGGTGAACTGCTTTGATGAAGTCTTCTAATCTCAGTCTTCCTTGACCACTTTGGTCATATATCTGCGAAAAATATGTTATACATTAAATTTGAATATCATTAAAAATATTATCTACAAATAACACAACGGATATTTCCTGTATAATATAAAAAAGCACTGACGTGAATTCAGTACTCTTTGGCGAGCGTGTTCACGTTGGCTGATTTGAATTGAATGATGACTGTTTCAAGCTCAGTGGGTAGAGTGAGGCGGTGATCTCCTCAGTGGGTAGTGGGCATCATTCAATGTCGGTCAAAAATTAACAGTGCTGTGTCAAGGCTGGCGTAAGGATGGAGTAACAAAGTTACAGAATTGACAGCTGTTAATATTGCCTTCTAGCTACACCCCCAGTCGCAGAACGTTCAGACAAATTTTGAGAACCAATTCAAAATTCCACACATCGTTCACCCACTAATTCAATTGCCACGGTAGTTACTCGTCCAAATTTTAATCAGCTGCCCTTGTACATATCGCGATATTTCAGATTAGATAAAATACGTCCAATGTTTGCCAAATGTTATTTTCCTTAAAAAAACAAAAACTCAAATTAATTTCCCAGTTTGAAAGTTCAAAATTATTGAATATTTGTTTAGGCTCCTAGTGGTCTCTTCTCAGTGAAATTTTGGGAACCTCAAGAGGTCATCATTGGTCACCGTCGTTCAGAAGGCCGGTCGGTCTTTATTTCTGAGTTATTGGGTCAGAAATATATGCGGATTTTCTGCACATTCAAAAATGTATATATTTTGTAATCTAATCTGAGAGAATTTTCCTCGATGAGTAAATATTTTGAAATGTTGTTTTCTTTATACAGGGTGTCCCAGAACTCGACGTCAAGCCGGAAGCGGGTGATATTAGAAGCCATGATAGTTATCAGAAAAATATTGAAAAAAAATTAGGTGATGTAATTTCAAAATTATAAGCATTTAAAGAAAATCGACAAAATCTATATTTTGGGATGGTTATTCAATTCCCATTTCTACAAATCTTGATTTGTTTGAATTTTATTTTTGTTATATCATCCTGAATAATGTGTCTGTATATTATTGCCCAAAACTACATGACTTTTGACCCACTTGGAGCAAAATGTCACATTTTGCCCCACTAAATATTCAAAGCTCATATTTCGTCCAATCTCAACTGCCTGTACTGAAAAAAAAATGTACTACGCTAGTTCAGCAAGTAACTCTTAAAGTTGGCGCATTTAATGAGGATTCTAAACTGTTATAACACTTATTACTTATTTTGCAAAATCCTTGTCTGAAAACATTTTCTGCAGAGAAACCCATTTACGAAACAATTTTTCCTACTAACCCTAAATGATTTTAGTGCACATAAGATGGTTACTTTGAGTTCTTTTTTTGAAACAGATGAAGAGATTTAAAAATAGTCCACGGTATCTAAAAGTACGGCACACAGAATATTGAAAAAAACAGGTTACACCCTTATCACATTCAGAGAGTACAAACTCTACAACCCCGAGATTACCTCCCAACAGTTGCATTTTGTCTAATGATGATTCGAAGACACCGGGAGAATCCACGATTCTTGAAGAATGTTTTATGGTCCGATGAGTCGACATTCAGTAATGACGGTTACATGGATCTACACATCCTACATGAATGGCATGTTGAAAATCCACATTTAATGAAGGAACATAGATCACAGCATCGGTTTAAAATGAACATGTCGACCAGAAATTTGAATTAAAAATAATAGGACCTTTTGAACTGCCAGAGATAATTCTTGAAAAATCTATTACCGAATGTATTGGAAGACGTGCCACTAAGCATAGGTACAGAGAAATATGTGGTTCCAGCTTAAGATGGCTACCCCGCCTACTATTTCCGCTCAGTTCGAGAACATTTCAATGAAGTATACCCGGGCAGGCGGTCTGACACTATCTCACCTGATTTAAATCCATTAGATTTTTTTTACTGGGGAGCGGTGAAAGATAAAGTTTACTCAATACGTATCGAAAATGTATCTGAGCTACGGCGAAGAATAATGAAAGCCGTTCATCATATGTTTCTTTTTGGTTAGTTTTTTCTTGTTTCAATTATTTGTTTCTCATCAATACTGTTAATCACAATGTGACTTAATTTTGAACTTTTTACATTTAAAATGTAAATTTTTTTCAGCCCCTATAGGTATTAGTCTGGCTCTTATGAATTGAATAATAATCATGTCAATAACGGAGGATACTCGGATCCTTTTTACGACGATGTCGAACGTGTATTGCGGCTGAAAGGAGACAGTTTGAACATTTCTTTAATATTTATCTTGTTGTAATGTCTATTGAAAAAGTTTTTTGAATCAGAAAATTCAATTATGAACATGGAAACAGTAGAAGAGCGACTTTTATCTGGCGTCATTATCTGCATCACTCACACATCGTAGAATTATTAGCTTTCTGTTAAATTCGACTAGAAATCTTAAAGAAACGGCCTCAATTAAAGGCTTGAGTACACTGGAATCAATTGACGTTTTAAGGAAAAATTAGTTCGAAAACGGGTTTCTCAGCTGAAAAAATTCCAGCCGAAAAACTTGAAGAATTACTAGCAATTGTTATACCATTTTGGAATCCTCATTAAATGTGCCAACTTTTACAGTTACTTGCCGAACTAGTTTAGTACATTTCTTTTTCAGTACAGGCAGTTGTATGTGGACGAAATATGAGCTTTGAATATTTAGTGGGGCAAAAAGTAACATTTTGCTCCAAAGTGAGGCAAAAGTCATGAAGTTTTGGGCAATAATATACAGATGCATTATTCAGGATGATATAACAAAAATAAAATTGGCAAAACATTAAGATTTGTAGAAATGGGAATTGAATAACCATCCCATTGTCGATTTTCTTTAAATACCTATAATTTTGAAATTGCATCACCTAATTTTTTTTCTGATAACTATCATGACTTGTTATATCATCCGCTTCCGGCTTGACGTCGACTTCTGGACACATACATTTCTATGAATAGTTTATTTCATGTAACCATGACAAGCAATCAAATGAGGTAATTAAACTTTTCTCTCGCAATAAATATGCATACTCACTTGGAAAGCAATGCTGACTGCCTCTGGAGTAGTTTGGTTTATGAGAAGAACTCCCAATAAATATTCTCTCATATCGATTATTCCTGATTCATTCTGAAATCAGAAAAATTCAGCTCTAAAATCAATATAAAATAAATAACATAACATCTGCCAGATCTGAGTGTTAGTATACACATGAGCCGCCCTTGAATAGACATCTTTAGTGCAGTTCATATCCAGAGCATAATAGATACCTATTGTTTGTATTTGGTTTTATCTGGGTTTCTGTAAGGACGAGCATATCGGGTTTAGGATTCTCCAGATATTGATGAACACAATCTGCATTCACATTCTTCGAGCCCAGTCCTCTTATGTTACGCGATATTAGATAACGAACCATTTGGAGCGTCCGCACACGGGCTTACCGAATTGACGCGATTCCAATCTCCTAAGTCCCTTTCCAATACTCAGTGTCCACGGTAACCATGCTCAGACGATTATTACAATTATCTCTATTAGACAGTCCGCACTTGCACGGGCATACCAAATCGACGTGATTCTAATGTTCTATGTCTCTTTTTGCACTCGGTTTCTACCACGATTCGAATCTCATCGAACAACCATTGTATTCCCCTGATATCGCTGCGGCCGAAGTATTCCAGGAGTTCTACTGATTAACTTATCGCGATTAAGTTATATCTCACCTTATTATATATTGAAAATAACAATTTCGAAGACATCTCCATCGGTGGAATATTTAGCAAGTTTACGAATTCGATGTACGAGACTTTTGACAGATCCAAGTTTAATCTGGAGTTCACAAGGGCCTCTTCTTGCGTTGTACTTGCCATCCTGAAATGTCATGAATTGAAAGCCTATAATTTGCTATCATAAATTAATTATAAAACTTCATACAAAACTGTTCTCACCCTAAACTGTGCCTCAACTTTTGCAGATCTACTATGGAAGTCGCTTGAGGGAGATTCATCTCTTTTGCTCTGGTGAGGAGCTTACAATCATCGTATGTGTAATCTGATATTGGTACCCCCAGTGCACTGAAATTTGATTAAAGTCAAGTTGCATTTAGATAGGGTTGGGTAAGGGCCGAATTATTTCTTAATTGGGCAGTCCAACGAACTGTAACAATTATCTGTTGATACACACACAAGTATCTGAATACAATTTGGAAAAGTTCGCTAACAACTGTTGTGCCCACCAGAAACTCTCTGTGCCCTGCGATCAAGTTTTCTCTGAATACAATGTTTATTTTGTCTTCGTCATTTTACCCAGCTCCGAAATTTCAATCTCTATATAGGTACTCTACATCTGAATACCGCAACTACATTTTTTTTGCCTTTGTCCTAAATGTATTGTACGATTTTTCTGTTCATTCCGCTCCAAAATTAAGGAAAAGTCCCATTATTTTATATAGGTAAAGTTTGCTTTTGTGATAGTTATGATAATACCTAATACATTTTTTTGAGATATCGCAGAAATATTAAATAGTTCTTGTGTAATTGAAACTACCGCCACAAAAAACGGGGTCGTAACTTTCACATAGTGATTACAGATGTCACTCAAGTGATACACAACAATTGACTACTTTAGTAGAATCCGAGAGATTGGCCTTAACCACTCTGTTCCGGTTACTCGCTTAAATTCGACTTCGTAAAAGAACCACAGGTTAAAATGTTGCCGATAAAATGCAAATATGATGCTGATTAATTTTGTTATATATGTGGCACATATATTCATTGAAGTACGATATATAAAATATTATTTAAATGCATGTGAAAAGCTTATTGATGCTTGAGATAATTCTTAAGAAAAAATCTGAAGCATGTTTATTTTTATAAAACTTTTTTCCAAAATTGTCAGAAGCAAAGATGGAATTTTTGTTGGTCCATAAATTAAAAAAATATTATACACACTAGCGCTCAAAAAAAATTGGGATTGTTTTTAAGCAATAGTCTCTGTATTTTCAGAATAACAAAGTTGAAAATTACCAAGAGCTAATTGAAAACATGTAAGAAATCTTCAAAACCATGGGTTTGCAGAATGTATCTAAAAACGGCGTACTCGAGATGAATAAGGAGAACGTTTTCATCAAGATATCATGTACCTACTTCGAACAACGTTATCAGAGACAATAAAACGAAAATATGATGGGAGATCATATTTGGGCTGTAGTAGGTAAGAGAAAGTTCATATGAATATTAAAGAAAATTGGTTCAAGCACTGACATGAAGTCAGAAGCTTTTGCGCGTATGTTCTATTGTCCATTCTTCTGTATTGGACACCCTTAATCGAATTTACCATGGTAAATTATGTTGTCCATTCTCCTGTATTGGACACTCTTAATTAGAATTTACCATGGTAAATTCGAATTAAGTGTCCAATACAGAAGAATGGACAACATAATTTACCATGGTAAATTCGATTAAGGGTGTCCAATACAGAAGAATGGACAATAGAACATACGCGCAAAAGCTTCTGACTTCACGTCAGTGTTTGAACCAATTTTTTCTTTCGTGATTTCTTTGAAATTTTCTAGGGGTCAGTACGGTTCTTAAAATTTTTTTTTTCGTAATTTTTTTTAAATTTTCTAGGGGTACGGTTCTTACAAAATTTTAAACACGTCTTTATGTTGATTTTCTACTACTAGTTACCAAGCTTCAATTCGATCGAATATTTATTTTTTGAGTTATCAAGGAAATAATATTCCAAGTGGGTATAACTCGGAAACCGTTGGACCGATTATGCCCAAAAACGAACTCAGCTCTCCCTTTTGGATACGCAACCTACCCTGAAAATTGCAAGTCCCTATCTCCTTTCGTTCGAAAGTTATCGAGGCAACGGTCACCCATCTACTGAACTCACACCAGAATTCTCGAATCTCCAACAATATTTAACCGATCGTATTAAAACTTGAAACTTGGCAGTAGAGTTAGGTTATGAAGGCTCTTGCAAAATTTCAGCAATTTCAAACGATAAGTTACTGATATATAGAACTTTTTTTTTTTTTTCAATGATTTATTAAAAATTTTCTACAAATGCTATCATCACCAAATTTTGCGAACATTTCCGCGTTGGCATTCTACAACTAATAACCATGTTTGAATTCAATCGATTCAGCATCTTTCGAGTTAATGAGGAACAAAAAACCACCAATTTTCAGATGGCTATAACTCTAAAACCGTTTAGCCGATTATGCTTATAAACAAACTGAAATGTCGCGTTCTGGTGCACATCCTAACCTGAAAACTTGAAGCCACTATCTCTTTCCGTTCTCAAGTTATCGCGAGAACAAAAATATTTTTTAATAATTTTTTAATAATTTTCTAGCCATACGATCGCACAAAATTTCACAAACGTGCTTAGGTTCATATTCTACAACTACTCATCAAGTTTCAATTCGATCGGATTTATATTGGTTGAAAACAAAATTATTACTCGGAAACCACTGGGCCGATTATGCCCATTAACGAACTTGTCCGTCGTATTGAGATGCGCCACCCACCCTGAAAATTTCAAGTCGCTAGCTCTTTTCGTTCTCAAGTTATCGTGGGAGAGGAACCTAATCGTTTGAGACCATTTTCGCAAAAAATTCGAAAATTACAGACATTTGGGCATAAATTAATTATAAAACTTCATACAAAACTGTTCTCACCCTAAACTGTGCCTCAACTTTTGCAGATCTACCACCCACCCTGAAAATTTCAAGTCGCTAGCTCTTTTCGTTCTCAAGTTATCGTGGCAACGGCCGGACAGCCGGCCGGACAGAATCAAATTTGACCTTGAATTCTTCATTGGGGAGTCGAACTTAATCGTTTGAGACCATTTTCGTCAAACAATTAGAAAGTTACAGACAATTGGGCAAAATGATAACGCGATGTTCCCCAGGACATAAGCGCAAAAAGTAAAAGGGTTCACTTTTAAATGTTTTTCCACTAATTTATGATTTGATATGATGTAACAATTGATAAAAATCAATGTCATGCCCTCTTATCATAATCAAAAGTCATGTTATCCTGTAAAATTTATACAATTGATATATGTCCTCGCGCCTTATACAATAACATCCGATACGAAAGATGCACTGACTCCAATAGGTTTCCATATGTCAGATCGGTTGCATTTATGCCCAATGGCACTAAAATTGGTTGAACACTTCGAACTGGAGCTCCTTTCTTGGAACTAATTTCGGAGTAATAATTTACAGGTTTGGCAATGGAGGTGTAGAATGAAATATCAATGCGTTAAAAAGAGATGGCACTACCCTAGCAAAGCCCTTACGTACATTGACAGACATACAGAACAATCCATCCACTTATTTGATTTCACCGCCTTTTACCATTTCAGCCATGTGAGGGCACAACCTACTATAATAAAATATACATTGAAAGGCTGGAACCCGATTAAATGGCAACATGGTCTAGAGAAGTACGCTATACGATAGTCGGCCATGTTTTTCGGTTTGTTTACTTTAATACCGCTTGAATGATTATATTTTTGGAAATGTGTAGTATTCGTGAATAAATGCAATACAAGAATACAAGTGATATCTATTCTGTGATGACATAACTAGTGTTTGTGAATTAAATAGTGTCTAGTGAATTTTCCTGTGAATTATTTTCTACTTGGTGTGAGTACCTTTACACTATACATGCTGATATTGATGAGAACGAAAATGTGTTTCTTGCTGTAACTGCAATAGTCCTAATACAATATTATATTAGATCTATGGTGATTGGTGACAGCAATTGAGCAATTATTATTCACCTTTTTCAGCCCTTCCAATTTTACGAAAAATGAAGAACTGAAGAATTTATAAGGTACATATGTCTTCTAGCTCTTTATAGCGTAGCTTGCGAGGAACATTTCGATGACTTCGATGTAATACCTAAACCAAAATATACGTTCACAGCCAGATTGATCATATATATGTATTATTGAAACGCCCAAAGTTTCTGTCAAATTTACCAAGATACCAGCATCAAAAGTTTACAAGCGATACGAAAATTTTTATAAATTGAAATGGAATAGAGCCTTTCATTTCTTCCGATTTCATCAAAAATTTTCATGACATGATTAAAAATTATTTAGTTACTTATTAAAAAAATGGGTTCAAGCCCTGTTGACAGGAGCTTTCTGGCGCTCTAGTTCAAACAGACAAATTACATCTCCGAAAGTATTGGTTTCTCAGAGTTGGGAATTATATCAATGTATTCATATGATAGAACTGCATCATGAAGGAAGTTCAATTTAAATGATATTTTATGAGTTTATTTATCAAGATTAAATGAGCAATCATGAGAATGAGAACAACACCATGGAAGAAATCAAATTAAATCTGGCCAATTTTGCCCTATAACGAACTTATCCGAGATATTCATCTCCCTAACCTACTCTGAAAATTTCAACTAAAAAGCTCATTCCGTTCGAGAGTTATATCTATGTCTATGGATGAAAAGCAGTATCACTACTCTCAGATCTCTTACTTCATGTTCCGTTCCGAAATGTAAGACTTTTCTGAGAAAAACTAATTTCGGAGCAAACAACTGAGATTTTTCTCACTTCGCTCACAATTCTTCGATTGACTAGATAATGACATGTCTCAGGAAAATGAATTGACATTATGACAATTCATACATAGAATAATTATATCATTGTGTGACAACGTTGAAATACGATTTATTATTGAAATTTTTAAAAATCATATCTCCGAAAGTATTAGAGTGTGTATTAGTGTTAGAGTTAAAAGTGATATCATTGGATTCTTATGGTAAAACTGCTTATTGAAAAAAAATTAATTTTGAATATGTTTTGTGAAAAAACATTTTTTTTTTGTTACTCCGAAACCATCTGTCCGATTTTACCCAATGAACGAACTTAGCCGAGATATTTATCTCCCAAACCTACTCTGAAAATTTCAACTGTCTAGCTCATTCCGTTCGAGAGTTATCGTGCCTACGGCCGGCCGGCAGGCCGGACCGGCCGGACAGAATGATTTTCGACCACGGATTCTTGATCAGTGAGTCGAACCAAATCGTTTAAGACCATTTTCATCGGAAAATTAGAAAATTACAGACATTTGGGCAAATTGATAAGCACTCAGTTCCGAGGAACATGAGCGCCAAAAAAATGGGTTCAAGCCCTGTGGACAGGAGCTTTCTGGCACTCTAGTTCAAACAAAAAAAACATGTTTCTCAGAGTTGGGAATTAAATCAATGTATTCTTTAGATAGAACTGCATCATGAAGGAAATTCAATTCAAATAACAGTTTATTTATCAAGATTAAATGAGCAATCTGAGAATGAGAACTGCACCATGGAAGAAATCAAATTAAAATAGCTGAAATGAATTTGAGTCTTTCTTATAGAACAGGATGAAATATACGAGTATGAACACAGATCATATAATAAAGCTTAGATAGAATAATTTTTAGCATTCTGTGAAAACTAAGAAGTAAGTACGATTAATTATTGAAATTTAGAAAAAGCATATCTCCGAAAGTATTAGCTTGATGGAGTTGAAAATGATATCGATGGAATTTAATGGTGAAACTGCATCTTAAATAAAAATTCATATGCACTCAGATCCGAGGAACTAGAGCGCCAAAAAGTGTAATTCCCTTTCCGGGATTTGAGCCCGCCTTCTCTCGTTCCGAAACCCGACGGGTCAGACCGACCGGCTATCGGGCTCCTCGAACGATCTCATCGATCTCCGGTATTGGAATAAAACGTCGGTACTTACCTGGGATATATATTCTTAATTTTCACTTTTCGACATAAGATCGCCACATGGGGGTTTATTTGACTGTTTTTTACCCTTATATTCGCTTTTCGTCAACTTTCAGGCCAGAAAACTGTCATGTCTCAGGAAAATAAGTTGACATTATGACAATTCATACATAGAATAATTATATAATTCTGTGAAAACGTACAAATATGATTTATTATTGAAATTTTGAAAAATCATATCTCCGAAAGTGTTAGCTTGTTAGAGTTAAAAATAATATCATTGGATTCTTATGGTGAAACTCCTTATTGAAAAAAATTTAATTTGGAATTTGTTACGTAAAAAAAAATTTTTTTTCTGTTACTCCGAAACCATTTGTCCGATTTTGCCTAATCACGAACTTAGCCGAGATATTTATGTCCCAAACCTACTCTGAAATTTTCAACTCTCTAGCTTATTCCGTTCGAGAGTTATCGTGCCTACGGCCGGCCGGCTGGCCGGACCGGCCGGACAGAATGAATTTCGACCACGGATTCTTGATCAGTGAGCCGAACCAAATCGTTTAAGACCATTTTCATCGAACAATTCGAAAATTACAGACATTTGGGCAAATTGATAAGCACTCAGTTCCGAGGAACTAGAGCGCCAAAAATGTATTCATCTGGATGGAAGATTAAGAAGCTCAAAAAAAACTTTTTATACAGGGTGTCCTGGGAAGAATGCGACAAACGGATACCATGAATTAATCTAATCATGTTGGACTCGTATCAAGATGTTTTTATCGCCTGAGTGCCTTCGTTTGGGATATACAGGGTGATGTTCATCTTATTAGTGAATGTTCACAGTTCAATAACTCGCCTTGAACTAACCAACCGAATGATTTCAAATTTTGAAGTTTTGTCACCCTTTACTATCGCCCTTCTTCAATATTTGTGAAATCAAATAAATCAGATCCGTACTTGGAAAATTTTAGACTTTCCCTATTTAAGTGAATATTGGATCATCCTGTACGAGGACATTAGGTATGTTTTTTTTCGTTTTCGTAACCACAAAGAATTAGTTCAAAATAAAAATTCTAAATCTCTGTTTGGCACGGTCATACTGGGTGATCAATAAAGATTCCCTTATGAGTGAAACTTCATAGTCATCTTGAACTTATCGGTAGAATTATTCCGAACTTTGCAATTTTGTCACCCTTTACGACTGCCTTCCTTGAAATTTTGTTCAAATTTATAAAACAAATAATTGTTTTACAATTTTTCACAGTCCATAGGTCAAAAATTACAGGAATTTTGTATTCCACATCCAGTGAATTGCGATTCATAGTATTCCTATTTTGAGATGAAACCAGCTCCGTTTGGCGATTTGTTATGTTAACAAATTTAGAACTGCACTTTCAATATTCTCGAGAAGAATATTCGGATATGATTCTCATGTATGGTTTTCAGGGCCGTCGAGAGCTTCGGCGGGCCCTGGTACATACCAAAAATACCAAAATTTCACAAACGTGCTTAGGTTCATATTCTACAACTACTCACTAAGTTTCAATTCGATCAGATTTATATTGGTTGAAAACAAAATTATTACTCGGAAACCACTGGGCCGATTATGCCCATTAACGAACTTGTCCGTCGTATTGGGATGCGCCACCCACCATGAAAATTTCAAGTCGCTAGCTCCTTTCGTTCTCAAGTTATCGTGGCAACGGCCGGCCGGACAGAATCAAATTCGACCTCGAATTCTTCATTGGGCAGGAACTAAATCGTTTAAGACCATTTTCGTTTAAAAATTCGAAAGTTACAGACATTTGGGCAAAATGATAACGCGATGTTCCCCAGAACATACGCGCAAAAAGAACTTCGTGGGAAGAAATTTACAAGCGATGAAGAAGTGATAAAAGCAATTTCAGCGTATTCTACGGAGCAAGAGTTAAAATTTGCTGATGAAGGTATAAACAAATTAATTGATAGTTTTATTTACTATCCTAATCCTTAATTTCGGGAACTTAAAAACGACCCCTCGTATAATGGTACCCAGTGATAGGGTAGTCAGATCAAGAACCAAAATTCCCGCTTCAAATCCTACCAGGTTTCGAAATACATTTGGTAGAAAATAAATATTTCTCTGCCTGAGGCCTAACAAGTTCAGATAGAAATCATTTAATGTTTATCAAATCTAGTCGCTCAAAGTTGAGTTCAGTAGAAACGACATTCGTTGAATATGTGTGTATAGTTCGAACCTGAAGATGATAATAATTAATAATATTTCAATATTTTCCCCATCAATAACGCTGTACATAAGTATAAGGAATGGATAAAATGATGGGAACATAAAATGCATCTATTATCCAAAATTCATAATGAAATATCAGTTTCACCTAGTCTGAATTCAGAAGCTAATAAAGTTGTTTTTTTCTTTGGAAGAATTCCAATTCAATAATTGTTTTGTTCATCCCCCCAAGCAAGTAGTTCGAATTTTCTATTGGTGGTAGTTTCGAGACTGGCTTATTGTTTTGCATTCTCAACATAATTTCACTTACTTCGCCATAACTTTTCGTACATTATTGGCAAATAATTTGGGATCTTTCTTCTCTTCATCATTTGGGGTATAAACAGGTAAATACTCAATTTCACAATAGCTGTACGGTCTTGTTAACGTGAGCCATAGTAGTTTCAATCTGAAAAAAATAATTCATTTTGAAACATATGAATACCTTTAGTATTAGTATTATTTTATAAGGATGAAAATTATGACTTTTTATGGTGCCCCTAAGTTTATACGGGGTGAGTTTTCAAGTTGTACATTAAGTTTAACCATAGACTCCTCTCATCAAAAAAGACTTTTATCATTTACCATTTTTCGGTTCTGTTAAACAGTTTTCAAGCGTTTATAGATTTCACAACGTGCACCCCTGCACGTCATCTATGAAGGAAGGGTATTTCTGCTTGCTTTAGATACAATGTGCTCCACGTGCTTCGACCAAGAAAGATCCCCCGAGATGATCACTCCCAAGTCATTGTGATATTCTTTCGTATTTAGAACCGTGTCCTCAATTTCTTAATTGTGTCTAGGATTACCTTTACCGACATGCAGAACTACACATTTTGCTTTAAAGCGTCTGGCGGAAATTAAGGTCCACGGGAAGTGACTGGCAATAACGAATATCAATTTGTCACAATAATCTGTGAAATATATATAAAATTCAGCTGTGGTAATTTAACGTAGGTTAGTAAGGTTTTTATTTACCGTGAAGAACTCTCACATGTGAAATGGCCCCACTTTGTAACGAACCAGCACCCATACGTTCTTAGAAACATATTGTACTATACATACTGAAAATTTTAGCCTTGCTAAAATGATGTCGGGGGTCTCTCAGCTATCAGTCTATCAGGAGTGACCCTGGATCACAAACTGAATTGGAACTCGCATGGGCAAAATATAGGGACAAAATGTCAGTTATGTGTTGAATTGTGACTAAATTTCAATGTGGTGAAGTAATATCAAGAACTTGTGGAAATTTGCTGCAAGATAAAAGGATAAAAGAAATCCATCAATAAAAACATGGAAAAGCTTTTACTGTGCAATGTTTGGTAGAATTTTTGTAGAATACTCAATTTTTTTGGCGATGGCTTGAGGCTTGAGTTCATAATATTTAAGGAGGTTTCCATCTCTTGCAGCGACAAATTCATCATGAATATCATCAAAATTGATTTGTTAACTTTTCTACTTACGCTCCTGGTCCATCCCACGTCCATGTGACTGTATCAATCTTGTTGGGATACCTGATGCACACAGGTTGCACGGGAACTCCGGGATAAAATGCACCAGGTTTGAAGGTGATCAGGCATGACCTATTTGTACAAGTACCTTCTGGGAAGATCAAGATTTGCGGCCAATCCAATTTGGATGTTGCCCTCTTTATTATTTCCTTGATTGTGTTAGATCTAGAGTTCGGATCATCTCTGAACACATAGATGGGCTGCGTGAAATTGATGAGTTCTTGAAGAAAAATTGAATCAAACAGTTGCTCATGAATATTTTGTGTGTTGTAACTAGCTAGAAGGATGTATTTGTTGCACTAATTTAGTCTGATTCTAGCTAACACCAAGTATTTCAAATTGGTTTCGTTGTTCATACATACTGAATGGGTTGAATACATTGTTTATGGTCTATCCAAAATACAGTTTTCCACGAATAATATTCGCTTGCATGTTTTCTAGCACCATAGGTTTTTGTACTTGGAAAAGTTACCTTTATTTGGTTGAAATATTACCCAGATGAACCCAGACTTGAACCTAGGAACATTTCGCCAAGTATGAACTGAGCCACTACCCATGCATACAAATAATAATGGTTAGGAGTTATGAAATAAACGAAAATATTTTACTTTTTATAACTTACAAACCACTGACCGTCGTGCATTGCGGCAGGCAATTCTGGATTGGGGATAACAATATTGATATTTATGTATATATAATGTAATATGTGTGTGTTCGGATGGATCCGCGGTTATAGGAGTATCTGAATACTGAATTATCCGGATCGATGAAGCGAACACTCTGGTGCCTGGGGAATAGGTAGATTGAGGCCCCGGTGTGAAAACACTGAGCCGGACTACGTTTTACCGCTTTGTTGATGCGTATATTTTAAAAGCCTGTATGATGAAGATTTGAAAATATATAAATCTGGGTAGCTTGAAGCACAGGAAAAAAAACATTTTCTTTTATAATGTCGATAAAATGAACAGTTTTCGAGTAAAATAATGAAAAATTTTATTTTTCAGGTGAAAATAGAAATCATGATGCTTATTATCTAGAAAACAGTTCATTTCATCGACAAGTATACTTTTTTTGGCGCACTAGTTCCTCTGGTGAAGCGCCTACCGTTTTGCACAAATGTCAAGTCTTTTTTGGATTTTTTGGAGAATCTCATACAAGTGGGTACGACTCACTTGTGACGAATACGAGGTTAAACTTAATTCTATCAGCCCTAGGAACGATAACAGTATTCCGAGATTCAATGCAATCAGTATTGTTCTAGTTGAGAATTTGAAAGTTTTAATTTTTAATTTTTTTTTTTCCTTTTAGTTATCCCATCAATAACAAACTTTGCGTACATATTCAAGTCGTAATTATATAACTGATGAATAATCCGGTGTCAAATCCAATCATACCGGTCCGACCGTAAGCACGATATATCTGGAATGGAGTTCGTTAACGGGGAAAATCGTTAACGGGGAAAAATTGAGTTCGTTAACGGTTTCTGATCATATTTTCCGATTATTATGGTTTATGTTATGGTTTTCACTGTCACCAACTCAGGGGCTCAATCCAGAAGGGCAGATTTGTCAATATAAATACAGAATACTGAAATATGATTCAACATAAAATTACAGAAGATTTAACAAACAAAATGATTAAGAGAATAAAATAAAAATAAAAAAACCTACTCGTTATATATTGATTATTTTCGTTATCCCGTTTAGCAATGATAGATGGTGATCCAATGGAGTATATTATTCCAGCGTCCAAAAAGGTGCTGTGGGGGGCAATTACCAGGATGGGAGCCTCGTTTCTTGTTGCCCTCTTCCCTTTCACAATCAAGTACAAGCCACCAGCCCAACAGGTTACTTTTCCAAAAAAGCAGACCACGGGTACTAAGTTTCTGATTGCGAGAATATAAATTTAAAAAAATATAACATTTTAAAGTGAAGGCATTTAAAATATAATAGGTATTTGCAGCCAATATATTACAAAGCCTAACGAGTAACAATAGACTAGATATTATATAGATAATGCAGTAATACAGTTAATGCATAATGTCAAGAGGATACAGAATAGAGGGAAGTGAAATGTTGATTCATACATATACTAACTGACAAAGAAACTGCAACGCCCAGAAGGAGCTGTTTAAATTTTAATTTTTTTTTGGTAAAACATAGATAGTATAGCAAGGAGTGAATGATTGAAATATGGAGAAGAAAATCGTGAAGGTTTTTTCATGTGAACATTTTTTTTTACTTACATATTGTAGTCGTTTTTTACAATTTTTTTTAAATTTTCCAACAAACCAGGTGTTCAAGGAGATCAAAAGTCAATGTGTAGTTGTTGCTAAAATGCCTAGAGCACGTGTACGCAGAATTTATCGCCAGCTAGGTGAATTTGAAAGAGGTAGAATTATTGGTTTACGGGAGGCGGGGTTGTCATTTCGACATATCGCTAACCGTACGAACAGAAATCCAACTACTGTTATGAGATGTTGCCAAACGTGATTTGATAATTATTAAAAGGTTTCTTTCTGGGTTTTCTCTCCCAAAATCTGAAAAATAACTATAAAATAAAAATTAATTATTTTGTGATTTGCTTCTGCGTAAGAAACACAAGATATTTAAGTGTTTGACGAAGGAGTCTGATATAGACTCCGAAACGTTGCGATATAGTTGTTTCTTCGTTGATGTTGTTTGTTAGGCAACATTGTTCGATTGATTGCTTCTGGTAAATATCGTGTGTTTCTTACGCAGACGCAAATCACAAAATGATTAATTTTTATTTTATAGGTATTCTTCAGATTTTGGGAGAGAAAACACAGAAAGAAACCTTTTAATACTGAGTATACCTCCCACAGTATCATTTAATGATTACTTAGTGTTTTGATAATGCCCAAAATCGAAGAAGAGTAGGCACCGGACGTCGAAGGGGCACAAAAGAAGTTCAAGATCAACGTCTAAGACTTATGGCTATTAGAGACCGATTTGCGACAACTCGATCTTTGGCTGATGAGTGGTTAGGAGAACAAGGCCATCCTGTAACTGGTTTACACCGGATAGGGTCTTTTGGACTGCAGCATTATCGACCCCATCTTGTGTTACCTCTGACGGTTGAGCATCACTGGCAACGATTACAGTGGTGCAGATAACGTCTAGTGTCTAGTCTAGTGGAGCCATATCTTCTCCCTTACCTTAACCGGCTCGAGAATCCAATATTTCAGCAAGATAATGCTCGAACTCATGTTGCCAGAGTTAGTTTGAACTTTTTTGAAGCGGCCCATGTGAATCTTTTGCCATGGCCACCCAGATCTCCCGATGTTTCGCCCATAGAACATGTTTAGGACGTCACGGACTTTGGCTACTCTGATACATGAACGACAGGTAGCTTGGGATAGTTCCCTCAAGAAGAAATAGACCATCTTATTGCATCAATGCCAAGACGTGTTGGGGAGTGTATAGATAACCGCGGTGGACAAACACATTATTAACAAATTTATTGAAACAAATTGTAAGCCCTTCGTTTTTTTCTTCAAATTTCAATCATTTACTCCTTGCTATACTTTCTATGTTTTACAAAAATAAAATTAAATTTAAACAGCTCGTTCTGGGTGTTGCAGTTTATTTGTCAGTCAGTATATATAGGAGAATAAATGATAGTTATTCAAGGTCATCAATTGATTCATTTAAAAATTTCTTATTATATGGCTTACGGTCAGTATCGAGAGGGCATAGCACGAAGCATTTTTATTGTGGGGCCATCATAATTGTTGGAATTGAATAAAAATGTTGTTGTTATTATTGTTAAATTTAGAAAAGGGTGTGAGGGTAAAGATTGAACAGAAAGGTAAATTTAAATTATCATTCATCACCAGATAGATATGTGGAAAGTATCACAGAAAATAACTAAGCTCGTAATTGTCTCTAATCGCAAATTTAAATACTTGAAACATAATACACTCATAGCATTCCTTATAAACACGTGAAACTAGCAGGTCATCATCTACACAGCAGACAAAATAATTTGATACAATGAAAGAAGAGACTATTTTCAAATGAGTTAGTTTACACAAAATCGAGTTAATAAACCTTATACTTATACATTCAATTGAGATCGTCTCTCTATGCATTTGTCATTTGTGCTTGAAGTGGAGCAGGTGAACATTTCTGCTTGGGAAATTCTTGCTTACTCAAGAAATTTCCTCGGGTAAGAAGGCTCGAAAGATGTGACAAGTTTGCAGGATTTTCATCAAAGTCATTCTGTTGTTTCAAGAAATTGAAAGTCAAAATGGTATCAAAAACAATTCGAAATGTATTCATCACGATGGGTTGAATTTCATTGAATATTAAGCGAAAATTTTCGAATTTTTGTATAATAGGAATCTACAGCGTAATTCCCATATTGATATGAAATTGAAACATGCAATAGCGCTTGCCAATCCTCTGGGACATCAAAGTACCGAAAAGCTTTGGTATCATTTGTATGTGAAGATGGCCAACTGATCTACCCTTGAAGTGTATTTTGTATTCCAGAAAGATTAGGAAATCAGTAGACTCCATGCCTGAAAACCTCTGCACTAGTATAGAGGGAGTTTTCTAATTGATTGTCAATATTTGAGGGGGCGATGTTTAGGCCCATTTTAAAAAGAAAACTTCTTATGAATACATGACCAAAACGTCTTAACTTTTGAGATACAGGGTGCTAAAGTTTGCAAAAATAAATAGTTTTTCATTAATATCTGTAATATCTCCGAAGATATTTTAATGAAATTTTGCGAACTTGTACTATGTATCAAGAGGAAATTTTTAGTGTTTTCAGTTTCGTTCGGACCAAATTTTACCTACCTATTTTGGCAGACACTGATGGTGCGCCATTGATTTCTCTCAAAATAAAAATTATTCCTGAAATCCCCAATCATTTCTGAGCTAATTTGATCGATTGCATTTTTTCAATCTAATGGACGGTTCTCGTTAAAAAAAATCTTCTCTGCAAGATAATAACAATATCGCTGAAATGACAATATTACAATGCAGAGAATTTGTTTTCATTTCTCAAGCAGATCAAATCTGCTAAGTAATAAATAAGGATTTCAAAAATAGACTTTATAGTTTACGTACTTCGTATTTTGGAAGTTTTCGAATGAAACACCCTGTATCTCAACAGTTAAGACGTTTAGACTATACTTTCGTATGAAGTATCGCCTCTAAAATGGGCGCAAGAATCACCCCCTCAAATATTGACATTCAATTAGAAAACACCCTGTATATTTCATTATATACGGGGATAGTTCATGAATTATTGTCCCTAACATAGAAGCAAACACACGAGAAGAATGAAAGTAATTTATGCAACCCTGCAACGTTTATACACTTGGTATATCGGTGTTGAAGTGTTTCAAATCCTGTTGGAAATTTTTTTGTACTTTGAGTCTCCAGCAATTCATTCTAGGGGGAGATCCCCTATGCTGCCATTCCATACTTTCTTTTTTGGATTCTGGACCAAAGTGATGAACCCATGTTTTCGCTTAAATTCATCGTGATTCCTGTTATGCCGGGTCCAGACGGGTGTAATGTAACGCGTAATGTAATGCGTAATGTAAGGCGAATTCTCTGGTGTGGACGGTACTACGAGCATTGCATGTTATACTACGAGCATTGCATGTTACGCTCGTCTACCCTCCACACCGAGAATTCGCATTATATTACGCATTAAATTACGCGTTATATTACACCCGTCTGGACCCGGCATAAGGCGAATTCTCCATGTGGACGGTACTACGAGCATTACATGTAACGCTCATAGTACCGTCCACACGGAGAATTCGCCTTACATTATACGCGTTACATTACACCCGTCTGGACCCGGCTTTAATGATCTCCAAATCCCGGCTTTATGCCGGGTCCAGATGGGTGTGATGTAACACATAATGCAAGGCGTAATGTAAGGCGAATTCTCCGTGTGGACGGCACTACGAGCGTTACATGTAATTCTCGTAGTACCGTCCACACGGAGAATTCGTCTTACATTACGTGTTACATTACACCTGTCTGGACCCGGCTTAACCTGGCGAACACGCTTCTGGTATGCCGTCAGCAATCAGCAGTCGTGGGACCCTTTGATTAGGGAAGAGAGGGGAAATCGTATGACGTACTACGCAATGCCACAGTATAAGAATATATTCTTATACTGTGGCGATGCTATGGATCTGAATCTGAAATCAAAACTTTGACAGTTTGGTGGACACCAAACAATGTGGTGGACGCGTGTTTCTTGTCTTTATCTGAGCGTTTACGGACTGTTTAGTTATGAAACTGTGTTACACATAATGTTAGGATGTGCAGCTTACGGCTGTAAAAGCCACAGGAGGAAAAAGGAGCCAGGTTCTGTCGTCATATGGTGGACGTTTGGTTTCAATGTCAGGGAATATCGTCGTTGCGCCTTCAAAATGCGGCATGTGACTTTTGATAAATTGTGCATTCATACACTTAGAGTGTTTTGCAGGAGCATATTTTCGATTTCGTACTTGTCGCTTTTCGATCAAATCCAACTGGAACCGAATCTAGTGTGATTATCACATGGCAGCTTTTAACAAAATATCCAGCTTGCGCAGTTCTTAATCGAAATATACACTTAACGCATTTTGCACAATATATGCACATGTCGCGTTTTGAAGGCGCAACGACGATATGTTATTCATCCTCTCTCTTATATAGTCTGGGGTGGGACCCAATGTGCAGAGAGTTTTTTGAGACCCATTTCTTCATGTAACATTTTGTCAACGCTTCCAACAGTGGACCAAGTAATGGATTAAATTAACATTGGCTTTGTTTACAACAGTTTTGGGGGTTTTGTTGGGATTACCTGGTACGAAGGGGCTGAGTCATCCAATACTTCTACCATGTCCTTATACATTTCTTGTGGTGATATTACAAGTCATGATAGTTATCAGAGAAATATTGAAAAAAAATTAGGTGATGCAATTTAAAAATTACAGGCATTGACAGAAAATCGACAAAATCTATACTTTGGGATGGTTATTCAATTCCCATTTCTACAAATCTTAATTTTTTGCCAATTTTATTTTTGTTATATCATTCTGAATAATACGTCTATATATTATTGCCCAAACTTGACTTTTGCCCCAGTTTGGAGCAAAATGTTACTTTTTGCCCCACTAAATATTCAAAGCTCATATTTCGTCCAATTTCAACTGCCTGTATTGAAAAAAAATGTACTACGCTAGTTTGGCAAGTAACTGTAAAAGTTAGCACATTTAATGAGGATTCCAAAATGGTATAAAAATTGCTGGTAGTTCTGCAGGTTTTTCGGCTGGAATTTTTTCTTCTGAGAAACCCATTTTCGAACCAATTTTTCCTAAGCTCTTCAATTGATTCTAATGTACCCATGCCTTTAATTGAGGCCGTAACTGTGAGATTTCTGGTTGAATTAAACATAAAGCTAATAATTCTACTATGTGTGAGTGATGCAGATAATGACGCCAGATAAAAGTCGCTCTTCTACTGTTTCCAGGTAGTCTAAATTTTTTGTTTTTGTTTTATGTTCATAATTGATTTTTCTGATTCAGAATTTTTTTTAAATAAACATTACAACACCCTCAGCCCCTCTCAGCCGCAATACACGCTCGACATCGTCGTAAAAAAGATCGGAGTATCCTCCGTTATTGACATGATTATTATTCAATTCATAAGAGCCAAGGCTAATACCTGTAGGGGCTCAAAAAAATATGCATTTCAAATATAAAAAGCTTGAAACTGAGTAATTTGTGATTAACAGTATTGATGAGAAACAAATAAATGAAACAAGAAAAAAAATAACCAAAAAGAAACACATGATTATCGGCTTTCATTATTCTTCGCCGCACCTCAGATACATTTTCGATACGTGTTGAGTAAACTTTTTCTTTCACTGCTCCCCGGTAAAAAAATCTAATGTATTTATATCATGTGAACGGGCTGACCATGAGATGATGTCAGACCGCCCTATCCATCTGCCCGGGTATACTTCATTAAGATGTTCTCGAACTGAGCGGAAATAGTGCGCGGGGCAGCCATCTTGCTGGAACCACATATCTTTACGTATGCTTAGTGGCACGTTAAATAAATTCAGTAATAGATTTTTCAAGAATTATCTCTGGCAGCTCAAAAGGTCCAATTATTTTTCCATTCAAATTACTGGTCCACATGTTCATTTTAAACCGATGCTGTGCTCTATGTTTCCTCATTAAATGTGGATTTTCTACATGCCATTCACGTAGTTTGTGTAGATCCATGTAACCCTAATTACTAATTACTGAATGTCGACTCATCGGACCATGAAACATTCATCCGGAATCGTGGATCCTCCCGGTGTCTTCGAATAATCATTTGACAAAATGCAACTATTTTGAGGTAATCTCGGGGATGTAGAGTTTGTACCCTCTGAATGTGATTAGGCCGTAACTTGTTTTTTTTTCAATATTCTGTGTGCAATACTTTTAGATACCGTTGTCCTATTTTTAACTCTCTTCATCTGTTTCAAATAAAGAACTCAAAGTAACCACCTTAAGTGCACTAAAATCATTTAGTGTTTTAGTAGGAAAAATTGTTTCGTAAATGAGTTTCTCTGCAGAAAAAGTTTTCAGACGAGAAATTTGCAAAATAAGTAGCAAGTGTTATAACATTTTGGAATCCTCATTAAATGCGCCAACTTTAAGAGTTACTTGCCGAACTAGCGTAGTACATTATTTTTTCAGTACAGGCAGTTGAAATTGGACGAAATATGAGCTTTGAATATTGTGCAAAAAGTAACATTTTGCTCCAAAGTGGGGCAAAAGTCATGAAGTTTAGGGCAACAATATATAGACGCATTATTCAGGATGATATAAAAAGATAAAATGGGCAAAATATTAAGATCTGTAGAAATGGGAATTGAATAATCATCCCAAAGTATAGATTTTGTCGATTTTCTTTAAATGCCTATAATTTTGAAATTGCCTAATTTTTAATTTTTATTTAATATTTTTCTGATGACTATCATGACTTGTAATATCACTCGCTTCCAGCTAGACGTTGACTTCTGGGACACCCTGTATATGACATGATACGCTGATGCTAATTGGCACTGCAACTGCATTAGTCATTCAACGCCAACTATGATAGGGACAATAATTCGAAATATACAACCCTGCATATCATTCAAATGTCATTTCCAGGGAAAAAAAATAAAACCTCATAAAAATATACCTCAAATATCAAATGAGTCGTGAATTACTTGCAGTTTTGTAATCAATGAAGAATGATCTACATACTTTTTCAAGTTGGCTTGAGCATATTCATCTCAAATGTGTTTTGAAAAATACAGCAATTCATTTGCGTAATAAGTAATTAACATTAAAAAATAGTCTCTCCTACATATAACATTCACGAAAATTACGAACCACATACTTCCGAATATTGGAATATTAGCTGTCTCTCCTTTGGCCACGATCGATGGTCCCCCCATGTAGACGATAGCCAAGCTGTCTACAAAGGAGGAATGAGGAGCTAGAGCAACCACAGGGGCATCATCTCTTTCGATGAGCCCTCCTATTATTTTCAGTCGAAAACCACCGATTATGAATATGATACGAATCAGGTGGACCAAAACTATTTTGAGGCGGCTACGATAGAAATGAATTAAATTAGGCGGAATCGAAATAAAATATTTTGAATACGACGAAACATTAATGTTTAACATCTATTACTCGAATGAGGAATAGTTCATATGAAAGATAATGATGGATCATAACTTATAGCTTCACTTCATGGCAATGAATTAACGTGAATTTAAATTAGGTTCGTGTAAAATGTCTATCAAGTTAGTTACTCGTTTGATTGTCTGACCATCCTCATGACACTTATAAATGCCTACTGTTTTGGTGCATTAATTCCAAATAATGTCTTAGCTAAACAACGAAAATAATTTCCTAGTATTTTCCATTTATATACAGGGAGAGCCACGGTACGATGGTACCCTGGACTTTTAGAGAACGGGAAGTACGATTTTATTGAAAATTTGGTTCCTTGGCTAGGAACCACTGCTCCATCGCTCTATAATAGTTACAGCGCTGCGGTTTTGCCGCTCATATCAAAGTACTAACAATTTTTATATTTCAAATGGAACACCCTGTATATTATTGTCTTTTTCGATTTGCCGTATAGCCACCTGATTATTTCTGTATCAACTTCAACATCCCTATCCCTAGCAGTTTTCGAGTAATTGATTGATTTGCTTCTTTTTTTGAGGACAATATAGTGTCAATATTAATTCATGCAGGGTTGTTCAAAATCCGAGGCTTTTCCGAGAAGTACTAAAACGAACAATGCCGAAGCGAAGAAAACATTTTAAATGGATTAACTTATTTTAACGCAAATCCTATTGCTTTCACCAGAAGCGCAGAATAAGATTTAGATCTAACCAGAACATTCTGCGTTATCTTGCTACAATTTCATCGCATTGACCGTGAAGAATGAACAATTTCATCAAAACATCATTTGTATAATTATTGCCTTCCATTTGAATGCTTTTTCAGTAAAATCTCCATTAATAAATTCAACAATACTTTACAATCGATGCCAATTGTTAAATTATCATAATTTACATGTACATGACATTTCATGAGTAGCTAATACAGAATGTAGCTCAACATATTCATTTTCACTGGCATGAAAACTTGTTTTTAATTCGAAAACCTTACAATTCAGATTTAGGAACATGTTATATCGTTTGAAAGGAAATTTAATACTCTTTCAATACATCTTATGATATAAAGGTCATTCCATTTGAAAAAACGGACTTTTTATCGTATGTCTCGGAACAACCTCGAATTCTGAACAACCCTGTATGATTAAGAACATATGTCATTATTATGTAAATGATACACGGGATATTGTTAATCCATACCCGAAATTTAGGATTTCTAGGATTCCAAGTAATTAATGTTGAATTAAGGAAATCTGTTTTTTTGGCGCTCTTGTTTTCGTCGAAATAGCATATAAGATTGAAAAATAAACTGTTTCCATTGTTCGATGAAAATTCAGAAAAAAAATCGAATTTCTGGAGGCTCTAAAAATAAATATATGTACTATATCTTTGGTCCCGTAAGTGAAGCCTTAAAAACTCAAACTCAACTGGCACTGATGCTTTTACAGTTGGGCTAATTCGACGTTGTGCTGGGTTGATGGCTTGCACTCTCTGCGATATTATCAATGCTTGTTTGGGCACAGGTAGTTTTCCAGAATTTCTCAAAATATCGATGGTTATTTGGCTTGACAAGAAGGGTAGTTCTAGATTGGTCCGTACCAATAGACCACTTGTGGCTAGGATAGTCAGCTTCTTGAAAAAACATAATATTTTTTCTGACCACCAGCATGGATTTAGGGAGGGGAGATTAGCAGTTTCAGCATTAGTATGCATGCTGGATAGGGTTTAAAATAAATGTGGTGAAAATATTAAAGTCACAGCTGTATTTATTAACCTGAGAAAGTCTTTTAACTGCGTGGACCATGGAATTTATTCACCTGGTTTGCGAGGTAGGTGTAATCAACTTATCGAATCGTATCTTGAGAATTGGTTATAATTTGTGTACTATTGGCTTCCTATAATGGAGGGTGTGCCACAGGGTAGCGTCTGGGAACTCTGCTATTTTTCTCTACCTGAATGATTTGGAATACTATCATGATATATTTTAGTGATTCTATTTTGATGATATTACTTTGATTTCATATAGCCGGTTCTAATGTCAGGTGGTGTACGGTTGGCGGAAAGTCTATATAACCTAACAAATTATTTTGATGTAAATAAACTGTTTCCGAACTACAAAAAAAAACGCATATGCTCGGGTCACTGAATTTAAGCTCCTTTTATTACACTTCGATTTGTCATTAACCTGGAAAAATCATATAAAACTTGCTGTAAGAAGATTTCATCTTGCTGAAGATAAATGCCTGGTGTTTTATCACTCAAGTTTTGAGTCCATTTTCAAATATGGAATAATTTGTTGGGTTTTATTCTAGCAAGGCAGATAGGGCCCAGCATTCTCTAGACCACAAGGAGACTACTCAGCTAGCCTTCCTGGACATTGCTTTAAATGCACCGCTCACGGACTCGCTATAAGGAGCTGCTAGGGCCTGGGGAGTACCATACCTCCTTGTGGAATGGATAAGATCATGCTCTCCCCTCTGCTATGGTCTCCTCTGGTGGATGATCTACCGGCCATAATACGCACGCTGGAGATATATGTACGGGTCGGGATGACTCAGTCCTGGTCAAGAGCCTATCAGAAGCGCTAACAGCAACACAAGGCTGGTGTGAGGAGAAATAGTTGAATGTGAACCCTCGTAAGACCTGATCGTACCATTCACTAGAAGATGATGCTTAATATGGATTCCCTTATTATGAATGGAGTTCACATCCCTGCGGATGAGGCTAGATATCTGAGTGTCATTCTGGATAGAAAGCTGAACTGGAATTCACACCTGGAAAGGGTGATCCACAAGGCTAGGCACTGTCTCTGGTTCTGCCAGCGGGCTTGTGGAAAGAGGTGGAGACTTGGTCCGAAAGTGCTCGGCAGCATTGCTTAGTGGGAGTGCACTGTAAGTGTGCAGTCTCAAGTGAAGCTTGCCAAAACTCAGAGATCTGCGTGCTTGATAGTGACTGGAGCTTTTCGTTTCACCCCCACTGCAGCCATGGAACGCCTAGTAGACCTTGCCCCTCTTCACCTAGTAATCAGAGGCGTGGATCGCATGGTGACATACAGATTTCTGCATATGGCTGGCAATGAGCCTGATATGATCGGTTAAATGCCTGGTTCTTTGCAGGCGAAATTGGAGGTCAACGAAATAATGAGCATGCGGTCTGAGGTATCTACACCCAAATCCTACACAAAGTGGCCTTACCAAGTCGTATTTCCCAGTAGAGACGATAGGACCATCTCTGGGACCTCACTGCTTTAGGGTCCTTGTTGGTTCACATATGGCTTCGCTACACCTCAAGGGGCAGGTCGGGAGTAAGCAGTTGCAAACTTGCTGAGTGTGAAACCATTAGCCTAGGTAGACTTTCAAGCAGAAATTTTCGCCATTGATCATTGCGTGAAGCTCATACTTGAGAAAGGATGGGTCCACAGATCAATCTAGATCCTGTAGGATAGCCAAGCCGCATTGAAGGCATTGACTTCATACAACTGCAAGTCCCTGCTTGTGGAGGACTGACGGATCAAACTTGCTAAACTGGGAGAGCGCTGCAGGCTGCAGCTCATATGGGTCCCGGGCCACTCGGACAATAAGGTGCCAGACTTATTGCCGACACGAGGGGATTCCACGGGGCTCATTGGACCTGTTGGAGCAGTATACCTGGGCACAGACGCTGAACAATTATGGAGCCATCAGCTGAATGAGCCAAACAATGATCAGATCAGATCAGATCAAATTCTCTAGGTTAGACCTGAGAATCTTAACAGCTGTATACGCGGGTCATCGTGACCTCAGGAAACACCTTAGTACGCTGGGGTTGACTGAGGACAAACTGAGTGCAAACTATGCCTGCAGGACGAAGACTCAATCGATCCCATTATTTGTTATCGCCTCGCTGGGGACAGGATCAGATTTTAGGAACTAGGAGTCCCCAAACTGAGACTGAGGGAACTGGACAAGTTGTCACCCACCAGACTCATCTCCGTTATTAAAAGGCTTTAGCTTGTGGGTGAAGTATAGGTTTAGGTGTGCCACATAATAGCGTTTGGTCCCACTGGCGAGACGGGTTTCGTCTGCCCGACACAACTCATATAATAATATAATAGGGTTTTACTTATTCCAAAGAGAGCGTTTCGACGCATGCGTGGTTTGCCTTTTAGACTTGCCTGTAGACAGTACCTTGCCTTTTCATTTTTGAAAGACTTTAGTGTATCAGATGTAATCAACATACATTTAGATTTTTAAACTTCTATCATAACTATTATACTCGTAGCCTCGTTTCCTTTGTTATGATAAACATAGCTTGCAACTCTCTAAGAGCAACCCATACTAGGTACTTTGGGGCAGAGTTTTACAACCTGCCGCCCACAGAGCTGCGTGGACTCTTTCAATAGATTTGGTCAGCTGTAACAGTGGTTTCGCTGGAGAACACTTTTTATACAGTTGATGAATTCCTGGTATAAGATATCTGAATTATTACCTATGAAATTTTTAGCGTTGTTTTGACTTGTCATATATCATATAGTTGATCCTTGGCTCTATCATATTATCTACATGTTTGTCTGATCTATCCAGGCTAACCTTACCCTAAGTCATTGGTCGCATTCAGCGGACGAAGCGCTCAGCCACTTCACGCTACCGCTACCAAGCACAAATCAAATGTGCTCCATAAATAGCATTCGCTCAACAAGCGGACGACACAGTTGCGCAACCGTTACCAAAACGTTCGGTGGCACATGCCCTACGAACTCAACAGGTTGTGGAGCGGGGGCTATTTATGGAGCACATTTGATTTGTGCTAGGTAGCAGTAGCGTAAAGTGGCTGAGCGCTTCGTCCGCTGAATGCGACCAATGGGTAAAGGTTAATTGTTATATTGGGATATACTCATTATTTTTAAACTATTGAAGGTTCATGTACCTCATGCACTTATTGAAATTCGTTTGAGCACTTATGAGTTCTATTTAGAGAACTGAAATCCCGCTATAGGATAAAATTCTTTAGGGTTCAAAAAGAAGGTACCCGGGCATCTCCGTATTACAATTGTTCGCCAAATTTTCGCGAAAAAAATTGCATTTACTTAGTGCAAATGCCCTGAGAGTGTAAACTAATCCATGTGGCTACTACAATCGGGTCACAAAAACAATTGCATGCTCTACAGAAAAATATGTATTAAACCAGCTTAAACACAAGACGCCAGTGAGAAGATTTTAAAAAGATTTTGATGTAATACAAGAAGCAACTGTGTTGCAAAACGGCTACAATTCAATTGAATAATATGGAAACTTCATGAATGATATTAATAATGACCTAATCACGATAAATCATCATCCAGACCTATACGTTATTTTTCATAGAAAACTATTCCTGTTTCGAATAACAAATGAGGTCAAGTTTATGTTTCTAATGGTGGGCCCTAGTCTAGATATTTTTGATAAGATAAAATAAACTTTCGAACATTCTACAGTATGTTCATCTGAATTTTGTATGGAACCAATAATGGAATTTCTTATATACAAGATCTATCATTCAGAGTAATCAAAGTTTTCAATAATTTTTCTTGAATTTTTCACTTTTTTTTAAAGGGCTTGCCGCCTGACGTCTCAAAGGAAGTTCAATTCTCGTTGCATGCAATCCACTAATTGAATTGAATGAACCTTCTGGTCCACTTACTTCGGTAAGTGGAAATTTCCATTCCATCAGTTGATTAAATATTCGTTATCGATTTCCATTTTACTCAATGATTCTCGTATGTTTGATAGATCTTGTGCATAAATCATCGAAATAATAATAAGTTCAATCAAGTAGTTGCGTGCAATACAAAAAATCTGCATTTTTTGTTAAAAAAAATCGATTTTCGGGTCCACCTTCATGATGCTCATGTTATTGATAGTGAAAATGTTTCAATTATATCTACAATATAATATATAGATAAGTCCATATGGATTCATAATGAAGTAAGAAACTAAATGAAGTAGAATTATCCAAGAAAACTACTCGAAATTAAATAGGGCTATCCTGCATTTGAAACTACATTTTTTTAATGTAAAATTAATACATATTTTAATATTCAGAACTGTTTCCTTACGAAAACACTATACGAGTATACTCCTAGGCTAGGTGGCGTTGAGAATTGTTTATTTTGGTTGAATTAAAAGCAAACTACAGCTTTAGGGAATTAAAAATATATATAATACTAAATTAATTTTTTCACCAGTTTTCTCTGGTCAATAGATAAAACCTACTGCATTTCTGTCTACCTGGTTGACAAAGCATAAGAGCAACTCCAGGTGGCCCTATTATATTTTGAGTAGTTTATGTAAAACAGTATTCAAAGGGAGACCGTGATTATGAAAGAGTTATATAGATGGACAGATAGGATGAAAATGAGTG
Organism: Halyzia sedecimguttata; assembly: GCA_937662695.2. Taxonomy (NCBI): domain Eukaryota; kingdom Metazoa; phylum Arthropoda; class Insecta; order Coleoptera; family Coccinellidae; genus Halyzia; species Halyzia sedecimguttata. The sequence continues at coordinate 79,151,123 of OW569411.2, forward strand.
ATAAGATCAAAAGGGTGAGGTTTAGATAAAAAAGCAAATACGCAGAATAATTGCTATGTAAACTTTGAATTAGCAGATTTGCTATGGATAAAGTGGAACATGTCTTGAACCAAAATGGGTTGGAAGTAGAAAGTGGAAGAAGACTAGAATAAAAATACTCCACACAAACATGAGGCATAGAAAACAGGCACGTACAAGAATAAAGAAGGAACACTAATCCCATCAGCAAGGGAGATAGTTGAGTTGAAGAAATAGATGCCCTCAACATAGGAATTTTCCCTAGGATATTCAGGAAACTTTTGGCAAGGTAAGCTTGTGGAAGAAAAAATATTCTCACCTCCTCCAACCTGTCAAAGGTTTTTCCAATAACTCTTCCTCCGACATGCCCCATAGTCCTGCAGATGCAACTATCCATCCAGCTACAAGAAAACAACAGATGACCACCACTCTTATGGGCAGGAGAATAATGGTTAGAAGAGCAGTCTGAAAAAAAATTAATAGGTTTACCAAAATATTATGGATTATTTCGAGTAGGTACTGGTTTAGGCTTGTTTCAGAAGGATAGGGTTTCATTCGGTTTGGTTCATTTTCGGTTTCTATTCGGTCGCTGGTGACAAGTGTGAAACGGTGCTTCGGTTTAGATACGGTATCGAATAGAAACTGTACAGCACTGAAGTTGAAACCGAAAATGAACCGTATGCATATGAAACAACCCTGAGGCCATACAAGCTCAATATTATTATGGGTTACACAACATATTGATGGCGGACCCTAGACGGTCAATAACAAACAAACAAACAAAAGCTTTATTCCCTGAATCTTGAATAAATATACAAAGAAATGGGAAACCGTCAATAACAGAAAAAAAAACAAAAAAATTGCCAAATTACATCCTAGAATTTATAATTAAGAAATTCAGAAATCGAATAAGGTTCGATATCTATGATCAAGTCTGTGAGAACTTTCTTGAATTTCCTATAATTAACTATGTCCAGTATATTCTTGGGCAAACTATTATAAAATTTTATACACATATACTTGGAATTTTTTTCAGTTAGTGTCATTTTATGTATCTGAAAGTGAAGAGGAATAGTACGTCTTGTGTTATTAATATTTCTTAAATTCTCGAAATAATGAGGACTTGTTTTCACAAAGATAATGCACTCTAAAACGAACAATCCGAAGAAAGTTAGAACCTTATTCTGTCTGAAGGGCCCTCTACACGATTCTTGATATTTTAGACCAATCATGGATCTTAAAGCAGATTTTTGTAAGACAAACAGCTTACTGCAATCAGAACTTCCAATATTATTGTACATGTTGGTTGTTGCAACAGATTTTATCCTATGGAGGCGATATTGATGGTTGTGCAATATATTGCGCAACCTTTCAATATCGCCCACACATGATCATTTATATTGCACAAACCAAAATATTGTACAATGATATTCAGCGTGTATATGGGCTGCATTAAGGTGGGTATAAACTGCGCGCAGCAAACCCTCGAACATTGGCTCGCGAGGCGGCCCCGCGTTATGTAGACGGGGTTACCGCGCGAGGCATCCCCGTATAAAAAACGCGAGGGTTTGCCGCGCAGTGTATACGCAGCTTTACTCAACTAGCTTCGGTCAGTCTTATCAATTTTCTCAGCATCATGTCGAATTCAATATATCATTATACAGAGTGGAAAAGCCCAATGGAATAAATTAATTATCTTTGATACTGTACATATTTATGGAAAATCCCGAAACACATCAAATTCAAATTTTAAATTGTCGTTCTTTTTCGAACCCTACCTTCAATTCCTTTTGAAAGGCAGGTACAACCTCCAACTTTTCAAGTATGGGCTCGTGATACATCGTTTGAAAGGTCGCGTCATTCTCTATTCAGAAATGTTATGACTTTCATGTTTATCAAACTGAAACTCATCATTATCCACAGGCATTATAATTATAATTATCGCCGTAAAAGTATAATATCATATCATCCTCAAAATTCTACGATAGAGAAGGTTATTTTATTGGTCTTTTTTCATTCAATCACACTTTTTTTTCTAGAACAGGAGGTGTATTTTATATCAAGAATAACGAACCAGAAATAATTTTGACATTTATCTTTCATAGGAAAATGAGATGACATGCAAGAATAATAATTTATAAATAGCATAATTAAGTACAGCATTCTGTGAAAACATAGAAGTACGACTCATTATTGAAATTTCGAAAAATCATATCTCCGAAAGTATTAGCCTGTTAGAGATTAAAATGATATCAACGGATTTTTATGGTGAAAATGCATCTTGAAAAAAAATCGAATTCGAAATTTGTTATCTAAAAAAAAAATTGTTTTTTCGTTACTCCGAAACCATCTGGCCGATTTTACCAAATAAGGAATTTAACTGAGATATTTATCTCCCAAACCTACTCTGAAAATTTCAACTGCCTAGCTCATTCTATTCGAGAGTTATTGTAGAAACTAAAATTAAAAATAAAAAAAAAATTTCTACACTTTAGGGCAACCCGATCAATACAAAACTTCGCATGCATATAAAAGTCATTATTCTACAATTGGATGCTAAATTTCAGATAGATCGAGTAATCGGTTTCGGAAATATTCATAAAAAATGTTTTCACTAAAAACGGCCATAACTCCGAAACCGCTTGGTGGATTTCGCCCGTTAACGAACTCGTCTGAGATATTTGCGATCCAAACCTACCCTGCAAATTCCAATCCTCTAACTCCTTTCGTTCAAGAGTTATCGTGCCTACGACCGGCCCGACAGAATTAATTTCGACCACGGATTCTTGATCGTTGAGTCGAACCAAATCGTTTAAGACCATTTTCAGCAAAAAAATCGAAAATTACAGACATTTGGGCAAATTGATAAGCACTCTGTTCCGAAGAACAAGAACACCAAAAAGAACTGGCGTGAAGTCAGTACTCTTTGGTGCGCGTCTTCACGTTGGCTAATTTGAATTGAAGTATGAGTGTTTCAAGCTCAGTGGATAGAACGAGCCGGAGATCTCGTAGAGGGTAGTGGACACCATTCACTGTCGAGTCATAAATTAACAGTGCTGTGACTAAGCTGGCATAAGGATAGAGACAAAGTTGACAAAGAACACAACTGACTCTCCTTAGTCGCTCAAGCTCCTAGGAGCTTCTGAGGGATCTCTTTGGGGAATACTTGAGTGGGTCAGTATCCATAACATTGTGTTTTCCCCATGGTACGATGAAAACTACGTAAAACACTTTCTGTGGCAATACTAGTTTCTTTAGAACGACTTCGCAAATTGTTTTGTGCTGAGATCGAGCGAATAGTCCGTTATTATTCATAAAGTCAACTGCTTCAATTATTTTTCGCCGCATGTCAGCTACAGTTTTTCTCTAATTTCGAATACTTAGTTGGAAGAAAAGTGACATTTCTTCCAAACTGGGGCAGTTGGCTGGTCGACAAGATTTTTTTAACAAAATAGATCTTCATTTTTGAAATAGAAATACCCTTCTAAAAATAGGAAAAATATTGCTAAACAATACTACCTATTCCTCATAATGCAGATTCACCAGTGCCGATCGCACTTTAAATCCGCTAAATGTTATTTTGAAAAATATTCGATACAACCCATCATCCGGCAGCTCCGAAGAAAAGTGCACCGACTTTACTTTTACTCCAGATCCCAGTTTCGGCGAGCCACATCGTTCTATGTGAGTTAAATCGTTAAATGATTTAGTACGTAATTTGAGGTTATCAAAGCAACAGTCTTCTTAGTTCCCGTCTTAAGGAATGGAACTCATTAGCCAACGAAACAGAAATTACGAATTTCAGAATAAGAAATGCTCCGTTTTCTGCATTCTACAGTATGGAAAATTCGTTGCATTCCCCCTCTGAGTGGCGTTTTTTTATAGATTCGTCTAAATACAGTTTAAAAGCTGTGTTATTGCATAATGGTAATTTATAACGCTCTATAAATAACAGTTCAGTGACGATGAAAGAAAGTTATGAAAATATGCGCAATCTTTTGGATAAAATAAACTGCAACACGATGGAATGGCAGAGATGTGGGGACTTGAAGTTATAGGAATTTTAGTGGGTCTTCAGGGAGGAATTACAGAATATGGCTGTTTTATTTGTCTATGGGACAGTCGTGCAGTAAATCAGCATTATGTACTTTACAAAAATTTGGCCAGAAAGAAATGAATTTCAACCGGAATCACAAAATGTTAATTTAGACCTCTTTTAGACCACAAAAATGGCCTTCTGCTTCTGCTGATGAAAAACTTTGTGAAGGCTATGAATAAAGATGGTAATGGATTCGAATACTTAAAGAAGTCTTTCCCAATGTAAGTGATGCCAAATTAAAGGAAGGCATTCTCATTGGATCACAAATCAGAAATTTGCTGGACGACGTTAATTTTACAGAGAAGCTTACAAGGCAGGAAATCAGAGGATATAACTCATTTATTAGTGTAGTAAGAGGATTTTGGGGCAACAATATGGACGCAAACTACCAACAGTTAGTTAATGAACGCTTGATGCCTAAACATCGCTTTGTGCCCGAATATTATGAAAAACTCATTTCCTCCATTCACATCTATCATTTTTGCGCGTATGTTCTGGGGAACATCGCGTTATAGTTTTGCCCAAATGTCTGTAACTTTCGAATTTTTTGACGAAATTGGTCTCAAACGATTCAGTTCGACTCCCCAATGAAGAATTCGAGGTCAAATTTGATTCTGTCCGGCCGGCCGTCCGGCCGTCCGTTGCCACGATAATTTGAGAACGAAAAGAGCTAGCGACTGGAAATTTTCAGGGTGGATGGCGCATCGCAATACGAGGAACAAGTTCGTTAATGGGCATAATCGGCCCAGTGGTTTCCGAGTAATAATTTTGTTTTCAACCAATATGAATCCGATCGAATTGAAACTTGGTGAGTAGTTGTAGAATATGAACCTAAGCACGTTTGTGAAATTTTGGGCGAATCGTGAGGCTAGAAAATTTTAAAAAAATTATTAAAAAATATTTTTGTTGTCACGATAACCTGAGAACGGAAAGAGATAGCGGCTTGAAAATTTCAGGTTAGGTTGTGCATCTGAATGCGACATTTGAGTTAGTTTATGAGCATAATCGGCCAAACGGTTTTAGAGTTATAGCCATCTGAAATTTTCTGATATTTGGTGGTTTTTTTTTCCTCATTAACTCGAAAAATACTGAACCGATTGAATTCAAACTTGCTTATTAGTTGTAGAATGCCAACGCAAAAATGTTTGCAAAATTTGGTGAGTATAGCATTTGTAGAAAATTTTTAATGAATCATTGAAAATAAAAAAAAAATTCTATATACCTATCAGTAGCTATCCGTTCGAAATTGCTGAAATTTTGCAAGAGCGTTCATAACCTAACTCTACTGCCAAGTTTCAAGTTTTAACACAATCGGTTGAATATTGTTGGAGATTCGAGCATTCTTGTGTGAGTTCAGTAAATGGGTAACCGTTGCCTCGATAACTTTCGAACGAAAGAAGATAGGGACATGCAATTTTCAGGATAGGTTGCGTATCCGAGAAGGAGAGTTGAGTTTGTTTTTGGGCATAATCGGTTTAACGGTTTCCGAGTTATATCCACCTGGAATATTATTTCCTTGATAACTCAAAAAATAAAGATTCGATTGAATTGAAGCTTGGTAACTAGTAGTAGAAAATCAGCATAAAGACGTGTTTAAAATTTTGTAAGAACCGTACCCCTAGAAAATTTGAAAAAAATGACGAAAAAAAAAAATTTAAGAACCGCACCCCTAGAAAATTAAAAAAAAATCCAGAAAAAAAAACTGGTTCAAGCACTGACGTGAAGTCAGAAGCTTTTGCGCGTATGTTCTATTGTCCATTCTTCTGTATTGGACACCCTTAATCGAATTTACCATGGTTAATTATGTTGTCCATTCTCCTGTATTGGACACTTAATTCGAATTTACCATGGTAAATTCGAAATAAGAGTGTCCAATATAGGAGAATGGACAACATAATTAACCATGGTAAATTCGATTAAGGGTGTCCAATACAGAAGAATGGACAATAGAACATACGCGCAAAAGCTTCTGACTTCACGTCAGTGCTTGAACCAATTTTTTTTCCATTCTTCTGTATTGGACACCCTTAATCGAATTTACCATGGTTAATTATGTTGTCCATTCTCCTGTATTGGACACTTAATTCGAATTTACCATGGTAAATTCGAAATAAGAGTGTCCAATATAGGAGAATGGACAACATAATTAACCATGGTAAATTCGATTAAGGGTGTCCAATACAGAAGAATGGACAATAGAACATACGCGCAAAAGCTTCTGACTTCACGTCAGTGCTTGAACCAATTTTTTTTCCCTAAAATTTGGGAGCTTTCAATGAAGAGCAGGGTGAAAGATTCCACCAAGACAATGGAAATTCGCTATCAGGGACGATGGGATCCAGCATCCAGCCATGATGGGTGATTACTGCTGATATTTGAAGAGAGTAGATATGACCCCTCATAAAGGAAAAAATAGAATTCATTTACTATTTTAAGTCAATCTTTTTAATCTTTGTGTTTTTGGCGCTCTAGTTCCTCGGAACCGAGTGCTTAACAAGTTGCCCAAATGTCTGTAATTTTCGAATATCTCGATGAAAATGGTCTTAAACGATTTGGTTCGACTCACTGATCAAGAATCCGTGGTCGAAACTCATTCTGTCCGTCCATCCGGCCGGCCGTAGGCACGATAACTCTCGAACGGAATGAGCTAGACAGTTGAAATTTTCAGAGTAGGTTTGGGAGATAAATATCTCGGCTAAGTTCGTTACTGGGCAAAATCGGACAGATGGTTTCGGAGTAACCAAAAAAAATTTTTTTTTACAGAACAAATTCCAAATTAAATATTTTTCAATAAGCAGTTTTACCATAAGAATCCAATGTTATCATTTTAAACTCTAACAAGCTAATACTTTCGGAGATATGATTTTTCAAAATTTCAATGATAAATCGTATTTCACAGAGTGATATAATTAATCTATATGTATGAATTGTCATAATGTCAACTTATTATCCTGAGACATGACATTATCTAATCAATCGAAGAATTATGAGAATAAAGTGTATTCCGAAATGTGAGCGAAGTGAGAAAAATCTCAGTTGTTTGCTCCGAAATTAGTTTTTCTCAGAAAGTGTGAGATCTGAGAGTGGTGAGACTGCTTTTCATCCATAGACATAGAATGCAAATAGAATGTAAATATTGAAAGCATAATTCTGCAGTTCGAGAGAGGAGAAAATTTGGTGAACGTAGATCAGGAAATTTTTGATCGATTACAAGGTAATTTTTCATTATTACTCTTCTTTGATACATGTTTTATGAAAAATCTACTATTTGTAGGTACTTTAAACCTGTTTTGGGCAATTGTCATACGAAACTTGTTGACGCTCTAGTTCCTCGGAACTGAGTGCTTATCAATTTGCCCAAATGTCTGTGATTTTCGAATTTTTCGATGAAAATGGTCTTAAACGATTTGGTTCGACTCACTGATCAAGAATCCGAGGTCGAAATCGATTATGTCCGGCCGGCCGGCCGTAGGCACGATAACTCTCGAACGAAAGGAGTTAGCGGATTGAAATTTGCAAGGTGGGTTTGGAGCGTAAATATCTCGGACGAGCTCCTTAATGGGAGAAATCCATCAAGCGGTTTCGGAGTTATGGCCGATTTTAGTAAAAATATTTTTTATGAATATTTCCGAAACCGATCACTCACTCTATCTAAAATTTAGCATCAAATTGTAGAATCATGACCTTTATACGCATGTGAAGTTTTGTATTGACCAGATTACCGCAAAGTGTAAAAAAAAATTTCAAAATTTAAAAAAAGTTTTTCTACAATAACTCTCGAACGGAATGAGCTAGGTAGTTGAAATTTTCAGAGTAGGTTGGGGAGATGAATATCTCGGTTAAGTTCGTTATTGGGCAAAATTGGCCAGTTCTAATTCGATTTCTTCCAAGATGCAGTTCTCATTCTCAGATTGCTCATTTAATCTTGATAAATAAACTATTATTGAATTGAATTTCCTTTATGATGCAGTTCTATCATAAGAATACATTGATATAATTCCCAACTCTGAGAAACCAATACTTTCGGAGATATAATTTGTCTGTTTGAACTAGAGTGCCAGAAAGCTCCTGTCCACAGGGCTTGAACCCATTTTTTTTAAGTAAGGTACGTTTAGTAGGTGTAAAACTAAATAAAGTCGATATATACGGTTAAAAAATTCTTAAATCATTTTTCTCAATACACATCAGATAAAGTACCATTAAATGTGGTTTTATAAATGCAACAAGAAAATCTTACGTGTTACAACTTTTTTCCTCCCATTTTCGTATTTGGGTATGTCGATTCTACCATAATATGCTATTCAGCCTCATGTTACAACCAAAAAAATTATTTTTGTCGGCCAATGAACTATTAAACACCGATGCAAAGAAGCAAAGTTAAAGATACACAATAAAAATAAAATTGAAATTAAAATGAAGATTCGTAGTAGCGAGAGTTGAAACACCATCACAGGTGAAGATTTTCTCGATTTTTTTGAAATACCATTAATTTTGAAAATACGTAATATTTTAAAATATTTTTCTGAAGTATAACTATTATGACTTGGCCTATCACCCGCTTAAAGCTTGACGTCGACTTCTGGGGCACCCTGTTTATGTAGGTAAACCTACCGGTATCGGTTCGGACGAATTTATTTTCGCAACTTTTTGCAGCTTTCCTCTGCCACTGGACTACTGGCCTTAAGAGTGATTAACAGTGATACAACGATGTTAGGTGAAATACATCTTAGATGCAAAAAGTAAACTTTTTGCACGATCGTAAAAAAATATAGTTTACGTATTCTCGTTAAGAACTGAAAGCTTGGGTATCGATGTCAATCCGAAAAATTCCCAATAATTGAAATACCAAATGAAGCTACAGCAGATTTATTATCTGATAAATATAAAAAATTGTTTAAAATATTTTTTGGACACAAACTTTGTTATATTACTGAAAACTACTAGCCTATTTAGGACAAAAATTAGAGATAATCAGCCATCGATCTTATGGTCAATGTTACATGCTATACTTTCAATCAATGAAAGTGTCAAAAACCGACATTTCCCCAAATTAATTCCAATTTCTAAAGTAGGATAACGGTCCAAGAAATAATAGTGTGTATATTAATCAGAGCGTGTAATGATAGCTATGTTAATACTCATGAGAACGAAGTTTGCAAAGCAAGCCGGTAGGCTACCTTTGTAAATATTCGATTGTTCGAATATTCTATCATTACAAGCTCGTTGAATAATAAAATATACCCCAGTAGGTACCTACAATTTCGAGTTATCGATATTGCAAAATACATAAATACAGGGTCTTTATAAATAAATGTAACATCGTAGTTGGTTCTGAAACCCTCTCATTTTGCCGATTCAGATGCATGCTGTTCATATTTGCAATTCCAGCCACAGAATTTATAATATACGCATAACCTCACATTCTACTTTGTGTACATAGGCAATTAATAAATGATGAGTTCCAAAATTATTGTCACTGTGAGATTACTTTTCCTCCCGTCCCAGTTTGGACCATTTTTTTTATTATAACGTGCGTTAAAAAGAATCGTGGTCAAGCAGGCTATGAAATGTCAATATTCTGCGTCTGAATGTAGTTCAGACATTGCAACATTTAAAATTCCATAGCCTACTTGACCACGAATTTTTTTGAACGTGCGTTACAAAATAAATTAATTTAATAGTATACAGTATGGTGCAAATGAAAGGAATAAATTCGTTATTCCGTAAACCGGCGACTTTAAGGAAAAATCCTGAAACCCGTCGATTTTTATTTTTAAACGGGCTATTCGTAAGGATACCTTTTTATTTTTGACGTCATCTATGTGAGCGTGATGACGTCATCGATAAAATTTTCAGATGGAAAGGTGAGTGTGGTAATACATTATTTGAGAGGTCTTTTAAATACCTATTCAGCCATATCAATAATGTACAAAAATTGATTTTTGTATTTGTATTTTGTATTTTATTATTATTATTTAATATGACGTCAAAAATAAAATGACGTCAAAAATAAAATGGTTTCCTTACGAAAAGCCTGTTTAAGAATAAAAATCGACGGGTTTCGGGATTTTTCCTTAAAGTCGCCGGTTTACGAAATAACGAATTTATTCCTTTCAATTGCACCATACTGTATATAGTTCGCATTAAGTTTGTAGAAATTTAAATTTTCAATTAAATGAATTTTTGGATTTGAGTTTTATTACACGTGATTTTGGGTAAATGGATAGATAGATTATATTAACTAACTTGATATTTGCTCGTGAAAACCTTGAGTAGGTATGTTATATTAACTTATATGTATAAATTAGCTTTAATGCTTACTGTGTCTGAACTGTCATACGATAAATAATAATAATAATAAATAATAAAGTGGGTAAATGGCATAATTGCTGAGCCTAACTCCTTCTCTGGGGTTAAAACAGACCTTGCGATGACCAGAGTAAGGTAATTTGATTGAAAGAATGATGAATGATAAATTTCACTCCGTCTAAGGAGTTTTCTTTCAGAAAAAATCGAGCTGATGGAATCGAGAGTGCATTATTCATTGGTTGGGATTATATTCTCCTAAGTCATTTTCAAGAGATATCATATTAGCTATATTGAACGTATATGTTCCCTTGTGTTTGAATGGAAGAATTTTTGAAAACCTATTTAGAATTTTTGAGATGTCAGTACGATAACTGAATCCATACTGTTGAACTAATTTTAATGTTCGAATGCAGTTAATGAATCAATACAAATGGACAGAATACATTGAATAACTGTAAGATAACTCCCAGTTTGAGAGTATGGCCATTTGTGAGAATTCTAACAATGAATTACATCAAATGTTCAAAATGTGCTCCATATTATTCTCAAGGCATTTATAAATTCTTTTCCGTTTGTTGTCAAATAATTTTTTTAACATTCGTGCCAATATTTTGATAGTACATTGTTATTAATAGTCGATGCCATAGTTTCGCTCCGAATTGGAAGACCTAGAGCTGAAGGCAAAAATTTGTTGCTTTCAAAATTTCATTCAAATCAGTCCAGCAGTTTGACCTGTGCGTTGATCATCAGTCAGACAGGACAAACTTCTTTATAAATATAGAAAAAGTCTAGTAAGCCAATAGTCCGCTTAGCCATTAATCTGCCTATCCATTAATCTACCTAGCGACCTAGCCAATAATCCGCAAATCTATTAATCTACCAAGCCATCAATCCGCCAAGTCTCATCGAAATCGGTTAGGGCATTTTAACCTATAAGGCTCGCTTCACAGCCACACGACACGGTTTTATGTATGGCAACGACACAAACGCTCGAGCTCTCCCACAGGCTCGCTACACAGTCGTGTAAACGACACCGGTATCCGATTCTTGGGTGAAGGCTTGAGTGATGGCTTTCACAGCTATCCGGCCGAGTCGTGGTCGTGTGAACGACACACGGCTGCCGTGCACGTCTCGAAGGTGTCCGGCAGTCCCCTCGAGCCGTGCAAGGCAGCCGTGTGTCGCCTTCAATTCATTCAAGCCTTCACCCAAGTGTGGAGCGAGCCTGTAGGAAAGCTCGAGCGTTTGTGTCGTTGCCGTACATAAAACCGTGTCGTGTTGATGTGAAGCGAGCCTTAACCGATTGCAGTATCACATATCGGCAACAGTTGTGAACCCACTCAAACACACACACAACGTTTCATCGAAATCGGCGAGGCTATTCTTGAGTTCCTATAAACTGATTGCGGTGCAATTCGTGAATTTGCGAAATTTCGTATTTTGAGGAACCACGACGTGAACCATCTGACGTTTCGCGAAAATTTAGAGTGTTTTGATTGGTCAAAAATATCGCGAAATCGCTGGAAAATTAACGTTTTTCTGGTATTTAAAAAAAACTCTCGTTCGGAAGTGTTAACGAAATGTATGCATTTCGTCAATTTTAAGTTTGTTCTACGTTCCTTAGGCCCACATGCGTGAAATATAGGGTTCAAATATCCAGCACAGCCTTAAGTAACTTGGAGTTTTATTTGTTCCATGTTTAACCCTGCGATTTCATTGCGCTAGAGAAAATTAACTCCGAGTTAGGTAACGCGTTTCCCTCTTTGATTTTAATAGCGTGAAAAGGCGTTTCTGTGGTTTTTACTATAGTTCCAAGATGCATAGAATAATAAGGTGTGGACACTCCCTACTAATTCCTGTTAAAATTTTCGGCCGAAAAACGGACCTAGAACTGTCAAATCACGTAGTTTACGTACTACTTCACTTTATTAACGATGGTGCCGCTGGAGTCGAATTCGGAGATTCTGACAAGGGAATAAATGAAAACATTGAAAACTGACAAGCGACAAAGTTCACTTTCCAACGTTGATAGTTCGTAAATCCAAATTAAAAGAATATAATAAAGCAGTTTATTGAAAAATCAATTCACTTTTTGATTAATCAGACATCTGTTCGGACATTATATGTAAACCCCATTTATTTGGAACAGAAATTTCATCTTGCCAAGAAATAATGAGGTCAAATAAGGGATTTATCAGTAAAGAAGTTTCTTTGGAACATTTTGAATGGAACTGTAAATGAAGAAATCTGTGAAACGAATATATATTCAAATGTATTAATTACCTTTATCATGTAAGGCTCATTTAAATTGAGCATTTTACTTATTATTTTCGATGTATAATTTGAAACATCATCAAAACATTCTCATGTATACAGCATTTTTTCAGTTACCTATAATACCCCTTGACAACTTTTTATGTTCTCAGCAATTAGATTGCAAGATATATTTGATTCGATAGCTATTATTCAGAACTAAGTATACTGATGAAATATCGAAAAATGATTCATTAAATTGATAAACTAATCAAATAGAGGGTAGTGTACTACGTTTCAATCTTTTATTCAATATATATTCACTAGAAAAATATTTTGAACAAACAAATTTTCAAATTTTCAATTAGAAGCCAGTTGCCATTCTTGTCGTGTAACAATATCCTTGAAACAAATAATATTATAGTGTAAGAGCGACAAAAAGAATGAAGCTTAAGGAAAGCTATTCAACTTTGATGAAATCACACTGTGTGGTTGCTCTGAACTTTGTTCTCTGCTAGTCCTTTCATCGTTGACAAATAATACTGTTAGTTTTCATAACATGTCATTTCATTCCTTCTCAATATATAACTAAATTGTATAATGAATATAATTATTAATTAATAGAGTTATACCTTAATGTTTCAACTTTCAAAACAGTTTATGTTCATCAACCGGCAAGATTATAGTAAATCAACAAGTCTAAGCGTTCTCCTATGTTGATTTATTAACAATTAACGGTATCAGCGATCTTTCAATATTATTAATATTATAAATAATACCTATCTTGATACAAGAAATCTGCCCCTGATGCGGCAAGAATAAACAATTGTTAAAAAAACTATATTCGCATAAAAACGAAGTATTTTCGGAATAAAAATAGTATTTGATTGAAATAGTTCTGGATACTCGTTCAGAGTTCACACAGCAAACATTTGGCATACTTTCGGCGCGGAAAACAAGAACGTTGAACAAAATACTCAAAATACTAAATTTCAGCAAACGGTACCACTTTCCACAATAAACAAAGATTCGAATTTAATTTGGCATGTCGATAATTTTGTCCATAAAATTTCTACTGCCGGCATCTATCGGCGAAAACTGAAGTAAAACAAAATCCTTGTATTTTGACAGTATTTGGACCGCAAATCGGCCGAAAATATGTCAAAGAGTGTCTTCACCATGTATTCTATGCATCTATTATAGTTCACACTGTTCACAGAATATTGTGTATCTTTTGTCATGTCAGTCTGTTTTGTGATAATTTGAATTTGATAATCTGTCGATTTCGTATTCTGCTGTTGAATTGAACAATTCAAATTGTTAATAAAAATGGGACGAAATCTCGTGTACGTGCCCCAAACTATACGCATGAAGATAATCCGCCGTATTCACAAAGCATTCAATCTCTGTTAAGTCTTATCTGAGTCCTAACCTAAATGTGGATTCATGCAGCCCAAATTAACGAGTATCGAGTAACAATTAACAATTACAAATAGTGAGTAAAAGTTGAACTTCATATATCTCAATGAGAGTGTTCATGCAGCCAAGTAACAATTATCAATTAAGAAATAAGAAGTAGAAGTTCGCCAACTTTTAACTATCTACTTCAATTGAACGAGATTTTGTACTTGTACTCAACTCGTGCGCAGCTGAACGCAGATTACACAGTCCGATGATGTAAATATAACCTCACTTTGTAAAATATTTAATTTATTTGGTGTGTATTTATGTGGGTTTCGTGTTATCACATTGGAAAATTGAATTACAAATACTTGTTTTCAAATAAAGGGGGAACAGAGGTAATTTTGAAAAATTAATACCTCGGATCTTTGACTTGTGGGTTATTATTTCTTAATTGTTAATTTGAGTGCATGAATGCTGCATTTTTGTACTCGGTAATTCATAATTGATATTTGATACTTTTTAATTGATAATTGTTATTTGATGCTGCATGAATCCAGACTAAGTTAACGTATTTAACTGTGAAACAGGCCTGTCTCACCACCGTTAGGACCTAAGTTAGGACCTAACGGAGTTTGAATGCTTTGTGAATACAGCGGTATGTCTTAGTTATCGACATTATATCTAAATATAAAGAAATTATAGTGAACAAAAAAACCGGTAGAGCCAACCTTCAGCATAAGCAGAAAGCTTGGCTGGAAGTGACGAATGAATTTAATCCTACCACCACTGATTATTATCGAAAGTTTGCAGCGGAATAATGAAAACCTGAAAATAAAGGCAAGTGCAAAGAAAATTGCATCTAGTGCAAAAATGGATATTCCAATTAAGTGTTCCTGTTTGAATTGAAATACGTGCCCTGTGTCTCTTATTCATCATCAGAAAGTAGTAATATTCCATTAGTCATCTCAAACTACACAATCAATACAAACAAGTAACAGATCACTGCCAACATTTTATTCATTATTTACCAGAAATTCAACACAAGTCTCAACTGTCAACTATTCAAATTGAAAACGTCAATTTTGACATTAGTAACCAGGAGTTAGCGATTTAACCCTGCCATTTTGCGGGGTTAGATTTGTATAGTTTTAACTCTGTGTTAAGTTATAACTCTTGAAGGACAAATGAGAAATCAATTTAAGGGGTAATATTTAACTCTGAGTTAATTAGAATAACTCTCATTCATAAGTGTTCCTTAGAAAATCCCGACCTTCAAAATTTCTCCCTAGGAGGCGATAGGTTTACAAATTCACCCTAAAAACGTCAAAATCCGTTGCCATTACATAAATTATATTGGTATATTGGAAGAAATATTGGGATAATTAAATAGAATGAGAAGTAAGTTGGTTGGCTGGAAATATTTCAAAACGAATTAGTTCGGGAAGGTTTGAGCTAAAGGAATAAGAATACTCTTTGCTTTTCCCCGACTACCTTCCCAACTAATTCCTGTTGAAAGGGATTAAATATATCCTTACATAGTATAAAACCAAGTCGCTTCCCGCTGTCTGCTTATGTATGCTTAGATCTTTGTATGCTTAGATCTTATGCTATGTATGCTTAGATCTCTTAAACTACGTGAAGGATTTTGATGCGGTTGATAATACATGCATAATATATTAGAGAAACACTGATAATTTCAGAGGTTTCTAATGTGATGTCGTAAATAACCACATTTTTTTGCGCCTACATTGCAAACGCTGGCTGAACCCTACGAGATAGATCAAAATAATGTAGTACAGTATGGTACACCTTAAAAAGGTCTACAAAAAAGTCCGCGATGGTATATGTCAATTTCTTAAGGATAACCCATTTTCTATCCTTTACATTCTACGAGCAATAATGGCTTGATTACCAAGCTATTTTGAGCAATACAGCATTGATCCTTATCCAATTAAGTACCTTAAATGCATTGTGCATTTAATATTGATTTAATATTGATCAATATGGCCCAGCATGTAATTTAAATGAATATTTTCGAAGATATCGCAGATTTAAAATGCAGGGACATAGCGGTTGCGGTGGTACCGACCGGGGGGCCGGCACAGCCAGGATAGGGATAGAAATCGAATACAGAGAGCCAGAGAATCATCTGTAGAGCGTGAGGCTCGCCTCAGCCAGGATATATGTATATATATATAGATTTGATTCCCCAAATTCCTCTGATACCATCAGATTTACTGAACCAATTTAAACGCCTATAATTTCCGGTGAAGATATATTTTGCAATGACCATTAATAAATCCCAGGGTCCAACTTTTAACGCTGAAGGCTTATATTTGAGCGTTGAATGTTTTTCACATGGCCAATTATATGTTGCTCTTTCAAGAGTAACCTCTGAAGAAAACATGTTTGTATTGTCTAACGACAAAAATGCTGTGAACGTTGTATATAAAGAAATTCTGTAGTATATTTAGTATCAGCATTTCA
Organism: Halyzia sedecimguttata; assembly: GCA_937662695.2. Lineage (NCBI taxonomy): Eukaryota > Metazoa > Arthropoda > Insecta > Coleoptera > Coccinellidae > Halyzia > Halyzia sedecimguttata. The sequence goes on from OW569411.2 coordinate 79,167,690, forward strand.
ACCGTGCGAAGCCGAGTTAAATATATAAGTATCATCATTAATTTGAACAGTATTAAAATATTCAGTAATTAATAGATACTGATGTTACTTTCTATATAATACACTAATACAGAATATTCCTTCCTTAGCTTACTTATATAAAATAATTAGATTCATATGAATTTCGTGTTTATTTGGACGTTATTAATGCTATTATCATCAGGAATAATCGCTTGATAGCTTGTTAAAATCTTCTGAAATAATTATCTCATAGGATGGACCGATTAGGTTGCCTGAAATTAATAAATACAATCTCCAAACCACATCCATATCTTATAGGCAACGAACTTGAAATATTTTGATTTTGGATTCTCTAGAGATAGGTTTCACAAGACTTCGATCAACTTGAGTATATATACCTATTAAAATGTATGGTTGCGTCAAAAATGAACCGAAATTCAACATGAAATCGCACTGATTCGAAGATCAACTGCATTGCAATCAAAGTTTTGTGATATCCATCATATATCAGAAAGCTCAAACCTGCCGAGAAGTTTACCTCTTTATTGAATGTACGTTTTTGGTGGGATTTCTCATTTATGTACCTTATCTCAGATGTTCCTATCGTGTGTGGATAATTGACACGGAAATAAATAACAGCACCGCATAATATGGAGAGAATATTATTCAATTCCTATTGTTCTCCTCTGAAATGCCATAAAATTCGATAAATGCATTTCAAACCAAAACAATGAATAGGTACCCTAAATTAATGACAATGAGAAATTTTCTCAATATACTGAATTCTATTATGCCCCATGAAATATGTTTCAAATTTCTCCTATGAATTATACAAAACCAATTAACCATCTCAACAATCAAGCACCACCCGATGTTGTATTAATTCAGCTCTTGAATGGTACCTACTCTTCATTTGCGTAGCTACACAGTTCCCCTTGTCTACATCGATTATTCAAGCTCTCGTTTATTTAGAAAGTCATACAATTAACCCACAGCATCCGCGAAATGGCATACGCTATCAAAAATGTTTTTGTACTGTCCATCTGGAATTATAGACTCACAATGAAGTTGATTGCATATAACAGAAGTAACAGAACTAAGAAGAGCCAAAAATCCATGTCATCTTCAATACAATAGATGTAGTATGTTGTTCCTGTATACACAAGACTATTGAAAGGTTTTCTATTAATGCATCATGATTTACAGTTACCAGGTCAATAGAAACTTCTACTTGTATCACAACGTATTAGAATCCATTCGATTCACTTGTCTTGAGACAGGCAGTGAATTTTTTTTCAAAGGGATACTACACTGCTCACATCTAAAAATGTGCGGTTGACCTATTTTCATATAACTTCTTTACTGTATTAAGAAGAAACTTTCAAACTTGTGCCCACAAACTTTATAGTTCTCATGAATGAAAGAAAGAAATTCCTATCTTTGGTTTTTTGTATTCGATAGAAAAACAAGATATGAAGCATTTGGCCTCACAGATATATTCTGTTATTGAATTTAAGTCGAACGTTGAATTTTCAAAAATTGGTTTAAGCACTGACCTGAAGTCGAGAGCGTTTGCGCGCATATTCTATTGTCTATCCACCTCTATTGGGCACTCTTAATCGAATTTACCATCGGTATAGACCATTTTCTCAGCTTTTATAAGATATGAATTTATGAATACATTTCATACCATTTTGATGACTTGAGTAATGAGAGAATCGTTTAAGATCATGGAATTTTTAATTCTGACAAATATGTCAGAATTCAAAATTCTATGATATGATAGAATACATAATAATGTATTCTATCGTTAAATATCTAATAATATAACAAAAAACTCACGTCTCAAGTAATTTTATTGAAAGATCGACTTAAAATTCAGTAGATATACTATCCGTCCAAGATCCACAGATAGAACACAGACAGATAGAATTCGCATTCTTTGAAAACATAGAAGTACGATGTTTTATTGAAATTTTGAAAAATCATATTTCCGAAAGTATTAGCTTGTTAGATATGAAATTGACAACAATGGATACTTATGATGGAACTGCATTTTGAAAAAATTGAATTTTGTAATGTAAAAAAGAATTGTTTTTCGTTATTCCGAAAACACCAGGCATTTAGCCCAATAACGGACATAACCGAGATATTTATCTCCCAAACCTACTCTGAAAATTTCAACCGTCTAGCTCATTCCGTTTGAGAGTTATCGTGTTAACGGCCGGCCGGACAGAATTGATTTTGACCCCGAATTCTTGATCAGTGAGTCAAACCAAATCATTTAAGACCATTTTCAGCCAAAAATTCTAAAATTACAGAAATTTGGCAAATTGATAAACACTCTGTTCCGAGGAACAAGAGCACCAAAAAGTGTATTATTTGATGAGAAGAATTAAATCGTGTTAACGGCTGGACCGGCCGGACACAATCGATTTAGACCACGGATTCTTGATCGGTGAGTTGGACCAAATCGTTTAAGACCATTTTCAAACAAAAATTCTAAAATTACAGACATTTGGGCAAATTGATAAATATCATTGGAAAACATTCTGTATCCCAGAAACTATCCGTCCGATATCGTTGAAATTTATTGAGTTATGAATTTGCATCAAGTAAAAACCATAAGCATTAAAGTTTTCACTCCGTTGTAACGCCACTGGCCCTAACATCTGCCAATTCCTGGGTACGTGGCTAATACGGAAAGCACTCTGTATCAAGGAACAAGAGCGCCAAAAATGAGAATTACGGGAAAATGTTCTTTAGGAAATAGATTCATTTGACCCATCAAACCATTTTTCGCTATTCCTGACAGGGGAAGAAAATCCATTATTCCGTACTTTTGACGCTCACTCTACAGGGTGGGTCACGGTCGATGGTACCCTGGACTTTTACCATCGATCTAAAATATTTTCAGCACCGGTGTTGCTGCTTATATCAATAAGTACTGACAATTTTGATAGTTCAAATGGAACACCCAGTATATTATTACCTTTTTCGATTTCCGTAATCTCCTGATTATTTATGTATCAACTTCATCATCCCTATCCCTAGCAGTTTTCGAGTAACTGATTGATTTACTTCTTTTATTGTGCAAAATAGTTCAAATTATACATTCATTACTTCGGTACTTGCAATCCCAGGAAGCTGAAATTTCGGGTATGGATTACCAATATCCCGTGTATCATTTACGTTTAATGAAATACGTCTCTTATCTTACAGGGTTGTTCAAAATCCGAGGCTTTTCCGAGAAATACTAAAACGAACAATGCCGAAGCGAAGATAACATTTTAAATGGATTAAATTATTTTAACGCAAATCCTATTGCTTTCACCAGAAGTGCAGAATAAGATTTAGGTCTAACCTGAACATTCTGCATGATCTTACTACAATTTGATCGCATTTACCGTGAAGAATAAACAATTTCATCAAAACTTCATTTGTATAATTATTGCCTTTCATTTGAATGATTTTTCGATAAAATCTCCGTTCAAAATTCAACAATACTTTACAATCGATGCCAATTGTTAAATTATCATAATTTACATGTTCTACGACATTTTATGAATAGCTAATACAAAATATCTAGCTCAATTCATTTTCATTGGCATGAAAACTTGCTTTTAATTCGGAAACCTTACAATTTAGATATAGGAACATATTATATCTTTTGAAAAGAAATTCAATTCTCTTTCAATACATCTTATGATATACAAGTCATTCCATTTGAAAAAATTGGTTCAAGCCCTGTTGGCACTCTTGTTCAAACTTTGACAAATCATATCTCCAAAATTATTGGTCTCTGGGAATTATATAAATGGATTCTTACGATAGAACTACATCATGAAAGAAATTCAAACAGATCGATTCTCCCCAATAACGAACTTATCCGAGATATTAATTCCTCAAATCTACTCTGAAAATTATATTATATCAATTAAAACTTAGACAATATTCCACTTTTGTTTTTAATGGAGATGTTCTGAACTCAATTTGATTATCTATCTTACTAAAGAATATATTTCCATCATCATATGGATTATCCACGGACATTATTCTGTCACCTTAAAAGTATAATATCATATCATCCTCATAATTCCACGATAGCTGAGGTTATTTCATTGGACATTTTGCAATCATACTTTGTTTTCTAGAACACGAGGTGTATTTTATATCAAGAATAACGAACCAGAAATAATTTTGACATTTATCTCTCATATGAAAATAAGATGGCATGTAAGAACACAGATCATACAATAATTCATGGATAGAATAATTAAGTAGGTGCAGCATTCTGTGAAAACATAAAATTACGATTCATTATTGAAATTTCGAAAAATCATATCTCCGAAACTATTAGCTTGATAGAGTTGAAAATGATATCAATGGATTTTTATAATGGAACAGCATTTTAAAAAAATTTGTAATGTAAAAAAAATTTGTTTTTCGTTACTCCGAAACCTTCAGGCTGATTTTGCCCAATAACGAACTTCACTGAGATATTTATAGCTTTAACCTATTCTGAGAATTTCAACTGCCTAGCTCATTCTGTTCCAGAGTTATTGTAGAAACAAAATAAAAAAAATTAAAATTTTTTTTTATACTTTCTGGCAAACCGATCAATACAAAACTTCGCATGCATATAAAGGCCACCATTTTACAATTTTATGCTAAATTTCAGTCAGATCGAGTGATCGGTTTCGAAAATATTCATAAAAAATATTTTTACTAAAAATGGCTATAACTCGGAAACTGCTAGGTGGATTCTGCCCGTTAATGAACTGCTCCGGGATATTTACGCTCCAAACCTTCCCTGCAATTTTAAATCCTCTAACTCCTTTCGTTCGAGAGTTATCCTGTTAACGGCAGGCCGAACGACGGCCGGATAGAATCGATTTCGACCTCGGATTCTTGATTAGTGGGTAAAACCAAATCGTTTAATACCATTTTCAGCCAAACATTACAGACATTTGGGCCAACTGATAAGCACTCTGTTCCTCGGTACAGAGCGCCAAAAACGCACTTTTTATCGTTTAGGTATGTCTCGGAAAAGCCTCGGATTTTGAAGAACCCTGTATGATTAGAAACGTATGTACTATACGTATATAATACACGGGATATTATTAATCCATACCCGAAATTTCGACTTTCTAGGATTTCAAGTAACAAAGTAATGAATGTTGAATTGAAGCTATGTTTTGCACAAAAAAGGTAAATCAAATAATTACTCGAAAACTGCTAGAGATAGAGATGATGAAGTTGCCACTGAATTAATCAGGAGGCTACGGCGGATCGAAAAAAGCAATAATATATAGGGTGTTCCAATTGAAATATCAAAGTGTTTAGTACTTTTTGATATAAGCGGCAATACCGCAGCTTATAGATCGATGGAGCAGTGGTTCCTAGCCAAGGACTCAAATTTTCAATAAAATCGTTTGTGCCGTTATACGTAAAAGTCCAGAGTACCATCAACCGTGGCCCACCCTGTATAATGCTATAAACATTCAATGAATCGTTTAGGCAACGAAAGCAGCAAAATGCATGCACACAACTAAATATTTGTATATATTTAGGAAAATGAGGAAAACAGTTTCCCAACAAGCTACTTTTTCCTCAGATCAATGAACTAGTGAAAACAACTCAATCAAAAACTCTCACTACTAGTAAAATTAGATGTCGCATCTAGTGGAACAACTACTTGCTACCAAGATACTTTCGAGCATTCGCAGAAACTCGATATCAACAGGAAGTGCAACGTTCTATTACAAAATACATACACATGCGAATCTCTATTTCCCAGGTGAAGGCGAAGTTCACTGACAAGTAAATACGATATTTTACAAGAAAGCTTTATGACACACTTAAGCTGTCCTACTTTGCACCGTTAAACCTGAGATAATTGCAATGCACTTCCTCGATATATTCGACTTCTTGGCAGATGACTACTGATTGGTAGATGTAAGTTAAGTAATCAATGTGACAATTCTTGAATTTCACAAAATAACTATCAACAAAATAATTCTAAAGATTTTCATTAACGTCTGACGAAGGAGTCTGATATAGACTCCGAAACGTTACGATATAGTTGTTTCTTCGTTGATGTTGTTTCGTTGTTGTTTGTTAGGCAACATTGTTCAATTGATTGCTTCTGACAAATATCTTGTGTTTCTTACTCAGAAGAAACTTTTAATATATATTCTGTATCACAGAAACTCAAAACCTGATTCGAATACGATCTGATCTATATTGTTGGAGATATTGAAAACATATTAGAAGCCGGACATCCTTGTGTGAGTTCAGTAGCGGGATGGGAGACCGTTGCCACAATAACTTACGAACGGAAAGAAATAGCAACTTGCAATTTTCAGGATAGGTCACACCCGAATGCGGCAGTTAAGTTCGTTAATGGGCATAATCAGCCGAACGGTTTCGGAGTTATATCAATATGAACTTTTGTTTTCATTTTATCAACAACTCAAAAAATTTGAATCTGATCCAATAAAAACTTAGTAATTACTTGTAGAATGACAACGCACTATTTTTCGCGAAATTTTGGGGAAAAAAAATAAAGAATCCTATAACTATTCAGACAAAGGATGACACAACTCTGAGCAATTTTTAACTGAAAATTATTCGGATTTCTCGCATTATTTTTGTTTGTGTTTAATTTTTTCGTTCATTTTATTCATGTTTGTAGATTAAAGATAATTATCATGATTTTTAAATGGTGAAATTATATTTATGACTAATAAATAATTTTTATTAGTGTGTGAAATTTTTCTGATATAAGAGTATGTACTCTCAAAACAGATTGGGAGTTATTGGCAATTCTAAATAAAAAGTTATACCAACATTCATGTCAATTGAAGAGAATAATAATTATAATAATTTAACATAAATGTTCAATGATTAACGTCATGTTTAGAATGTGAAAGGCAAGTACCTAATGTAAGATTATTGATGTGTAATCCTTTAGATAAACATTTAAGTATACTTTGGGAGGTATATTCATTATTAAATGGTTCCTCTCTGGATTTTCTTTCCCAAACTCTGAAAAATATCCATTAAAAAAAAAAAATTGGTTCAAGCCCTGTGGAAAGGAGCTTTGGTGCTCTTGCTCAAATTTTGACAAGATTTGTTGTTATTTAACAAGATTAAATGAGCAATCTGAGAATGAGGACCATGGAAGAAATCAAATTAAAATAGCTGAAATGAATTTGACTCTCTCTTATAGAACAGTATGACCTGTACGAGTATGAACATAGATCACATAATAATTCATAGATTCATAGAATAATTACAGCATTCTGTGAAAACATAGAAGTACGATTCATTATTGAAATTTCGAAAAATCATATCTCCGAAAGTATTAGCTTGTTAGAGTTGAAAATGATATCAATGGATTTTTATGGAGAAACTGCATCTTAAAAAAAATTGAATTTGAAATTTTAAATTTGAAAAGTAAAAAAAATTTTTTTTTTTCGTTACTCCGAAACCATCTGGCCTATTTTGCCCAATAACGAACATAACCGAGATATTCATCTCACAAACCTACTCTGAAAATTTCAACTGCCTAGCTCATTCTGTTCGAGAGTTATTGTAGAAAAAAAATTTAAAATAAATTTTTTTTTTTACATTTTGCTGCAATCCGGTCAATAAAACACTTTGCATGCGTATAAAGGCCATTATTCTACAATCTGATGCTAAATTTCAGATAGATCGAGTGATCGGTTCGGAAATATTCCGAGATATTTATACTCCAAACCTACCCTGCAAATTTCAATCATCTAACTCCTTTCGTTCGAGAGTTATCGTGTTAACGGACGGCCAGCCAGCCGGACGGCCGGACAGAATCGATTTCGACCTTGGATTTTTGATCAGTGAGTCGAATCAAATCGTTTGAGACCATTTTCAGCCAAAAATTCTAAAATTACAGACATTTGGGCAAATTGATAAGCACTCTGTTCCGAGATACAAGAGCGCCAAAAATATTATCTTGTGAATTGCTCCTGGGTTAGAAACGTCAGTTATTTGTCAGAATCAATCTATCGAACAATGTTGCCTAACAAACAATAACGAAACAACATCAACAATAAAAAAACTATTCCGTAACGTTTCGGACTCTATATCTGACTCCTTCGTCAGACACTAAACGAAAATCTTCAGAATTATTTTTTTTTTATGATGGTTATTCTGAAATTTATGATATAAGAAATTATTTCTCGAGATTAACTTGTCCGAATCTGTTTCGAGAGTATTGAAATGACAGAAAAATTTCACACTTTAATAAAAATTATTGATTTCTCAAAAATTTCATTTTCACATTAACAAATGGCGAATATTATCTTTATTGTACGAACAAGAATAAAATGAATGAAAAACTTCAACACAAAGAAAAATAATTTTGAGTACAAAAATTGCTCATGTTGAGTCATCCTTTGTCTGAATACTTATAGGATATAAGAATTAGTACATCATTGCCACACAGGGTGAAAGATCAATCTAGCTAGTTCAAAAAATGGAGTCGAAATCTATTTATTCAATAATTCAATTCAATTCAATAAATTTAAAAAATAAAACACTCTGTACGATAGTGCCAAGCAATATTGTTTGTTTTATTGCTGAATTGCTCCTCTACGCTCATATAAATAAAAGAAATTTTCAGTGTTCACGTACAGGGTGAACTAATATTAGTAATGATAGAAAATGTACAAAATTTTCCTAGTTCAATCCTGATTTTTATAATTTGAGATGTGCTAAAATAAAGTGCCCGGAAAGAGTGATATAACATCAAACTTTGTAATATGTCAATTGATTGGTTTAATATTTATTGAACTTTCACATTTCGTTCCACATGTCCTCGATGAACTTGATCCCGTCTACAGCTTATGTTGCTAGAAGTGGCGTTACATTGAGGTATAAGATTTCCCCAGGATGCAGCTGGGCAGAACTAAGTTAATTTAGTTAATGTTCGATAAAACGTTGACCTATTAAATGGATACTCGGTTTTTGACCCCGAATCTAAATAAGTAGCTAGCAAATTTGATTCGTCATAATTCTTACCTTGCAACTATAAGTAAGAATTTTTTCCCGAATAGAGTAATATGAGTTCTATATCCTGTTAAAAGACACTTCTTCGAGAATACCTGTATTAATTAGTCCCCTTTTTGGAACTATTGTTTCCCGTAGGGGAGCTCCGATAGTTTTGCTCAAATGACTGTAATTTTGGCTGAAAATAGTCTCAAACGATTCATCATCACATGGATTATCCAAGGACGTTATATTATCACCCAAAAATTATGATATTCTATAATCCTCATAATTCTACGATAGGTGAGGTTATTTCATTGGTCATTTTGTATTCAATCATACTTTGCTTTCTAGAAAAGGAGGTATTTTATATCATGAGTCAAAATTTTGAATAGTACCAGAAATAAATATGACATGTCTCAGTTATCGGTAGACTTTCTATAGTCTAAGTCGGTAGATGAGATGACATGTATGAACACAAATCATGAACTTCATAGATAAGAATACCGACGTTAATTTTCGATTGCAGCATTATGTGAAATCATAGAATTAGGATTTATTATTGAAATTGTGAAACATCATATCTCCGAAAGTATAAGCTTGTTAGAGTTGAAAATTATATCAATGGATTCTCATGATGAAACTACTTCTTAAAAAAATTGAACTTGAAATTTGTAATGTAAAGAAAAAAATTTTTTTTTCGTTACTCCGAAACCAGATTTTGTCCCATAACGAAATTATCGAGATATTTATCTCCCAAACCTACTTTGAAAATTTTAACTGCCCAGCTCATTCTGTTCGAGAGTGATATATCGGGTGAACGGCCGGGTCCAGCCAGCCGGACCGGCCGGACAAAATCGATTTTGACCACGGATTCTTGATCAGTGAATCGAACCAAATCATTTCAGACCATTTTCATTCAAAAATTACAGACATTTGGCTAAATTGATGAGCACTTTATTCCGAGGAACCAGGGCACCAAAAAATTAAACATAAATCTATGACTTGCCTCATATGTTGGATCTACATACAGCAGCAAATTTGAAAAATCCGAAAAGTATTAGTTCGTTAGAGTTGAGAATGATTTCAATATATTCTTTTGATTGACCAGCCCGCCGGACCGGCCGAACAGAATCGATTTTGACCACGGATTCTGGATCAGTGAGTCGAACCAAAACGTTTGAGACCATTTTCAGCCAAAATTTCGAAAATTACAGACTTTTGGCAAATCGATAAGCACTCGGTTCCGAGAAAAGAGAGCGACAACACACCAAAATCAATAAAGATTCTACGTCTGTAAAAGAATGAAAAGTTGCAGACATTTTATCAAAACATACAGAGAACCTAACATATAGGTAGAAAAAAGTTCTCACGCCAACTTACAGTAAGCCACCTCCTTTATTTAGCCATCCAAAAATACCCAAACCTCTTATTCCACTGAGGCCAATAGTGAGTTCTATTGGATATCCATGTCAAAATTTAGCAAAATATTTACTACAGTTTTTAAACCCATTAACAGGAGAGAAGGAAAGTTTTTTGAAGAACACCAGACACTTTCTTGAAAAACAACAAAATTCATATTCGAACCAAAATTACATTATAATAAGTATTGATGTTGTTAGTTTGGTCCCAAATGTGCCTGTCGATAAGTCCTTTCAATTGATACGAACAAAATTAGAAAATGATGATTCAGTGATTAAAGATTCAAAGTTTAATGCTAAAGATATTATGGAAATGCTTGATAGATGTTTGAATGCCACGTTTTCCAACAAGTTTTTTATCAAAAAAATATTGGGATGGCAATGGATTCTCCTTTATCACCTGTCCTGAGTAATTAATTCATGGAAAATTTCGAAGAAAAATTTACGGATACATATTCGTTGAGACCAAAAAGTTCGGTGGCGATATGTTGATGGTATATTTGTAATTTGGCAACAAGATGAGAAAATTAAGACAAATTTCCTAAATTCAGTTTGGATTTACCGGGTGGCCCACCACAGACGCGGAGCTCATTTTGAGGGAGTAAATTAAGATATTTTGAGAGTATTTTTGTGATGTGTGTAGGGTGTTCAAAAGCACAATTTAAAATTATTTTAATCAACACAGGGTGTTCGAAAACAAAGATATAGACCAAAGTTTAATTTTTTCAAATGTAACACCCTGTATTTGAACTCAAAAATGGAATGGCAAGCTCAAATTATGATTAGTTTCTTCAGATCACTTTATACCTTAGAAGCACCATTTAGGAGAAAATGGCGAAAAATTGAAAATATGGAGTTTTTTTAAATAGCAATTAATGAAGAAACCAGTTACTCCAGCGATACAGACAGTATTTTTTCGAGTAGACATATCGACTACTCCTATATAGAAAAGAAATTAACTTTGGAATATACAGAGTGATCATAATTGATTTTCAAACATCAACTACAAATAATGGTTAAAAACTTTCATATTCCAAATGGCACACCCGGTATTTCTATATCTCGTTGAACGTAAAAATTAATTTCGAAACTATCTTTCCTACACCTAAACCTGATAGTTTCTCACCAATTTTCGACCATTATTTGTAGTTGATGTTTGAAAATTAATTATGACCACTATATTCCAGAGTTAATTTTTTTTTGTATAGGTGTAGCCAATATTTCTACACGAAAAAATACTGTCTGTATTGCTGGCGTAACTGGTTCCTTCATTAATTGCTATTTCAAATAAAATTGGTTCAAGCCCTGTGGACAGGAGGTTTCTGGCGCTCTTGTTCAGACAGACAAATTATATCTCCGAAAGAATTGGTTTCTCAGAGTTGGGAATTATATCAATGTATTCTTATGATAGAACTGCATCATAAAGGAAATTCAATTCAAATAATGGTTTATCAAGATTAAATGAGCAATCTGAGATGAGAACTGCACCATGGAAGAAATCAAATTAAAATAGCTGAAATGAATTTGACTTATAGAACAGGATGACATGTACGAGTATGAACACAAATTAGATAGAATAATTATAGCATTCTGTGAAAACATAGGTGTACGATTCATTATTGAAATTTAGAAAAGCTGCATCTTAAATAAAAATTGAATTTGAAATCTGTTACTTAAAAAAAATTTTTTTTTCGTTACTCCGAAACCATCTGGCCTATTTTGCCAAATAACGAACTCAACTGAGATATTCATCTCCCTAACCTACTCTGAAAATTTCAACTGCCTATCTCATTCCGGTCGAGAGTTATTGTTGAAAATTTTTTAAAAATTTTCAAATTTTTTTTTACCCTTTGTGGTAACCTGGTCAATACAAAACTTCACATGCGGATAAGGGTCATGATTCTGCAATTTGATGCTAAATTTCAGATAGATCGGGTGATCGGTTTCGGAAATATTCATAAAAAATGTTTTTACTAAAATCGGCCATAACTCCGAAACCACTTGATGGATTTCGTCCATTAACGAACTCGTCCGAGATATTTACACTCCAAACCCACCTTGGAAATTTCAATCCTCTAACTCCTTTTGTTCGAGAGTTATCATGCCTACGGCTGGCCGGCCGGACAGAATCGATTTTGACCTCGGATTCTTGATCAGTGAGTCGAACCAAATCGTTTGAGACCATTTTCAGCCAAAAATTAGAAAATTACAGACATTTGGGTAAATCTCTGTTCCGAGAAACTAGAGCGCCAAAAAGACCATATTTTAAATTTTCCGCCATTTTCTCGTAAATGGTGCTTCTAAGGTATAAAGTGATTTGAAGAAAGCCACCATAATTTAAGCTGCCGATTCCATTTTTTAGGTCAAGTACAGGGTGATACATTTAAAGAAGTGTAACTTTGGTCTATATCTTTGTTTACGAACACCCTGTATATATGAAAATAAATTTAAATTGTGGTTTTGAACACCCTACACACTCAACAAAAAATATTCTCAAAATATCTTCATTTACTCCCTCAAAACGAGCTGCGCGTCTGTGGTGGGCCACCCGGTAGAGAGAAATAATCAGTTGTTTCTCTTCTATATATATTTATATAATTGAATATTCTGTAATTAAATCGAATTGAAACTTGGTAATTAGTTATAGAATACCGATGGACAAAATATCGTGAGGATAGTATCACAAAAAAATATTGTTGCTTAAAAAATTTTGTATTTCATAAACTATCTCTCAGATTCCACTGAAATTCTGCGCCAACCTTCAAGCCGCTATTATACAATAGAGTACAGGATTTCAGCTTTGTATTTTAGGAATTATTGTGGAAATAAAATTTCGAACTCTTCCGAAATTTCAAATCATATAAATCTTCGATTTGTAATAACACCTCGATGGCCGATATGGTGCTCGCCTGCCGCGCAGGATATTCGGGTTCGTATCCACGCTGAGTAGGTTCCCTATTTAAGTTATTTGAAAATATGAATTTGGGTTCATGCAGTATTTTTTAAGGATGCCTGAGGCGTGAATAGATAATAGAACATCCACGCATAAGCTCCTGACCAGAGTTTTTTTGGCTATTTTCTCATTATGTAGCAGTGGTTCATAAAGATTAGATAAACTCGTACAACCTATACAGTTTGGAAAAGCCAAATGGAATAAAATCATTATCTTGGTTACTGTACATATTCATGGGAAATCCCGAAACGCGTCAAATTCAAATTTTAAATTGTCATTCTTCTTCGTAAAAATGCGAACCCTACCTTTAACATCCAATTTTTCAAATAGGAAGAATGGGCTTGTGATACATCATTTGAAAGGTCTCGTCATTATCTATTCAGAAATGTTCTCACTTTCATATATATTGCAAAAATCAAATTAGGAAAAACTTACCATGTGATTACCGAAATTCATTATAATATTCTCTCGAATATTCCCAAATCTTATTACAATAATACTAAACTTATTTGCCTTCACGATGTGATAGAAAGAAAATGATCACTCCTGAAATTTTGAATAATGTTGGAAGAAAATTTTTTTTGGGGTTAGGATGTTGTCAAGGAACTCGTGGTGTACTCTTTGATCATCTTTGATTAACATTCATAAATTTTTAGCTACATTTAATATTACATTTTAATTTTTGATATTGTACCAAATTTCGCTAAACACTTGATTTATTTTTTTCTAATTTGATTTTAGAAATAACCATGGAAGTGAAAACATTTCTGAATAGAAAATGACGAGACCTTTGAAACGATGTATCACAAGCCCATACTTCCTATTTGAAAAATTAGGTATTGTACCTATCTTTCGAAGGGGGTTGAAGGTAGGGTTCGCATTTTTACGAAGAAGAATGACAATTTAAAATTTAAATTTGATGTGTCTCTTGATTTTCCATAAATATGTACAGTAGCCAAGATAATGAATTCATTCCATTTGGCTTATCCACACTGTAAAAGAACTCTTGATATGGTAGAGTATGCTGATGTCATAACTTTCATGGGAAATACATAGGAGGTAGCTTATCAGATTGTGGGGAAAGGTTTCAAAATTGTTTATCAATTATTGTCACACTACTTGGTAAGTTTTGAATACAAGTAAAACAAAATTCCTCACATTTTCGCTTGAAGCATCTGATCGGCCAGAATTAGAGATAATTCATCTACTTACATAAAGATCAATGTGACCTCTAGAGAGGTCGGTGCCCGGCTATTGAGAATCATGAGTCCATAGGGTATTTAGGGGTTTTTAACGATCAACATTTGAGATGGAACGAACATACGTCTAACCTTTTAAAACGGCTTAGGCAATTGTTTTAAATTTTGTATAATATCAGGAATGTTCTCTCTGAGAAAGAATGTTTCCGGGTGTACGATGCTACAGTTCTGTCGACTGTCAGTATTGAGATATGGAATGTGATATGGAGTAGTCTGAATAAAAATATAAGATGGGAGGCCTTGACATAGTACTAAACAATTAAGCATCAAACAACTGTATATTCATGAAGTAATATTGATCCAATTAAGAAGTAAGATAAATTAGTACAGCATGCATTATACAAGGCAGGTTCTAAATAGAGATCTTATAATCCCAGAGTTCCTTAAAAAAAAACATCTGCAAGATACTGATTGTATACGCGTAGACTGATGGTCCAGATTGATGGCAAGATTGATGTCAGATTGATGCCAGATTATTACTTCATTGACCGTGTAACCCCCGCCTAATTATAATTTGCTGATGTAAGTCCAACATATGAGGAGAGTCATGTACCTACCTACGTTTTTTTTATTATGCACTTCTATCACGAGAATCGATTGTTATCATTACCAGCTCTGAAAAACCAATACTTTCGGAGATATGATTTGTTTTATGATGCAGTTCTATCATATGAATACATTGATATCATTCCCAACTCTGAGAAATCAATACTTCCGGAGATATGATTTGTCAAAGTTTGAATAATAGGTCTCTTGCATGCAGGGCCGTCGAGAGGGGGGTACAGCCGGTACAAATTACCGGGGCCCGGGCTGCGTATTGGCATTGTTTACTATGCTACAACGCATACATGCTGTTGCAACGCGGTAAAGAATGACTGAACCAAAGCTCTCTCTACCCAGGTCCCAGACATATCTTACCAGGACTCAGCACAGGCAGGTGTTCAGACGTAGTAACTATTGTATTATTGATATGCTGTCATTCTCGATACATTGTTTACCGCGTTGCAGTACCAACCACGTTCAAATTTGCTTTCTTCGGAGGTACTGCATAGGTAGGCAGATATTGCATTTTGCGACTACAGTTTTGGCAGGGTGGAAGATATTGTAAGGACCCTTACGCCATACAAAATAAGTTTGAAATAACGTTTAGGACCTGTATGCAAATAAACACCGATAACAGAAAAGTATTAGCACAATTAGCTCTAGGAGAAAACGTATCCCCAGAATTTTATGAAGGCATGTCAACTGATATGAGTATAGAAAATGACTTGCCAACTAGTGCAGAGCAACAAAGCAATGTTTTTATGCAACAGGATAATTTTTCTATCGAAAAAATAAACATTGTCGAGAATGCCAATAAAACACATTTAGGTGAAGAATATTCCCCAGCTGTATCAGAAAATTTTGAACGAATTAGTAAAATAGCAACCAAACATAAAACGGTTGATATGGTTAATGTCATGCAACCTTATGAAACTTTAAACAAAATTATAACACTCTCTGACTTATTAAATTCAAAAAATCTCTCGCTAAAAAACTTTTCTGTTCAGCCAACATCAGTGAGCCGAAGAAAAATTTGACGTGGTTTATCATGCAGCGCAAAACGTATTAATAGACCAAATGCAAAATCACATGGAAATGCACACTAGGATTATTCTTAAGTGGATTTTGCAGTTAATGTAGTTTTTTTTTTAATTTTAGTGTGGTTTAATAAATTGTTTTTAGCGATACTTACTATATTATACTATTGTTATTTTTATGTGTATTTGTATTATTTACTATAATTTTTTTTTGGATTTTAGAGTGTTTTAGAGGTTTAGTAAACTATTTTTGGCGATAGTATGTTACTGTTATATTTATGAACGTGAAAGCACATTCGAACGTGGATGGGACTGCAAAGCGGTGAACAATGTCTCGTGAATAACAGCGTATCAATAATACAATAGTTACTACGTCTGAACTCCTGCCTGAGCTGAGTCGTGGTAAGATATGTCTGGGTAGAAAGAGCATTGGTTCAGTCATTCTTTACCGCGTTGCAGCAGCATGTACGCGTTGCAGCATAGTAAACAATCCCAATACGCGCCCGGGCTCATGGGGGGCCCGGGAACAAGAATTTTTTCATTGATACGGTAAAGTAACACCATCGGGGGGGGGGGGGGGGGGCGTATTTTTGTATGTACCAGGGCCCGCCGAAGCTCTCGACGGCCCTGCTTGCATGTAACACGAAATACCATATGTTTATGTTTTTCTGAATCTACTTCAGTATCAGATCATCATGTAAAAATTAAAATTTATAAAATTTCGGTATTTCGGTATTCAAATGAGGTGAAACGCTACTGATAGGTTCAATCTTTGCTATGACGGCTGACCTAATCAAAATATAACCTCGGCGATACCATCTGCTTTTTACAGCGAAATTAAGAGAGAAACGGATACGGAGAAGAGAGTGAGAGTAGATATGACGGGTGACGTCACGGACGGGTGCCGAGTTGAGATCGTTTGAACAGCTATTATGAGGAACCAAATTTGAATAACCGTTTTCTCGTTGAAAATTGAAATTTTTGACG
The DNA here is from genome assembly GCA_937662695.2 of Halyzia sedecimguttata. Lineage (NCBI taxonomy): Eukaryota > Metazoa > Arthropoda > Insecta > Coleoptera > Coccinellidae > Halyzia > Halyzia sedecimguttata. The sequence goes on from OW569411.2 coordinate 79,184,920, forward strand.
GCGCTTGAACTTTTTCATTAATCTTATGGATATAATAATCGATTCCAATATTAAAAAAAATACATGCAAGAGACCTATTACTCGCTAGTAGTTTGACAAGAGCGCCAAAGCCCCTGTCCACAGGGCTTCCCCACATTTTTCAATTCATCAGTTTTCAAAATTCAGCTTAGGCAAGAAGTTACAAGCATTTAAAGATTTCACAATGTGCTAATACACTCCTGCACCGGATTACGGAAAACGTCGGATTATTGGAGGATACGACATTGCTCGGTCGTAAGAACAGCAAACCTTAGGACATCACGTGGCAGACTGAACAATATTGCGCAATATGACGCATTTTCTAACATTACGTACTTCAGTTCACGTGTTTAGACCAAACGCCGGATTGTTGAAAACCTAATCGTGGAAAATGCCGGGTTGTAGACATTGCGGTGCTAATATTTTACCGCCGGATTATAGGCAGTGCCGGACTGTCACACGGCTGGATTAGCGAGATCCTACTTAATGCACTATTGAAATATTGAACAATTTAATTTTCCTTCAATATCCATCAATTGGTTCCACTATAAGATACATAATTTGATAATCACCCATTCTTGAAATATTATTATTATTGAAAATTCCATAAATACCCATTAATCCATTCGTTTCCATAAAAATATCAAATCGAATAGTTGAGATGGGATGTAAACAGATTCTTTCTGTTCCCTACTGAATGAAGGTTTTACGAGTATTTGTAAAATTGATTTGATGTCGATATCTTAACACAATACTGGCTCGAAATTCATATACATAATAGGGTATATTGGACGTATTTTGATGAATTGGAAAGAATATTTTCGGAATTCAGTATATGGAATGTGATAACTGATATTTCAATGATTTCAAAGTATTTCTTTGTAAATTTTGGCGCTCTTGTTCCTCGGAACAGAGTGATTATCAGTTTGCCCAAATGTCTGTAATTTTCGAATTTTCTGATGAAAATGGTCTTGAATGAATTGGTTAGAATCACTGATCAAGAATCCGTGGTCAAAATTGATTATGTCCGGCCGGCCCTCCGTTAACACGGAATGGGCTAGGCAGTTGAAATTTTCAGAGTAGGTTTAGGAGATACATATCTCGGCTAAGTTCGTTATTGGCAGAATCGGTCTGCCCAGAACTACTCATCTGTCAAATATTCTATTACGCGTCATTTCTGAGTGCGTTTATCAGCGGGTGTTTTTTGCTTCCTAATAATTCGAAATTAAATATGCAAAGGCGGTTTAAAGCAGGTGAGTTATTGATTTTTCTTGCCTTTTATGTGGTCGTCTCCAGTTTCATTTTAAAATATTCATTCGTAAACATTAAATATTTGTTAAAATTCTTAATTTCTGAACTACCTGGGAAACGTATGAATAGAAGGTAACTTTGAATCGTTCAATGTTACCCGCAATTTGAATTTGGTACATCGGGTAACTTTGAATTTTCATTTTAAGGTGGAGAATGCCACGAAAATCGGAAAAAGCGACAACCGGTGTCAGAAAATATGGTACAAAAAGTGGGAAAGCCCTGTGGAAAGGATCTTTGGCGCTCTTGTTCAAACTTTGACGAGTCATAGCCCCGAAAGTATTGGTTCCTCAGAGTTGGGAATGGTAAAATAAATTGAATGAGAATCCATTGATATCATTCCCAACTCTGAGAAACCAATAATTTCGAAATTATTTTTTTTTTAGACACATTTTGTTTTATTATAAGAATCCGTTGATCATTCCCAACTATGAGACACCAATACTTTCGGAGATATGATTTGTCTAAGTTTCAACAAGAGCGCCAAAGCTCCTGTCCTCAGGGCTTTGGCGCTTTTTGGCGCTCTTGTTCAAACAGACAAATTATATCTCCGAAAGTATTGGTTTCTCAGAGTTGGCAATTATATCAATGGATTCCTATGATAGAAATGCATCATGAAAGAAATTAAATTTAAAACAAACGTCGTTAAAAAAATGCTTCAAAAATTATCTTATAAAAAAATAGAGCAATCTACAATGCTTCAATGCCTTAATGCTTCAAAAATTGTCAATAAATTTATTTATCAAGTTTAAATGAGCAATCTGCAATGATTCAACCTCGTGGAATGGGTTGTTGCAACATACACTCGGTGCATAGTTTTCACAACTCGAAATTCCTAAGGAAAGTATCATCGAAATGTCTAGAGCAAGGCTGAAGACAATCATAGCAGATTATCCATTTATTCCTGATATTTGAGTAGGTAGTGGATTACGAACAAATTATTTTAATAGTTCAAAATATATTAATAAAATAGTATCCTCTTTTCATAATTTAAAATTTAATAGTTCATACCACTAACACATTCTTTTCTGTATTATGAACCTTAACTCAAGAAAAAATGATTGATACACAAATGTAGATCCATATTTCAGTATTTTTTTGATGGCAACATTATGAAAATACTGTATATAGGAACATGTCTCACTATTCAAGGAAGTAAAAGGTAATATTAACCTCAGTGGTCAACGAACAGTAATTTCTTTTCATGATTCCATTATGTTTTTCTTTCCTATTGCTTCCATAAACTACATAAAAACAGTCTTGTATATATTCACAAATTCAAGAATCGAATTCTTGCTTTCCAAGACAAAATAACAACTACAAATTGACAATCTCTAATAGCTAGAAAAGATGACATTTATGAATAGTGATCACAGACAGATTCTGCCGATAGAACTTACGATGTATTATTGAAACTTTGAAACATCATACCTCCGAAAGAATTAGCTTGTTAGAGTTGAAAATGATAACAATGGGTTCTTGTGATGAAACTGCATCTTAAAAAATTTTAATTCAAAAGTTATAATTAAAAAAAAATATTTTTTTTCGTTACTCCGAAACTATTATACCGATTTTGGCCAATAACGAACTTAACCGAGATATTTATCCCTCAAACCTACTCTGAAAATTTCAACTGTCTAGCTCATTCCGTTCGAGAGTTATCGTGTTAACGGCCGGCCGGACAGAATCGATTTCGACCACGGATTCTTGATCAGTGAGTCAAACCAAATCGTTCAAGACCATTTTCAGCCAAAAATTCAAAAATTACAGACATTTGGGCTAATTGATAAGCACTGTGTTCCGAGGAAACGGAGTGCCAAAAAGTGGTTCTCTGCCATATTCCAAATCTTGTTATCCTCTTAGCAAGTACCATTATGAGGTTGCTGAGATAGCAACGTGGATAGGAATCTGTTTCTAAAAATGACAGATCAAATTGCTCAAAATCGATGATCAGAATAGCCAAGAAGTGTGTCCAATACAGAAAAATGGACAATAGAACATACACGCAAAAGCTCCTGACTTCATGTCAGTGCTTGAACCAATTTCATTTTTCATATTTCTTTAAAAAATTTCTGAGTGTACGGTTCATTCAAAATTTTAAACACGTCTTTATGTCGATATTCTACAACTAGATACCAAGCTTCAATTCGATCGAGTCTATATTTTTTGAGATATCGAGGAAATAATATTCCAGGTGAGTATAACTCGGAAACCGTTGGACCGATTAAGCCAGTAATCGAACTTAACTCTCCCATTCAGAGACGCAACATACCCTGAAAATTGCAAGTTTCTATCTCCTTTCGTTCCAAAGTTATGGAGGCAACGGTAACCCATCCATCTACTAAGCTCACACAAGGCTGCTGGAGTCTCCAACATTACCTGGAACTTGGTACCTACTAGAGTTAGGTTTTGAAGCCTATCGCAAAATTTAAGCGATGTCGAACGAATAGTTACTGATATATAGAATTATTTTCAATAATTTTCAATGATTTTTAAAATATTTTCAAGTCGCTATCTCGTTCTGTTCTAAGGTTATCGTGACATAAAAAATATTTTTAAATAATTTTTTTTCTATTTTTTAGTGATACCATTCTCATAAGATTTCACAAACGTGCTCAAGTTCATATTCTACAACTATTAACCAAGTTTCAATTCGATCGGATTTATATTGGTTGAAAATAAAATTATTACTCGGAAATCATAGGGCCGATTATGGCCATTAACTAACTTATCCGTCGTATTGGGATGCGCCACCTACCCTGAAAATTTCAAGTGGCTATCTCATTCCGTTCTCAAGTTATCGTGGCAACGGATGGCCGGCCGGACAGAATCAAATTTGTCCTAGAATTCTTCATCAGGTAGTCGAACTCAATCGTTTGAGTCCATTTTCGGCAAAAAATTCGAAATTTACAGACATTTGGGCAAAATGATAACGCGATGTTCCTCAGAACATACGCGAAAAAAACAACAGTGCCAAAAATTATTAATCCGAAACCACCAGACCTCTTCTACCCAATAATGAACTCATCCGAGATATTCAGTCATTAAATATATTCTGAAAATTATATTACATCAATTGAAACTTAGTCAATTTTCCAGTTTTGTTTTCACTGGAGATATTCTGAACCCATTGTTATTAAATTACAAAGTATATATTTCCATAATCATATGGATTATCCAAGAGCTATCTACGATAGCTGAGGTTGTTTCATTGTTCATTTTGCATTCAATCATACTTTCCGCCGTATTCACAAAGCATTCGACCTCCGTTAAGTCCTAACTGAGGTCCTCAGTTAAGGATAAATTGGGGATAATAAGGGACAAGAAGGCCTGTTTCACCACCGCTAAATACGTTAAGTGAGGTTGCGATGCAAATTTATCCTTAACTGAGGACCTCAGTTAGGACTTAACGGTGATTTGAACACTTAACAATGCATTGTGAATACGGCGGTATGTCTTCTAGAACAGGTATTTTATATCAAGAAATTTTAATAGAACTAAATATGATATGATGAATACCTTCTATTTCTCTATAAGATGACAATCACAGAATCACAGAATATATGACAATGAAGACACATAGAATATACCTTACCTAGGGTACCTTTATTATGTGTGATATGTATGAACACGGATCATCAAATTTATATTTACGATGACAGCATTGTGTGAAAACATAGAAGTACGATATATTGTTGGAATTTTAAAAAATCATATCTCCGAAAGTATTAGCTTGTTAGAGTTAGAAATGATATCAATAGATTCTCATGCTGAAACTGCATTTTGAAAACTATTGAATTTGAAATTTGTAAAGTAAAAAAAAAATATTATTTTCGTTACACCGAAACCATCTGGCCGATTTTGCCCGATAACTAACTTAGCTGAGATATTCATCACCCATTACTTCTCTGAAAATTTCAACTGTCTAGCTTATTCCGTTCGAGAGTTACCGTGTCTACGGCCAGCGATCAGTGAGTGATCTGTTCCGAGGAACAAGAGCGCCAAAAAGGGGCATAGAAGTACGTTGTACTATTGAAATTTTGAAAAATCATATTTCCGAAAGTATTAGCTTGTAAGACTTGAAAATGACAGCAATGGATTCTTATCATGGAACTGAATCTTAAAAAAATTGAATCTAAAAGATGTAATATAAAAAAAAAATATTTTCTTTTTTTCGTTACTCTGAATAGTTCAACTGTCTAGCTCATTCCGTTCGAGAGTTATCGTGTCTACGGCCGGACAGGCCGGATTGGCCGGACTGGCCGGACAGAATAAATTCTGACCACGGATTCTTGATCAGTAAGTCGAACCAAATCGTTTAAGACCATTTTTATCCAAAAATTACAGACACTTGGGCAAATTGATAAGCACTCTGGTCCGAGGAACAAGAGCGCCAAAAATAACTGTGATATATATAAATTGAGGATTTTGCCATTAAAGCTGAATAGTTTATTGTCCTTATAGCAACACGTTTCCTTCCAGCGGAGGATAAAGGAAAAGTAAAACTGCGGCGGCGGAGAAATTGAACTTTCCTGTCATTTTGTCAATTAAAATACGTCATTCTTACGTTTGAAAAAATGTAATTTAATCTATCAAGTATATTTTGTCTATGATCAAGTCTGTGTTGTTGATAATTGGGTTAGAAATGGAAATATTTATTGTAAATAATAAGTTCTATATGACTGATGTGGGCACTTTAGAAATGATCCCCCTTTCATGATGTGCAGTATACAGTGGCATATTCCAATTAACAATTAAAATCCAAAGAGTTGAAGAGTTCCTGACATTAAAAAAATATTATTATTTGTTTCATATCCCCCCCCAAGACAAAGGTCTGGGTACGCCACTGTATAGTACAAGAGTACCTAATCTCTAATCTTATAAGAAGAAACTAATCTCTTTTATTGCCATAAAACATTCCCCCGACGAAATTGTTTGCAAGGCCATGGGCTTCAACTTGACCTAGTATAGGTACTCATTGCGATGTGGATATATCCGGATTTCATTTCTATATTGAGTGTTTTTTGGCCCTCTTGTTCCTCGGAACATAGTGCATATCAATTGGCCCAAATGTCTGTAATTTGTTTGGATTAAAATGGTCCTAAACTATTTGGTTCAACTCACTGATCAAGAATCCGTGGTCAAGGTTCTGTCCAGCGGTCCAGCCGTTAACACGATAACTCTCTAACGCAATGCGCTAGACAGTTGAAATTTTCAGAGTAGCTTTGAGAGATAAATATTTCGGTTAGGTTCGTTATTGTGCAAAATAGACCTGATGGTTTCAGAGTAACGAAAAAAATATTTCTTTTTTACATGAAAAATTTCAAATTCAGTTTTTTTTCAAGATGCAGTTTCATCATGAGAATCCTTTGATATTAACCCTAACGAGCTAATACTTTCGGATATATGATTCTATGAATTCACAGAACGCTGCATTTGAAAATTAACGTTCGTATTTGTATCTATGAATTTCATAACCTGTGTTCATACATGTCATCTTATCTACCGATAAGAGACATGACATATTTATTTCTGGTTCTATTCAAAATGCGTTACTCATGATATAATATACCTCCTGTTCTGGAAAACAAAGTATGATTGAATGCAAAATGACCAATGAAATAACCTCAGTTATCTTAGAATCATGAGGATTATAGGATATCATAATTTTTAGGTGTTAATATAATGCCCTTGGATAATCCATATGATGATGGAAATATATTCTTTGGTAAGATACCTAATCAAATTGGATTCAGAATATCGACAGTAAAAACAAAACTGGAATATTGGCTAAGTTTCAATTGATAATATAATTTTCAGAGTAGATTTAAGGAATCAAAATTTCGGATAAGTTAGTTATTGAATAGAATCGGTCTGGTCGATTCGGATTTATAATTTCTCAAATGACACTTTTTTGAATATAATTTGTTTTATGATGCAGTTCTATCATAAGAATCCATTTATTTCGTTCCTAACTCTGAGTAATCAATACTTTTGGAGTTCTATATGAACGATATGGTTTAGAAATGATTCCTCGTTTGTACAGCAGTATGGCAACACAAGAGGTCCAAGTGTTTATACCCTTTCGTCGTATAAGAAGAAACTAATCTCTTTTATTGCTATAAAACATTCCCCCGACGAAAATGTTTGCAAGGCCATGTGCTTCAACTTGACCTACTTAGTACACTCATTGCAATGTGGATATATCCGGATTTCATTTCTATTGTTCATTTTGAAAGCGTTTACCGGCACAAAGCTTTAAAATCAAATCGAAATAAGTTATATCGGTTTTCCAATAGGGACATCAATTTTGTAAATAAAACAATAAAAAACACTCGACTATACGTTTCACAATTTATTTTTTTTTTACATGAAAAATTTCAAATTCAGTTTTTTTTCAAGATGCAGTTTCATCATGAGAATCCTTTGAATTCAAATGAGAACGCATCCTTGAATGTTTTTCATGATCTGTCAGAGCCAATCAAGGACAACGTTTTCATGGTGGTGAAGTTTTAAAGTTCCTTTAAATTTAAAGCATCCTTTAAATAGGCATTTTGGTTAAAATAGTCGAACTGAAGGATTTAAAGAGACTTTAAAACTTATTATGAAACCAGCCGTAAGAGCGCTTACTGCAATTTTTGGCACTCTTGTTCCTCGGAACAGAGTGGTTATCAATTTACCCAAAGATTTGTAATTTTCGAATTTTTTGCTGAAAATTAAATTTTGGCTTAATCAGTGGTTCGACTTACTGATCAAGACTCCGTAGTCGAAATCGATTCTGTCCGGCCGTCCGTTAACACGATAACTTTCAAACGGAATGAGCTAGACAGTTGAAATTTTCAGAGTAGGTTGGGTCTACCCAACCTACTCTCACTTAACCGAGATATTAATCTATTAATATCTCGGTTAAGTTCGTTATTGGGCAAAAACCGGATGGTTTCGGAGTAATGAAAAAAAAATTAAGTGACTGTGTAGTGTGGAATTTACGTAGTAGGTTCGGGGGAAGTGAAATTTGTAGAAATGGTCGAATGGCCACCTCAATCATGCGATTTAATGCCGTTGGAATTATTTTTATGGGTGAAGTAAAGTCGATCATTAGTTTAAGCCAACAAGGCAACCACTTTAGAGGAGCTCAGGGATAATATCGAATACGAAGCTGCATGAGATAGCGGTGAAAATTCGCTCCAAAAAATAGATCACTACAAATGCCCGATGATCCCATAGTTAAATGGTGTAATAAAGGGTGATTTTTTTTACAGGTATAGTTGGTAGCACCGTTTTCATTGACAGCCATTTTGTCAGCTGTTATGTGATTTATCTTTAGTACTTCATCGCCTGAATGCCTGAACAACGCATGCAAATTGTGTAGATTTAATTTGAAAAACATGGTTCTGTTCGGGAAACGCATCGCGCACTACGTCCTTTTTATGGTCGACACAATCGTCCATCAGAGCTTTCGCGCCACGTTTACTCTAAATGATAACAAGCAAATATTAAATAAGGAAAAATTCTCTTTAATCTTTGGATAACAAGCATCGTCTGATGCGTCGTACAGTGCATACCGAAGGAGCTATTGCTGCTGTAGAGCGCAGCATCGAGGAAGACCCGAATGAGTCCATCCGCCATCGTGCGCGAAAATTGGATCTGGCGCGGCTGGTGAGGGAGGGCTGCGGGGCGCCACCCTCCCTATAGAAAAATGACGTACATACATAAATAAACAATTAATTAGTATATTTCATATTCGTGCTTTTGTCTTCAAACTGGATTCAATTAAAATTAATACATTTTTACCTAGCCACCATCTATATTTCACAGTAATAACATTTGCGTTAAGCCTGCGCATAGACAAGGTATACTATGAGCGACCAACGTCCGCACTCCGCACTATGCTGATGGGCGGAATCTCGAAAGCCCAAAGCGTAAACGCCGGTTACCATGGAAACGGCGAACCCGACCAATCAGGGATCAGCCTAATCCGCTAGTTCCATACAGTTTTCAGTGACGATTTGGGCGCGGAAATAGGAGCCCGCAGAGGAATAAACCGAATAAATAATATTGCCAATTCTTCCATGTTATAAAGTTGCGTTGAGGATTTAAGAACTGACAATGAGGGTGTGTGATATAACGAAATTAAACTTTAGTTCTTTGAGTTTGGTGGACAAGGTAAATATTAAAAACAATGAACGACCTATGCCTGTATTGAATTTAAGTCAAGTGCAACCCGGCTATAAGAATCGGGCGAGGTTTACGCGTAAGTTTGACACAAATGTTTAAGGAAAGACTTTATGGATGTGCGGATGCGTTTTTTTGGCGCTCTAGTTCCTCGGAACTGAGTGCTTATCAATTTGCCCAAATGTCTGTAATATTCGAATTTTTGGCTGAAAATGGTCTCAAACGATTTGGTTCGACTCACTGATCAAGAATCTGAGGTCGAAATCGATTATGTCCGGCCGGTCCGGCCGGCCGTAGACACGATAACTCTCGAACGAAAGGAGTCAGAGGATTGAAATTTGCAAGGTGGGTTTGGAGTGTAATATCTCGGACAAGTTCGTTAATGGGCGAAATCCATCAAGCGGTTTCGGAGTCATGGCCAATTTTAGTAAAAACATTTTTTATGAATATTTCCGAAACCGATCACTCGATCTATCTGAAATTTAGCATCAAGTTGTAGAATCATCACCTTTATACGCATGTGAAGTTTTGTATTGAAAAGGTTACCGAAAAGTGTCAAAAAAAATTTTGAAAATTTTATAATGTTTTTCTACAATAACTCTCGAACGGAATGAGCTAGGCAGTTGAAATCTTCAGAGTAGGTTAGGGCGATGAATATCTCGGTTCAGTTCGTTATTGGGTAAAATAGGCCAGATGGTTTCGGAGTAACGAAGAAAAAAATTTTTTTTTAAGTAACAAATTTCAAATTCAATTTTTATTTAAGATGCAGTTTCACCATAAAATCCATTGATATCATTTTCAACTCCAACAAGCTAATACTTTCGGGGATATGATTTTTCGAAATTTCAATAATGAATCGTTCTTCTATGTTTTCACAGAATGTTATAATTATTCTATCTAAGCTTTATTATATGATCTGTGTTCATACTCGTACATGTCATCCTGTTCTATAAGAGAGAGTCAAATTCATTTCAGCTATTTTAATTTGATTTCTTCCAAGGTGCATTTCTCATTCTCAGATTGCTCATTTAATCTTGATAAATAAACTATTATTTGAATTGAATTTCCTTTATGATGCAGTTCTATCATAATAATACATTGACTTTATTCCCAACTCTGAGAAACCAAGACTTTCGGAGATATAATTTGTCTGTTTGAATTAGAGCGCCAGAAAGCTCCTTTCCACAGGGCTTGAACCCATTTATTTGTTTGGTTTGTAGTTTTGAAACCATTGTTCTTAACATCAGAAACACTCTACCCTCTGTAACAGAAAATATGCAAGAGCCGAGGGGAACCAAGAGACGGGAATGAAATGAGGAGAATTTAAACTTATCTGCGAGAGAAATCTGCAACATTATTATATTTCAGATTAAGGATAGTTTTGCTTTCAAAAATCATCTCTCTGGTGCAAATTTGTTTCAAAGGAAAAAAAAACACTATAGAAAAAAACTACCTTCAGAAGACATTGATATTTTCTGCAATGCATTTCCAATGGTTGAGAAATAAGCCCTGAAATTAAAATTTTTGCGCGTATGTTCTGGGGAACATCGCGTAATCATTTTGCCCAAATGTGTGTAACTTTCGAATTTTTTGACGAAAATGATCTCAAACGATTTGGTTCGACTCCCCGTCCGGCCATTGCCACGATAACTTGAAAAAGGAAAGAGCTAGCGACTTGAAATTTTCAGGGTAGGTGGCGCATCGCAATACGACGAACAAGTTCGTTAATGGGCATAATCAGCCTAACAGTTTCCGAGTAATAATTTTGTTTTCAACCAATAGAATCCGATCGAATTGAAACTTGGTGTAGAATATAAACCTGAGCACGTTCGTTAAATTTTGTGGGAATCGTACCGCTAGAAAATTAAAAAAAAAACTTAAAAAAATATTTTGTAATACGCGATAACCTGAGAACGGAAAGAGAAAGCGATTTGAAATTTTCAGGTTAGGTTGTACATCTGAATGCGACATTTGAGTTTGTCTATAAGCATAATCGGCCAAACGGTTTTGGAGTTATATCCATCTGAAATTTGGTTGTTATTTCCTCAATAACTTGAAAAATATAGAGGGGATCCATTTCAAGCATGATTATTAGATGTAGAATAATAACTCGAAAGTTCTTGCAAAATTTTGTGAGGATCGTGTCACTAGAAAATTTTTAAAAAATCGTTGAAAATTATCGAAAAAACTTCTATAATCAAAAACTATTCATCCAATATCGCTGAAATTTTGCGAGAGCCTTCAGAATCTAACACGACTACCAAGTTCTAAGTTTGAACACGATCGGATATATATTGTTGGATATTCGAGCAGCCTTGTGTGAGTTCAGTAGATGGATGGGTGACCGTTGCTTCGATAACTTTCGAACGAAAGGAGGTAGGGACTTGGAATTTTCAGGGTATGTTGCGTATCCGAATGGGGGAGTTAAGTTTGGTTACGGGCATAATCGGTCCAACGGTTCTGGAGTTATACCCACCTGGAATATAATTTCCTCGATAACTCAAAAATTATAAACTCGATCGAACTGAAGCTTGGTAACTTGTTATAGAATATCGATATACAGACGTCTTTGAAATTTTGTAAGAACCGTACCCCCAGAAAATTCCAAAAAAATTATGAAAAAAAATTTTTTGTAAGAACCGTACCTACCTCAAGAAAATTTCAAAAAAATTACGAAAAAAAAAATTGGTTCAAGCACTGACGTGAAGTCATGAGCTTTTGCGCGTATGTTCTATTGTCCATTCTCCTGTATTGGACACTCTTAATCGAATTTACCATGGTGAATTCTATTGTCCGTTCTGCTGTATTGGACACTGTTCGATTAAGAGTGTCACGTGAGTGCTTGTCACGTCACGTCAGTGCTTGTTTATATTTTTTACTCGCGGCCAGAAATAACACAAGAAAACGTGAACGTAACCGGTTGCTTACGTACATTAAATTTAATAGTGTCGTATGGTTTAGATTCAACGTTTTATGAAACATGTAAAGTTTTGGATTTTTAATAACGTTGTCAATGACAACCATAGAAACTGAAAGATGTTTCTCTACTTTAAAATTGATCAAAAAGTTTCTGAGGAAGAAAGACTGACGGAGCTTGTAATGTTGAACATCGAAGAAAATTTAGTTAAATACATTCCTGACTTCAACGAAAAGGTGATCGAGAAGTTCATGTGCGACTAAAACAGAAGGATGGAGTTTCATTTTAAGTAGTAGGCATTTGTAAGTACCTATTCAAAATATATATACCTTTTTGGTATTAGAATCAGCGCCCCCCTGAACAAAATTGTCACCAGCCGCCACTGAATTGGATCTGTGGCCATTCACTTCATGGAAAATTTTGAGGAAAGATCTTGGTTTTCTGGCTTACAAAATCCAACTCGTACAAGAAAAGAAGCCGCAGGACCACCGGCCTGACGTACATTCGGAGAGCGCATAATTTCGCCTTTTGGACCTGTGAGTTGGCCTCCGAGAGTATGAGATTCAACACCGCTAGACTATTTTCTGATGGGGTATTTGAAGTAGGTAGTCCACACCAATCAACCAGATACGATTGACGAGTTGTAAGACAACATTCGCCACGTTATTGACGTATTTGGCCCAAAATGCAGCAAATAAGAGTGATCGAAAATTGAACCTCACGATTGGACTACATCCGAGCCAATCACGGTGGTCATATGCCATAAATCATATCCAACTAAAAATGGAAAAGAATTATTTTTCAAATAAAGTCAATTTTATGGTAGTTAATACAATGTATCTTTGTTTTATTTGATTTTATATTTCTAAACCTCTAAAAAAATTAGTTCAAGCACTGACGTGAAGTCAGAAGGTTTTGCGCGCATTTTCTATTGTCTACTCACCTCTATTGGACACTCCGAATTTAGCATCGATATATACCGTTTTCTCAGCTTTTATAATATATGAATATATTTCATACCATTTTAATGACAGACTTCAGTGAAGTCTATAATCACAGAATTCTTAATTCTATTTGAATTGAAAAAACTGACGGCTCAAAGAACTGCAGGATACGATTTCAACTAAATTTCGCGAAAATTAGTGGATCGGTATTATACAAGTAATCACAGAGTTCCAATTGAATCAGATTTGTATATTTTGATTTATAGAGGAAATAACAACAAAATTTCAGATGAGTATAACTCCAAAACCATTTGGCCGAATAGGGCAATTAATGAATTTAAATGTCGCATTCGGATGAGCAACCTTCCCTGAAAATTCCAAGTCGCTCTCTATTTCCGTTCTCAAGTTATCGAGAGATACATAATATTTTTTCGTAATTCTTTTAAAATTTTCTAGTGGTACGGTGCTCACACACGTCTTAATATCGATATTCTACAAATAGTTGCCACGCTTCAATTCGATCGGGTCTGTATTTTTTGAGTTATCGAGAAAATAATATTCCTGATAGGTATGACAACTGCGGATGCGCAACCTACCCTGAAAAATGCAAGTCCTTATCTCTTTTCGTTCGAAAGTTATCGAGACAACGGTCACCCATCCAGCTACTGAACTCTTTTGAAGGCTCTTGCAAAATTTCGGCGGATTCGGATTAATAGTTTATAATACATAGAATTTTTTCCAATGATTAAAAAAAAAATTTATACGATCCTCAAAAAATTTTGAAAGAGAAGTGTGCGTCGGCATCCTGTAACTAAACCATCTTTGGATTAGATCAGTTTCGTATTTTTCGAGTTATTGTGGAAATAACAACTAAATTTGGTTGGTTGGCTATAACTCCAAAACCGATTATGCCTTCTAAAAAACTCAAATGTCACATTCAGATGCACAACATACCCTAAAAGTTGCAATTCGCTATCTCTTTCCGTTCTCAGAATATCGTGAAATAAATAAAATGTTTTAAAAGGTTTCATACGATTCTCACAAAATTTCACAAACGTCTTTAAGTTTGAATTCTACAACGACTGACCAAGTTTCAATTCGATCGGATTTGTATTGGTTGAAAACAAAATTAATACTCGGAAGCCATTGGACCGATTATGCCCACTAACGAACTTGTCCGTCGTATTAGGACACGCCAAACCCCCTGAAAATTTCAAGTCGCTATCTCTTCATTCCGTTCTCAAGTTATCGTGGGAGAGGAACCTAATCGTTTGAGACCATTTTCGCAAAAAATTCGAAAATTACAGACATTTGGGCAAAATGATAACGCGATGTTCCCCAGAACATGCACGTAATAAAAAGGAAAAAAGAATTATCTTTCAAATAAAGTCAATTTTATGGCAGTAATTAATACAAATTATCTGTGTTTTATTCCATTTTATAGTTCTGAATCTCTAAAAAACCCTTTATACCTATGTACTACACCTTTGCTTTAATAATAATAAGTGAGTTATATTGAAAATAAATCAAGAGCAATATATGTCCTTATTGAACATTCCTGATATAAGTTAATATACGATAATTTATTGTTCCTCCATTCATTGACGGCCACAATAAAAAAAATTTCTATTGTTTATCCTAAAAAAAATACATTTTTCATATGGAAGATCCTCATGAAATCCGTGGGATTATTTCAATTGGATTATATATTTGAATTCATAATAGGATTACAGGATTCTAATCTAATAGATTCTGAGCATATAGCATTTCGTTAAAATAGCGTAGATTTCGGTTGTGAGAAAATTCATATCTACCAATTACTATAGTGAACAAGTGTCCGCTAATTATTTTCATGTATGAAATATTTTCAGATATTTTCCCAATACTGGGTTACCGCACGATCATGCTTCAATTAACACAAAACAAATAATACACTTACTTTTATTTTCTCATAAGTAGTATCCAGTTCGAGATGATGCACAAAAGGATTCAACAGTTTTTCATTGGCACAGTCTGACCTAGTACTGAGGCCGCTGTTCATATTCATTTTTGAAAATCAGTTCCTCTCCACCGTTCGAACCAACAGTTTTGGAATATCAATTTTCCGCCGATAAACTAAATCGCGCGCTTCTTCGTATACAAATGATCAGTTGTCCCTCCCATCGTTGAATTTAAAAGCAAATTGAACGGGAAAATCAGACGGAGAAACTGTGTCGTTGACGAGTCCATACGATAATTCAAATCGTTACTTCTACTTTTGCGCCTAGAAAGAGTTTCGTATAGCGAGTGCCATCTATGGGCGAAATACGCAGCGACACAGAGACGGACATGCTATGATTTATAGAATAACAAGTTGGAAAAGTACTGTGGCCAGTAGTTTTAGTGCGTTATTCAAATTTATAGCTAGAGTGGTCACCCATCCAGGTACTGAACTCGCCCTTAGCTCCAGGGAAAAAATAATATTACCAATATTTCCAAGAATATAACTCCGACTGTTAACACAAACGTAAAAAAAAACTTTTCGGCCATGAACTCAATCTATCAGTTGGGTCGATAATAAATAGCGATGAGTCTGCGGTGGTGCAAGGACCCACTGAAATACATACATTAACTGTTGGGTCAGAAATAAAAAGTGCTTTGATTGTAGCGGCGTAAGGACACAAATCAGTTCAATCTTACAATTGTGCCATGAGATAAAAAAACACCTGTGCAGCAGTGGTTTATTTTCAATAATTTATTCCGAGAATTATTCTTATGATGCAAATATCAGTCGAATCGTACACGGTTGTGCCATGATGATATGAACTGACATTATATCAAAAAAGCCCCGTCTGTATATAGCAGTAATTTTTTAATGTCTAATAACATACGAAAATACTCACGTAATTTTATGAAAATATCGACTTAATTCCGTCGATAACCCTTTACTCAAAGTTATTATTCCGATATAATTGGAAAGAAATGGAAAATATCAATCATTTCTGCTACGAGAATCGATCCCGGTACCTACTTGTCAAGAATCACTACCACAAAACCAGAGATGGAGTAAATTTACTAATGTGAATTCCGCAAGTTGAACGAATGTTATTACTGACATTTGAATATCATTATGTTATATATAATTCGATCAAGTTTAAATCGACAACTTGGATGTAAGATAAATTACATATAGGCACAAGATACACCTACCAATTCTCACTAGGTATTGAAGGAATAATATTACAGACGTTTCGATTTGTAAATTTGACTTCCGTCGATCTAATTCATTAAATTGTCTGCAGGAACGTCAAAAATTAAAAACTGTTGACAACTTTGTTGGTCGAGTGTAAAACCAGTACATCTTGATTGTTGGAATATTTCGATATTTCTGCAATATCTTCACCAATATCGATCCGATCGAGTTCAAATCTAAAACTTGATCGGGAAATACGGGTTTGAAAGCTCCCGCAGAATTTCAACGATATCTGATAGTTTCTGAGATAATTAAGATTAATTTTCCTTTCATATGATCCCCACAAGATTCTGCACAATGCTTGGTGTCGGTATTTTTCAACTAACTACTAACTAATTCGATCAGATCAGTATTTTTCGAGTTATTGGGAAAACAAAATTTCATATGGCTATTATAACTCTGAAACCACTCGGTGGATTTTGTCCATTAACGAACTTAGCCGGCGCATTTGGACTCCTACTCTGAAAATTTCAACTCTCTAACTCGTTGCGTTCGAGCATAATCGTGCTGACGCCCGGCCGGACAGAATCAATTTTGACCTCGGATTCTTCATTAGTGAGTCGAAACTAATCGTTTGAGACTATTCTCGGCCAAATATTCGAAAAATTCCAATATTTGGACGAATTAATAGACGTACTAGCTGTTCACCTGAACAGCGCGCTAATAAAATAAACGCTGTAACGCCATTTTGGCTGACATATATGAGTCTGTTCTCTCTCGAATATGTTCGAGCTTCGTGTTTTATTGCTCAAAAATCCTTCATTGATGTCTATGATACATCTAACATAGACAAAAGCTTCGATCTCTTCATAAATAATACCATTTTGAGCCAGAAATTACAGACATTTGGGCAAATTGCACTCTCTGTTCCGAGGAACAAGAGCACCAACAATATAATTTATTGTATGGATGAAGTTTGTCCAAAGAAAAAATACCATTTAAAAATTGGTTCAAGCACTGACGTGAAGTCAGAAGCTTTTGCGCGTATGTTCTATTGTCCGTTCTCAATAGAACAATAGAACATACGCGCAAAAGCTTCTGATTTCACGTCAGTGCTTGAACCAATTTTTTTTTCGTGATTTTTTTGAAATTTTCTAGGGGTGCGGTTCTTAAAATTTTTTTTTTCGTCATTTTTGTCAAATTTTCCAGGGGTACGGTTCTTACAAAATTTTAAACACGTCTTTATGATGATTTTCTACTACTAGTTACCAAGCTTCAATTCGATCGAATATTTATTTTTTGAGTTATCACGGAAATAATATTCCAGGTGGGTATAGCTCGGAAACCGTATGACCGATTATGCCCAAAAAACGAACTCAACTCTCCCTTTCGGATACGTAACCTACCCTGAAAATTGCAAGTCCCTATCTCCTTTCGTTCGAAAGTTATCGAGGCAACGGTCACCCATCTACTGAACTCACACATGAATGCTCGAATCTCCAACAATATTCAACCGATCGTGTTAATACTTGAAACTTGGCAGTAGAGTTAGGTTATGAAGGCTCTTGCAAAATTTCAGCAATTTCAAACGAATAGTTACTGATATATAGAATTTTTTCTTTCAATTTTCAATGATTTTTTAGAATTTCTTACAAATACTATCCTCACGAAATTTTGCAAAAATTCTTGCGTTGGCATTCTACGTCTAATTACCATGTTTGAATTCAATCGGTTTAGTATTTTTAGAGTTAATGAGGAACAAAAAACAACCAAATTTCAGATGGCTATAACTCTAAAACCGTTTGGCCGATTATGCTCATAAACAATCTGAGATGTAGCATTCTGGTGCACATCCTAACCTGAAAACTTCAAGCCGCTATCTCATTCCGTTCTCAAGTTATCGTGACAACAAAAATATTTTTTATAATTTTTTTTTTAATTATCTAGCCATACGATTCGCATAAAATTTCACAAACGTGCTTAGGTTTATATTCTACAACTACTCACCGAGTTTCAATTCGATCGGATTTATATTGGTTGAAAACAAAATCATTACTCGGAAACCACTGGGCCGATTATGCCCATTAACGAACTTGTCCGTCGTATTGGGATGCGCCATCCACCCTGAAAATTTCAAGTCGCTAGCTCTTTTCGTTCTCAAGTTATCGTGGCAACGGCCAGACGGCCGGACGGCCGGACGGCCGGCCGGACAGAATCAAATTTGACCTTGAATTCTTGATTGGGGAGTCGAACTAAATCGTTTGAGACCATTTTCGTCAAAAAATTCGAAAGTTACAGACATTTGGGCAAAACTATAACGCGATGTTCCCCAGAACATACGCGCAAAAAGCCTGTTGTGTCAACTTAACTGTTTGGAAAATTGTAAATAATATGACATCTAGAAAGATCAATTCAAAGACACCGCTCAAGCTCAGTATAAAAGGTTCGATAAGTTGGTACGTATCTCAGAACTGTAAAATCTGCTTTTGGGAATTACATTATAACCTGTGCTCAGAAAAGCCCCCTAAGGATCATTACGAGCCTAGTCTTCCACATATCATGTTATCCGAGAATATTTATTGCAATAAGTCGCCTGAAAAATAATGAAAGTAGTGGTTTTGATCAACTATCCTCTAATGTTTCGAAGACAATGGCTGAATTCTGAATTGATATATAACCAGCTAGCCCATATTGTGGATCTCTCAATTTCTAGTACAAAGTTTCCATTTTCTCTTAAGTTGTCTACGGTTATACCTATACAAAAAATTGGTTCAAGCACTGACGTGAAGTCAGGAGCTTTTGCGCGTATGATTGTCCATTCTCTAGTGATACGATTCTCACAAAATTTCACAAACGTGCTTATAGGTTTATAATTTACAACTATATTCACCAAGTTCAATTCGATCGGATTTATATTGGTTGAGAACAAAATTATTATTCTGAAACCATTGGGCCGATTATGCCCATTAACGAACTTGTTTGTCGTACTGGGATGCGCCACCTACCCTGAGAATTTCAAGTCGCTAGCTCTCAAGTTATCGTGACAATGGCCGGCCCACCGGGGAGAATCAAAAATGACCTCGAATTCTTCATCGCGGAGTCGAACCCAATCGTTTGGGACCGGAAAAAAAATCGAAAATTACAGACATTTGGGCAAAATGATAACGCAATGTTCCCCAGAACATACGCGCAAAAAAGAATGACTCAACAGATATAAGCAACTAGTCCTATTTCTATTCTCAGTGTTTTTGCGCGTATGTTCTGGGGAACATCGCGTTATCATTTTGCCCAAATGTCTGTATTTTTCGAATTTTTGCCGAAAATGGTCTCAAACGACTATATGTTAAAATCACTGATCAAGAATTCGAGGTCAAATTTGATTCCGTTCGGCCGGCCGTCGAGCTGGCCGTTGCCACGATAACTTAAGAAAAAATTATTAAAAAATATTATTCATGTCACGATAACCTGAGAACGGAAAGAGATTGCGACTTGAAAGGTTAGGTTGTGTATCTGAATGCGCATTTGAGTTTTTAGGCTTAATCGGCCAAACGGTTTTGGAGTTAAATTCATCTGAAATTTGGTTGTTATATATTTCCCCAATAACTCGAAAAATACAAAACCGATTCATTTCGAAAGTGTTTATTATATACTTGTATAATGCCAACGCGAAATTTCGTGAGGATCGTATCACTAAAAAATTGGTTCAAGCACTAACGTGAAGTCAGGAGCTTTTGCACGTATGTTCCATTGTCCATTCTCCTGTATTGGACGCTTTAATCAAATTTACCATGGTGAATTCTATTGTCTATTCTCCTGTATTGGACAGCCTTAATCGAATTCACCATGGTAAATTCGATTAAGAGTGTCTCATACAGGAGAACAGACAATAGAATTCACCATGGTAAATTCGATTAAGAGTGTTCAATACAGGAGAATGGACAATAGAACATACTCGCAAAAGCTCCTGACTTCACGTCAGTGCTTGAACCAATTTTTTTTCGTGAATTCAGGAGCTTTTGCGCGTTTGTTCTATTGTCCATTCTCCTGTATTGAACACTCTTAATCGAATTTACCATGGTGAATTCTATTGTCTGTTCACCTGTATGAGACACTCTTAATAGAATTTACCATGGTGAATTCGATTAAGGCTGTCCAATACAGGAGAATAGACAATAGAATTCACCATGGTAAATTCGATTAAAAGTGTCCAATACAGGAGAATGGACAATAGAATATACGCGCAAAAGCTCCTGACTTCACGTCCGTGCTTGAACCAATGTTTTTCGTGAAGCAGGATAGAAAGCAATGATGAAAAAATTAACACATTATTGTCTACCTTCAATTCTTCTTTAGGAGAAGAATACATAATTATTCTTGAAAAATATTACTGGAATCAATGTCATATTTAAATAATCAAAGTAAAGAAAATTATAAGTTTAGTTACTAATATTGTTGCGGTAACTCTCAAGTTGGAGAGATGAATGGACTGTAATTTTATGAAAGACTAGAAAATAAGCAAAATAAACAACAAGAGGGCACTAGCGAACTCACCTAGGATTTCCTGCAGTCGAAGTCCTGAGAGTACTCTCTATGTGTAGGGCTGCTTTCTCCAGACTAAGTCCAAGAGGTTTATACACCAAATTCACAGGATTTTAAAGCGTTTCACACAATTGTATTAAATCACCAAACTAGAGATTTAGAGTTTAGTTCAAGAAAATATTAGCCTTTTATAGCGAAAAAAATGTAGAGTGATATCAAATCGAGATCAGAACAAGTATTACGCACATTAGCGCATATTTGAACACCGTATGCCTGAAACTGACGATCTCAGGAGTCAACTAGTGCCCCTTGGTATTATTCATAAAATAATATGAATGGTTGAAATTAGAAATGATTCCAAAATAAGAGATTCGCCAACATTTCCTGCCCGGCAAAAATGCGAAAGCATTTTTAAACGCTAAAACTATAAAAAAAAAAATTAACGAAGTTGCGTATATTATTAAGCAAATATATATTAAATCGATAATAAAGACAATAGAACAAATATAAAGAAAAGAAAAAAAAAGAATTAGTTGCCATTATCGGGTAATGGACAGAGCTTAACAAGAGGCCTAGTTAGAATTCCGTCTCTAGTTTGGACCTCAGCCACTCGTGAAACTCCATCGCTTCCTTTAAATAGAGCTCGTATTCGAGCCAGACGCCACTGATTAGGGGGAACATTATCAGCTTTTATTAAAACCATTTTTCCCACATCAACAGGAGTGATAGGATCGAGCCATTTACCGCGTTGTTGTAGCGTATGCAAATATTCCTTTCGCCATCGTGACCAAAAATTTTGATGAAGATTTTGTAGAAGTTCCACCTAGATAAACGATTGATGGGTACAGATGTTATGTCAGGAACAGGTATTGCCGTAAGTGGTTCCATTGTCAGGAAATGACCAGGGGTTAAACTATTCAAATCATCTGGATCTGAATTTAGAGGGCACATAGGCCTCGAATTCAGAATAGACTCTACTAAAGTTAAAAAGGTATAGAACTCTTCATATGTTATAATTTGATCTCCAATAACTCGATAAATATGTGTTTTTACTGATTTTACAGCGGCTTCAAACAGGCCACCAAAATAACTAGCAGAGGGTGGATTAAAATGAAAATTAATCGTTTCCTTTTCAGCAGACTTTTGCATCAAATTAATCAATTCACGATTTGCACCCACAAAATTTGTACCATTGTCGCAGTACAAGTCGATACATCGTCCTCTTAGGGCAATGAATCTCTGAAGAGCGGCCAAAAAGGATTCTGAGGACAAATCATTCACCAATTCCAAATGAAGTGCTTTTGTTGAGTGGCACACAAAAAGACAGATGTAAGCTTTAGAAGTTTTTTGTCCCCTATATTTCTTCATAGGAGCAAAAGAGAATGGACCAGCATAATCGGTTCCCGTATGTAAAAATGCATTAATCATGGAAAACCTTGATCGGGGCAAATCACCCATTGGTGGTTGGCATACCTTAGGTTTAGATTTAAAATGAATTACACATTTTGATAAAACAAAATTGCGCGTCGCGGTGATAAAATCCAAAACCGTTGAATTAACAAAAATTGTAACTGACGAGGTCCTATGTGAAAGTACTTTTTGTGATAATAAGAGATTAAATGATTCGTTAAAAGACTATTTCTCGGTAACGATATAGGATATTTAGCGCTAGGGTGAAGATCAGAAAATTTTATGCGCCCCCCCACACGGAGCAAACCATCATTATGAATAAAAACATTTAGTTTTCTTAAAGGTTTTGATAATTTGTCAGTTGATAGAACATCACTGAAAGCTTTATGCTGCGTATATTTTGAGAGAATTAATAGTACATCGTTCAACTCAGAAGTTAGTAGAGGGCCTTTTAGATATTCGTTTGGATGTGATATATTGTGGATAAAACGAAGCATATATGAACCAATGCGTAAAATTGTTGAAAAGTTGGAGTAAAAAGTAAGTAGTGTTTCACAAAAGTGAATAGTTTGAGGTGTTGCTATCAAAGAAATTTTTCTCTCTTCACAAACTATATCATTAGAGTTGAATTCCTCAGAGTGTTCAGTAGCGGTGAATTGAGATTCAAGACAGCAGGATAAGAAATCAGGACCTTTCAACCAGATGGCGCTCTTAATAAGATCCGATGGAAATAGACCTCGGCTACCCAGATCAGCTGGGTTGTTGCGAGAATCAACGTAACGCCAATTAACATCAGGAAGTTTCTGTTGTATATATGCGACCCTGTTCGCTAGAAAGGTTTTCCACCGGTATGATGGAGAACGGAGCCATGCAAGGACGACCTGAGAATCCGTCCATGTATAAATATTGTGGAAAGAAAACTTATCAGAAAAGGTTTTTCAGTATAAAAGTTATTAATTTAGCTAGCAAAACTGCCCCACACAACTCTAATCGAGGGATGCATATTTTTTTAAGCGGAGCTACTTTACTCTTGGAAATAATAAACTTTGTAGAGACGGTACCTTCGCAAGAAATTGTTCGTAAATACAGAACTGCACAATACCCCTTTTCCGAACTATCACAAAATCCATGCAATCCGGAAATAGAAGAGGACGAGTGAAGTAGATTTCTATTTATGGAAAATTTGGATAATATATGAAGTTGAGATTGTAAACGCTCCCATAAGCGTAAAATTTCATCTGGTGGTTCTTCATCCCATTTGAGACCAATCATCCAAAGTCGTTGAATTAAGGTATTTTATAAGGAAACTAACTGGACACAAATATCCAAGCGGATCATTATATCCGAGCCAATTGGGACAAAATTTGACGCTTTGAACATTTGGTTTTATTCTGAGGATCTACAGAGAACGAAAAAGTATCTGAATGTGGGTTCCATAATAATCCTAGGATTTTAAAAGACTTCGAACTAGAATCTGTACTGAAGTCAAGAGGATCTATGTTACGTAATGAATCGGGCAAATTTTCCAATAAAGTAAGGTGATTACTCGACCACTTCCGCAATTGAAAACCACCCTGTTCTAATTGTCTTTGAAGAATTTTCGCTTCTTCCAAAGACGAAGTTCCAGTAACCACGTCATCGATATAGGTGTCCTCACACAAGGCCCTTGCAGCCAGAGGAAACCTCTCTCCTTCAACGTGAACTAATTGCACAAGACAACGTAGAGCTAAAGAGGGAGCAGATGAGACTCCATATGTGACGGTTTTCAAGCAATACGTTGATAAGGAATCGTTGGGAAAGAATCTCCAGAAGATTCGTTGGAAATCGTAATGACTAGGTTCTACCCAGATATTTCTGTACATTTGCTTAATATCAGAACATAGTACGAACTTATGTAACCTGAATCTTAATAAAAGTGACACTATATCAGATTGTAATTTGGGGCCGTTAAAAGGCAGTCATTAAGCGAAGAACCAGTAGGAGCTCTGGCACTTGCGTTGAAGACAACACGCAGTTTTGTGTGAGCACTAGACGGCTTAAAAACACAATGATGGATAAGGTAATATGGATTTGCACTTAAATCATCCTCAGGTACATTACCATATGCCCACAATCAAGATAGTCTCTCATAAAATCTGAATACTGCTGGTATAAAGAAGGATTCCTTAATAGTCGGCGTTCAAGTGAAAGAAACCTTTGAGACGCTAGCTCTCTCATACCAGTGAAGCTAGGTACATCACTTAAGAACGGCAAAGAAACAATATATTTACCAGTGGAATCCCGTTTATGATTATCAACAAAAATTTTCTCGCATAGATTATCAGAGGGAATGATTGGAGGCAGAGAGGGTACATATTCAATTTCCCAAAAATTCTTCAAAATTTCTGAAAGATCGTTATCAGTATATTGACAATTTACCTCACAAAAAAATGTTGAGGATGATGCAGCGTTTCGTGAACCATCAATCACACTTCCCATAAGAATATAGCCAAAGACTGAATTAAATTCATTAACACCATTTAAGCCAGTGATGTGACCATTGGTAAGAATTTTAGCAAACATTTCAGCTCCCAATAAGATATCTATATTTCCGGGAACAGAAAAGGTTGAATCTGCTAGCTTTAAGTTCTTGAATTCATCACCTATAATAGCAGGTACAGAAAAGGTTGGAAGCTTGTCTTAATTTTGTTAATTACCGAAGCATTCGTATATAGAATTGGCGACTCTTGATTGATAGGCTTAAGAGTAATAGCAACCAAACCCTTGCTGACACAAGATTTGGAAGAGTTCAAGCCAGACACTTCTATCATATTATTTTCTAATTTTAGTCCTAAGCGAGAAACAGCTTTATTAGATATGAAGGAAGACATACTTCCAGAATCAATAAGGCACCTTAGTGTCTGATAAACACCATTGCAATCTAATATCTCGACCATAGCAGTAGAGAGAAGAACACAAGCCATTTTCCTGGATTTCAGGACGCCAGCTCCAGAAAATTGAACATTTGATTGCGATTCATTTGCTTTATTAGAAGTACTAGGAGAACCTTCACTAAGATCTGACTTTGTAGCATCCCTTTCTTTGAAATGTAGAAAAGTATGATGCTTTAGCGAACAATGATGACAAGTTACCTTCGACTTGCAAGAAGTAATATAATGTAAACTAGATAAGCAATTAAGGCATAAATGTAATCTTTTGGCAAGATTATATCGTTCAAAAGATGTTCTATTGAGGAAAGTGGAACATTTGAATATGGAGTGGTCACCCTTACAGATTATACATTTAGCCAAAGTAGTTTTATCTGGATTTATGTTTTTGCCTACGAAAAAATTAGGCATTTTGTTTTTTACTATTACAGATCTTGATTTGTTGCTACTGACAGCCGGTGGAGAAAGGTTAGAGACACCTGTTTTATCATTAAGCATATCTAAAGCCGTACACTCGCGTTCCAAAAATTCAGTAAGATCACTATATTTAGGAACCTCAGAAGAGCCGAAAGAATGTTCGAATCGAGATACCAAGTCATCATCTAGTCGATCATACAGCATCATAAGTAATACGAAAACCCATTGATCAGTGGCAAAGTGTAAATTTTTCAAAGCGCATATTATTTTCCTGAAAGGTGTCTAACAAATTTCTAAGTGCATTTGGAACTTTTGATTTAATTTTTCCCATGCCCTCAATGCGGCGCCAATGACATTTTGCAAGCAACCGTGTATTCATATAGCGTTGAACAAGATAATTGTAGGCGGATTCATAATGGTTTCCAGAAAATTCATAATGCTGTATTAACGGAAATATTGGGTTTGTGGCTTGAGGACTGGGCAAATCAAACGAATCCCTTATGAACAGTCGACGTTTCGATCCAGGTTCGGATCTTTTTCAAGACTAAAAACATTTAATTACGGGTAAATATCGAATTTGACATGAACATTCTAAGGAATACACTGATGCAAAAAAGTATCTTTCAATAATATAAAATAGACAGCATAAAAACATTCAATTGACATCAATAACTAACATTGAAATATTCAACACAGAAGCAGCCAGATCCGTCAAAACGGAAAACATTAAAAAGTAAAAAATTAAAAATTTTTCTCTTTGTTTGAAGACTTCACAATTCTCACATTAATTTTACCTTTTCAAATGGATATCTGAGGCAGAACACTGTATATAGGAAATCCATCGGTCATTCTATATAAAATCAATTGTTATTCCCACATGAAACGGGAAAACAGTCATCACTCTTAAAAACCGAAATGCAAACAATGAGATCGAATGAATGGAACATATTGCGTGTACTACTGCTACCATAATATCAACTTCTTATTGGTTTCAATGCATGCGGAACTATGGGTGGAATGTACGAATCGGGCGGATTATCTATTTCGGACCTTTGTCAATAGATTGCTATAAACAACACTTAGAGATTCTACGTCAGTTCTCAAATTTATTGTATCATTTATTGAAATATGAATCATCTCACTTATACACCGCTTGAAATAGTTGTTTTCTCTGTCCAATATTCCCACATTTTCAAAATCAAAGTCGTGATTATTTTCAAAGTGGTGGGCGGCTAGGGCTGTTTTTTCATTTTTATCTTTGTTGATTTCTCTGCAGTCGTAAGAGTGTTGATATATTCTTTTTTTCAAATATTGTTTCGTCATGCCAACATATAAACAACTGCATTCCTTACACTTTATTAAGTAAACTAAATTTGATTTTAATGAACTAGGTATCGGATCTTTGAGCTTGCTAAAAATACTCCCTACTGTTTTTAGTGGATAGAAAGCGAGTTGACAATTAGGTACTGTATCTTTTATTAGTTTTTTTAATCTTATAGATAAATCCGGAATATAGGGAAATCTATAATAAACAGTTGTATTAACTTTAAGGGCTGGCCCTGAAGGGCTGATACTAAATAGTTGAATTTTTCATCGCTACATAACGATTCATTAGTGTGAACAAGTGAATTAAATAAACCAATAAAAGTGGGAAATTGAGTGCAATCACCATCAAATATTTTCAATTCTAACTATGGCAACTTTATATTAGAGTGTAAAGTACTGGATATAGAGTGATTCCGATTCATGGTATTATCTAGATTATTTGCACTTAATTCTTCATAAATCGCTTTTATTCCGTAGTAGTAAGATAAAAATCCTTCACGAATGGTCTCATCTACACTTAAATCACTATCTTCGTCCTGAAGTAATGACTCAATTATAACAGAGTGATGTTTTTCAAATTCTTCGCGAAGTCTTTCTATATCAGAAAATCTTGCTTTGGAAATATTAAACTGAGTTCTATCAGATTCTGCTCGATTAGCGAAATTAAATAATAATTGTATTTCACTTATAGTAGTATTGCGGTAAGCCTTAGCTCTTTTAAGCTTAGACATTATTAACAACAAATATGTTAATTAAAAATCCGAATAACTGGCAATCTTCTGAAAGATAATATTAATGGATTATCAGTATTCAAATTGTATTTTCGAGAGCGTTTGTTGCAGAATGCAGATAATATTCCCCGCTGAAATGTGTAGCGACTCGGAATTCAAATAACAAATTATCAGATGAAGACAAAAAACTATAGAAACACAATCTAATCATCGTAGCAATCTACGAAATAATGATTGATATTTGAATACTTGTTAATATTAATTAATTTGCGTAATTATACGAAACTTCTTTACTGAATTATTTAAAGAAAGATCAATCTTAAATGTCAAAAAGGAAAATTCAAACAAATCCTGCCCGAAGGACCAAAATATTGCGGTAAGTTGGAGAGATGAATGGACTGTAATTTTATGAAAGAATAGAAAATAAGCAAAATAAACAACAAGAGGACACTAGCGAACTCACCTAGGATTTCCTGCAGTCGAAGTCCTGAGAGTACTCTCTCTATGTGTAGGGCTGCTTTCTCCAGACTAAGTCCAAGAGGTTTATACACCAAATTCACAGGATTTTAAAGCGTTTCACACAATTGTATTAAATCACCAAACTAGAGATTTAGAGTTCAGTTCAAGAAAATATTAGCCTTTTATAGAGGAAAAAATGTAGCGTGATATCAAATCGAGATCAGAACAAGTATTACGCACAGTATGTTAATTAGCGCATATTTGAACACCGTATGCCTGAAACTGACGATCTCAGGAGTCAACTAGTGCCCCTTGGTATTATTCATAAATATGAATGGTTGAAATTAACTAGTTCAGACAGACAAATTATATCTCCGAAAGTATTGGTTTCTCATAGTTGGGAATTAAATCAATGTATTCTTATGAAATAACTGCATCATAAAGGAAATTGAATTCAAATAATAGTTTATTTATCAAGATTAAATGAGCAATCTGAGAATGAGACTTGCACCATGGAAGAAATCAAATTAAAATAGCTGAAATGAATTTGACTCTTTCTTATAGAACAGGATGAAATGTACGAGTATGAACACAGATCATATAATAAAGCTTAGATAGAATAATTATAACATTCTGTGAAAACATAGAAGTACGTACGATTCATTATTGAAATTCAAATTCATATCTCCGAAAGTATTAGCTTGTTGGAGTTGAAAATGTTATCGATGGATTTTAATGGTGAAACTGCATCTTAAATAAAAATTACAGACATTTGGGCAAATTGATAAGCACTCAGTTCCGAGGAACTAGAGCGCCAAAAAGTGTAATTTTCTTTCCGGGATTTGAGCCCGCCTACGATCTTGTCGATCTCCGGTATTAGAATAAAACGTCGGTACTTACCTGGGATATATATTCTTAATTTTCACTTTTCGACATAAAATCGCCACATGGGGGTTTATTTGACGGTTTTTTACCCTTGTCTCTTTAAGGCTGGTTTTCCTATCACGCTGACGGTCGGCGCTGATCGGTCAATATGTATGTAGCTATAGGTAGCGTTTTCGAGTCACGCAGATCCCTCAGGGTTCTGTTCGAAAATTAACTCCGTAGAGTAATATTTACTCCATTGCGTTCGAAAACTGAAAGGTTGAGTAAATTTTACTCTGTGACTGTCGTCCGAAAAGTCGGAGTATTCGATTCGGAGTTCATTTTACTCCTGTCAAAATTGACATAACTCATGGGAAGGAAAATCTAGTATCTTTGTCTAACTGTTTTATGAATGTTTTTTGATGTAATTTAATAGTTTTTATACTGCTCACAATATATATTTCTGATTAGAGTTACATATATGTGAAGAAAACAATAATAATAGGATCTTTCTTAAACCAACATAAACTATTTTCCGATATTGGCACCTTCTGTCACTGTCAGTGTCAGTGTCAGAGTAACTCTAGAGTAAATCTGTCAAACCTTCTAAAACTCTACTCTACTCCGTGGAGTTAATTTTCGAACACAACTCTGCGCTGACGACCGTCAGCGCTGAGCTATACGCGCCCGTACGCGCCGGCGCGTCGGCGCCGCTGACTAGCTGCGCCGACGCGCCTCCACATTCAGTGAGCGTTTTCGTGTCACGCTGAATGCACGTACTAGTACAATCATGGAAATTCGCGAAATAGACACCAGTCGAGTAATTGCGGTCAGCTACGCGCTGATAGGATGTGATAGGAAAAAAATTTTTTTTTTTTGGTACTCCGAAACCATCTGTCCGATTTTGCCCAATAACGAACTTAGCCGAGATATTTATCTCCCAAACCTACTCTGAAAATTTCAACTGTCTAGCTCATTCCGTTCGAGAGTTATCGTGCCTACGGCCGGCAACCTGGACCGGCCGGACAGAATGAATTTCGACCACGGATTCTTGATCAGTGAGTCGAACCAAATCGTTTAAGACCATTTTCATCGAAAAATTCGAAAATTACAGACATTTGGGCAAATTGATAAGCACTCAGTTCCGAGGAACTAGAGCGCCAAAAATGATTCCAAAATAAGAGATTCGCCAACAAACATATTGAATGAAATTCAATTGAATTCCAGTAATATTCAATTACTTATTCTTAACCAATAAATGTCCATTGATAGATCTAAAGGTGATGAGGTGAAACATAAAGATATATTCTCATTAGTGATAGAAAAACGGGCCTAAAATTCCTCTCTACCCATCACGAGATTTAATATCCACAAATGAGCCTCTCACCTTACAAGATCAGAAGCCTTCAGCAAAATTTCAGCGATATCATATTAAAAATAATACATAACCTTATAAAGTCCCCTCTCGCAAATATACTCCTCTGAAGGCACATGGATCTCTTGAAGAAGAATCGCCTTCTCTGTTTCTCAAAGATATTCACTCTTGTTCATAGAAATCCCTTCAATATTTAGTTGCCTCCTCCTAAGGAGGATCTCTTTCAAAACCAGGTTTGACCGCTAATGTAGGGCTATCATCTCCCATAGATTTGTGATGAAATAACACGATTTTCCCATAACATACGCGCAAAAATATGTCATCATGACATTTATATTTTGAAGGTTCTCACAAAAATACGACCATAGACAACATATCATACGACGATTCGCATCCAGCTACCGAACTCACAAAGCTGCTCGGTTCTCCAACAATATAGATCCGATCGTGTTCAAACTTGGATCACTGCAGTAGAATTAGGTTCTGAAGGCTCTTCCAAAATTTCAGCCATGCCGGTGGAATAGTTTATGATATATAGAATTTTTTTAAATTTTTGGCGCTCTAGTTCCTCGGAACTGAGTGCTTATCAATTTGCCCAAATGTCTGTAATTTTCGAATATTTCGATGAAAATGGTCTTAAACGATTTGGTTCGACTCACTGATCAAGAATTCGTGGTCGAAATTCATTCTGTCCGGCCGGTCCGGCCGGTCCGGCCGGCCGTAGGCACGATAACTCTCGAACGGAATGAGCTAGAGAGTTGAAATTTTCAGAGTAGGTTTGGGGGATAAATATCTCGGCTAAGTTCGTTATTGGGCAAAATCGGACAGATGGTTTCGGAGTAACAAAAAAAAAATTTTTTTTTTACGAAACAAATTCCAAATTAAATATTTTTTAATGAGAGGATTTATCATAAGAATCCATTCATATCATTTTTAACTCTAACAAGCTAATACTTTCGGAGATATGATTTTTCAAAATTTCAATAAAAAATCGTATTTCAACGTTGTCACAGAATGATATTATTCTATGTATGAATATGAATTGTCATAATGTCAATTGATGTTCCTGACAGATTATCTAATCAATCGAAGAATTGTGAGCGAAGTGAGAAAAATCTCAGTTGTTTGCTCCGAAATTAGTTTTTCTCAGAAAATTCTTACATTTCGGAACTGAACATGAAGTAAGAGATCTGAGAGTAGTGAGACTGCTTTTCATCCATAGACATAGATATAACTCTCGAACGGAATGAGGTAGGTAGTTGAAATTTTCAGAGTAGTTTAGGGAGATGAATATCTCGGTTAAGTTCGTTATTGGGCAAAATTGGCCAGATTTAATTTGATTTCTTCCATGGTGCTTTTCTCATTCTCATGATTGCTCATTTAATCTTGATAAATAAACTATTATTTGAATTGAATTTCCTTTAGGATGCAGTTCTATCATATGAATACATTGATATAATTCCCAACTCTGAGAAACCGATACTTTCGGAGATATAATTTGTCTGTTTTTTAATGAGAGGATTTATCATAAGAATCCATTCATATCATTTTTAACTCTAACAAGCTAATACTTTCGGAGATATGATTTTTCAAAATTTCAATAATAAATCGTATTTCAACGTTGTCACAGAATGATATTATTCTATGTATGAATATGAATTGTCATAATGTCAAATGATGTTCCTGACAGATTATCTAATCAATCGAAGAATTGTGAGCGAAGTGAGAAAAATCTCAGTTGTTTGCTCCGAAATTAGTTTTTCTCAGAAAATTCTTACATTTCGGAACTGAACATGAAGTAAGAGATCTGAGAGTAGTGAGACTGCTTTTCATCCATAGACATAGATATAACTCTCGAACGGAATGAGGTAGGTAGTTGAAATTTTCAGAGTAGTTTAGGGAGATGAATATCTCGGTTAAGTTCGTTATTGGGCAAAATTGGCCAGATTTAATTTGATTTCTTCCATGGTGCTTTTCTCATTCTCATGATTGCTCATTTAATCTTGATAAATAAACTATTATTTTAAATATTTTTTAAAAATTTTCTAGTTATACCATCCTCACGAAATTCAGCAAGAATTTTCGCGTTGGCATTCTACAACTAATAACCTTGTTTGAATTCAATCGGTTTTGTATTCTTCGAGTTAATGAGGAACAAGAAACAACCAAATTTCAGAAAATTTCAGATGGCTATAACTCTAAAACCGTTTGGCCGATTATGCTTATAAACGAACTCAAATGTCGCATTCAGATGCACAACCTAACCTGAAAATTTCAAGCCGCTATCTCTTTCCGTTCTCAGGTTATCGTGTCATAAATAATATTTTTTAATAATTTTTTTAAAATTTTCCAGTGATACGATTCTCACAAAATTTCACAAACGTGCTTAGGTTTATATTCTACAACTATTCAGCAAGTTTAAATCCGATCGGATTTATTTTGGGTGAAAACACAATTATTACTCGGAAACCATTGGGCCGATTATACCAATTAACGAACTTGTCCGTCGTATTGGGATGCGCCACCTACCCTGAAAATTTCAAGTCGCTAGCTCTTTCCGTTCTCAAGTTATCGTGGCAACGGCCGGACGGCACCACGGAATCAAATTTCACATTTGGGCAAAACTATAAAAGGCTTGTTTCACATGCATACGGTTCCATCCGGTTCGTTTCGTTTTCGGTTTCAATTCGGTCGCTGGCGACAAGTGTGAAACGGTGCTCCGGTTTAGTTTCGGTACCGAATAGAAACCGTACAGCACCGAATACTCCCTCGACACGAATAGGTTCCTATCAGGTTTGGATTCGTGTGTAGGGAATACAGATCAACCGGGGCGTTCACACAAATACGGTTTAGTTTCGGTTTTAACCATAAAGTAATAAATATTTACATATGTTTTCTGTCTCGTTCTGTGGTTTTAACCTCAAATCGAGCAGATATCTTTCAATATTTCTCGAGTTGTTGTTCAAATATAGAAATATAAAGATACAGAAGCCGATTAAAGGCGGATCACCGGTATTTACTTTGGTAATGAGCTTGGTTATCCCTTGGTCTTTCAATGTCTGTGCCCTTTCTATAACCAACGCAGAGACCGCGTTTATGCCGTAGATTCAAATCGGTTAACCGGACAAATTTGACAGTTTAATAGTAAATAAATAAATATTAACCTCATTTTTCATTCGCATGCTTTATTATTGTTTCATGTTCAAAATGTATTACTTTTAATTCAAAAGAATATATACTACGACTCGATGTCGTCAGATTTGTTTAGTTGTTGAAGCATGGATTCCTCAACTTCAACATGGTTTTTATTCATGATATACGTGGATACAAATTACTGTTGGAGCAGAGAAAAACAACAATTTTGTATATTTTGAATTGGTTTCATGACGATGATGGAGCATCTGGATCTCTTTCTGCTGTGCGCAATGAAAATATAATTGATATTCCTCGACCAGAAAGATGGCTTTCGGATTATGATAACCACAACTTTTTTAAGTTGTTTCGAATGGAAAAATCCACATTTAAAAATTAAATAGGTAAACAACAAACGAACTGACGGTTGAATGTCGAATGGAATAACCGCCGTTCATAACCTAGCTCGAAAGCTAGGTATTTACCGGTTATGGAAATCTGAATTCATGACGTAGCGAAGGGCTAGTTGGTGACGTCATCAAATAATAACCACTAATAACCAAAGACGCGCTTATGCAGTTGGTAAATACCAAATAAGAACGGTTAAAACCGGTGATCCGCCTTTAATCGGCTATATTTTCGGGATATTGTTGCTATCTCAGTATTCATGAGAAGATGATGGTTTACCAAATGTGGATTGACTGATTTCTGCTGTAAATCTAAACCAGTACTGCGTGACAAAACTTCCGAAAAATATAAAGATTAATTAAAGACGTATGATGCATTCCAAGGTGTATGTGTTCAATTTTGAATGGCTTTGATGAATCTGACGTCGCGGAAAAATTGGAATTGTGAGCCCGTGTCGGAAGATAACATAAAACCTAATATGAACCGTATATGTGTGAAAGGCCTTCATTCGTTTTCGGTTGAAACCGAAAACGAACCGAACCGAATGGAACCGTATGCATGTGAAACAAGCCTAACGCGATGTTCCCCAGAACATACGCGCAAAAATGGGTTCAAGCCCTGTGGACAGGAGCTTTCTGGCGCTCTAGTTCAAACAGACAAATTATATCTCCGAAAGTATTGGTTTCTCAGAGTTGGGAATTAAATCAATGTATTCTTATGAAAGAACTGCATCATAAAGGAAATTGAATTCAAATAATAGTTCATTTATCAAGATTAAATGAGCAATCTGAGAATGAGACTTGCACCATGGAAGAAATCAAATTAAAATAGCTGAAATGAATTTGACTCTTTCTTATAGAACAGGATGAAATGTACAAGTATGAACACAGATCATATAATAAAGCTTAGATAGAATAATTATAGCATTCTGTGAAAACATAGAAGTACGTACGAACGGAGAGGATTGATAGGATTGGGTGGCTCAGAGTTGAAAATATTTTTAAGCTTCAGATGTCAATTACTACGTTTACATGCATCTCTCGAACCGTTTTAAGCCAATGCGTATTCCGTAATGCGCATTGAAAACGCATGTAAACGTTTTTTCAATTCGAATTGACTACTCAAATGCGAATTAGTAAATGCGATTTGAAAAGGTGGATTGAGTTTTCCCAAACCGATTTAATGTGCATGTATACACCAAATACGCATTGAGAGTAGTTTTAAGAGAAACAAATTTCAGAATTACCAACACCAAATTTATTAGTTTGACAAATCTGATAATCTAACGAACCTGCTTTGGGGTTACGTTAATCGTAATTCCTAAGCTGGAAGATCGAAATAAATCTCTTGAGATAAAAATGATATAATATATATTGTTCGAGGTAACTTTTTCTATTATCTTTAATCATTTTCTGCCAATTTTCTGGATTCATTTTCACGATTTGCTCTTTCAATCACTTGTAACCACCCAGAAAAGGTTAATTCCTTGCGAAATTATGGTGTTCTTCATCATTTTTTAAGATATTTAGAATGATTTTCTTTTCTAAATTTCCATTTTTAATTTTTTTCAATCTTCCCATGTTGGCTACGTGAGCTTAGAATAAAGCCGAATTACAGAAAACTAGTTTCAGTTAAGGCATGTAAACTCTCAAACCATATTTCATCTAATTCGCATCAAAACATGCGCATTGGTTCAAAACGGATAGAGAAGGTGCATGTAAACGTAGTAAATAATGGTTTGTCGGATTTTGCTTTCTTCCATTCCTCCCTATTTGAGGGAAAAGTTGGTTTATAGACGGGATGTTCATGATGTTGCGATAAGACATGGTCAAAGGCTGATGTTGCCTAGATTCGGGTCGGCCATGTTTCAGCGCTCTTTTACCTTCAATGCTGTGAAGGTGCACAACGAAATTTTGTTGCTTTTTGAGACAGCCTCTTTGAACTCACTGAGACGAAATTTACGGCAACACTTGTTGAACTGTCAAATTTCGAATCGATTTGTATAATCCTAGATTTGTGAAGAAAATGTATTTTATTTTATTTTAGTTCTCTTTTATTTTAATTATATATTTTTTTTTTGTGGGTTGAGTGGAGTAGCTTTTGGCTAGACTTCGCCCTTATGTTATGTTTATAAACATGCAAATAAAGACACTATTATTATTATTATTCATTATTGAAATTTAGAAAAATCATATCTCCGAAAGTATTAGCTTGTTGGAGTTGAAAATGATATCGATGGATTTTAATGGTGAAACTGCATCTTAAATAAAAATTACAGACATTTGGGCAAATTGATAAGCACTCAGTTCCGAGGAACTAGAGCGCCAAAAAGTGTAATTTCCTTTCCGGGATTTGAGCCCGCCTACGATCTTGTCGATCTCCGGTATTAGAATAAAACGTCGGTACTTACCTGGGATATATATTCTTAATTTTCACTTTTCGATATAAAATCGCCACATGGGGGTTTATTTGACGGTTTTTTACCCTTGTCTCTCTAAGTCAATTTTGACGTTTCTCGAACCAACTATTAGCAAGGAACTAGACAATGTCATGTCTCAGGAAAATAAGTCGACATTATGACAATTCATAAATAGAATAATTATATAATTCTGTGAAAACGTAAAAATACGATTTATTATTGAAATTTTGAAAAATCATATCTCCGAAAGTATTATCTTGTTAGAGTTAAAAATGATATCATTGCATTCTTATGATAAAACTGCTTATTGAAAAAAATTTAATTTGGAATTTGTTTTGTAAAAAAAAAAATTTTTTTTGTTACTCCGAAACCATCTGTCAGATTTTTCCCAATAACGAACTTAGCCGAGATATTTATCTCCCAAACCTACTCTGAAAATTTCAACTGTCTAGCTCATTCCGTTCGAGAGTTATCGTGCCTACGGCCGGCCGGCCGGACACAATGAATTTCTACCACGAATTCTTGATCAGTGAGCCGAACCAAATCGTTTAAGACCATTTTCATCGAAAAATTCGAAAATTACAGACATTTGGGCAAATTGATAAGCACTCAGTTCCGAGGAACTAGAGCGCCAAAAATTGGTTGAAGCACTGACGTGAAGTCAGGAGCTTTTGCGCGTATGTTCTAATGTGTATTGTGTATTTTTTTTTGTAATTTTTTTTTATTTTCTAGGGGTACGGTTCTCATAAAATTTCACACACGTCCTTATGTCGATATTCTACAACTAGTTAGCAAGCTACAATTTGATCGGGTATATTTTTCCAGTCATCGAGGAAATAATATTCCAGATGGGTATAACTCCGAAA
This sequence comes from Halyzia sedecimguttata, assembly GCA_937662695.2. NCBI lineage: Eukaryota > Metazoa > Arthropoda > Insecta > Coleoptera > Coccinellidae > Halyzia > Halyzia sedecimguttata. The sequence continues at coordinate 79,222,324 of OW569411.2, forward strand.
CCGTTGGGCCGATTATGGCCAACAGCGAACTTAACTCTCCCATTTAGATGCGCATGAAAATTGCAAGTCCCTATCTCCTCTCGTTCGGGAGTTATCGAGGCAACGGTCACCCATCCAGCTACTGAACTTACACAAGGCTGCTCCAGATCTCCAACAATATAAATCCGACCGTGTTCAAACTTGACTTGGTAGTAGAGATAGGTTCTGAAGGCTCTCGCAACATATCTGCCATGTCGGATGAATAGTTTATGATATATAGAATTATTTTTCAAAGATTTTCAATGATTTTTAAAAAAATTTCTAGTGATCCGATCCTCACAAAATTTTGCAAGAATTTCCGTGTTGGCATTCTTCAACTATTAACCATATTTAAATTGGATCGGTTTGGTATTTTTCGAGTTATTAAGGAAATAACATCCAAATTTCAGATGGGGATAACTCCAAAACTGTTTGGCCGATTTTGCTTTTAAACAAACTCGAATGTCACATTCGGATGCACAATCTAACCTGAAAAATTCAAGTCGCTATATTTTTCCGTTCTCAGGTTATCCAGACATAAAAAATATTTTTTGATAATTTTTTTAAAATTTGCTAGTAATACGATTTCAGAAACGTGCTTAGGTATATATTCTACAACTATTTACCAAGTTTCAATTCAATCGGATTCATATTGGTTGAAAACAAAATTATTACTCGGAAACCATTGGGCCGATTATGCCCATTAACGAACTTGTTAGTCGTATTGGTATGCGCCACTTACCCTGAAAATTTCAAGTTGCTTGCTCTTTCTGTTCTCAAGTTATCGTGGCAACGGCCGTACGGACAGAATCAAATTTGACCTCGAATTCTTCATCAGGTAGTCGAACCCAATCGTTTGAGACCATTTTCGGCGAAAAAATCGAAAATTACAGACATTTGGGCAAAATGATAACGCGATGTTCCCAAGAACATACGCGCAAAAAAGTTTAAAAATCATTGAAAAAAATCGATATTCCAAAAACTATTCGTTCGTCATCGCCAAAATTTTGCGAGAGTCTCAGAACTTAACCATACTACCAAGTTTCAAGTTTGAACTCGATCGGATCTATATTGTTGGAGATCCGAGCAGCCTTGTGTGAGCTCATTAGCTGGATGGGTGACCGTTGCTTCGATAACTTTCGAATGAAAGGACACAGGGACTCGTAATTTTCAGGGTAGGTTGCGCATCCGAATGGAAGAGTTGAGTTCGTCTTTGGGCATAAGCGGCCCAACGGTTTCGGAGTTATACGTGAGGTCAGGAGTCCAATACAGGAGAATGGACAATAGAACATAAGCACAAAAGTTCCTGACTTCACGTCAATGCTTAAACCAATTTCTCGTATTCAAATTTAAGCTTTTCATTGATCTACTGTCAAAAGTTCTCAGATTTATCTCATATTAGCCTCCTCTCATTTTTGCAGTTCTAAAAAACATAGTTTGTGAATGTTGAGAACTACTGAAAATTATTACCTACTAAAGGTGGGATTTCGTTGCGACGTCCAACGTTCGCGGCCCGGCCGTGACGTGCAGCCATCGAGCACTGCTTTAGTGCTTTTCAGGGGCAAAGCTGGCCATACACGGATGTTCTTTCGCGCGGTTTATCGTGTTATCTACAAAATAATGTGGAAAATCCTTTGCGTGAGTGAGCATTGCTACACGCCATGATAGAGCGTTAAGGGATTTCACAGGTGCTTTCCTCTGGAATGGCGTTTCATCGCCATACACACATGATCGACCGGTTGAGAATCAAATGTCTTTGCGTCCATCCTTAAATAATGTTTAAAGTAATCGGGATTATTATCCTTCAATTCCCCTAAAAGCGACATATGACAATATATTTCTTTGTCAGCCAGCAAACTTTTCTGCCGTGGCGCGCGCTGTTCTTCCTCGGAACAGAGAGTGCTTAATTTGCCCAAATGTCTGTAATTTTCCAATTTTTGGCTGAACATGGTCTTAATCGTTTTGATTCGACTTACTGATCAAGAATCCGTGGTCAAAATCGATTCCGTCCGGCCGTCATCAGCTAACACGATAACTCTCGAACAGAATGAGCTAGACAGTTCAAATTTTCGGAGTAGGTTTGAGAAGAGATAAATACCTCGGTTGAGTACTTTATTGGGCAAAATCAGCTTGGTGGTTTCGGAGTAACGAAAAAAAAAAATCTTTTTACATTACAAATTTCAAATTCAATTTTTTTTAGTTTCATCAATAGAATCCATTTATATCATTCTCAACTCTCACAAACTATAATACTTTCGGAGAACACGAAACTATTCAATTAACTAAATATCTGGCCATATACACGGACGTTCTTTCGCGCGGTTTATCGTGTTATCTACAAAATCATGTGGAAATTCCCTTATTGGGTGAGTGAGCATTGCAGCACGCCATGATAGAGCTCTAAGGGATTTCTCACGTCCTTTCCTCTGGGATTGCGTTTCATCGCCATACACACAGATGATCGAACGGTCGGGGATCAAATGTCTTTGCCGTCCATCCTTAAATAATTTTTAAAGTAATCGGTATTATTAATTCCCGTAAAAACGACATGTGACAATATTTTTCTTCGTCAGCCAGCCAACTTTTCTGCCTTGGAACTCTTATTGTTCCTCAAAACAGAGTGCTTATCAATTTGCCTGTCTGTAATTTTCTTATTTTTATCTGAAAATGGTCTCAAACGTTTTGGTTCGACTTACTAATCAAGAATCCGTGGTCAAATCTATTCTGTCCGGCCGTCCGTTAACACGATAACTCTCGAACAGAATGAGCTAGAGTGTTCAATAAATTTCCAGAGTAGGTTTGGGAAATAAATATATCGGTTAAGTTCGTTATTGGGCAAAATTGGTGGTTTCGGATTAACGAAAAATTTTTACTTTACAAATTTCAAATTCAATTTTTTTTAGTTTCATCATAAGAATCCATTGATATCATTATCAATTCTAACAAACTAATACTTTCGGAGGACACGAAAATATTCAACTAACTAAATTGAACTGGTTGTTGAAACGACGCCTTCGTGTAGCGGAATGCCGTTCCAAATGATTCTTTTTCCGACGTTTTCCGGCCATACACACACGGTTTATCCTTTTTTCTATTTAAAAACCACCCTGGAAATTAATTCCTGGCTACGCCCTTGACGTACGTGTATGGCCAGCTATTGAACTGGATGGTGAAACGACGCCTTCGTGTAGCGGAATCGCCAAGAATTCAATTCATCATCTTGAAATTTCAGGATGACTGAATGTCGTTCCAAATGACACTTTTTGCGATGTTTTTCGGCCATATACACACGGTTTATCCTTTCAAATGATTCGCTACGAACCATCACGTGCAAAAGCATCTGAATAATTCGACATAACGTGTATGGGCGACGACAGTTTTTCCGCCACGCCGTTCTTTTCGGCATGATAACCGCCACGCTACAACGCGCCATGATAAATCGCGTGAAAGAACGTACGTGTATGGCCAGCGAATGATTTCGTCGGGGCGTGTCGTCTTGCAGATGCGACGGCCCGCCCTGCACACACTTCCAAACGTCGTGGCAGGCCGTGAACGCAAGACGTCGCAAGGAAATTGAACCTTAACAGGGCCGGAGCTAATAAATTTGTCGCCTGAATAGGAATATTCGGGCGCCTCTACCTATGAAATATGAAAAGTCGGCCGGCGAACTGGGTCAAAATGCTGCCCCCGGAAAGTTGGCGCCTGAAACAGTTGCTTCACTGTTTCACCATCAGCGCCCGCCCTGCCTACTAAATTTTCGTCTTATGATTATGCATGACCCCTCATTAGTACTTAAGAGCTTGTGTAATATTACGTATTATTATGATAGTATTCAAAGCAGGAAATAAAATCATCTGCATTTTTCTGATTATATTTTTATATTGCAAAGAAGAATAATATAAGAGTTCTTAGAAAATATAAAAACTAAAAAAGTACCGACTAACCAGGCACGTCAATCTGAATTGGCGCATATGCTTATGATATTACTGACCCCCCTCAAGGAGACCCCCAGAAGCTCCTATAGGAGATGTGCAACTTGGGAGAATCAGTTTTCTTCTGTGTACGCTTTGTTACTGATGTGTCCTTAGGCAACCTCAGAAATCTGAAGAATTTTCCATGCACCCTCTCCAAACTTTCGCGATAGGTTTCATAATGGGGACACCAAATCGAAGATGCATAATTGATGTTGCTATACACAAATGCCTCCTAAAGATATAAAATTGCTTCACGACTTCAGAACTGACGACATTGCCTCATAACAAATCCAAGTACTCTATTACTTTCACCAACTAGATTATTGATATGCTCATCAAAAAAAAAGCTTAGAATAAAGTAAAACGCCCAAATTCTTGACCATTTCAGCTCGTTTCAAGGTAGTTCCGGATACAGAGCATTGAAAGTGAATTTTTGTCTTATTCCGCGGGAAGATTACATTATACTTGGCTATGTTCAGATGTAAGCCCAAGGGCTCACACAATTTTACAAGGCTCTCAAGATCATCCTGTAGATCTTAGCAATCCCGAATACCTCTAATCTGAATAAACAATTTCAAGTCATCTGGGAACAACAGAAATCTGCATCAACTGATAAATATGCATGTATATTTTTATTATATATTTACAATTCTTCTAGATATTTAAAAATATATTAAACAGTGAGGTTACAAAAATAATATCCTGCGCAAGATCAGTAGCACAATAGCTGAAATTAATATGCCTATCACTGCATTCCATACACCATTTCTGGAAAGAGAATATTTAAATTAATATCATTATATCAAAATAGAGAGTTAAAAGGATATAAGCATTAACGTGAGGTCAGTCTGCTTTGGGGATCTTATTCAAATTAATAGTCACCTATCCAAGTACTGAACGCGCCCAAGGCTGCTTAGATTCCAGGAAAAAAATAATATTTTCCTAATATTTCCAACAATACAGATCCGAGCAAGTTTAAATCTAGAACATTATCGTAAAATACGGTTTTGAAGGCTCTTGCAATATCTGAAATATATTATCTGAGATACATAATTTTTTTTTATTTCCTTGTCATACGATCCTTACGAAATTTTGCATAAGTTCTCGTGTCGGTATTTTCCAACTAACTACGGAGTTTCAAGTCGATCAGATCAGTATTTTACTAGTTATTGGGAAAATATTGGTCTGTAACTCCGGAAAAACTCGACGGATTTTGCCAAATAACGACTAGATATTTTGCCCAAAACCGAACCTTCAAATTTTAAATGTCTAAGGGCCGGTTTCTCGATTGCGAGTTAACTCGAGGTTGCGGGTAACCCGAGTGTTACGCGTTCATGAATATCGCTAAATACATGCGCAACTCGCAACCTCGAGTTAGCTCGCAATTGAGAAACCGGCCCTAAGACGGAGGTTACACATTCAATCTACCATCAATCTCGCATCAGTTCAGTGCGTGACCTTGATCACGATGAAACTGATGGAATGACGAAGCACATTAATCTTAGATCAATCCATCAGTTTCCAGTCGATTTGATGTCAATCCACGATTGATGTGATGCGAGACTGATACCAGAATGACCGTGTAACCTCCGTCTAATTAATTTTGTTCGAGACAGACCACCGTGCTTATGGCCGTCCAGACGGGCGGCCAGAATTAAGTTGAAACTTCGGATTTGTCATTAGTGAGTCGAAACTAATCGCCATTTTTGGCCATTCTGGCCATACTGACATAGGAGGGTCAGTATGACCAGCATAATCATGCCATTAGCAAGTACGCCAATACAGATTGACTTCACTATGGAAGAAATAAAATAGCTAAAAACGCACTGCAGTGAGATCAATCTGTTTTGGCGCGCTTGCTAATAACATTATTAAGATTATACTGATTCTCCTAGGTCTTCCTCAAGGATACCCCTCGGAAGCACCTAGGAGCTTGTGCGACTTAGGAGTGTCAACTGTGTTATGTGGAGGCTTTGTTACTGTATCCTTACTTCAACTTAGGCACAGCACTGTCAAACACAGTGAGCAAGTCAGACCACCATTCGCCTAGATCTCTGGTGCGATCATTCAATTCAAATTGGTCAATGTGAACAAGCTCACCAAAGAGTACTGACTTCACATCAGTGCTTTTTTATATTTTTCCAATCAAAATCTGAATTCAGGATTTTGAATAGGTAATTTATTAATACTCACTGATTATTCGAATCTGTATCCTTAGGGTCAATCACAGTTGAGTTTATTTCTACGTTGCTGTTAGTATTGCACACTCTTTGTCGTAACAGATTCTCTTGGCTATGTGATATTTTCTCATCAAAACATTCTGCATCTTTTTTATTCATTTCTTCCTCTGCCTGAAAATTCAAATTAATTCAAAATCGTCTTTGATCCCTATTAAAATATAGAAGTCTTCAAAAAATGTCTCCCACTAGTCTTATTAATATTATTAATCTAGAGTTCTGAACACTCTTCTTGTTTAGACTGTCTTGAAATTTGGTACATGGATGGTTCTACTCCTAACTTCCCCTTTATGACATTGCATTTAAGTTGAAGGCACCTCAATGACATCTCATTCTGGCTCATTTTGAAGCAGTTGTTATAGTTTTTAAAATTCAATGTACAGGGTACTCTTTCGTCCAGTACAGTTACCTAAGTATTTTGAGAATATTTTAAATACAACCCTGGATTTTGATATGGAGATTTAACTTATGAATTTTTTCCATAAATAACAGATTAAATCAGATCTATTATACTAAACTCTTTTTATTTAACGTTCATGGAATATTTTAACTGATTTATAGTAAAACTAGAATATCACCTCATTTTCCATCTATTTTCTGAAAAACTATTTGAATGCACAAAATTAATGCCTCGTTAAAATAGATTTTGAGACAGATGTCAAAGTTTTTAAAATTCAATGAACAGGATGTTATTTCAACCATTGCAGATAATTTGGGATTTTTTCAAATGCGACCCAGGATTTTGAAACTTCTATTTAAAATTACAAATCCTCTTATGGATCTATGCAACTTTGGTAGTTTCATTAAAATTGGATCATTCATTCCAAAGTTATAACTAAAAATATAATTGATCATTGCACAAAAATCATAAATCAAATATAGTTTCGAAAGTGCCAGACCAAGTACTACCTTCACCTAAAATCTGAAGGGTTCATACAGTCTTACCCTGTATAAGAATGGATTATATTATAATTACTAATTTTCTTCTCTCATAATGTCGGTTTTCTAACAGTTATCATTTTATATGATTCGTTCCACCCTGCAGAATTTTAACGACCTATATGAAATTTATTTTTGCTAATAGTTCAAAAACAAACTTTATACAAACTGAAGATTATACTAATACTAGTTAATTTTTCATTTCAGCAAAGTAATATTATAAGTGAATATATACCTTTAAAGCAATCTGTTTAATCATATTACTTTCTTCTTGAGTCAACTCTGGTTTCTTTGATGATGATAATTTGTCAATAATTTTTCCGCAAATAGGACATTCCCAGTTCTTAGATTTCTTAGCTAGAATTTGCCTTTCTTCAGGGGTGTAATCCAAAGACCCTATTGTACCAGAAGATGGTATAGGCATAAATGCAATAAGCGCTAATAAAGCAGTTCGAATTGACCATGATGGTTGCCAACTTTCTGGATGGTGACCAGATATTGATAGACAAATCTTTTTATTCACTTCAAAACGACCATTGGGCTGAAATATACAACAATATTTCAAGCCTAGTATAAAGAAACATAATATTAATTAAAGCATTTTTCGAAATGAAAATCTTACTGTCATCAAAATTATATTTGGGGGTTGCATTGGATATTGTGAAGGTAACAATATTCTTCCGTGATAATAACCCCCTTCAAATTCCGTAGAGGGGGGTCCCTTAACAGTAAAATGCCATTCAAATAGGTTGTCCTCTAAGGGACAGGCATGATATTCCTCTGTCGGTTCTGCTAACTCACAGGCTTCACGCATCAAACGTTTTACACCTGATACAAGAATGTTTTTAAAACAAGGCTAAATCAAATGCATATTCTTACCAGGACTCCTCAAACTATATTTAGTTTCCAGTGACATTATAACAGATTTACTGGTGTATTTTTTTATAAATAATGAAACCCTTATATCAGAAACTATTCAATTTTGAAAAGAAATATAATAATCAAAAAATGTAACAATTGAAGTTGAGGAACCTCCTCCCTTTTCTAGTTCAAAATTAAATTAGTTTTTAATTTGATACGTAATGTAAACATCTTATCTTATCTATTAATGTCAAATGTCATTGTCATGATGTCATGTGTTAATCTGTCTTAACTTATGAACTACTGGGTGTAGAATTTAAAAGAAAGTGTTCTTTTTTGTAGGGACGCATGTTCTGCCCAAATGTCTGTGATGTTCAAATTTTTTGCCGAAAATGGTCTCAGACGATTAGATTCGACTCACTGATAAAGAATTCAAATTTGATTTCATTCTATCCGGCATGCCATTGTCACGATAACTTGACAACAGAAAGAAGAGTGAATACGGCGGATACCGCCGTATTCACAAAGCTTTCAATCTCCGTTAAGTCCTAACTGAGGTCCTCAGTTAAGGATAAATAAGAATCGCAACCTCAGTTAACGTATGTAAAGGTGCTGAAACAGGCCTGTTTCATGTTAATTTTCACTTAAACTGAGGTTGCGATTCTTATTTATCCTTAACTGAGGACCTAAGTTAGGACTTAACGGAGATTGAATGCTTTGTGAATACGGCGGAGCGACTTGTAATTTTCAGGATAATTGGCATGGGCATAATCGGCCGAACGGTCTCTGAATAATTTTCTACGACGCCCCTTAATTCAGCCCCCAAAAATAATTACCAATTTTAGTACTAGCCCACTAATAGGTTATCAGCTCACTCGACTCGCTCGACGCCCCTGAGACAATGTCGCGACGCCCCAGAGTGCGTCGCGACTCGCGACACACAGTTTGGGAAGCCTTCCCTAGATATATAGGTACCTAAGGTATATTCTGTGTGGTAGCTAGTTGTAGAATACCAACACAAAGACGTATGTGAAATCTGGTGAGGATCGTATCGCTATAGAAAATTAAAAAAAAATTAATTAATCTCCCGCCGATAACTTAAGAACCTTGCAATTTTTAGAGTAGGTTGCACATCTGAATATGCGATATTTGAGTTTGTTAGTGGGCATAATCGGCCAAACGGTCAATAACACAAAAAATACATATCCAATCCAATTCAAACATGGTAATTAGATCTAGAATACCCAAAGGTAAATTTTTGCGGAATTTAGTGAGGATCGAAAATAAAAATAAAATCATTGAAAAAATTTTATATCTCTGGAACTATCCGTCCGATATAGCTTAAATTTTGTGAGAGCCTTCAAAACCTAACTTTACATCCATAAGTTCCAAATTTGAACACGATCGGATCTATATTGTTGAGGATCCGAGCAGCCTTGGGTGAGTACAGTAGCTGGATGGGTGACCGTTGTCACGATAATTTTCGAACAGAAAGAGACAGCCACTTGCAAATTTCAAGGTAGGTTATTGCACATCTGAATGGTGTAATTCAGTTCGTTGTTCGGCATAATCGGCGAAACGGTTTCGGAGTTATACCCATCTGGAATATTGTTTCAAAAAATATCGATCCGATCGAATTGATGGATCGATCCCCAAAATTTTCAAGACAGACAAAATTTTCGAAGCAGTTGGAAAATTTCAAAGCATTTTTTTTCGACCAAAACAAATATTATAATTATTATTGGAAACATTTCGATGCTTTTGGCTTCGGCCCGTCCCTGAACACTTATAATGTTTGTATTGAACCGTATCATGCCGTATTCATAGTAACGGCACAGCGGACGAAAAAGTAATGTTGCGGTCGAAAAAGTACTTTTTCGTCCGCAAAGTACTTGCCTTCAATAATAGTCGATTTTACGGCCGCATTAAATGGCGCAAATTACTACGTAAAATGTAACTTTTCATAGAGATCGACGAAAAAGAAATTTATTATAATTGTTGCGCGTATGTTCTGGGGAATATCGATCGCGTTGTCATTTTGCCCAAATGTCTGTAATTTTCGAATTTTTTTGCCGAGATTGGTCTCAAACGACTAGGTTCAACTCACTGATGAAGAATTCGAGGTCAAATTTGATTATGTCCGGCCGGCCGTTGCTACGATAACTTGAGAACGGAGAGAGATAGCGACTTGAAATTTTCAGGGTAGGTGACACATCCAAATACGACGGAGAAGTTCGTTAATAGGCATAATCAACGGTTTCCGAGTAATAATTTTGTCATCAACCAATACAGATCCGATCGAATTGAAACTTGGTAGCAAGTTGTAGAATACAAATACAAAGACGTTTGTGAAATTTTGTGAGAATCGTGTCGCCAGAAAATGAAAAAAAAATTATTAAAAAATATTATTTACGTCACGATAACCTGATAACGGAAAGAGATAACGACTTGCAATTTTTAAGGTAGGTTGTGCATCTAAATGAGTCATTTGTGTTTGTTAATACTTATCTGAAATTTCCTGGTAGCTGGATGGGTGACCGTTGCCTCGATAACTTTCGAACGAAAAGAGGTAGGAACTTACAATTTTTAGGGTGGGTTGCGCATCCGAAGTTCGATTTTGGCCATAATCGGTCCAACGGTTTCGGAGTTATACCCAACTGGAATATATTATTTCCTCGATAATTCAAAAAATATAGTCTCGATCGAATTGAAGCTTGCATGGTAGCTATAGTTGTGGAATATCCACATAAAGACGTGTGTAAAATTTTGTAAGAACCGTAGCCTTAGAAAATTTTAAAATAATTACGAAAAAAAAATTCGTTGAAGCACTATTGTGATGTCAGGACCTATTGTGCGTATGTTCTATTGTCCATTCTCATGTATTGGACGCTCTTAATCGAATTTACCATGATAAATTCGATTTGATTAACAGTGTCCTATACAGGAGAAATGGACACTCTTAATCGAATTTACCATGGTAAACTCGATTTGATTAAGAGTGTCCAATACAGGAGAATATGGACAATAGAACATACGCGCAAAAGCTCCTGACTTCACGTCAGTGCTTCAACCAATTTTTTTCTGACCGTTCTGGTCTTATGATACTTACTCATTCTTTAATAATATAATTCAGAGACCAGAGGAGATATAATGAGTCCGATTGGAAAATTCAAACGAACAAAATTCGAGATGAAAGTACAATTGACCAACTATGCAAAATACGTGGCACGTTTAATCAAATCCGGTTAAAAGTAAGGGCGTAGCCAGGAATTAATTTCAGGGGGGGGGGGGGTGAAATTTTGGCAATTGACTTTATAAGTGCAGGGGGCTGTAAGGGATTTCTTCTGCAACAAAAAATAACCCTGAAACATTTCGGGGCGAGGGGTTTGAACTCCCAAACCTCCCCCTGGCTATACGCCCTACTAAACTTTCTCGTCTTCATCATACACGTGTATATATTATGCCCCCTTATAAAGCCTATAAGAAGTTCATATCGAAATGCCGTCAGCAGGTTCATCGGACACGGCAGGGGTGCAAATATTTGAGTAGCTCTCGTATCGGTGAGTGTTGATAGCATGAATATTTGAGACCAATCCGTATTCGTAAATATTTCAATGAATTAATTGAAAATTATATGATCTTTACAGGTTACAGGTAAGATGTACATGTACTATATATATATAACACAAATGATTTTCACGACCGTGGAGAAATATGAATGAATATAGTTATCTCGGGTGTTCGGTCTTTAAAAGTCGGTCTTTTAAAGACCGAACACCCGAGATAACTATATTCATTCATATATATATATATATCTTTATATCTTATTCACAAATCGAAATGATTTATTTTCCGACTGTACACTAATACGTGAATACTCGATATTTCATGTATCGATTCTTTCGAAGCGATACGATTCAAGTATCGATACTAGTTATTTGGTTATATATTACACGATCCAGATTATTTTCACTCGCCAATACTAAACATTTTCACCAGGAAATGCATATATTACATTAGCAGAAAATTAGTTTTTACTATCAATTGGTCTCAACAAGATAAAGTAAAAATTAAATAAAAGGTTCAAATCCCTCTAAATTTTCAAAATTTCAATATTAAATCGTAACTCTATGATTTCACAGAATGCAGTATCGAATACTAACGTCCGTATCTCCGAAAGTATTGGTAATTGGGAATTATATCAATGGATTCTTATGATAGAACTTCATCATAAAAGAAATCAAAATCTACTTTGTAAATTATTATTATATCAATTGGAACATAGCCAATATTCCAGTTTTGTTTTTACTGGAGATATTCTGAACCATAGACAAGATATGCTACTTCTGAACCCAATTTGATAAACTTGCCAAAGTATATATTTCTATCATCATATGGTTATTCAAGAGCTATCTACGATAGCTGAGGTTATTCCATTGGTCATTTTGCATTCAATCATACCTTGTTCGACATGTCTCTTATCTATACCTATAGATGAGATGACATTGATGAAATGTATGAACACAGATGACATTAATAGATACGGACGTTAGTTTTCGATACAGCATTCTGTGAAATCATAGAGTTACGATTTAATATTGAAATTTTGAAAAGTTAGAGTTGAAAATGGTATCAATGGATTCTTACGATGAAATTGCATCTTGAAAAAATTGAATTCGAAATTTGTCTAACTCATTCCGTACAAAAAATCATAGACCCAGCATTGGTCAGCAGTGGTGTACCTCGGATGTTTTGACGTTCGATCTGATTAAAATACGATATTCGAGTGCTATATAGGCTTTTTAAACGAACCGATTTTTGTGAGGATATTGGAAAGTACACATTATATCTGAAATCAGATTGGAATAAGTATTTTGTTTCAATTTTCAAGTTATCTACAATTAGATCCTCTTTGTTTATTCTGTTTGTTTACCTCCGGCCTTCGCTGTCATATGTGGGAGTTATCTCCGTCAGCTGAGATTATCGTGTGTACGGGGTGCATCCATTATTTTGTTTTCATTATACCGTATAACTTTCTTAGTTTGAATGCAGATTTAAGTTTTTGAGCTTCATTTTAGAGCGTACTGGTGTCTCCCATCCTTCATACTGTGTGTTATCCGACGGCCCTCTTGTTTGTTTGTTAGCCACCGGCTATCGGCCCGGCCGTTGTGAAAAGTGACCCAGTTCATTCCTTTTTCACCAGAACGTTTTCATTTTGTTTTGTTTCATTTTTGCTTATAACAGTTTGTTTTTTTTACATTTACTAATGGCGACTCTGACTTGCATAAAGTGTAACGCAGACGTTAACGAGGGCACAGATGTCATGTTGAGATGTGATGGTTGCAATAGACCTATTCATGCATCATGCTCCGAGCTTACTCCCGCAGAGTTGAAATGTTTTAACTTGCGCTCCAGTGTCAAAAGACGTGTGAAATACCTCTGCCTTGAATGCGAACAGGGACTCCATCAAATCCCTAAGATACTGCAACTGATAAATGAGCTCAAAAATGAAATACGTGAACTCAAGAATGCCAGTTCGGTTGGTGTTGGGGTGACTCAGTTGGATCCTGCAAACTCATCTCAGTCCCGTGAGCAGATTATAAATGAGGCATTTGAAAGAACTAAACGCTCTCATAATTTCATCATACACGGTAGTGTTGAGAGTGGTGCCAGTAAGCAGGATCAGATGAGGAGGGATACTGATTTGGTCCAGTCTGTCATGAAGGAGTGCGAGGTTGAGGGGCAGAATTTGAAGCCTTTCAGAATCGGGAGATTTGATCCTACCAAGGACACTCGAACTCGTCCTTTGAAAGTATGTTTGTCCTCTCCTGAGTTGGTTCATGTTATTTTGCGAAGGTTCAGAAGACTGAAGACCAAATTCCAGAACATCAACATAACTCCGGACAGAACTCCCGAGCAGACAGCATATTACAAATCTGTCAAGGCTGAGCTGGTTCAACGCTCAGAAGCGGGAGAGACCAATCTCCGTATGAAGTATATTTCCGGGATTCCTTCAATTGTGAGCTCGACTTCGAGCTCGGAAAACTAGGCTCTTCCAACGGGATCGTTTCTGCGGGTCTGTCCATTGAATCGGTAAATGTCGCTCTTTATTATCAAAATGCCAGAGGGCTCAACACAAAGTTAACCCAGTTTTTTAAATCTGCTTGTGAATATACGTATGATATAATTTGTATAACAGAGACATGGCTTAGTGATTCGGTTTACGATGGTGAAGTGTTACCAACAGGCTATGGGGTATTGCGGTGTGATAGATCGTTCGCTAGGGTCAATAGAACCCGCGGTGGTGGTGTGCTTGTTGCGCTTTCTGACAGCTTGGCCTACACTGTTCTGGAAACAACATTCTTGAAGGATCGTGTTCCGTTGATAGACGTCGTTTTATGTCGCTGTACTGAACCTTTTCCTGTGATTATATGTGCACTCTATATTCCTCCAGACATAACGGTTTTCCAGCTTGAAACGTTTACATCTCTTCTAGAGATGAAATTTGTTGGAGAATCTGTCGTTTTGGTGGGCGACTTCAACTGCCCAAACTTTGCTGGACCTGAATATTGTCCCAAGTCTGTCTTACTGAGGAACTTTTGTGATCTTTTAAAACTACGCCAGCTCAACACCGTCCTCAACAAAGATAGTAAGTGTTTGGACTTGGTGCTCGCGAGTGATGACGTTGGGGTTTCGGTAGTGCCTGCTGATGCATCCTTTGTTCCTGAGGATGCATATCATCCCGCCTTGCAAATAATGCTGTCTCATGAAGTTCCTAAGCGCCAAGTGAGTTTTCCACAGCGTAGAGGTGTGCGGTATAATTTTCGAGGGGCTAATTTGTCTTCCTTGTGTTCGTCGATTGATTCAGTAGATTGGAGTATTTTGGAAACTTTCGGATGTGTGAACAAGGCTTTGGATTACTTTTACGACAAACTATTTGTGATTTTCGATGAACTCGTTCCTAAAACAACTTATTCGTCTTCGCAACGTAGCTTTCCTGTATGGTTCACTGGGAATCTAAAGCGTAATATCCGTCTTAAAAATTATTATAGAAGAAAATGGCGTGCTGGAGGTGGTGTTCAATGTTTGAATGAATTCAGGCGACTGAGAGCGTTGGTCAAGTCGGAGATTTCTTCTAAATATGAGAAATATCTGAGTGGGGTGCAGGACCAAATAAAATCTGATCCTTCATCGTGCTGGAGGTATTTGGACCGGAGGAGATGTGCTTCGAGAATACCCGGGGTTTTTCGTACCGAAGAGCGTCTTTATGATGATCCAGCTGATATTGTTGATCTATTCGGAACACACTTTTCGGATGTGAGAGATCTAAATGTGAGCACTAATATTGAATCCGACACAACTCAGTTTCCTCCTATTATTATTCCATCTGTGACCGCTACTGAAATCAAGACGATAATGGATGGATTCCCGGATAAATCGACGGTCGGTGATGATCAGATCCCTTCATTTCTTTTGCGAAAATGCAGCTCAGCATTTGCTGGACCCCTCCATCGTGTTCTGACTATTAGCCTACGCACTTCTACCTTTCCCAATAGATGGAAGAGAGCTCGGGTTATCCCCATATTCAAGAAAGGGGATTCATCTCTCGTGGAGAACTACCGACCTATTTCAGTGCTACCAAATTTTGCCAAGGTTTATGAGGAGGTATTATATTCAAATATTTATCATCATGTTAAGCCCCATTTGTCTGAAAATCAGCATGGTTTCCTAAGAGGTAGGTCAACGGTAACTAACTTGGCAACATTATCACAGAATCTTGCTGAGGCTCTCGATGATGGAGGTCAGGTGGATGTAATCTATACGGATTTCTCACGTGCTTTCGATACCATTGATCACGCGCTACTCTTGAGCAAACTTTCATCATTCGGCTTCACTCATTCTTTTTTGAAACTGATGAATTCATATTTGAGGGGAAGAAAAAATTACGTGTTCTATAATGGCTTCAAATCTTTCGAGTATGAGCTCAGAACTGGCGTTCCCCAGGGGTCTAATCTGGGTCCCTTATTGTTCGTCATTTTTATAAACGACTTGTTGTGCTCACTTGGTTGCAATGCTTTAGCCTATGCGGATGATTTGAAGCTCTTCTTGAAGATATGTCGCATTGCTGATATTTTGCGTCTTCAGTCGTGTCTGGAGTTTGTCCACAGTTGGTGCCTGAGAAATGGTCTGATTCTGAATTTGAGGAAGTGTTTTAAAGTGACGTACACGAGAAAAGCTCAGCCTCTCACCTTTGATTACCATGTAGGTGAGCATTTGATTGCTTCTGGGGACCGCATTCGTGACCTAGGAGTCCTGTTCGACAGTGAATTAAGTTTCATTCCACATGTTGAGGAGGTCTGTGCCTCTTCTTTTAGGTCACTGGGATTCATGTTCAGGTGCTTCGGGGAATTCGATGATTTATCTGCTCTTAGAAGCGTTTACTTTTCGCTTGTGATAAGTAAATTGGAATATGCCAATTTGATTTGGTTTCCAATATATGGGAACCATATATTGGAATCTGGCACCACTAGAGCGAATTCAGAGGAAGTTTTTGAAGTACATCTTGTTCAGAAGGACAGGAAGGTATCCCGAGCGTGGTGCTGACCTTTCCGGTATCATGGGAGAGATGAGAATTACAACCCTCTGTGCGCGCCAGAGTCTACAGAGCGCAAAGTTCATCCATAAGCTCCTCAGCGGAAAGATTGACTGCTCTTTCCTGCTCTCACGAATTGATCTTCTTGTACCAAGAATGGTGACCAGGCATCCGCTGGCGTTCGTCCTGCCTACTCCTCGTACCAACATACTCCAACGGGCACCTGTATATCGAGCATGTGATAGTGCTAATAAACTGAGTTACAATGTGTTTTCATAGTGTTTTGAGTTCCGGGCTTTTTCTGAGTTGCAATGTTAATATGGAAATGTTTTATTTTATGTTATCGGTGTATTATTTTAATGTTACCCTGTAATTGGGAATTCTCCTGTTGGGTATAATAAATCATTATTATTATTATTATTATACGACACTACTTTGCGTCTATAGTAGTGACAAAGTAAACAATTGGATGACCCTGCCGGATGCTGACAGAAAAATTTGGGAAAGCCCTGTGGATAGGAGCTTTGGCGCTCTTGTTCAAACTTTGACAAAGTTTGAACAAGAGCGCCAAAGCTCAGGGCTTTCCCACATTTTTCTTTCAGCATTCGGCAGGGTCATCCATTGTTTACTTTGTCACTAATATAGACGCAAAGTATTGTCGTATAATGCTGGTCTATGATTTTTGTACTAAACTTTCATACTGTTCATTTGATACAGACCCCGACCCCGCAGAAGACGACATATTTGCAATGGGGTGACAAAATAACAACTCTTTAATGCAGTCAGTTGCATACTGGCTATAAAACAGCTAGCGGTTACCGCGTAGTGAGTGCATCCTCCTATAAAGGTACAAATATATTGGAGTGTCGAGGTAAAAGAGGCACGCGGCAAGGCAATCGGGCGATTTATAAACCTCACACGATATCAAATGGGAACGCATATACTACCGCGACCTAGAGCGAGTTACCGCACGCGGCATATTGGAGAGGCTGGTCTCGATTTAATTTCAGGATTTAAAATCGCGCGTCAAAAGCGTTTTGCTTACTTCGAATGCAGACGAGCAGGTGCCATTCATTGAAATGAATAAGGAACATTTGATTAATGCAGTTTTCAATGGGAGGGCTAATCGAGCGTTGCCGCTTGCCTCTTACCTCGACGCGAGGCAAGCGGACGATTTATGAATGTCAGGGAACGCATATACTGCCTCGATCTAGAACGAATTACCGCGAGCGGCACATTGAAAAGGGAAGTAATTTGAAGTAAACAAAACGCTTTTGACGCGCGATTTTAAATCCTGAAATTAAATCGAGTGAAGCCTCTCCAATGTGCCGAGCGCGGTAATTCGCTCTAGATCGCTGTAGTATATTATGCGTTCCCATTATATATCGTGTGAGGTTAAGTTTGAAGGACTACACAAACTGACGCGGCCGCGGTGACGATAAGAGAGCGGTAGACAAGAGACCGCGATCAAAACAAACACATGGATATTCATGGGGGTTCACAAACTGGCGCGACCAGAGACACGGCCAGAACTAGGTGTTCATTTTGATAGCGTCTGTGACCGCCGACTTATCGCAAACGTCACCGCGGCCGAGCCAGTTTGTCCAGTCCTTTATACTCGTAAATCGCCCGATTGCCTTACCGCGTAACTATTATCGCAATGGGAATGTCTTATTCTGGTTAAATATGTGATATCTTGAGGATCTTTGCAATAGGAATACCTTATTCTTGTTATACTTGCGATGACTTAAGGAGCTCGCAATAGGAATATCTTATTCTTGTTATTGTATTGTATATTATTATATTGATCCTTCTAGGTCTTCCCCAAGGAGACCCCTCATAAGCTCTCAAAGAGCTTGAGCGAGTATGGAGAACCAGTTGTGTTCTGTGTAGGCTTTGTTACTATGTCCTTACGCCACCTCAGGCACAGCACTGTTAATTTTTGACCCAACAGTGAATGGTGGCGATTACCGTGACCAGAAAATTTATTTCCAAGCCTCGGAATTGAACTTGGGGCTTCCGCTCCCAAGTCAAATGCTCTCTCACTGAGCCAACCGCACTTATACTTGCGATGACTTAAGGAGCTCGCAATAGGAATATCTTATTCTGGTTATCTGTGTGATATCTTTAGGAGCTCGCAATGGAAATGTCTTATTCTGGTTACATATATGATATCTTGAGGATCTCCGCAATAGGAATATCTTATTCTTGTTATACTTGCAATGACTTAAGGAGCTCGCAACTGGAATGTCTTAGTCTGGTTATCTGTGGGATATCTTCAGGTGCTCTCAATAGGAATATCTTATTCTGGATATCTGTGTGATATCTTTAGGAGCTCAATAGGAATGTCTTATTCTGGTTATCTGTGCGATATCTTGAGAATCTAACATTGGGAGCTCGCATTTTCATTCACATTGTAACCTCTCAGAGACCTCTATGCGAGGTCTGTATTACCTGGGTTATTGCTTTAATACATGTTCGATGCTGCCGAACAAATCAGAATCTCGATACGGAGCTTATAATACAACACAAAGCAATAAATTACGCCCGCTTTTGCTTTATAGCTACAGAGTCCCACCGCGGGGCTACAAATTGGACAAACAATTCATTCAATACTCACGTCGTCCAGATATTCATGGGACGTTCGGCCGTGCAGGTGGAATTTACGTATCCTGAATGAAACTTTTCTTTTCAATCGAATACAGGTTTAATTTTTTGTTGTATTGTCATAAATCGATTGAACGAATACGAAAACAAATTTTTATTGCAAAAAAATTTAAAATTTTTTTAATATTTATTATCTATAAAATATTTTATTGATTTGTTATCACAAGATATTGCTCAAATTCCAGGCATCAACTATTCCTTTTTCACCTCCTGTCACTAAAAGTCTTGTCTGGAATGAAAAAATAAGATGTATTGTATTTGATCCTTCAAGTAATAAAAATTTCTTACATTTTCATTATATGAACTGCATAATATTCTCTGTTTGTTTCTATACAGTCCAAAAGATGGTTTCAAAGTTGATTCCTCTAGTTTAAATCCTTTAACACATTTTCCGTCATTTTCCGTTGCACCAGCCACTACTAAAAATGATTCATCAGTTCTATGGATATCCACAATATATGAATATGTCTCCGATTTTCTCTGGAAATGAAAGATAATTATACTATTGAAAACGAGGGGAATCTATTCAAAATAATAGCCATTTCTAGGAAAAGAGGTTGTAGTTGTTCAGCAGATAATGTAGCCCACCATTGATTCCATAGTATTTTCTTCAGTTTGGAGTAAAAATATTAGATACTCTGGTAATTTCAAAATTAAACCTCTTGTTTTTCATATAGAAATAGCAATGATGTAAAAAATTCAATAAGCACTAAATACAGCCTAATTCATCCGACATTGTTATGTTACGCAACATCCAGAATTCTCAAAACGACATTATTATTTTGCTAAATGTTATAGAGTAATACAATATTTGAAATCCAAGGAGGTCACGAATTTTTGATCTGAATTCCTGTGGGGAATCAATTGTCATCAATTAAAGCGCATGTGAGAAAATTTTTAATGAATAAATAATACAAACTGAAGCTTAAATCTGGCTTTTAATGCAACTACGTTGTTGCTGTATGGTGCAAACACAAAAATATTTCAATCAATCATGTCATATTAGTCGAATTTAAGCGCGTAACCGGAACAGAGCGGTTAAGACCAATACCTTCTTCTTCTTCTTCTACCGCGGTGCCGTCTCAGGCTGAACTGAGGCCTTCTGGCCCATTGTTCTCCCGCTTGACAAACTCGTGAGACTCATTCCAAAAAACACGCTGACAGGAATGCCGCGAGTTTAAAAGGAGAAGTCCCTCTCACCATAGGAATCGTAAGTGTTGGGTTGCCTAGGTGTATGACCCTCAATTCTTTAAGGTTGTTACAGTCGAACAGAATATGTTCAGCTGTTTCTTCCATGCTCTTGCACCAGCGACACAGAGCGCTATCGGCCAATCCCATCCTATTCAGATGTTTGTTGAACTGGTGACCAGTTAGTAATCCAGTCACCAGGCTCAGTTCTCTTCTTTCGAGTGAAAGAAGTTTCTTTACTTCAGACTTTGACAATGGTTTCTTAATGAGAAGCCTTGACTGCCTGAGTCCTACTCCCATGTTCCATACACTAGAGAAATTCTTGTCCAAACGATTCTTGAAGAATGTTTTAACAGAGGTACGACATACTGGAAGTGAAGGCTCAGGACCTATATATGGTATCCGAGCCCCCTGCTTCGCCAGCTTATCTGCCTTAACATTACCTGAAATCTCCGAGTGAGCCGGACACCAGATGAGTTTTACAACGTTACCAGCGCCCAGCCTTCGCAGAGCCTTCCTGCATTCGCCTACTAAGTAGGAGTTTATCTTCACATCAGATAGGGATTTTAACGTTCCTTGACTGTCACAACATATATATATGTACTTGCCAGAGTATCCTAGTCGGATGTTTTCCAGCGCGCAGACAAGAACAGCGTATAGTTCACCTGTATTATCGAGCAGTTCTTCCCGAGAGGGATGGACATGCTCACTCGAGGTCCCACAATGCCTGCACCTGTCCCTGTAGTCGTTACAGAGCCATCTGTGAACCATGTGGGCCCCTCTGGTTTAAGGAGATCACTCCTTGTATCCCATTGGTCTCTATCAGGAACAATCACCCCATAGGGTTCGTTAAAGCAGAATAAGGAGCCCGCACGGTCACTCCTCCGGAGGAGAGATGCATCATCATCCTCCACCTTCTTGAGTGCCCTCGCGTGTCCCCTAAACATTCCGCTGTCACGCCACTGTCCCTGTTCCCAGATTCTTAAAGCTGTCTTCATAGCCCCCTCCTCAACTACAAGATGCAGGGGAGGTAGCCCCAGCAGGCACTCCATAGCTGTTGTTGGAGTAGATCTCAGAGCACCTGTGATGCTTAAACAAGCTTTTCTCTGAGTTCTTGTCAATTTGTTGCGGATATATGACTTCTTCAAAGAAGTCCACCACACCAATGATGCGTAGGTTAGGATAGGCCTCACCACCACAGTATACAACCAGTGAATAATGTGTGGTTTGAAGCCCCATCCATTTCCCACTACTCTCCGAGTAGACCAAAAGATCATCTCGGCCTTTAATGTTTGTTTCTCAATGTGTTTGTTCCACAGTAGTTTGTGGTCCAGTATCACACCCAGATATCGAACTTGCTCTGTTAGATTGAGCCCTACTCCAAACAGACTTGGTAGTCTTATGTTACAGGGCCCCCTCTTCCTGTCGAAGAGAACCATCTCTGTTTTTTCAGGATTAACTGTAAGATCGTTATTCAAACACCATCGCTCAATCCTACACAGAGCAACCTGCATAAGATCAGCGACGACATTTGGATGTTTACCTCTGATTAGTATCACGAGATCATCTGCATAGGCTACAACCTTTAGGCCAGCCCCCGCCAGCTCAACCAGGAGCCCATCCAGGACCAGATTCCACAGAAGAGGTGAGAGAACACCACCCTGTGGGCATCCCCTGCCTGGTGTTCCCCTAATGATTGAGCTGCCTAGACGAGCCACTATGCTGCGGTCCCTTAAAAGGGATCCTGCCCATCGACAGACTGCAAAAGGAACCCCATGTTTGGTTACTGCATTGTGCATAGCTCCAAATGCAGTATTATTGAATGCACCCTCTATGTCCAGAAACACAGCAAGAGTGCACTCTCGATAATGTAGTCCGCTCTCGATGCAGCTGACCACTGAATGAAGAGCAGAATCTACTGATTTGCCCATCTGATAGGCATGCTGAGTTGGATGTAGTGGGCTAGCCACTAAGGTTCCATCTCTGATATATCGTTCAACCAATCTCTCCAGCGTTTTGACTAAAAAGGAGGAGAGGCTTATTGGTCGGAAGTTTTTCGTCTGAGTATATGACGACTTTCCAGGCTTGGGTATGAACACAACCCTCACCTTTCTCCAGGACTTTGGTATGTGTCCTAGGGCTAGACTCGCTCGGAGTATATGAAGCAGTGGGGGTGTCAGCAGCTCCAAGCCCTTAATCAAAAGTGCCGGAAATATGCTATCTTCCCCCGCTGCTTTATAAGGCTCGAATTCTCTGACAGCCCAGCGAATTCGAGAGTGTGTTACCACAAGTGAAGCCAATACCTTGCTATTATAACCGATCGGTTATTTTTAGCAAGAGATTGGTCTTAACCGCTCTGCTCCAGTTTTTCGCTTAAATTCGACTATCGTGAATGTCATAACCATGTTACACTTATAACATATCCTTTTGTATCCTACATTACATGTGAAGGCTAATTAGCGAAGTGATAATGATAAAGATTAAGAAAGTGCAGTACAAGTCATGCGGAATTCTACCACCAAACGGCTCCAGGAAATATTCAATATCAATATCTTCAGCTCAAAATTGATCATAAATAATTAATTTGTGAATGTAAGAGCAGAATAAGGTTATAATCTGAGCAGTGTGCATGTTAAATTATCAATGCATATCATATCTTACCTCTAAACGTTCCGTGATTTGATCTCTTTTAAAACTGATAAAAGGTTGGACATCTTCGTTTCTCCAGAATTGAATATCTGCTGTATGAGTAATACAACTCAAAATATTTCTCTGCCCAAACTCTGCACAACAAATTTTTTCAATGGATGACTCGGTATTCAGGGTATCTACCAATGCATCCTCTTCACATGAATGAATTAGATCATAGACATTGATTAACCCATCAGTAGATGCAGAAAAAAATTTCGATGAGTTACTTGGATGGAATTTTACCTGTAAACATAATTAGGTATGTGAAATATGATACAACATGTATTTAAATAAACTAGTGCTGTACAATTTGGCCGTTCAAACCGGCCATAAAGTTTAACCAGGTTAATTAGCTCAGCAGGCAGCTAATTAATTAAAGTTAACCGGTTAAATTAAATTAAACGATTAAATTAATTAAACGGTTAACTGATTAACCGGTTAAATTAATTAAACAGTTAACTGATTAAACGGTTAAATGGTTAATCGGTTAAAAAAAATGGGTTCAAGCCCTGTGGACAGGAGCTTTCTGGCGCTCTAGTTCAAACAGACAAATTATATCTCCGAAAGTATTGGTTTCTCAGAGTTGGGAATTATATCAATGTATTCATATGATAGAACTGCATCATAAAGGAAATTTAATTCAAATAATAGTTTATTTATCAAGATTAAATGAGCAATCATGAGAATGAGAACTGCACCATGGAAGAAATCAAATTAAATCTGGCCAATTTTGCCCAATAACGAACTTAACCGAGATATTCATCTCCCTAATCTACTCTGAAAATTTCAACTACCTACCTCATTCCGTTCGAGAGTTATATCTATGTCTATGGATGAAAAGCAGTCTCACTACTCTCAGAACTCTTACTTCATGTTCCGTTCCGAAATGTAAGACTTTTCTGAGAAAAACTAATTTCGGAGCAAACAACTGAGATTCCTCTCACTTCGCTCACAATTCTTCGATTGATTAGATAATGTCATGTATCAGGAGTATAAATTGACATTATGACAATTCATACATAGAATTATATCATTCTGTGACAACGTTGAAATACGATTTATTATTGAAATTTTGAAAAATCATATCTCCGAAAGTATTAGCTTGTTAGAGTTAAAAATGATATCATTGGATTCTTATGGTAAAACTGCTTATTGAAAAAATTAATTAATTAATTTGGAATTTGCTTTGTAAAAAAAAATTTTTTTTTGTTACTGCGAAACAATCTGTCCGATTTTGCCCAACAACGAACTTAGCCGGGATATTTATCTCCCAAACCTACTCTGAAAATTTCAATTGTCTAGCTCATTCCGTTCGAGAGTTATCGTGCCTACGGCCGGCCGGACGGCCGGACCGGCCGGACAGAATGAATTTCGACCACGGATTCTTGATCAGTGAGTCGAACCAAATCGTTTAAGACCATTTTCATCGAAAAATTCGAAAATTACAGACATTTGGGCAAATTGATAAGCACTCAGTTCCGAGGAACTAGAGCGCCAAAAATACAAATTTTCTCACTAATATATTGAAAATTGTTGCACTGATAGGACAGAATGAATTTCGACCACGGATTCTTGATCAGTGAGTCGAACCAAATCGTTTAAGACCATTTTCATCGAAAAATTCGAAAATTACAGACATTTGGGCAAATTGATAAGCACTCAGTTCCGAGGAACTAGAGCGCCAAAAATACAAATTTTCTCACTAATATATTGAAAATTGTTGCACTGATAGAATGATTTATTTGCAAAAGATTTGTAAATAAATCATTCATTAGAGACCATTTTTAAATATAACAAACAAATATTTGTTACCATTTTGAATGATTTGTGATTATTCAATCAGTCTGATGGATCAATTTACTTTGAATTTCGCGCGGTTTTATTTAGTTCGAAAACTTGCCGCGGATGACAGAAGTATTTACATTCGGCTTCGTTACTGTTAATTGGAGTAAAATGTCTCCAAATAGATGACATTATTAATAATTTTATTTACTTAAATTCACAAGAATCACGATCAACTGTCTCCAACAATTTGAATCGTAAGTGAATCAAAATGCGACAGCTGCACCTTCTGTCATTCGCGGCTAGTTTTCGAACTAAATAAAACCGCGCGAAATTCAAAGTAAATTGATCCATCAGACTGATTGAATAATGACAAATCATTCAAAATGGTAACAAATATTTGTTTGTTATATTTAAAAATGGTCTCTAATAAATGATTTATTTACAAATCTTTTGCAAATAAATCATTCTATCAGTGCAACAATTTTCAATATATTAGTGAGAAAATTTGTTTTTTTTTTTAACCCTTTAACCCTTTAACCGGTTAATCAGTTAACCGTTTAATTAATTTAACCGGTTAACTTTAATTAATTAGCTGGCTGCTGAGCTAATTATCCTGGTTAAACTTTATGGCCGGTTTAAACGGCCAAATTGTGCAGCACTAAAATAAACCAAGTCTATAGGGAGAGTTCAATATGGAGGATCAGACCTAAGGCAGCAGCAGAGGAGATATGCCTCTGTATTCAGATCAACAAAGGTGACAAGTGTGGAAGTATTGCCAAAAAGCACCCTGGTTAAATATGAAAACCAGTTCTCCCTAAAAGATGCTCTAGTGGAAGAGATGGTTGCCAGTACCTAAAGGGGGCTGCACTTCACTAGCAGTTGTTTCTACTTTGGGATAATGTTGATGGACTCAGTCTGTACAATTATCGAATTAAAGGCTTGGAAAGGATCTGTCTGAGTACGTCACGCAAAGGGAGACGACATCCCAAAGCCAGAAACAGTCTCAGTCCTCTTTTCAAGTAGCCAAAACATGCAAACAGACAAAATCCGCCGGCTTATCAGGAGCAGCAATCAAAACATACTGGGCTGAATGAATGTCATGATATTGGCTATTAATACCTACTAAGCATTATTTCATTGTGATAGCTTTTTAAGTGTTTTCGATGTATTTTTAAAAGGTAGTGGTAGTAGTAGCAACCATTATTTATTGCATATCAAATGGACATCGACCTTGGGTCCTTCAGCCAAGTTTTTCATATACAATGCATTTGTATTCAACAGGAGCAAAAAAAAATAAAAATTAGAAAAGAAATTTTTGCTACATCCTAAACATATTTATTCAATTCTGACGTGGGTGTTTTCTCGGGGAGATATGGATATCCTGATAGAGAGTCAGTGTGTCGTGTTGATTCGTTAGCCTTTCCATAAATCTAATACGAAGAGTGCTCAGCCTCGTTCTCATTGGCTCAATGTTGGAGCTTGAATAAAGTAGAATATTTGGAGGATTGAAGAGTATGTTATTAGGGTGTCTCATCCTTGTGAGGGTTTTAAGTGCTGTTGTTTCAGCTACTTCGATATTTTTCATTGCAGGTTTTTTACAGTTGGCATATATTGGATGTGCATACTCTAACAATGGCCAGCAAATGGCTTTATAAATTTTTGCGGCAGTGTTGCTGTTATTACTTTGCTTCCGGTAGACTAATTTGCTGAAATAGTTGGCTCTAGAAATAGTTCTTTTCTTGTGGAATATTTTTGGAATTTATTTCCATAGGTAAGAAAAAACACGGCTTTATGTTATAGCTCAGCAAGGAAACCCGTTGGAAAAAATCTGAGTACGACACTGGATAGCTATAAAAAAAGTGTCTGAATAATGTTTTTATTTCAACATTGTACCAGAAAGAGAAACGGAGAAATTAGCCAATGTTGAAATTGCCCCAATTTCAATTTTGGCCAATAACTCAAAAACAAAAGAAGATAAAGGAATGCAGTTAACAGCATAGTAAGTTTCTTAAAAAAGATAACCGCAAAGTGGAGTTCCAAAATGGTCGTTATGGCGGGATGTCTACTTTCCCCGCGTTCCAGTTTGGAGCTGCAAAATTTAATATAAATTGAAAAATATATATAAAGAACGACTAAGATTGGTAAATGTGAAAAGTGTAATTATAATTTGTGAGAAGTTTGGAAAGATTGTCCGGATTTGTTGGGATTGTTGAATAGTGAATGTACACGAGGTTGTTACATTCCTGGTGATCGGCTTTTCCGAGACTCCCGTTGGCCCTAGGGACACCAGGATATACTACTAAGATTTACTGAGATTGGGTACATAGCCACGCAGCTGCCCATGTTCAAACCTCCCCAAATAGGGGGTTACTATTTTTTGGGGCTCTGTTTGTTCGAGAATGAGAGAGAGAGATAACCGCAAAGCGCAATTCATTTGCCTCTATGCCTTGGGGTTAAAAAGTTGTAGTTCAGGTATCACTAATTTTGCCATTATTACAGATATTCCATGTATTTGTCAAATTGAATGCCTGTGCAGAAAAAATTCTTAAAAAAGGCATTTTTCGGCCTCACTACTAGATGTAATGCCTTGATAAACATAAGAAATCATCAGAAGCCAAACACATTGAGAATGCATTGTTTTGGGAATATAATAAGTTCGTTCTTTATGTCCCAAGCTTCTTGCATCTTAACCTGTTTAAAAAGTAAGTATCCAATATAGCCTTCATATATGTAGGGTCCAATTGAATGACCAAGTCTGAGCTTGAGAGATTCATACTTAAAATATCATAGATATTGAAGATAATTTCATGGCAGCATAAATTTACAGATGAATTTACAAATGGTTCTTACATGAAATGATGAAGAACAACTATTTAGATAAAGTATTACTTACGTATCAAAATAATTTCAAACTTTTCAGAGAGATTCTTTACTTGACAGTCCATAAACTCGTCTTTAAACCGATCGACAGTAAATATTGAATAAATTATAGACTCACCTGAGTAATATCATCCGTATGTGATTCCCAGAATCCACCAGCTAATTTCTTTTTCCTTATATCCCAAAACAGAATATATGAATCATCATCAAATTTATTAGTACCCGCACAAAGCAATCTACCACATGAGGAGACATCAAAACTGTTGAATTTTTTATCTTTATCTTCTTTATCATCTGTTGTATCTGGAAAATAAAAGATTTGTTCATATTTTTGATA
Source organism: Halyzia sedecimguttata (assembly GCA_937662695.2). Classification (NCBI taxonomy): domain Eukaryota; kingdom Metazoa; phylum Arthropoda; class Insecta; order Coleoptera; family Coccinellidae; genus Halyzia; species Halyzia sedecimguttata. The sequence continues at coordinate 79,250,494 of OW569411.2, forward strand.
TTATCAGATTATTTCAATGAAATTAAGAGAAGGCCACAGAATTAAAATATCGTAGGTATTTATACATTGAGGTGAACTATGCTAATTGTCAATAACTAAAAAAGATACACGGTGAAATATTCATTGATTTTAAACATCAACAAATATTCCGCGTGAGCCGGGCTAGGTCACTTCATCGCTCAGTGTTCCCCCAAAAAGGAAAGCGTCACTCAAGGGCAGACACGAACCGCGGTTTTATGGTTGGTACCAATCATCAGCGTGACTTAGCCAACACTGAATGACAACCGATGGAGTTCTAGGAAATTCCATTCGTTCCGAACTGGTAGGGAGAAAATACCACCAGCGGCACCTATGGAAATCCTTACGAACTCCAACCCTCTGCGATGAAGAAACCTTGAGCGATGTTCATTGTTTTTTCCCGTGAGATGGTCATGGACTGCAAGGCCGTCAACCTATATAACACCTTTACGGACTGAAAACGCCCGGCTTAGTGAGGTTAGATAAACCACCAACCAGTGAACATATAATGAGGTGATGCTTTCCTCTTTGGGGGAACACTTGAGCGATGAGGTGATGTAGCCCTTAGACCTATCTGTCACAATCAACCAAACAAAGTATGGTTAATTCAATATACCTATTTCTGCAAACTATTTTTGGCCAAAGCGATAGCATACTGTTCCTGCGGAACAAGCACGCTGAAAATTATGAAACGAATAAGTCTACCTCTGCCAAATTAGTATTTCTCTTCAATTGGAATATTTATGGTATAATTTTTTGGATTGAAGCATATATTGAATATCCCCCGATTTTTCAATAGGATGATTTGCATTAAACTCTACTTCTTCTAATCTAATCCATAAATCGATAAAATTATTTATGTTATAATGAATGAACATGAAGTCAAAATTCTAAATTTTAAAAGTTCCCACTGAGCAATTTCTTGTAGTCTATTGAGATTGCTGGGATTCTCAATATTAAAAGGATCCTTCTTGAAAATGTTGAATGAACATGTTTCAATCAGATTTCGTGAACCTGATTATAAAGAAGCCATAGAGGAAAACTAACAACCTTTCTTACATCTGTGGGGTGTACTATTTTGAGTTCTGTGATATTGTCAAAATCTCCTAATGTTCCCTTCAAAGAGTCTAACAGTTCGAATACTTTCTGGAAAATTATCTGAATTATCTCAATATAATAGCATAAAGGCTGGTTTGAGTATTCTTTTATTCAAAATTATCAACAATATTAAATTAAATGCATTTTTAAATATAAACTGGAATAGTTCAAAGATTCGTTTCACAAAGTCAGTGATAAATCATCCGATTAAATCATTGTAAGAAACCATTCAATGATGAATATACCTCCCGCAGTATCCTTTAATGATTACTTAAATCATTGTAGAATGAATCATTCATTTGTCATTTCATCCAACAGAACAAACGACCAATCTTCTGCATAAAATTTTTCTAGATGTTCTTGTTACAGAGATATTTTCATTCTCACATTGGGTATGTATGTATTTTTTGGGTTTAATGGAATATGAAAATAAGATGTCAGTACAAAAAGATCTTTGTCATTTAGATAAAATAAAATGCTTCATAACATTTGATGCTGAATCTGATCTTGTTCAAGGATAGGTTCTTCAAGATGTTTTGTACTAGGATAGCGCTATTGAAGACCTTGACCTGATTCTGTTTGCGGCTGATCATTCTGAGGTTGCACGCACTGATTCAATACATGTAATCTTATAGCCTGCAGTGGACTGTCAAAGTGCTGACAAGTGCTTTCATTATTGGTCAGTGCAATCCTAGGAGCAGGATGGCTCAGCCAGAATGGGTTTGATTTAACCTCTTCATTGTTCAGTGTTCTCACCAAAATAGATTTTGAACCACTTGGGATATGTGGACTTGGATCCTAGTTTGGGAAACACCGAACCAAAGAATATAATTGAATAAATACATACCAGTAAAAGTTAGACTTGTTTGATAGGGTATTCTAATATCCCACAGGTTGATCATTCCATTATGGTCAGCTGCCCATAATAAATTATTATCGAATTTGTCAAATTTCAGTTCCACAATATGTTTCATAGTACTCTTTATTTCAGAGGAAATACCAAAATCGCCGTTTTTCATAGATAGAACTTTCAGACTGCCATCAGATAATCCTATTGCAACATCTGGGTCAGAAGCTCTAGAATAAAAGTTCAAGGTAAATATTTTTATAAACGACCAAGGGATATAGCATTATAGCAGATATTGTATTCAATTTGCACAGCCATTTTATACAAATTCATGTGATTGGGGATGTTTGCTTCCAGTTTAAGTGTTTACTGAGTGAATTTAGTCACTGGCACAATTAATCACCCACCCATGTTTGCTACCTCGTTTGTTATCTTTGAGTTATGCATATCATGATGCGTGATTTTAGCGATACGGGTATCTTAAACATCAACTAAACATTTACTTCACATTTTCCTTCTGCCATTTGTGTATACTATGGGTTTTTCTGATTTATTCGTAATTCAACATTCTTAGCGATTTCATTACTCCGACCCAAAGGAACATGTTTCGACATTTGGGTGTCCATATAGTCTAAACTAAGACATACCATGGAATGCAATTCAAACACAATATCTGGTGTATCCTATATGAGTACATAATTGTAGATTTCAGTGCATGTTCAATTGAAAATTGGTTATGAATTCCTCCAAATAACACACTTACCTTGAAGCAGAAATATGCGTTACGTATTCCTTTCTACTGGGAGATTTATAACACCTATGGACTGGATATGCAAAACCCTCAATTTGAAATTCATTGAAGCTGTCGTCCAAATCTTCACATTCATCATCACTCTTTTTGCTGACTTCATCAGAAAAATCACTGTCCGAAAACATTGCTGAATTATTTGAGATTATGCTTGGAAAAGAAACTTCCACCAAAGATGAATAATAATATTTAATATTTATATTATGCCATGACAACTCTATTAACCTATTCTATCAACACATTTTTTATATTTATATCATTGAACTATATATAAACAACATAGAATAACATATAGTTCAATGATTTATATTTTAATATTCTGTGGCAGGGCGTGCATAGAATATTTGAAACGCTAGTCTGTGATTTGCAATCATGCGTTCCACACGCACTATGCACTAGACTAGAGCTTCACGCCCCGTTTGTTTCAGGTGCGCACCAACCAAAATAAATTAAAAGTGTGAACATAAACAAACCGGCTGATATCCCCACCATGGCTTATAAATTCTATAAAAGAATTGAGAGAATCTTGCCAATCAATAAAGGCGAAAATTCATGAGACGATTTTGTCGTCGAAAACCAACGATTTTTTCGTCCAAATGAGTATACAGTCATTTGGACGACGTCGTCCATGTCGCTGGATTAATCCAGCATTCCAACGACAACTGATGACATACCTCTGACTGAGGCTCTGACAGCCGCGAAAATTAAAATTGGTTCAAGCACTGACGTGAAGTCAGGAGCTTTTGCGCGCATATTCTATTGTCCATTCATCTCTATTGGACAAATTCAAATGAAAGTAGATAATATTATCCTATCTAATATGTCTTAGACCAGAAATGACTATTGTTGTGTGCCCAAAATGCAATTCATGGGCGAAAAAAATGCCAAAATGTATATATATAGGTTTTATTCTGTATTGTTTTATTCTGTACTGGTTTTATTCTGTCCAACTCCCTGTGAAATTTACAAGTATAGGTTTGTGTTTTCACTTCTTACCTCCGGAAAACCAAATATAAATATAATTATAGAAACTGCGTTAGGAAGATAACTAATAGACCGAAGAGTACTCAACTTGGAACTACATCATCTTCAAACAGAGTACAAGGAGGTACCTCGAAAGAGAACTGAGGAAGGATGTGTCGATGACTTGCTGTGCGGAAAAACCTCATTCAGAAGAAGAAATATGCATCACCTAAGCACCCTTGAGTTAGTTGAACAGCAATAATAATTTTAGTAGTATACTTGGTTGTGTACATTGTTACCAGACCACTTAACATTTGTGCCATTGATATATCCCGGTTATCTACAAAGAGTGATATCTTGAACAGTGACAGTGCTTTGAAAAGTTTAACAGGCATAAACAATTTTGATATTTTCAATTGAATAGAAGAGATGGTCATCAAAACTCTTGAAAACAAAACAAAAAAAAGCAACTTTATTATACCTCAAACATTACACTTAGGCTGGTTTTCCTGTCACGCTGACGGTCGGCGCTGATGGGTCAATATGTATGTAGCTATAGGTAGCGTTTTCGAGTCACGCAGCGCAGACGGCCGTCAGCGCGGAGCTATATACGCGCACGTACGCGCCGGCGCGTCGGCGCCGCTGACTAGCTGGCACCGACAAGCCTCCACATTCAGTGAGCCAGAGACAATAGCATCCTTCTATTTCTCTATGTGATCAGCGCGATACTAAAAGGATCCGAGCTGACCGATCAGCGCTGACCGTCAGCGCCGACCGTCAGCGTGACAGGAAAACCAGCCTTATTGTTAATAATTATTTTCACATAATAAATATGTATCATTTCTTGAAAAAATCATTTTAATTATGGATAACTGTTTTACCACAGCTTTATCTGGATCAATTAGACACTATATATCCTCATAAATGAACTAGAACAGCATGTACCTGAACTTGAATTAAAACATCAGTAATATGTTTACACCTGCTCCATGCTCCGACTTTACAAGAATATACCATACTTTTTTTTTAAGTTCACCATTCTCCACATTAATATGGGCCATCAATTTTATGTGGTTCTGAATTAAGGGCACTACTTTGTAAACATAAGGAACAAATGGGACCACAATTTGTTTTGTCATACATGATTACATGATCTACATTTAGAACCTATTCTCCTTCTACAAGGATTCTAGAATTAGAAGTTGAAGCTCCTATGTACTCCAGAAATTGCATCGTCTTGGAAGTTCCCATTTGTTTTTCTTTTGCGATTTAGTACATTTATATAATAATAATAATAATAATTTATTGATCCTTTAAGACATAACAATTATGTATAGGATAAGTCAGGCGTTAAAATAATTTAGACATTAACTAAATTATCACTAAAATATTCATTCATTGTATAATAACATTTCTTCACAAGTAAAGACTTAACAACTTTCTTGAATTGATTAATCTTTAGAGACCGAATATATCGGGGAAGATGATTGAAAAGCTTGATACTATTATAAAGTGGGGACATCTCAAACCTAGAAGTCCTATGCTTAGGAAACGATAATGTTTCCTTATTCCTTGTGTCATGAGTATGAAAGCTGGTAAGTTTAGGGATGCTACTTTCATTCTCCTTCACATACATCAGACACTTGAGGATGAAAATGGAGGCCAGTGTAGGAATAGCATTTTCTGAAAAGAGAGGTCTACAGGAGGATCGTGGAGCCGAATTGAACATCATACGCAGTATTCTCTATTGAATTATAAAAACTCTACTCACGTCAGAACAATTTCCCCACAGTAAAATGTTGTAGGAAAGGTGACTAAACTATAATAGATATCTATGAGAGATCTAAAAGGAACTGAACCTTTGACTCTACTCAGTGCGTAGTAGGAGGTGTTGAGCTTTTTACATACCGCATCGATATGTGTATTCCATTTCAAACCTCTATCGATATGGATACCGAGAAATTTGGTGGAGTATATGGATGTAATAATAGTATCCAAATGGTGTGTATGGCTAGCTCATTATGATCATCGCTTACAAGTGAGAAGAGGATACATTCTGTTTTTCCAATATTGATCATGATAGCATTTAAGTGACACCATTCAACGAAGCAGTTCACCAGCAGTTCACATAATCTGTGGAGTTCCTCTAGAGTTTCCGCAGAAATGGCTATCGAGGAGTCGTCAGCGAACAAAACTAGTTTGGCCTCTATATTGGGGTTATTTGATATTCTAAATAGTAGCTTTCTCAAATTTACGGGTAGATCGTTAATAAATAACAAAAATAGGAGCGGTCCCAAGACGGAGCCTTGGGGTACTCCTAACTTCAGATTATGTTCACAGGATAAGGAATTGAGGACTCTGACAGAAGCAGTTCTACCCTCAAGGTAACTACGAATCCAGTCCAAAAAAATTCCCCTGAAGCCCAAATTGTAGCATTTATCCAAAATGAATTGGTGCGCGATACTGTCAAATGCTCGAGATAGATCAAAAAACAATCCAGCTACATATGATCCATTATCCAGACACTCATAGACAAACTCTACAAAGTTCAATGTTCCGGTTTGGGTTGAGTGTCCAGATCTGAACCCGTGCTGTGCGTTATCAAGTATTCGGAATTTGTCCAGATATTTCATCATTCTTTCGAACACAATTCTCTCGAAAACTTCTGAAAAAGTACGGAGAAGAGAGATCGGCCTATAATTTGAAATGTCATGTACATCACCCTTTTTATATATTGGAATAACTAGGGCCTTTTTGAGACGATGAGGAAACACACCTGTACTTATTGATAAATTTATGACATGGGCGAAATGGTGATCAATCACCCCACCTATCATCTTCAGGATACGTGCAGAGATTAAATCAGCTCCTGAACTCTTTTTATTCTTCAACGACCTTAGAACATCCACCACCTCATGTACCAGCACTGGATGAAAGAAGAAATTACAACTTGAGATACATGAGGTGGTACATGAAGATGACAATGAGTCCTTATAATAATTTCTGAGAGTGACCTCAGCAACAGAGGTGAAGTGGTCAGCAAAAATCTCCGCTACGACTCCGGGTTCTTTATACGAAATACCGTCTCTAACAAGCTATAATTATTAGAGATAACTGTAGTCAAGGGCGTAGCCAGGAATTAATTTCGGGGGGGGTTTTGGGGGTGTAAGGGTCACTTTCTGCAGCAAAAATTTTTTTTTTAAGAGAAAGAATAACAATTCGGGAGGGGGGGGGGTTGAACTCCCAAACCTCCCCCCCCCTGGCTACGCCCTTGACTGTAGTACTTTAGGAACTCATTTTGTACCTAAATATGTATTTAGTTGTAATATTTAAATTCAATTAGGTTATGTTTCTGTCAGTTCAAAATAATCAGACCTATTCTGTTTGCGTATTGCTATAAACATTGCTATTCAAGTCATATTGCTATCCTCCTAATTTTTAACAATATGACTATCGTATTACGTATTCTGTTCGGACTGTTATAGCAATGTTGGTTATCAATTTTCTCCCAGCAATATTGCTATGAAGTAGGTCAAAATTAATTGATTTTAGAGCTAACAACACTGTATTTCATGGCTTTTATGTGAATTAGAAGAAGAATCTAACCTTAATTGATAAACATTTCGTCCGTTTTTCGGTGGTTATTCTTAATTCCTAACCAAAAAATATATAAATGTCACGAAAGCCAAAAACGAACTGTATTTTATTCATGAAACTAACAAAGATGGAGTTATTGATCAATTTTCACATTTTCAGGAAACACATCGAATTTTGGTAACCGCTACCATGACCGAAAAATTGAAGACTTGCAAACACCCAAACAAATATTAAATTTTCATTTTTTCCTGTCTTCAGTTAGACTTCGAATGCACAAGTACGGAACAGTATGTCTCCTAGTTTTCTCCTGAAAAAATTCCCTCAGTTCTTCAACTGAATCAAAAGAAGTCATCTTCGTAGTAAGACTGAATTAATAGTTTTTTTGATTTTTTTCATCCAGTCAGTCATTGCGATTTTCATTGACACGCTCGGATCACTCGGAGTCATATTTGACAGATATTTTCGGTTCAACTGGACAGATGCATGACAGATGAGATCGATTTCGAGTGCTCCGAGCGTGTCAATGGAAATCGCCATTAGTCTTCGAATGCATATCTAACTCAAAAGAAGCAGCATATCTTATAGTTTTCTCATGAACAAATAAATAAATGAATAAAATACCCTCGGCTCTGCAATGAAATCAAAGGCAGTCATATTTTTACTAAGGCTGAATTAATAGTTTATCTAATTTATTTCATCCAGTCGGTCAGTCTTCGAATGCATATCTAACTTAAAAGAAGCAGTAAATCTCATAGATTGCTGATGAACACATAAATGAATGAATAAAATACCCTCGTCTCTTCAATGAAATCAAAGGCAGTCATCTTTTTACTAAGGCTGCATTAATAGTTTATTTTATTTATTTCATCCAGTCGATCAGTCTTCGAATGCCTTTAACATAAAAGAAACAGTATCTATCCTAGTTTGCTCATGAACTAATAAATATATGAATAAAATTCGCTCAGCCTCTTATTGATGTTGAATAGTTTATGAACTTTTCTGTTTACGAATAGAAGGAGTTGTTAGTGTTAAATCTAAGTCTTAGAAATTCCCTTGAAATTAAGTATTTTAAAGTACCTTTAATAAATATATACGATTATATGTATGCCTATATTTATCAAAATACCTACCTATTTTCAATATTTTCGATTTCTTGGAAGAAAAAAGTGGTTCTCAGACATATTCCAAATCTTGTTATGCTGTTAGCAAGTACTATTTTGAGGTTGCTGAGATAGCAATGTGGATAACAATATGTTTATCAAAATGACAGATCATATTTCTCAAAAACGATGATCAGAATAGCAATATTTCGGATCTTGATGTGGTAGCAATATCTTTTTCTTAGCAATATTGCTATGTGCGAACAGAATAGGTCTGAATCTGTCGTCCGATTTTGTCGTTCCATGAAATATAGGGGAAGGGAAATTTTGAACGACAGTCGTTGCTTTTGAACGACAAAATCGTCGAAATTTTGGACGACAAAATCGTTGGTTTTTGACGACAAAATCGTCTCATGAATTTTCGCCTTAAAGGATTCACATTTGAGCCGCTCAGAGGAAAAGTGGTAAATTAATTACATTTAAGTGTTTTGTTGGGAAATTAAGGTTTTATCTTTCGACGGATTGAAAAATCAAGGTACAGTGGACTCTTGATGAGTCGAACTCCCAGGGACCATAAAAAACTGTTCGACTTATCTATGGTTCGTCTCACCAAACGTTCGAGTTATTGAGGTGAGAGTTTGACTCATTGAGGGAAAAACTTGCGTATTCACGACATCAACGATAGTTAATTAGAAACAAGGGTTGATGACAAGTGTCTTCATTGACCCTAGCACTTTCACCTAACGAGGTTCTTCCAGAAATTCCGTATCTTTTTTTGAAATTATGTAGCCAACCACTACTCGCTGTAAATTCGCGGCCTAGGGAAGATGCGAGCATCTGAATGCCGAGGCAATTTCTGACGGTACCGGTGGACGGATTTTCCTTTAACTCTGATGGAAGTGAGGATATTAATTTTATTTTTCATGATAGATGACAATTCGGATTTAGGAATTCCGAACTTGTTAGCTATAAGGGTTTTACTTTCTTCTCCTTTCTCTGTTTTCCGAATGAGTTCGTGTTCATCTGCTACTGATAAAATTTGCAGTTTTCGCGGATCCATTACTAAAATGCTCTCAGCGCACGACGGCTCAATAAACAAATAAAAAATAAATTGAACAATGTAGGTACTAGGCGATTGAAAAATACATATGATGGCTACCAAATGTGGTGATTCAATTGCATACCGAATTCTTTTCGGCTTCATTCGTCAGATCAAACAGTTCGACTCATAGAGGAGATGATGGTGAGGAGTACGACTGATAGAGGTGGAGGTTCTCTCGTGGACCCTTCCAGCAGTTCGACTCATCTACTAGACTCTTTACTCTCAAGAACTCTGTTCGACTCATTGAGGTGAAAGTATACAGGGTTAGATACCCATGAATTGGGACCGGAAAAAATGTTCGACTTATCTAAGAGTTCGACTTATCGATGTTCGACTTATCAAGAGTTCACTGTATTTCGTTGAGAGGTAAAACATCAACTGGCTCTAACTCGGTCACAAAATTGTTTCGACTTATACCATTCATTCAGAGAATGAAATACAATCTTAGGTACCTTATGGGTTTAACTAAAAATTCGAAATTTGTGAGTTATACCACTTTTCCTCTAATCAGCTCATTTAATCGTGGGTTGAAGTCAAAAGTACACAAAGCCAGCCATATAATATTCTACTATTGTATCATAGATGTTCTGATAGGACAACTGAAGCCGAGCAAGAAGAGAGAGGTCATGATGGGGAGCTGCGTGCGTTGAATCATACGATGAGCTTACCCACCATCAATCTACTGAAACTGAAGCTGTCGATTAAATGAAATCACATTCGGCGGCAAGGAGAAGCTGATCAAGAGGCAAAAGTGGATAGAAGATAACAACACCTTCACCGCAGAACCTTCAAAGTTATTTCAACCCAAATAAGTACAGGTGAAAACCCACCATCACCGGAAGAAGCGGTACAATTCTGAGAAAATGTTTACGATCGACCAGCTAAAACCAGGGATACTCCAGCATTTCACAGATTTCAGACAATCAAAATCTGCAACAGCCAGAGAGCTGACAAAAATAACAACTGAATAGATTAGTCATGGCCAGAAGAACAAGCATGGCTTCACGGCTCCTGGACTGGATGGCATTTAGAACTACTGGTGGAATAATAATTCACCGTGAGCCAATTGCTTCATGGTTGGTAGACCACAAGTGTTCTTCAAAACCGAATTTTGAAGGTTATCGGACTAGTGTGGAACCACGTATATATGAACAAAGAGAAGCAAGGAAAGGAGTACAGTGGTGCAAGGACAACTTACTAATAGACAAGAGCATTTATCAAGATGCGAAACACTACAAGCGCAACCTACATACATCATGGTTGGATTACGCGAAAGCATTTGATACATCGGCGCACAGCTTGATAATACGGATACTACAGATACCCATAATCAACCCCAACATCGTCCATGTGATGGAAAACATTATGGCGCTATGGAAAACTAAGTTCGCTCTTCAATTGGTCGGACTACTGTCGGAAGGGTGAGATACAGGCGAGGCGTATTTCAAGAAGACTCACTAAGCCCATTACTGTTCTGCATATCACTTCTACCATTGACAGCTGAGTCGAGGGAAAGCGGAATAGGTTACAAGGCCGGTCCACCAGGCAGAAGAGAACACCTAGTCTCACGACTTAAAACTGTACGCTACTTCGAAGGCAGCACTTCAATAACTACTGAATATCGTAGCCGAATGCACCTCAGCAATAGAAATGTCATTCGGTTTGGTCAAATGTGCTGTCTTTCCTCTAAGCAAAGGAAGAACTGAAATTCCTTGGAGCGAAACAAAGAGGTGGACTACCCAAATCAAGGATGCCTTAACGTGAAGCTACAAGAAGAAGCTTCGAGATTTATGGAAATCACAGCTGTCTGGTGAAAAGAAAGGTTTTGATACGAACAGCTTGGCAGTACCCGATAATCACCTACTCATTCGGAGTAGTTAACTGGACAGTGAATGAAATTCTTGAGCTCGACAGATCCACTCGTGAAGTCATGAACATATGAATCGTAGCCTGCATCGCAAAAGCTCGCTACAAAGAATATACCATCAGCGAACGCAGGCAAGCAGGGGTTTGCAAAGTTTGGAATACCAACACCATCAACAAAAGTTGGAAATGGCAACAAGGATATTGAGCTGTGAAGACCCGCTTCTGAAAATTGTACCTCATCATGAAATCTGGACCTCTCGACATAACATATGGCGATTTCCATTGACCCGCTCAGAGCACTCGAAATCGATCTCATCTGTCATGCATCTGTCCAATTGAACCGAAAATATCTGTCAAATATGACTCGGAGTGATCCGAGCGTGTCAATGGAAATCGCCAATAGTCATAATGAGAGAGGCGATAATAATCTCAAGCTCTCTATAGCTAGCTAGGGATACAAAAGTAGTCCTTCTTAGGACAGAACAGGTTGGTGACAAAGTAGGTATTCATGGATGTAGGAATAATATCTTACATGTCAACATTTTATTTCAGACGACATATTCATTTACACAACTCTGAATAATAAAAAAGTTCTCATTATCTGGGAATTGAGGATGATACTCGTTTAGAAAATGGCATCAATTCTGCTGGGCTTATATTATCCTGGTCTGAAATATCCCTTCCGGTTGGATTAGCTCTTTTTAGTATTACCGGCTCTAGACGACCATCAGGTTGGAGGAGAAATAGCCTTCCGGCGAATGAATTAGAAATTGCAACATTTGGTCCTCTTCCTATTGGATTCTGAAACAAATACTCAATCAAGTAGAGGAAGGACCATCAACAAATTTCATAATCCAATGATCAAGATAGATAGCTACATGTACAAAGCTCATATTGGACTTGGAGTATTACAAAATTGATTTCCATAGTAAACTTTGGTCCATTTGAATGAAATGATTGTTTTGTAACTTTCACACAGGAAATTAAGAGACAGTGCTCTAATCGATCACATGGATAAGATTTAAATGAATCAAAACTAGATTGAACGATTTTCCAGAGCGTTCTCTATTTGTAACAGTTTGATTTGGTGCCTCAAGAGACTCCAATGACCTGAACAAGAGGGAGCGCCCGTTTAGTTATTGTCCCTTGGGCTATAGGCGACTTACTTCTTTTTGTGTTCGGGTGTTATCTCCGTAGGTAACCAATCATTTGTAAAATTGTTATGTTGTGCATTTCCGTTAATCAAACCATTATTCAAAATTGAAGTAAATGAAATTCAAACACAAATTAAACAATATATAAACTACAACTTATCAGCACAAAACAATTTGCGTTCTAAAGAAACTAATAGTGCCACAGAAAGCGTTTTCCGTAGTTTTCATGGTACCATCTGGAAATCACAATGTTATGTTTTTTTAGTCATTTTCTCTTTATCACAACTTGAAGGCAAATAAGTTTAGTATTATTGTAATAAGATTTGGGAATATTAGAGGGAATATTATAATGAATTTCAGTAATCACATGATTTTAATTTTATTGAAGTGAAACTTCTAATGCGACTTCCAACAAGGTTGCGTTAAACGTTTAATGCTTCCATGGAGGGGGTATGAAAGCGGTTGCGTTAAACGTTCAACGCTGCTGGGGAGGGGGAATAGAAAGAGATAGAAAGAGACAGAGCGAGAGTGAATGCGTGGCACTCGAACGCATGTTGGTAGTTTTCTACCCCTTCCTATTTTCATTTCCACATTACGATTACGTAGTTTCACTTCTTAACAGAAGGGGGACTCCACGCACTATTTTTGGCGCTCTTGTTCCTCGGAACAGAGTGCTTATCAATTTGCCCAAATGTCTGTAATTTTGGAATTTTTGGCTGAACATGGTCTCAAACGATTTGGTTTGACTCACTGATCAAGAATCCATGGTCAAAACTGATTCTGTCCGGCCGGCCGTCTGGCCGTCCGTCCGTTAACACGATAACTCTCGAACGGAATGAGCTAGACAGTTGGAATCTTCAAAATATGTTCAGGAGGTAAATATCTCGGCTAAGTTCGATATTGGGAAAAATCAGCTAGGTGGTTTTGGAGTAGTAACAAAAAAAAATATTTTTTTTATATTACAAATGTTGAATTCAATTTTCTTTAAGATGCAGTTTCATCATAATCCATTGATGTTATTCTCAACTCTAACAAACTAATACTTTCCGAGATATGATTTTTCAAAATTTCAATAATTATTCTCAGTTTGAACAAGAGCGACAAAGCTCCTGCCCACAGGGCTTGAACCAATTTTTTTTCTTCTATTCTGAGTTTTGCAAACATGAAAGTGATAACATTTCTGAATAGAGAATGACGCGACCTTTCAAACGATATACATCCTATTTGAGAAATTGGGGGTTGTGCCTGTCTTTCGAAGGGGTTGAAGGTTGAAGATAGGGTTCGTATTCTTACGTAGAAAAAGGACAACTTAAAATTGAATTGAACGTGTTTCGGGATTTTCCAAAAATACATACAGTAACCAAGATAAGGAATTTATTCCATTTGGCTTTTCCACGCTGTATATCCGACCTGTAGTTATGTATGTCTGAGACGTTTGTTATGACGACGCTGGACGAGTTCATATTGAACAGAAGATATATACAGGGTGATTGTTTGAAACCGTACATTGGAAGAATATAAAGATTGGAAAATCGTATGAATCTAAAATTTTGGTGTTGGCCAAAGTTCCGTGTGATCTTCTTAATGAAAATATTTTCAAGATGGCACCACTTCCGGAAATACCGGAATTCGACACATCCTGTCTTATTTCAAATACATATTTTTTATTGCTTTTTTGGATTCAGCAGCTAATTTTGGATCAACATTCATCAGCATTCCCTATACCTAACTACAGCCGATCATCAGATATTTCAACATTTCAACTTTAAGTACGGTACCTATATATTTTTATATTTGTAGCGTCCAGCACGATTGAAGTCGTCTACCGTTGTCACCTTTGTAGATACAGCGCTAAAATTTGTGACATGTGCAGCAGAAGCATTATTTTTTGTATCGCAATTTTGCGAAATGATATAACATCTACAGGGTGTTCAAAATTTAATTTCCATTCAAGGCAATTTTGAACCACCAAAATTCGATTTTTTCAAAAACGATACTGTGCTTTTGTTTCTCGATTTCAATGCAAAATTGAATAACGCATCAATCATAAATAGCATTTCCTATACTTATATGCCATGGTTTTCAAGTTATTAAGGATATTTATAAAAGTTGAGAATTCGTTTGGAATAAGCAAGCCTTGGAAATAAAAATTCTCACATCAAACATCAAAATAAATAGTAATACTTGTCAATAATGCTTATCAATTATTGTGTATATTTAAAATTGGTTCAAGCACTGACGTGAAGTCAGGAGCTTTTGCGCGTATGTTCTATTGTCCATTCTCCTGTATTGGACACTCTTAATCGAATTCACCATGGTAAATTCGATTAAGAGTGTTCAATACAGGAGAATGGACAATTAAACATACGCGCAAAAGCTCCTGACTTCACGTCAGTGCTTGAACCAATTTTTTTTTTCGTGAATTCAGGAGCTTTTGCGCGTATGTTCAATTGTCCATTCTCCTGTATTGAACACTCTTAATCGAATTTACCATGGTGAATTCGATTAAGAGTGTCCAATACAGGATAATGGACAATAGAACATACGCGCAAAAGCTCCTGACTTCACGTCAGTGCTTGAACCAATTTTTTTTCGTGAAGTCAGGATAGAAAGCAATGATGAAAAATTAACACATTATTGTCTACCTTCAATTCTTCTTTAGGAGAAGAATACATAATTATTCTTGAAAAATATTACTGGAATTAATGTCATATTTAAATAATCAAAGTAAAGAAAATTATAAGTTTAGTTACTAACATATTGAATGAAATTCAATTCAAAGTAATATTCAATTACTTATTTTTAACCAATAAATGTCCATTGATAGATCTAAATAAAGGTGATGAGGTGAAACATAAAGATATATTCTCATTAGTGATAGAAAAACTGGCCAAAAATTCCTCTCTACCCATCACGAGATTTAATATCCACAAATGAGCCTCTCACCTTACAAGATCAGAAGCCTTCAACAAAATTTCAGCGATATCATATTAAAAATAATACATAACCTTTCAAAAGTCCCCTCTCACAAATATACTCCTCTGAAGGCACATGGATCTCTTGAAGAAGAATCGTCTTCTCTATTTCTCAAAGATATTCACTCTTGTGCATAGAAATCCCTTCAATATTTAGTTGCCTCCTCCTAAGGAGGATCTCTTTCAAAACCAGGTCTGACCACTAATGTAGGGCTATCATCTCCTATAGATTTGTGATGAAATAACACGATTTTCCCATAACATACGCGTAAAAGATATGTCATCATGACATTCATATTTTTATTTTTGAAGGTTCTCGCAAAAATACGACCATAGACAACATATCATACGACGATTCGCATCCGCTACCGGCGCTACCGATTCGCTACCGAACTCACAAAAGGCTGCGCGGTTCTCCAACAATATAGATCCGATCGTGTTCAAACTTGGAATTCTGCAGTAGAGTTAGGTTCTGAAGGCTCTTCCAAAATTTCAGCCATGCCGGACGAATAGTTTATGATATATAGATTTTTTTTCAATAATTTATCATTATTTTTTTTTTAATTTTCTAGTTATACCATCCTCACGAAATTCTGCAAGAATTTTTGCGTTGGCATTCTACAACTAATAACCATGTTTGAATTCAATCGGTTTTGTATTCTTTGAGTTAATGAGGAACAAAAAACAACCAAATTTCAGAAAATTTCAGATGGCTATAACTCTAAAACCGTTTGGACGATTATGCTCATAAACAAACTCAAATGTCGCATTCAGGTGCACAACCTAACCTGAAATTTTAAAGCCGCTATCTCTTTCCATTCTCAGGTTATCGTGACAACAAAAGTATTTTTTAATAATTTTTTAATAATCTTCTAGCGATACGAATCTCACAAAATTTCACAAACGTGCTCAGGTCTATATTCTACAACTATTCACCAAGTTGAAATTCGATCGGATTCATTTTGGTCGAAAAAAAAATTATTACTCGGAAACCATTGGGCCGATTATACCCATTAACGAACTTGTCCGTCGCATCGGGATGCGCCACCTACCCTGAAAATTTCAAGTCGCTAGCTCTTTCCGTTCTCAACTTATCGTGGCAACGGACGGCACCACAGAATTAAATTTCACATTTGGGCAAAACTATAACGCGATGTTCCCCAGAACATACGCGCAAAAAGGCAAATCAACAATATTTAAACACAGATATTTTGAAATTATTCTATATCCATGGAGAACGTAATAGAATCATACAAACAGCCTGTAAACGTTCAATGAGAGATACCCTCATCTACCTCCAATGCATCGGAAAAAATTTCACCGCATAGAATCGTACTTAATGATGTATGGAATTTCAAAATCTGCTAATGTCCTTCAGAAACCTTTAACAGTTGATGGAATTAATGAAGTTAACACTTTAGGATATTTCAGTGCATATCCCAGGAGTTTAATTCAATCAGCCACAGTAGATTTGGGCTTAACATATTCTACTTAAACCAGGAGGCGATGCAAGACAAGAAGAATTGGATATTGTGAAGAAATTTTCCTGAGAATACAAGAGGATCCACATTTTTTGCGGAGACTCATTTGGCCAGATGAAGCTATATTTAGTAGAGATGAGTTAGTCAACAGAAGAAATTTACATTACTCTGCAAAATTTCGTGATCATCGTATCACTAAAAAATTTTGGAAAAGTCATTGAAAAAAAATTCTATATCTCAGAAACATATCGCTTGCGAGAGCTTTCAAAACCTAAATATACAGCCAAGTTCTAAATTTGAACACGATCGGTTCTATATTGTTGGAGATCCGAGCAGCCTTGTGTGAGTTCAGTATATAGATGGGTGACCGTTGTCACGATAACTTTCGAACGGAAATGTTTAGCTACTTGCAATTCTCAGTGTGGGTTGATCATCCGAATGGGACAGTTAAGTTCGTTGTTGGGCATAATCGGCAAAACGGTTTCGGAGTTATACCCATCTGGAATATTGTTTTCTAGATAACCCTGAAATTTTGTTGTTATTTCCTCTTTATCTCAAAATATACAAATCCGATCCAATTATAACTCGGTAATTAGGTACCTACTTGTAGAATACCGGCGCGCTAATTTTTGCCGAATTTCATGAATATCGTATCGTAAAATTAGAAGTTTGTGAAAATATATCGAAGTAAATCTATACACGGCGTTCACAGCTCCATATATAGCACGAGGAGATCATATGCCGAAGGTACCGGGATAAATTCCTGTAGTCATTTTTGGCGCTCTAGTTCCTCGGAACTGAGTGCTTATCAATTTGCCCAAATGTCTGTAATTTTCGAATTTTTGGCTGAAAATGGTCTCAAACGATTTGGTTCAACTCACTGATCAAGAATCTGAGGTCGAAATCGATTCTGGCCGGTCCGGCCGGCCGTAGGCACGATAACTCTCGAACGAAAGGAGTTAGAGGATTGAAATTTGCAACGTGGATTTGGAGCGTAAATATCTCGGTTAAGTTCGTTAATGGGCGAAATCCATCGCTCGGTTTCGGAGTTATGGCCAATTTGAGTAAAACACATTTTATATGAATATTTCCGAAACTGATCACTCGATCTATCTGAAATTTAGCATCAAATTGTAGAATCATGACCTTTATACGCATGTGAAGTTTTGTATTGACCAGGTTACCGCAAAGTGTCAAAAAAAATATCAAAATTAAAAAAAAAATTTCTACAATAACTCTCGAAAGGAATGAGCTAGGCAGTTGAAATTTTCAGAGTAGGTTAGGGAGATGAATATCTCGGTTGAGTTCGTTATTGGGCAAAATAGGCCAGATGGTTTCGGAGTAACGAAAATTTTTTTTTAAGCAACAAATTTCAAATTCAATCTTTATTTAAGATGCAGTTTCACCATTAAAATTCATCGATATCATTTTTAAGTCCAACAAGCTAATACTTTCGGAGATATGATTTTTCTAAATTTCAATAATGAATCGTACTTCTATGTTTTCACAGAATGCTATAATTATTCTATATAAGCTTTATTATATGATCTGTGTTCATACTCGTACATTTCATCCTGTTCTATAAGAGAGAGTCTAATTCAGATCAGCTATTTTAATTTGATTTCTTCCATGGTGCAGTTCTCATTCTCAGATTGCTCATTTAATCTTGATAAATAAACTATTATTTGAATTGAATTTCCTTTATGATGCAGTTCTATTATAAGAATACATTGATATAATTCCCAACTCTGAGAAACCAATATACTTTCGGAGATATAATTTGTCTGTTTGAACTAGAGCGCCAGAAAGCTCCTGTCCACAGGGCTTGAACCCATTTTTCTTTTTAATTTTTATCGAAATGATAATTTTGATGAATAGTTTATCTACTGAATTAAGTCAATCTTTCAATAAAATTACTGGAGTCATCAAGTTCATCTTAAACAACTTCCTGTCCGAAGCAGCACCCTCGTGGTCCCCTTACAGAACCGATTTAGTTCCTTGTGACTTTTTTGTTCCCCCGACTAAAGAGAGAGCTGAAAGGAACGCATTGGGAGACCGTGGAAAACATCCTAAGGCATGTTCCAACGTTCTCGAAAGGCATTTCCGTGGAGGGGTTTCATGGTGCCTTCCAGGCCTGACAGACACGTCTCCGCAAGTGCATCCATGCAGGAGGGGACTATTTCGACGAATTTTAAGCATTTGTACCGATAGGATCAATGGATATATTTTTCACAGAAAATATGCATTACTTTCATAATGGACCCTGTATGTTGGACATAATTTACTCCCGAATAAGGATGTGCGTCTATCATTCAACAAACTAAAGTAGAAACTAAAATCAGCCATACGACGTCTACAGATGCAAACTAGAGTTGGGCATAATAGAATAATTACAACAATCGATATACAGGGTCTTTCAGGAATGATTGCACAGCCTATCATTACAGTAGAAGGACATTTTGGTTAATCTAAATCAGTGTCCTAACTATATTCGTTTAAGAGATACAGGATGTTTTATGTATTTTATCAAAAACTTTAAATCTTAATAACCATTGAACGCCTCCATGGATCTTCATGAAAATTACGACTTGTTGATAGCGCAGGTACGGATTTTGAAAATTATTTTCTTTATTCCACATCTCGCAAAAGAACCTGTACATCCAATTTTCAGGAATTGACATTTGTGAAAAACCTTTTAGCAATAATGGCACACTTCGTATCAATATTTCATGAATCATTGAATATTTGGAATTTTCAATTTATAATACATAGGGACCTGTGAATCTCCGAATAATGCGTTAATTCATATTGAATCAATTGAAATGGTCAGTAACATCACTTAATTATAGTGCTGCATCTTGTTCCATCCAATACATGAATTTAGGAGTTCCACATATGAATACCTATGTACCTGAAAATAAAAATCATAGAAATACTCATTTTCGAATTATTCATCTTTGAAATTTTTTTTTCGAATAATTGAAACACAGGTTTTATGCAAAACAACTGAAAACTCGAATTAAGTATGGATAGAAGTGTGAAAGAATATAGTTGCGTGTGTTTTGGTTGCTTAGTCCGATATTTCCCAACTGGGAGTCGAAATAACATTGAACATTGAATTGGACTATTATGAAATGGACTTAAACTAAAAAAAATTGACAATAAATGAGAAAAAATCATAACTTGTTTTCGAAAATACCCCCTCTTTCTTTCAATTTCTAGCTCTTGTGATCAAATGCGCTACCGCTTTCTTAATAATTTCTGGTCGATCTCGTATCTCTTCATATGAAGTTTGGATACGATTAATCAGTTACTCCCTATCCACGATTTCGTCGGAGAAAACTTTATTTTACAAGTATCCCCTGAGGAAATAATCCAAGCATGTAAGATCTGGGAATCCTGCAGGCCAGTCATAAGGTTCCCCTCTACCAAACCAATGACCTGGGTAACTTCCATTCAAATGCCAAACTCCATTCATTTCACTGGTGAAATATGCGGAGATAAATAATTCGGGAATGAGAATTTCTATCATTTTAACCATGT
This sequence comes from Halyzia sedecimguttata, assembly GCA_937662695.2. Lineage (NCBI taxonomy): Eukaryota > Metazoa > Arthropoda > Insecta > Coleoptera > Coccinellidae > Halyzia > Halyzia sedecimguttata. Next base: position 79,271,046 of record OW569411.2, read on the forward strand.
TTTTGAACATAGCAGTATTTTTTTGAAAAACACTTTTGGGTAATCTGAATTCGAGACCCTGAATTTGCGTATTGGGTGAAATAATTTGCCCACATTCCTGCAGTTATGATACTGAAAAATTCAATTCATTTATTATGTAACGCATTATTCGGAGGCACAGAAGTCCGTGTTTATTTAGAGAGAGAGAAAACAACTTTATTGATCTTGCAATCAATTGGCTATCGACCGCAGTCTTCCAGCCGTGTTTATTTATGTATTGAAAGTTCCAGATATTCAAGGGTTCATAAAACATTGATGCGAAGTGTGTCATCACTGTCATTAGGCTTGTTTGAAATAGCATTTATTGTAGATTCTGTGAAATTATCCCTTCTAGAAAATTTGATGTACAGGGTGTTTTACAAGATGCGGAATAAAAAATATAATTTTCTTAGTCCGTACCTGCGCTATCAGCAAGTCATTTCGATTGAATATTAGGCATAGGCCTATACTCATTCCCTGAAATTTTCATGAAAATCCATGCAGGCATTCAAGAGTTATGCCGATTGAAAGTTTTTGATGAATTACACAAAATATCCTGTATCTCTTGAACGAATATAGTTAGGACATATTTCGAACACTGATTTAGACTCAACAAAATGTCCTTCATCTGCACTGAAAGCCTGTATAATCATTCGTGAAACACCCTGTATAGGTTCTCGAGAGGTTACAATAATCGAATAATTCGAGATATTAATCGCTCGGTGCTCGTGTCGGTCCTTTTCGAGTCAGCTGCTTTCGTTGTCCCTTATCTTCAATATGGTTGCTTCACCTCATTTCGACGATATTCAGTATCACTAAATTGCATTCCACCGCTGAAATAAAATGCCGGGCTCGATACCATATTCATTTCCAGCTGTTCGGAATGAAGTATGAAAGTACAAATCTAAAATTCCGAAGAATAAATTCGGAAATGACAACAATACGCACCAGATATCACCCATAAATTCTATCGATCGTTAAAAGAACCTCTTATATCTCGACCTCGAGTCTGAAATACTGTAATTAGTAATTCGAAATATCAAAACATTCAAAACGTAGACGAGATAACTCCGCATTCTCGTAACTCGAGTCGCGTTACCTCTCTGTGCCAAATACTAGACGATCGAAAATCATTCGAATGAATTCGCTCGCGTTTTTCAAACATCTCGAAAGGTTTCAATAATTGAAAGGTTCAATTAGTTTCACTCGAGAGGTCCCATCTCTAATACAAACAGCCACCACCGACCGGAAAACAGACCCTTAAAGCCAAATGCCTCAAAAGTTTCCTCTGAACTTTCTCAATGCAATCAATATCGAATGTAAACATAGGCGACCGAATGCGCGAGCATTATTCCAATATAGGTCTTACCAGATCACATAATAATCTCACCACACTATCAGATGTAAATCCAACAAGAGTACGACCTACAAAACCGAGTTTCCCTCCGACGTGATAAGACGCAGATGTTCCTTGAAGTTAAGCAGATAGTCTAGCGTAATGCCTTGATTCCTAATGTTAACCACAATGGGAAATGTCTTTCCTAGTTTGGATTGTGGGACTCTACGGTTCCTAGTCATCGCTCCAACCAACTAAGCTGGATTTAAAATAGGAATTTACAAAACTCCAAGGTGTGAGGAACAGAGAGCTGAGTGGAATTTTGGATAATTTCTCAGAGGCTCAAGTACTGCCACATTTTTCATAAGGAAATTTGTTATAAACTCAGGTCCGGAAGAGAGGTTAGGCTCGAATCTTGAAATTACCTCGAAGATTTCTAGAGAAACTATTCAGTATAACTGTTTCGTACCACGATTGGTTTACCGTGGTGTTTTGGTGAATTAATATTTATATTAATCCTGTTGTGACCAATAACTGGAATCACAACTGTTCACTTGATTGATGCGAAAACCGTACAGCAATCTGAACTGCTACTTGTGATATTTTGTTGTTATCAGTATTCGGATAAACAACTGAAGAGGAATTAGGTTTATACTATAAACACTATTTAACGAAAACAGTCATGTATTTTCTTGTTAACTCGACTATTTAACAACAGATCTTAAGCTTGACTGTCTCGGACTATTACATGAATAATAATAATTTTTCTTGAAGCTACAAATTACCTCGTTAAGGGCAAAAAAAGGGCGTGTCATATACAATATTTGGTTAGTGGGCTAGTTTCACATATCATTGGATTCATGAATCCTGCAGGTGGAACCTCTAAGTTAGATGGGGATAATTATCTAGAGGACGTTTGGGAAGCATTACCAACAAGTGACGAACAACATGTGGTGCCAATACGTCAGCACAGAACTTTCTCTATTGACCGATTTAAAGCCTGGGAACCAAATATGGACCTTCCATGGAAGGTCCATAAATTCCGCACATGCTGGTTTATTTCATGACCCAAGTGCAATTAAAGTCTTAAGACACAATGCGCCGGAAATAATCGGTAAATTTCGAGTAGATGCCATTTTAACCAAAGATTGTATTATTTTGAAATAATTATAGAACAAAAAATGTTCGTTTCCGATGGGACGCCACTATAACATCAGAAAAGCTCAACCCATACCATACTTACATTATCTATTTCTGTAGGCTCAGTAGTTGAAGATTTCCTTCTAACTGTTAGGGGAATTATACGTTCAGTAGTTGTTGAAACTGGAGTCAAGTACTGTCTCGATGGTGAAGCTGCCACCTTCCCTCCTTTCCTCGGGCTTGCGGCCCGTTTAGCAGCTAAAACTCCATCGTTAGAAAACTGATTACCGTTGAGAATCTCGACCTGTGCGTTATCACTGGACAACTTTTTCCCACTCATCTGCAAATGAGCCGATCGTTGTGATTGCTGGTTGTTCCTCCCAGTTTTCTGCTTGGGTGCTGTATTGATATTGAATAGTGTTGGAGTTTGAACATTAATAGAATTTTGGTTATTGAAATTGAAGTTGGGGCTGTTACTCGTGGGTGTCGCTTCTCTCAGTTGCAATTGTTGCGACTTTTGTATTTCCACATTGAAACTTTTGAACGGTAATTGTTGAAAATTCTGAGGAACTTGAATCAACTGCAAAGCTTTGTTTTTATTGAATGTCTGCTCTTGAACAGGGTTCGGTAGTGTTTGACCAGGGAATGGATTGAAGGCCGCGAGCATCTGGAGTTCTTGCTGGGGGCGAAAGGGTTGATTATTAAACCGTGGTAACTGTTGCCGTAACATTTGATCAAATTCTTGTCCACTCAACTGACGAGAAGGAAAAACTATGGTAGCACCCCTATGGTCCTTCTGGGGTAAGTTCTGAATCTGGCCGATATTCTGGTTATGAAATTTTGAAGGTACATTCCTGAAATTATTTGGCGGTGTTGTTGGTTCGGTAGTATCATCCGGTCTGGGAGGCCCATACACTTTGGCAGGAACTGGAGATTGAATCCGGTCTTGAAGAGGATATGGCTGGCTTGGTCGGAAAGGTTCCCAGATGTATGGCGGTGGTTCACATAATCCAAATTGGAGGAGTGCTGTCATGAACACGAAGGTAATCTGAAATAAGAAAATTATGAAATCATTCTCAATGAATCAGAAGTTTCAGAATGCTCGTTTATTGAAAGCACTACATTCAACGGAATTGTAACGCTTATGTTGCTGAATTCTATAGATTTATAATCCAATGATCTGATTTCAATATATAGTGTGGGCCAACGAAAACTTTTCACCAGCACTATAATGAAAATATGAAAAAACCCGTCGATTCCTGATTCAAGAGGGAATAACTTGACTGCTTTTTTGGCGCTCTTATTCCTCGGAACAGAGTGCTTATTAATTTGCCCAAATGTCTGTAATTTTTGGCTGAAAATGGTCTTAAACGATTTGGTTCGACTCACTAATCAAGAATCCGTATGGTGGAAATCGATTCTGTCCATCCGGCCGGCCGGCGTTTAACACGATCACTCTAGAACGAAAGGATTTAAGGGATTCAAATTTGCAGGGTAGGTTTGGAGCGTAAATATCTCGGACGAGTTCGTTAGCAGGTGAAATCCAGCAAGCGGTTTCGGAGTTATGGCCATTTTTAGTAAAAATATTTTTTATGTATATTTCCGAAACCGATTACTCGATCTGTCTGAAATTTAGCATCAAATTAGAAAATAATTACCTCTATATGCACGCGAAGTTTTGTATTGATCAGGTTGCAAGTGTAAAAAAAAAAAAAATTAAAAAATTTTCAAATTTTGATTCTACAATAACTCGCGAACAGAATGACCTAGGCAGTTAAAATTTTCAGAGTAGGTTTGGGAGATAAATATCTCAGTTAAGTTCGTTATTGGGTAATACACCTGATGGTTCCGGAGTAACGGAAACAAATAAATTATTTTCACATCAAAAATTTCAAATTTAATTTATTTTAGGATGCAGTTTCACCATGAGAATCCATTGATATTATTTTCGACTCTAATAAGCTAATACTTCAAAACTTTCGGAGATATGATTTTTCGAAATTTCAATAATGAATCGTACTTCTATGTTTTCACAGAAGGCTGTACTTAATTATTCTATCTATGAATTATTATATGATCTGTGTTTATACATGTCATTGTATTTTCCTATAAGAGATAAATGTCAAAATAATTTCTGGTTCGTTATTCTTGAAATAAATTTCACCTCCTGTTCTAGACAACAAAGTATGATTGAATGCAAAATGACCAATGAAACTAACATCAGCTATCGTAAAATTATGAGGATGATATGATATACTTTTGAGGTGATAATATAATGCCCGTGGATAATCCATATGATGATGGAAATATATTATTTGGTAAGATACATAATCAAATTTTGTTCAGAATATCTGCAGTAAAAATAAAACTGCAATATTGTCTAAGCTTTAATTGATATAATATAATTTTCATAGTAGATTTGAGGAATGAATATCTAAAGTTCGTTATTAGGAAGAATCGGTCTGTTTGAATTTAATTCCTTTCATGATACAGTTCTATCGTAAGAATCCATTTATATCATTCCCAGAGACCAATAATTTCGGAGATATGATTTGTCAAAGTTTGAACAAGAGCGCCAAAGCTCCTGTTCACAGGGCTTGAACCAATTTCATACCCGTAACTTCAACGGATGGAAACACTAAACCCCGATTTTGAATAGTGGTGATAACAATTAATAACGAAATGAAAAGTCAAAAAGTGGAAGAGGCGAGTGGAAAAAATGTCTACCTAATGACCAATAAAATTAGTTCAAGCACTGACGTCTCAGGTAACTCTAGGATAAGATATTCACGAAATTGCGCGAAAATTAGTGGGTTGGTATTCTAAAAGTATTAACCGAGTTTAATTCGATCAGATTTGTATATTTTGAGTTATAAGGGAAATAACAACAAAATTTCAGATGAGTATAACTCCAAATCCATTTGGCCGATTATGCCAATTGACGAACTTAAACGTCGCATTCCGATGCGCAACCTACCCTGAAAATTGCAATCTCAAGTTATCGTGAGATACTTAATATTTTTTCGTATTTTTTTTTTAAATCTCTACTGTTACGATCCTCACAAAATTTCAGACTCGTCTTTATGTCGATATTCTACAACTAGAAACCAAGTTTCAATTCGATCGGGGCTGTATTTTAAGAGTTATCGAGAAAATACTATTGCAGATGGGTATATATCCTAAACCCTTTGGCCGATTATGCGCAACCCACCCTATCTCTTTTCGTTCGAAAGTTATAGAGGCACGGAGGCAACGATCACCCATCCAGCTACTGAACTCATCCAAGGCTTCTCGAATCTCCAACAATATAGATCCGATCATATTTAAACTTCGAACTTGGCAGTAGAGTTAGGTTCTGAAGGCTCTCGCAAAACTTCAGCGATGACGAATAGTTTCTGATATATAGAATTTTTTCAATGATTTTTGAAAATTTTCAGGTGATACGATCCTCACGAAGCAAGAATTTCACATTTGTATGAGCCAGTTCTAAATCCTCACGTCGTGAGAGCCAAGGCTCCTAAGGACGTCATCAGGAATGTTAACACCATTGACAATGCCCTTAGGATTGAATAAGTAGGGTAATAGAACGAAAGATCGTATCAGTTGCAATTCAGAAGACCGAGCCGTACGAACCCGATCTAATAATAATAATAATGGATGGAAGTAACGAATCATTTACTTCGAAAAATCTGTACGGATCCTCACGAAATTATGTATAAATATCATAATCGTAGCTTTATAGGAAACTTCTCGATTCAAATATGACTGGATTTGTATTTCTTCATATTTCTAGACCAAATGGGCGGATCATGTTCATTTATGAACAAATTTCAAGTTTCTTCTGAAAACTATATGTCTTGAATACGGAAGGCTTGAGAGACATAGTCAAATTTGACCACAATTTCTCCAAAATTCGACAAATACAGACATTCTGAAAATGTTATAGAGGTTTTATGAGCACGCTAATAGTCATATTCAGAAATGGGCCAATCTATTTAGGTTAGAATCATTTAAGAAAGAGATGAAGTCGAAATATCCGAAAATAAATGAATGTCTAACTATTGAAATATCTCTCTCTTTGCACATCTACATATATTTGATTATTCCTTGACATTTTCCGCATAGACATCATGGGGGAAAGGGGGGAGAGTAATGAATGGAATAGAATTTCCTGCTTTTATTACAGAATGCTTTTTGATGGGAAAATTACATCCAAGCAGAAAATTAGCTCAATTCTGTGTTATGGAGGAATCCATGCTCCAACGAAATTAAATGACATTAAACGGTTTACTGAATTTAACAACGGCGAGAGAACACAGATAATATTGAACGTAAAATACGTCAGAATAATGGAGTCGACATTTTCAGTGACAGCGGCAATATTTCGAACCGGACCTTAAAGGATCCTACCAGAAATTCTACACGAGAATCTCTGTCATTTGGTCAACAGTTGTGATATGGAGAGGGATGATACGAAGACAGGTCGTCCTGTACCCATTATGTTTTTGGTCGGTTTTGTTACTCTATCCTTAAGCCAGCCTTGACCAAGCACTGTTAATTTTTGATCCGACAGTGAATGATGTCCACTACCCTCTGAGTAGATCTCCGGCTCGCTCTATCCACTGAGATTGAAACACTCATCATTCTATTCAAATCAGCTAACGTGAATGCGCGCGCCAAAGAGTACTGACTTCACGTCAGTGCTTTTTTAGATTTGTTCAAGTTTCTAGCCTCCTTGAAGCCATCCCAGATACTGGAGTTCATCAGAACTCTGGAACTGGAAGGCGAGCTGTAGATAGTAATGAAATCGGCAGCTCTGAAGACCTTAAGGTCACAGTGCAACGTTACCTCCTACAACAATATACAATATACAAGTTTCTTTGACAATTCTATCTATTAAATTAATACAGTCTGGCTATTAGTTTTACCGTCATTAAAAAATAGGATTGCGGTTAAGAAACCCCCGTTAGGAACGTAATTGCTTACGCCTATTCTTCAAATCCGAATGTATTTCAATATAGATCTTCTCTATATAGGTATTATTAAATTGGCCCCAGGGCTACGGTACACACATTTCAACTCGGATACAACGCTATTTCCTCGCAATTATCCGTGCACAGAATTGCCATGAATTTTCTTTTAAAACCTCACAATATCGGCTCAGCACCAGACCCATTACCGATAATCCTAAGCAACTACTATAAAATAACTCATACAATCCACAAACGGTCACTTTTCCTCTGCGAATGCGCAATCCAATCGTGGCTTAAGGTCCTCTCAAAATCACACACCTTACACAAAACTTCGATTCTCCAACGCCACTGGTTCAGGAGATATCGCAACTTGAATCCACGCATGCGTGGAACCTCATCAGGAATAGCATTCTCCACCTCATAAACTCCAATCCTCTCAGACGAAAACTCCAACAGTTAAATCACTTCTCATCTGCGCATGCGCATAGCGGAAATTGCCCGGAAGGCGTAGCAATAATTTCAAAAAAATTGGTTTCGGTATTTCAAGCAAAATAGTAAGACTTTTCTGGAGCTTTTCATCCTATCCTCACGAAATTTTGTTACAGTATTTGGTTTGGTCTTTTGCATCTAACTACTCAGTTTCAATTCAATCAGATCTGTATTTTTCGAGTCATTGTGAAAACTAAATTTCAATATTTTTGTTTCCAGTGTATAGCCATCGGATCAATTCGAAACTTCCATGAATATAAAGGTCATGATTCTACAATTTGATGCTAAATTTGAGATAGATTCGGATGCTCAACTACGGTTGACCTGTCCTGAAAATTGCAAGTCGCTATCTCTTTCCGTTCTCAAGTGATCGTGAGATGACTAATAATTTAGTAAATTTTTTTCTAAAATTTGCTAGTGATACGATTTTCACAAATTGCACACACTTCTTAAGGTTTGTATTCTACAAATATTCACCAAGTTTCAATTCGATCGGATCTGTATTGGTTGAAAACTAAATTATAACTCGGTAATAAATGTAATCTTGCAAAGCTTACAGCATTATTAAGTCTGAAATAAAATCTGTACTAGTGTTTCCTTTGCTTTAAAATTTTCTTATGATAAATATGTTCGTTTTTAGTATCTTCAATACGATTTTCATCAATTTCGCCGGCGTCTATTTTCTTATAAATATATAAATATATTGGTTTCTTAATATAAGTAGGATTTTGATTCAAGGGATGATTTTCTTCCGCTGATCTTTTTTCATTAGTTTTTCGTAAACGTTCAATATTCTTTTGTTGGGCCGATTATGCCCATTAACGAACTTGTCCGTCGTATTGGAGACACGCCACCTACCCTGAAAATTGGAAGTCGCTATCTCTTTCCGTTCTCAAGTTATCGTGGCAACGGCTGGCCTGACAGAATCAAATTTGACCTCGAATTCTTCATCAGGGAGTCGAACCCAATCGTTTCAGTCGATTTCCGGCAAAAACTCCGAAAATTACAGACATTTGGGCGAAATGATAAAAATTACAAAAATATCAAGAAAATTCTATAAACTCATTGAAATCGGGAATTTTCTATGAATAGTGCAGATAATTGTTTAATTCAACTTCAGAACATATAACTGTTATAGAGATTCAACTAATCAGTTATCATATTCCACATACTGAATTCCGAAATAGTATATTCTAAAACAAGTTGCAGAATGGGCTCCTATTAAAACACGAATTGCGAAATTCGAATACGAGCGACGAAGGAGCGAGTTTTCGAACGCATGAGTGTTGGAATTGCCTTCTGCAACGAGTATTAGACGATATTTTCTCTATTTCAGGCCAGTTTTGTAGAATACTATTGAAATTTAATGAAAAATTCGGATTATACATCTTAGTGACTTTGGTATTGTATCTTGGCAGTTGGTGTGACTGTTACACAAGTTGACAGATTACCGAATTTGAATCGTACGTAGGAAATGGAGATCAGATTTGAAAAGTTTCCTGTTAATATAAGTAATTGCATGTATGATTCAAAATTACCAAGAAGGAAATCTGTATAGTACCTTAATTCTTAATGAAAATAAAACGTTTCCTCTCAACAATTATTACACTATATGCAGATTATATTATTGTTGATTGACGTATGTTGAAATTTGATAGAATCGAATGTCAGTGCTGACTACCACAAAACGAAAAATAGTACTAGAAACAATGCGGCAATGAGTTCATTCCAGCACTGTTTTTAGTGCTGGAATGGACTCGTTACAATACTGAGATAGAGATATATTATTTCTGATTCTTTAGGATACGTCCAATATGTACCTGTATTTAGAGTTAGTATTACGTTTAGATATTTCTTACAAATCAATTTTACACATAATGACCAACGAAAAGTTTCAAATATCGATATAATTGCAACTAAATAACTATTTTCCAGCCTCCTCTGAAACTCGTAAAAAAAAGTGGTAAAGCCCTATGGACAGCAGCTTTGGCGCTCTTGTTGAAACTTTGACAAATCATATCTCCGAAAGTATTGGTGTCACAGTCTATTAAAAAGAGTTGAGAATGATATTAATGGATTCTCATTTCATTTATTTTATTTCATGATGCAGTTCTAGCATAAGAATCCATTGATATCATTCCCAACTCTGAGAAACCAATACTTTTGGAGATATGATTCGTCAAAGTTTGAACAAGAACGCCAAAGATCCTGTCCACAGGTCTTTCCCACTTTTTGTACCATATTTTCTGACACCGGTTGTCACTTTTTCCGATTTTCGTGGCATTCTCCACCTTAAAATGAAAATTCAAAGTTACCCGATGTACCTTTTTTTTTCGTCACTCCGAAACCATCAAACCGTTTCTGCCCAATAATTAACTTAGCCGAGATATATATCTCCTAAACCTACTATGAAAATTTCAACTGCCTAGCTCATTCCGTTCGAGAGTTATCGTGTTAATGGACGGCCGGCCGGACAGAATCGATTTTGACCACGGATTCTTGATCAGCGAGTCAAACCAATTCGTTTAAGACTATTTTCATCGAAAAATTCGAAAATTACAGACATTTGTGCAAATTGATAAGCACTCTTTTCCGAGGAACAAGAGCACCAAAAATGTGAATCCTTAAAATTATCAAAGATAATAAGTTACTCACGATCCTTCATTGTTTGTTGTTTTATATTGAATAGAATATTTGTATTATATAGAACATCTCCTATATTATATCTGAAGATTAAAAAAAAAAAAGCACTGACGTGTAGTCAGTACTCTTTGGCGCGCGTGTTCAAGGTGGCTAATTTGAATTGAATGATGAGTACTTCAAGCTCAGTAGATAGAGCGAGCCGAAGATCTACCCAAAGGATAGTGGACACCATTCACTGTCGGTTCAAAAATTAACAGTGCTGTATCTAAGCTGCCATCAGGATAGATTAACAAAGTTGGTAAAGAACACAAGTGACTCTCCTTAGTCGCACAAGCTCCTAGAAGATTTGGGAGGGTCAGTATAATCCTAATCATGTTAATCGCACGCGCGCCAAAGCAGATTGACTTTTTACACTTTTTCTTTCATTGTTAAGTCAATCTGCTTCTGCGCGCGTGCGATTAACATGATTAGGATTATACTGACCCTCCCAAATCTTCTAGGAGCTTGTGCGACTAAGGAGAGTCACTTGTGTTCTTTACCAACTTTGTTAATCTATCCTGATGGCAGCTTAGATACAGCACTGTTAATTTTTGAACCGACAGTGAATGGTGTCCACTATCCTTTGGGTAGATCTTCGGCTCGCTCTATCTACTGAGCTTGAAGTACTCATCATTCAATTCAAATTAGCCACCTTGAACACGCGCGCCAAAGAGTACTGACTACACGTCAGTGCTTTTTTTTTTTTTCAAGTTCCTTTAACAAATATAGCTATCAATACAGTTTGGCTGTTAGCTTTACCGTAGATCGAAAAAAAATGCGGTTGTGAGACCTCCGTTTGGAACGCAATTGCCTCTTCTCCAAATCCGAACGTATTTTAATATAGATCTACCGAATATAGTTATTTATAAATTCGCCTCAGGGCCACCATACAGACATTTCAACTCGGAAACAACGCTATTTCCCCCAAACTGACTTGTGTCCGTGCACTGAATTGACATGAATATTCTTTTAAAACCTCACAATATCGGCTCATTGCTTCCAACATAACCCAAACAACCCAAAACCATTCACTTCTCATCTGCGCAAGCGCAATATACTCGTGGCTGCAAGTCCTCCCAAAATTACACACCTCACAAAAAACTCCGATTCTCCAACACTAGTGGTTCAGGAGATATCGCTTCTTGAATCCACGCATGCGCAGACCCTCACCAGGGGATTCTATAGAGGAATAGCATCCGCCACCCCAAAATCCCAATCCTCTCTGACGAAAGCACCAGCAGTTAAATCACTGATGGTCTGCTCATGCGCATAACGAAAAATGCCCGTAAGGGGTAACATCAATTTCGAAATTAGCCCCAGGGCCACGATACGGACACTTTAACTCGGAAACAACGCTACATCCCCCAATCTGACTTGTCCTTGCACTGAATTGCCATGAATATTCTTTTAAAACCTCACAATATCGGGTCAGCACTCCCAACATAACCCATACAACCCAAAAACAGTCACTTCTCTTCTGCGCATGCGCAATCTACTTGCGGCTGAATTTCCTCCCAAAATCACACACTATACAGAAAACTCCGATTCTCCAACACTAGTGGTTCAGGAGATATCGCCTCTTGAATCCACGCATGCGCAGACCCTCACCAGGGGATTCTGTAGAGGAATAGCATCCGCCACCCCAAAACCCCAATCCTCTCTGACGAAAACTTCAGCAGTTAAATCACTGATGGTCTGCTCATGCGCATAACGAAAAATGCCCGTAAGGGGTAACATCAATTTCAAAATTGGACCCAGGGCCACGGTATGCACACTTCAACTCGGAAACAACGGTATTTCCCTCAAACTGACTAGTGTCCGAGCACTGAATTGCTATGAATATTCTTTTAAAACCTCACAATATCGACTCAGCACTCCCAACATAACCCATCCAACCCAAAAACAGTCACTTCTCTTCTGCGCATGCGCAATCTACTCGTGGCTAAAAGTCCTTTCAAAATAACACACCTTACAAAAAACTCCGATTCTCCAACACTAGTGGTTCGGAAGATATCGCATCTTTAATCTACGCATGCGCAGACCCTCATCAGGGATCTGGATTCTATGGAGGAATAGTATCCGCCACCCCAAAACCCCAATCCTCTCTGACGAAAACTACAGCAGTTAAATGACTTCTCATCTGCGCATGCGCACAACGAAAAATGTCCGGAAAGGGCAGCATGAGCCTCAAAAAATAGGTTTCGGCATTTTAAGCAAAGTATTTCGCAAAATAGTAGTAATTTTTTTATTTTTTTCATGTCACGTGATCTTCACGAAATTTTGCAAAAGTGTTTGCATTGGTCTTTTGCATCTAACTACTGAGTTTCAATTTAATCAGATCAGTATTTTTCGAGTTATCCTGAAAACAAAATTTTAAAATTTTTGAAATTTTTTTTTGCTACTTTAGGGCTCTCCGATCAAAACAAAACTTCGCAGGCATATAAAGGTCATGATTCTACAATTTGCTGCCAAATTTCAGAAAGATCGAGTGATTGGTTCCGGAAATATTCATTAAAAACGTTTTGACTAAAAACGGCCTTAACTCCGAAACCGCTCGGTGGATTTCGCCCGTTAACGAACTTGTCCGAGATATTTATGCTACAAAACTACCCTGCAAATTTCAACGCTCTAAGTCGTTCCGTTCGAGAGTTATCGTGCTAACGGCCGGCCGGACCGGACGGACAGAATTGAATTTGACCTCGAATTCTTCATCAGGAAGTCGAACCTAATCGTTTGAGACCATTTTCGAAAAAAAATTCGAAAAATACAGACATTGTGACGAAATGATAGCACGCTGTTCCTTGCGGAACACGCGCGCAAAAATATCGTTTAATTTTGAGAGAAACTTAAAGATGGGGCTTCCAATTATTTAAATAAATCCATGAGTACCCTATTTAACTCGCATCGATCTCTTAAACAAATTGAAGGGTTCGGTGCAAATAGGTCATGTCCACTTTTTTTGAATATTCAGGAATCAATTCAGTCAACTGCTTTGCGTAAATATTTCAGTTAATATAAATTGGCATTGACTTTATCTTCTTCCGAACAATGCAAAATAAGCGAATACACAGTATAAAGTCAATAACTAAAATTCGAAGAAATTTGGAATTGGCCGGTTTTTGCACCTAGCCTTTCAATTGATCTTCCCTTATGAAAATGACGTGAGAGACCTGACATTTCTAATGCTAATGCGTCAAAAATCATGAACGAGTTTGTTGTTCCAATGTAATAGAGTAGACCAGTACCTACACTGTAATCGATGTAATAGTTCGCAATTATTTTGCCATTATCTTCAATGATATAGATCCCTTCGATTTTAAATCTAGAACATTGCTGTAATATTAGATTTTGAATGCAAAATTTCAGCGATATCTTCAGCAATAGTTTCTGAGATATAACTTTTTTTGATTTTTTTTTCAATTTCTCGTTGCACAGTCCTCACGAACTTTCGCATAGGTCTTCGTGTTGGTATTTCTTAACTAACTACCCAGCATTAATTTGCTCAGATCAGTATTTTTCGAGTTATTTGGAAAACAAATTATGCCCATTAACGAACTTGTCCGTCGTATTGGGATGCGCCACCTACCATGAAAATGTTAAGTCGCTATCTCTTTCCGTTCTCAAGTTATCGTGGCAACGGCCGGCATGACAGAATCAAATTTGACCTCGAATTCTTCATCATGGAGTCGAACCCAATCGTTTGAGACCATTTTCGGCAAAAACTTCGAAAATTACAGATATTTGGGCCTCAATTGGTAAAAAAAACTCCTAAACCACTTGACGGATTTTGACGATTGTACCGGTCGAGGTACCGGTGAATTTGGACTTCAAACCTACCCTGCAAATTTCAACTCTCAGACTCCTTGTGTTCGAGAGTAATCATGATGATGGCCGGCCAGACATAATTAAGTTTGACTTCGGATTCTTCATGGGTGAGTCGAAACTATTCGTTTGACACTATTTTCGGCTAAAAATTCGTAAACTACGGACATTTGGGCAAATGGATAGTCACTCTGTTCTGGGAAACAAGCGCGCCAATAACAAAATTCTAGCGGGTCTTATTTAATAATAGTACTAAGAAATTGCCGGGGGTAGATTGCCCAACTTGATTATCCTATTCGAGCTGAGAATCTACAGGGTAATTCCAAATCAGACGTGAACCTTGGAGGAGGTGTTAGTACAACTCGTTTACTGTCGTTTATTAATAACATACCTATTTCTTAGTAACCGAAAATCAACAGTTTCCGAGATATTTGAGGTCTTGTGATTTCTGAAAGTTTCCTCACCTTGGTTTTTTCTACATTGACCAAATTGGATTGTAGTTTTGGATTGTTTTTACCAGAAAAGGATATGATATGTATGAAAAAAGCAAAACTATGCTGTATTATATGTTGATAAAGAATTAATATGATTTGAAAGGGCATATATGAAGCAAAGAAAGAAAATTAACTAATATTTTTTTGTTGCAGCTGAACCCAAAAATTTCATTAAAAAATGTATTAATAAATTATGTTCGAAAGGACCTCCACCATTCCTTATGCAGGCACGCACCCTCTTTCTAATTTCTTCATTTGTTACTTTCCGCCTGAAATTTACTCTCAATATTCTCGCTGCTTCGTCTATTCTCTCCACAAGTTGTGAACGTGTATTTTTCTCTTTTTCATATACCATTTCTTTTAAAATGCCCCAAATATTGAAAATATAAAGGTGTTGGATCCGGAATTCTCGCTGGCCATGAAATAGTTCCTCCCCTACCTATCCACCGATTAGGGAACAAATCATTTGAAAACATACATACTAAGGTGAGAAATCTTTTAAAAATTATCAGAAATCTGGCTCAAACGACAGCAAATGATCCATACTAACACCTCCTCCAAGGTACACGTCTAATTTGGAATCATCCTGTATACTGCAAGTCTGCTTCTGCAGGATATTTCGATAGATATCATGTTTACAAGCAGCTGACCGAATGGTTGGGAGGACTTCAATTTGACACGAATATTTCCATAGTAGGTCCGAAATATTCAGGTATTTGAGACCATTTTGAGCTCCAAATCCGTAAAATACAGATATTTGGATACAATGATAGCAATTTGGTACGAGCGAGGAAAAATAACAACAATTAATTATTAGCAAAAAATAATTTTTACTACGATAGCTTATTGAGATCGAAGCCGATGTATAATTCATGAAAGATTTGTTGTGGTTCAAATATAACTCACCATTCTAACAAATTATGAATAATGCAACTTCGGAACATCAATTTTTCTAGAAAATAATTTATTTCTGATTAATTGCAATTTAAAAGCCGTATCACTCTTATCTTCATTATCGAAAGTGTCAATTCACTATCTGAATAAAATCATGTATGCATGCAACTTATATAAACTATGGAAAATCATTAAGTATTCAAAGAAGTGCCTTCAGCATACGTGATAGTTTGGTCGGGCATTGTTTCATTATATTAAAATTGTTGAGCAGTTTTTATCATATCTCTATGACCCAGATTTCTAGAGCAGGCAAAATGGTGGGATTTGGCAATTATTTCTGACAGGATTATCAATTTTCCTTTGCCATGGACACTGCAAATTGATGATATACCATCCCTAGTGACCCTAGTGGATATTAGCATATTAGGAAAATGTTGAAATTTCGAATCACTCTCTGTTTGAGTTGACTAAGAGTGGTGTTTCACGTAACACTATTCCACATAATTCCATTGATTGAATACTGATTTGATTACAAACCATTTTAGCCGCGTGCCCGTTAAAAATGGAGCAATGCCTATTCTGGGAATGGAGCATAACACAAAGTGCATTCATCTGAAAGTAATCTCATTAGCCATGAATTTGACAAACAATTTACCCTCATTTCTATATAAGAAGGAAATTCTTAGAATCGGATATGATAATGCTTGTAAGACTTTCAGTTAGGAAATTGGAAGAAACCTCGTGAATATCTGTAATTTCCGAATAAACTGCTCCACAAGAGTTAGGGATATCATATTAAGTTGTTCTGAGGGGCGTAAAATTTTAAAGACAATATCAAAAATTGGTTCAAGCACTGACGTGAAGTCAGAAGCTTTTGCGCGTATGTTCTATTGTCCATTCTTCTGTATTGGACACATAATCGAATTTACCATGGTGAATTATGTTGTCCATTCTCCTGTATTGGACACTCTTAATTCGAATTTACCATGGTAAATTCGAATTAAGTGCCCAATACAGGAGAATGGACAACATAATTTACCATGGTAAATTCGACTAAGGGTGTCCAATACAGAAGAATGGACAATAGAGCATACGAGCAAAAGCTTCTGACTTCACGTCAGTGCTTGAACCATTTTTTTTTTTCGTAATTTTTTTAAAATTTTCTAGGGGTATCTACGGTTCTTAAAATTTTTTTTTCGTCATTTTTTTCAAATTTTCTAGGTGTACGGTTCTTACAAACTTTTAAACACGTCTTTATGTTGATTTTCTACTACAAGTTACCAAGCACCAATTCGATCGAATATTTATTTTTTGAGTTATCAAGGAAATAATATTCCAGGTGGGTATAACTCGGAAACCGTTAGACCGATTATGCCCAAAAGCGAACTCAACTCTCCCTTTCGGATACGCAACCTACCCTGAAAATTGCAAGTCCCTATCTCCTTTCGTTCGAAAGTTAGCGAGGCAACGGTTACCCATCTACTGGACTCACACAAGAATGCTCGAATCTCCAACAATATTTAACCGATCGTATTCAAACTTGAAACTTGGCAGTACAGTTAGGTTATGCAGGCTCTTGCAAAATTTCAGCAATTTCAAACAAATAGTTACTGATATATAGAATTTTTTTATTTTTTTTTCAATGATTTATTAAAAATTTTCTACAAATGCTATCCTCACCAAATTTTGCAAACGTTTTCGCGTTGGCATTCTACAACTAATAACTATGTTTGAATTCAATTGGTTCAGTATTTTTCGAGTTAATGAGGAACAAAAAATCTCCAAATTTCAGAAAATTTCAGATGGCTATAACTCTAAAACCGTTTGGCCGATTATGCTCATAATCAAACTGAAATATCGCGTTCTGGTGCAAATCCTAACCTGAAAATTTCAAGCCGCTATCTCATTCCGTTCTCAAGTTATCGTGACAACAAAAATATATATTAATAATTTTTTTTAAATTTTCTAGCTATACGATTCGCACAAAATTTCACAAACGTGCTTAGGTTCATATTCTTCAACTACCCACCAAGTTTCATTTCGATCGGATTCATATTGGTTGAAAACAAAATTAATACTCGGAAACCACTGGGCCGATTATGCCCATTAACGAACTTGTCCGTCGTATTGGGATGCGCCACCTACCCTGAAAATTTCAAGTCGCTAGCTCTTTTCGTTCTCAAGTTATTTGATTTGAATGCATATTTTCACCATCTGGTCGTCTTTTTTCTTGAGTTTGGCAGTTTTTCACATTATTCGTAAGATTTCGCATTTCAATATGCAGTTAATTTATTGTCAGTCTCTTAGCGATATCGAACATAGCGATAAGTACATTTCACGAGCTTCTTAAGATGCCAAGACGTAAATTCACAAACGCCGAGGCTAATAGGGCTATCGGTATGCTACAGGGTGGCCGCACTCAAGTCGCTGTGGCAGAAACATTTCAAGTATCGCAAAGTGTGATATCGCGACTCTGGAATAGGTTCAATGAGACAGGTTTGGTGCAGGAAAGACATAGGGTTGATGGACCAAGAAAAACAACACCCGCACAAGACCGTTTTGTCACCAATTCGGCGAGGAGATATCCTCTTTCTTCATGTAGGATGCTGAGAAATCGACTTTAAAATGCCAATGGTCCTGAAATTTCCATTGAAACCATCCGACGTCGTTTGGGGGAGATTAACCTGGCTTCTAGACGTCCATTGAGGGGTGTTCCGTTAACACGTGAGCATAAACGACAAAGATTAGAATGGGTCAGGCAGCATGTTAATCTGAACGTCCAATGGCATAGTGTACTTTTCACAGATGAATCCAGATACGGTCGATTTTCAGTTTCTCGGAGAATAAGGGTATGGACTATGCCGCGTATACCCCGAAATCGCCGTCATGTGCAAGAGGTTCATCCATTTCGAGGAGGCTCTGTTATGGTATGGGCTGGGATATGTTACAACGAGGGCACAGACCTTCACATTTGTCCTGGCAATATGACTGCTTTACATTATAAGGAACATGTCATTGGCAACGTAGTGCCAAATTTTCATGCTGCCATTGGTGAAGCTTTCCAATTTCTTGACGATAACGCAAGACCATATCGTGCAGCAATAGTAGATAATGCGCGAGACGAGCATGGTATTCCACATTTACCAATACCTCCGCATTCGCCAGACTTGAACTGCATAGAACATGCATGGGATATGCTACAAAGAAGACTAGATGATCACCAACCTCCACCAGAAACATTGAATGACCTCAAAGCACTACTGCCTCGTTTATGGAATGAAATTCCTCAAGATATGCTCAACACCCTCGTTGACAGTATGCAACGAAGATGTCAGGCGGTCATTGATGCCCGTGGTGGCCATACCTTGTATTGAAGGCATAAAAAGACAAAAAAACAATAAAATGTCCGGAAATAAAAGTCTTTAAATTTTACCCTATTCTGTTAATCACCCTGTATATGTTGCAGACCAAAAAACTTACGTGCATTTATAGTTTTGAACCTAAAACTATATTAAATTACGTTTTCAGCGCAAACAAAGATTTCAGAATGTCAGTTATTTTAGTTGAAACGATTATCCCTAACTCTTGTGGAGCAGTTTGTTCAGCCGAAAATGGTTTAAAATCTCATTCCACTTAATGATGAAGAATCCGTTGTCAAATTCAATGATGTCCGTCCGTAAACAAGCTTACTTTCGAAAGAACTAACTTGAATTTTGCGGGGCAGGTATGAGGTCTGAAAACGCTGATCGTGTTCGTGAATGGACAACGTCCGCGCAATTGTTTCGGATAGAGCGTGTGGTAAAACCAAATGGAATAAATTTATTATCTTGGTTACTGTACATATTAATAGAAAATCTTGAAACACGTCAAATTCAAATTTCAAATTGCCTTTCTTCTTCGTAAAAAATTGGTTCAAGCCCTGTGGACAGCAGCTTTGGCGCTCTTGTTCAAACTTTGACAAATCATATTTCCGAAAGTAGAACTGCACCATAAAAGAAATGAGATTCAAATAATAATTTATTTATCAAGATTAAATGAGCAATCTGCAATTATTTCTCGTTAAATGGGTTGTTGCAACTCACACTCGGTGCATAGTTTTCACAACTCGAAATACCTAAGGAAAGTATCATCGAAATGTTTAGAGCAAGGCTGGAGACAATCATAGCAGATTATCGATTTATTCCTGATATTTGTATAGGGGTAGGCTGGCGAAAAAAATATTTTAATAGTTCCAAAATATATTAATGAAATACAATCCTCTTTTCATAATTTGATAGTACTTACCACTAACACATTCATTTTGTATTATGAACATTAACTCAAGAAATAATATTTGATACACAAATGTAGATCAATATTTCAACATTTTTTTGCTAGCAACATTATGAAAATACTATATACAGGGTATTTCACGAATGATTGTACAGGCTTTCAGTGGAGATGCAGGACATTTTGGTGAGTCTAAATCAGTATTCGAAATATGTCCTAACTATATTCGTTTAAGAGATAGAGGATGTTTTATGTTTTTTATCAAAAACTTTCAATCGGCGTAACTCTTGAAAGCCTGCATGGATCTTCATGAAAATGTCAGCAATTGAGTATAGGCCAATGCCTAATATTCACTCTTGATGACTTGTTGATAACGCTGGTCTGGACTAAGAAAATTATTTTCTTTATTCCACATCTTGTAAAACACCCTGTACATCAAATTTTCAAGAAGTCAAATTTTTCTCAGAATCCACAATCCACTCTTTCAAACAAGCCTCTCGGCAATAATGGCACACTTCATATCAACACTTTATGAACCATTGAATATTTGGAATTTTCAATTTATAATAAATACGGACCTGTGAATCTCCCAATAATACGTTAATTCATATTGAATCAATTGAATTCCTCAGTAACATCACTTAATTATAGTTCTGCATCTTGTTCCATCCAATACATGAATTTAGGAGTTCCACATATGATTACCTATGTAAGTACCTGCAAATAGAAATGATAGAAATACTCATTTTCGAATTATTATTTATTCATCTTTGAAAATTCCTTTTTCGAATAATTTAAACACAGATGTTAACATAATTGAATATTTAAGTGCCAAGCATCCGAGAACTCGAATTAAGTATGGATAGAAGTGTGAAGGAATAGTTGTGTGTGTTTTGTTTGCTTAGACCGATATGTCGCAACTTCGAGACTCGAAATAACATTGAACATTTAATAATTGGACTGCTATAAAATGGAGACGAAAAGTGAAATGTATCTTATGAACATTAAACTAAACAAGAACGCCAAAAATAAACGACAATAAATGAGAAAGAAATCACAACTTTGTTTTCGAAAATACCCCCTCTTTCTTCTAAACATTTTCTTGCTCTTGTGATCAAATGCACTACAGCTTTCTTTATAATTTCCCGCCGATTTCGTATCTCTTCAATGCATGAAGCTTGAATACGATTAATCACTTGCTCCCTATCCACGATAAAGTAAACCTATCCACGATAAAGTAAACTTTATTTTTCAAGTATCCCCAGAGGAAATAATCCAAGCATGTAAGATATGGGGATCATAAGGTCCCTTTTTTAATGCGTAAGAATGGGAATATTAATTTGTAACAGCTGTACACAGTTATCAGCTCCTGACAGCGAAGAACTCACAGTTTTTTTTAGTTTACCTGTCATAGCTGTAACTCACTCATGGCGATTTCCATTGACACGCTCGGATCACTCGGAGTCATATTTGACAGATATTTTCGGTTCAATTGGACAGATGCATGACAGATGAGATCGATTTCGACTGCTCCAAGCGTGTCAATGGAAATTGCCATCACTCACATGTGTTTCTGTTTCTATGAAATCTTTGATTCCGCTACCATTTGTTTCAGTTATTCAAAACAAAGAGTTTTCGAAGATAAATAATTTGAGAATGAGAATTCATATCATTTGAACCATGTTTTTGAACATATCAGTATTTTTTTGAAAAACTCTTTTGGGTAATCTTAAGTCGAAACCTCTGAATGTGTGTATTGGGTGAAATAAGATGCACGAACATTCCTGGAATCACGATACTGAGAAATTTAATTCATTCAATATGTATTAACGCATAATTCGGAGGCACACAGGTCCGTGTTTATTATGAATTGAAAATTACAGATATTCAATGGTTCATAAAATATTGTTGCGATGTGTGCCATTAGTACCAATAGGTTTTTTTGGAAGAGTATTAATTTTAGATTCTCAGAAAAATTCCACTTCTTCAAAATTTGACGTACAGGGTGTTTTACAAGATGTGGAATAAAGAAATAATTTTCTCAGTCCGGACCTGCGCTATCAACAAGTCATTATGAGCGGATATTAGTCCTAGGCCTATTCTCATTCCCTGAAATTTTCAAGAAGATCCATGCAGGCTTTCAAGAGTTATGCCGATTGAAAGTTTTTGATAAAATACATAAAACATCCTGTATCTCTTAAACGAAAATAGTTAGGACATATTTCGAACACTGATTTCGACTCACCATAATGTCCTGCATCTTCACTGAAAGCCTGTACAATCATTCGTGAAACACCCTTTATAAGAACATGTCTTTCAAGCACTGGCGTGAAGTCAGGAGCTTTTGCGCGCATGTTCTATTGGACAATGAATAGAATAGAACATGCGTGCTTGAACCAATTTTTTATTTCGTATTTTTTTAAAAATTTTCTGGGAGTACAGTTCTCACAAAATTTTACACACGTCTTTATGTCGATGTTCTACAACTAGTTACCAAACTTCAATTCGATCGAGTCAATATTTTTTGAGTTATCGAGGAAATAATATTCCAGGTGGGTATAACCTCGAAACCGTTGGACGGATTATGCCCAAAAACGAACTTAACTATCCCGTGCAGATGCGCAACCTACCTTGAAAATTGCAAGTCCCTATCTCCTTTCGTTCGAAAGTTACCGAGGCAACGGATACCCATCCAGCTACCGAACTCACACAAGACGGCTTGGATCACCAACAATATGGATCCGATCGTGCTTAACCTTGGAACTTAGTAGTAAAGTTAGGTTCTGAAGGCTCTCGCAAAATTTCAGGGATGTCGTTTCTTGTACAGGGTGTTAGTAAATAAATGCGACAATTTTCAGGGGGTGATTCTTCATAAACAAATAATGACATTTTGCTATATCACTTTTGTCCGCAAATGTTTCATTTTCCGAGATACGGGGTATTAGAGTTTTTTTTTAAACTCACTATATTCATGTTATTACGCATTTTTTAACATGCAATTAAGAATTTCAAGTTCATCATTGACGCGCATACGGGTAATGATCTCAATTTTCTGAATAGGAAAAAAAGTATGCCACTGAAATATTACAAACTAAAAATAATTTTTGAATTCCTTGTTCAATTTATTACAAATGATCTTTCATGCCTTTTTCGTATGTGGCACCGTTTTAAGGAGAAAAAATTGGTTCAAGCCCTGTGGACAGGAACTTTTTGGCGCTCTTGTTCAAACAGACAAATTAAATCTCCGAAAGTATTTTTTTCTCAGAGTTGGGAATTATATCAATGGATTCTTATGATAGAACTACATCATGAAAGACATTAAATTTAAAAAAAGTGTCTTTCAAAAAAAAATGTTTCAAAAATTATCATTTACACAAGAGCACCAAAAAAAAGAGCAATCTACAATGCTTCAAAAATTATCATTAAATTTATTTATCAAGATTAAATGAGCAATCTGCAATGATTCAACCTCGTGGAATGGGTTGTTGCAACTTACACTCGGTGCATAGTTTTCAATGTCTAGCGCAAGGCTGGAGACAATCATAGCAGATTGTCCATTTATTCCTGATATTTCAGTAGGTAGAGGCTTACGAACAAATTATTTTAATAGTTCAAAATATATTAACTAGCAACATTATGAAAATACCTCAACTTCATTAATATTATGAAAATACTGTATATGTCTTACTACTTAAGGAAGTAAAATGTAATATTAACCTCAGTGGTCAACGAACAGTAATTTGTATTGATGATTCCATTATGTTCATCATTCCTATTGCCTTCATACATCATTGAAATGATCCAATTCTAAATCTTCTGAAACATCATCCCGAATTTATACGTAAATTATTCAATATGAAACCAGTCAATATTATTTTACTTGTTTTTCAAACTACGAATTGACATGACTTTTATAGCTAGATAAGATGACATTTATGAACAGTGAACACAGACAGTGAATACATAGAACTACGGACTACGATGTATTATTGAAATTTTGAAAAATCATATCTCCGAAAGTATTAGCTTTTTGGAGTTGAAAATGATAATGTTGGATTCTCATGACAAAATCGCATCTTAAAAAAAAAAATTGAATTCAAAAGTTGTAATGTAAAAAAAATGTTTTTTCGTTACTCCGAAACGATCAGGCCGATTTTCCCCAATGACGAACTTAACCGAGATATTTATCCCTCGAACCTACTCTGAAAATTTCAATTGTCTAGCTCATTCCGTTCGAGAGTTATCGTGTTAACGGCCGGACGGACGGAAGGCCGGACAGAATCGATTTTGACCATGGATTCTTGATCAGTGAAACGAACTAAATCGTTTAAGACCATTTTCAGCCAAAAATTCGAAAATTACAGGGGCAAATTGATGAGCACTCTGTTCCGAGGAACAAGAGCGCCAAAAATAAAACACTTAATGCGTATTTGTTATTTCTTTAATAAATCTTTTAGTAGCGACATTAGTAGGCTACTGTCAACTTACTGTTAAATACGAATATTTCAACGAATTGCACCAAATTTCATTTGGTGATCTGAAGCGGTTTCAGAGCTATTAAATTAATAGTCAGTTTTTATGAATAACTTAAACTTTCGCCATATCTCGGAAAACGAAGCATTCGCGAAAAAAAGTTATAAGCAGACTGTCCTTATTTTGTCATGCAGAATCACCCCTTAAAGTTTGTCGCACTTATTCTCTAACACTCTGTATATAGTTTTCAGTGTTTTTCCAATGATTTTTTTTTAAATTTTCTAGTTATACGAGCCTCACGAAATTTCGCAAGTATTTTCTAGTTATTGAGGAAATAACAACCAAATTTCTGATGGGTATAACTCCAAGACCGTTTGGCCGATTATGCCTATAAATAAAGTTCCGAACAATCCCCAATAATAAATTCAGATTCGCAGAAAATTAGTAGCAATCAAAATAATCATACATAAGGTGTTCTACATTATTTTCTAATAAAAATTGGTTCAAGCATTGACGTGAAGTCAGGAGCCTTTGCGCGTATGTTCAATTGTCCATTCTCCTTTATTGGACACTCTTAATCGAATTCACCATGGTAAATTCGATTAAGAGTGTTCAATACAGAAGAATGGACAATTGAACATACGCGCAAAAGCTCCTGACTTCACGTCAGTGCTTGAACCAATTTTTTCTCGTGAATTCAGGAGCTTTTGCGCGTATGTTCCATTGTCCATTCTCCTGTATTGAACACTCTTAATCGAATTTACCATGGTGAATTCGATTAAGAGTGTCCAATACAGGAGAATGGACAATAGAACATACGCGCAAAAGCTCCTGACTTCACGTCAGTGCTTGAACCAATTTTTTTTTCGTGAAGTCAGGATAGAAAGCAATGATGAAAAAATTAACACATTATTGTCTACCTTCAATTCTTCTTTAGGAGAAGAATACATAATTATTCTTGAAAAATATTACTGGAATTTATGTCATATTTAAATAATCAAAGTATAGAAAATTATAAGTTTAGTTACTAAAATATTGAATGAAATTCAATTCAAAGTAATATTCAATTACTTATTCTTAACCAATAAATGTCCATTGATAGATCTAAAGGTGATGAGGTGAAACATAAAGATATATTCTCATTAGTGATACAAAAACTGGCCTAAAATTCCTCTCTACCCATCACGAGATTTAATATCCACAAATGAGCCTCTCACCTTACAAGATCAGAAGCCTTCAACAAAATTTCAGCGATATCATATTAAAAATAATACATAACCTTTCAAAAGTCCCCTCTCACAAATATACTCCTCTGAAGGCACATGGATCTCTTTTAGAAGAATCGTCTTCTCTATTTCTCAAAGATATTTACTCTTGTTCATAGAAATCCCTTCAATATTTAGTTGCCTCCTCCTAAGGAGGATCTCTTTCAAAACCAGGTCTGACCACTAATGTAGGGCTATCATCTCCCATAGATTTGTGATGAAATAACACGATTTTCCCATAACATACGCGTAAAAGATATGTCATCATGACATTCATATTTTTATTTTTGAAGGTTCTCGCAAAAATACGACCATAGACAACATATCATACGACGATTCGCATCCGCTACCGAACTCACAAAAGGCTGCGCGGTTCTCCAACAATATAGATCCGATCGTGTTCAAACTTGGAATCCTGCAGTAGAGTTAGGTTCTGAAGGCTCTTCCAAAATTTCAGCCATGCCGGACGAATAGTTTATGATATATAGATTTTTTTTCAATAATTTTTAATTATTTTTTTTTAAATTTTCTAGCTATACCATCCTCACGAAATTCTGCAAGAATTTTCGCGTTGGCATTCTACAACTAATAACCATGTTTGAATTCAATCGGTTTCGTATTCTTCGAGTTAATGAGGAACAAAAAACAACCAAATTTCAGAAAATTTCAGATGGCTATAACTCTAAAACCGTTTGGACGATTATGCTCATAAACAAACTCAAATGTCGCATTCAGGTGCACAACCTAACCTGAAATTTTCAAGCCGCTATCTCTTTCCATTCTCAGGTTATCGTGACAACAAAAGTATTTTTTAATAATTTTTTAATAATTTTCTAGCGATACGATTCTCACAAAATTTCACAAACGTGCTCAGGTCTATATTCTACAACTATTCACCAAGTTTAAATTCGATTGGATTTATTTTGGTCGAAAACAAAATTATTACTCGGAAACCATTGGGCCGATTATACCCATTAACGAACTTGTCCGTCGTATTGGGATGCGCCACCTACCCTGAAAATTTCAAGTCGCTAGCTCTTTCCGTTCTCAAGTTATCGTGGCAACGGACGGCACCACAGAATTAAATTTCACATTTGGGCAAAACTATAACGCGATGTTCCCCAGAACATACGCGCAAAAATGGCTTGCAAATTATATTAACTAATTTCAATTAGGGCTTCACGCGAGAGCGAGATTTTTGTCGTCTCGTCTCGTAAAAGCGAGACGAGACGAGACGAGACCTTTTCAAAAATATTATAGGCGATACCGAGAACACATACAGCGCAACACGAGAGTCTCGTTTTTGGTCTCGTTAAATTTTTTGTATGAAGTTTTATATACGACTCGACTTTTTTCAACACCCACAGAAAACATATGAAGAGTTTCCACTATAATTACCAATATATTTTGTCAATATTATGCATCGATCGTTCTAGAAATACACGTTTTTTTAGAAGATTATTAATTCGTTATGCCCTTGTGATAATTCAGATTATTTTTCAAGAAACCATAAAAACGGATGCCATTATGAATTCAATACTTAACGGACAACTTTTATTGCCCCTTAATCCCAATGCTTTGAAAATTTCGTCTCTATCTGAACATCTGGAGAAATTAATTCTCTTGTGCTCCTTGTAGTGAATATGTACACAATTATTGTACACATCTGTGGAACTACGTCTGCGGAACTACGTATAATAAAACTGGTAAAGAAATGAAGCTATGCAATGTTTCGAAAAGTTCTATGAGGAATACGCCAAGAACACCCTCAATGATCTACCCACTGGGAAGGTATTCTTTGAAAACTATACCAAATTGTTCAATTCTATTAAAAAATGTATCGGCATCGATAGCCTATTTAAAACATCAACAAAAATGATTTCGAAATATTGGAAATATCAAAATATTTTACAGTGGTGGAGAATGATGGTAAATTTCTTCCTAAACTCTCCAAGATGGCCGATGATTTATTAATGGCTACATCCGTACCTTTTTATTTTCCACAGCAGGTATGATCATGGCAAAAACACGTACATCATTGAAAAATGATGTGATGCAAGCGTGATTATGTTTGAATTCTGGGTCATCGAGTAATTTAAAAGTTGAAATTGTCAGTGTTTAAAATTAAAAATAACATGCACATGTACAAAAATTTTTGTATAAGAGCGTGATAAATATAGCTTTACAAAATTATTCATTATTGTATACCATTTCGTTTATATATTATAATATTCATTATCGTTATTTAGAATTGAGCGAGACGAGACGAGACAACTGATAACGAGACGAGAACGAGACTTAAACGAGACTTATTTTTTTGGGAATTGGCGAGAGCGAGACGAGATTTTTCATACTCTCGCCTACTCTCGTCTCGTGTGAAGCCCTAATTTCAATCTGAAATAATCACCTAAGCTAACTTACCAAAACCAATTACAACATCAATAAAACATATCTAAGCGTTACTCACCGTCACTTGACGTATATCTTAACAATTAATCACGCAAACTGTTAAGAGATATTCAGATAACCATTTCTTTCATCTCAACTATCGAGAACAAAGGGTCCTTACGAGAAGCGTTAGAAGAAGGGACTCGATCTAGAGCTTCGGACGTAAGAGAATGAGAAAATCTCCGATACTGGAGAATACTCGTATGACCACAGAAAATTCTGGTCGCACAGAATTAAAACGATAAATTCACGGTAGTTAACAAAATTATGGTGCAATGATTCCTATAATACAGTGCTTCCCAGCGACTCCGCACTAAGAGGAACTTTTCTTTTAAATAAATATTTCCGAATTTTATTATTTACAATAAATTCGTGCATCAAAAATGATATAGAATTCGGTCAACTATGACTTCCGGTGTAACCTGGACGTCTCAGTTGGCCGAGTTTAATATAATTTCTTATCATTTTTGATGCACCAACTTCTTGTTATTAATAAAATTCGGAAATATTAACTGAAAAGAAAAGTCTCTCTTGGTGCGGATTTATCGGGAAGCACTGTATATTGAAAAGTTAAATGTAGAAAATTAACATTCATAAGACAAAACATTACTAATTCAGACTAAAAACAAACTAATATTAATAAACCGAACAAACGATCAGGTGACACATAACGCATACTCGTGTTTGATGGGTCGCCAACCAATAAAAAGGGGTATGATGAACCGCGAAGCTAGAGACAATGAATCAATTTCGGATATACTCTATCTGTATAATTTAAATGAACTAAAAAGGTAATTTTAAAAAGAGTGACTGGGTTTTATACCATTGCAATGCACGCAAAAATTCAAGGCATTTTAATTGCATCGGAATATACCTAAATGACGACGATTTCAAGGGGAATTCACTATTCGAGAAATAAAAATAAAAAGGCACTGACGTGAAGTCAGTACTCTTTGGCGCGCGTGTTCACATTGGCTAATTTGAATTGAATGATGAGAGTTTCAAGCTTAGTGGATATAACTGCCAGAGATCTACCCAGAGGGTAGTGGACACCATTCACTATCGAGTCATAAATTAAGAGTGCTGTGTCTAAAATGGCATAAGGATAGGGTAACAAAGTTGACAAAGAACACAACTGGCTCTCCTTAGTCGCACACTCTCCCATGAGCTTCTGCGGTATCTTCTTGGGGAAGACATTGGAGGGTCTGTATAATCATAATCATGTTTATAGCACGCCCGTCAAATCAGATTGACCCAACGTCAATGCTTTTTTTAGCCTTTTTCTTTCATAATGAAGTCAATCTGCAATTTGCGCGGGTGCTATAAACACGATTATGATTATACTGAGCCTCCCAAGTCTTCCCCAAGAAGATACCGCAGAAGCTCATGGGAGCTTGTGTGACTCAGGAAAGTCAGTTGTGTTAATTGCCAACTTTGTTACCCTATCCTTATGTCATCTTAGACACAGCACTCTTAATTTATGACTCGACAGTGAATGGTGTCCACTACCCTCTGGGTAGATCTCTGGCTCGTTATATCCACTAAGCTTGAAACCCTCATCATTCAATTCAAATTAGCCAACGTGAACACGTGCACCAAAGAGTACAAAGGATTATGTTTTTAACGCTACACCTCAGACACTACGCTGTCTCCTCAAAACTGGCTCGTAAACTCACAGAATTTACATGAGCTGTTAATATGGCCTTCCAGTTACACCCCCAGTTGTTCACCGTTCAGAAAAAAATTGATAACGAATTTAAAATTCCACATATCGCTCATGCATTACTTCAATTGGCGCATTGTATCCTCGTCCATATTTTAATCAGTTGCCCTCGTACTGATTCAGATAAACGCGTAAAAACCCGTCAAAATATGGTCACCAGATGTTAGATATTCCGTGTAGGAATTCGAACTGAAATAATAAATTGTTCGAGTTTGGGAGATCAAAAAAATTTTTTTTAGGCTCCTAGTTATCTGTTCTCAGTGAAATTTTGCACACCCCAAGAGGTCATCGTTGCTCACCGAAGTACCGAAATTGAACTCAATCCGATATTTGGTTTCGGAATTTCAAGCAAAATATTCCGCTAATAGTAACAAATTTTTTAAAATTTTTCTACTCATGCTATAGCCACGAAATTTTGCACAAGTGTTTTCGTCGGTACTTTACACCTAACTACCGAGCTTCAATTCAATCGGATCGGTATATTTCGAGTTATAGTGGAAACAAAATTCCAATTTCATTTTCAAATATTTGCCTTTTTTTCTGGTTTATAGCCATCCGATCAATACAAAACTTCGCAGGCATATAGAAGTCATGATTCTACAATTTGATGCTAAATTCTTGAAATACTTGAAAAACGTTCTAACTAAAAATGGTCATAACTCTGAAACGGCTTGATGGATTTTACAAGTTCGTTAACTTCTCCGAGATATTCACGCTCCAAACATGCCCTGCTAATTTCAACGCTCTATCTCATTCCGTGTTATCGTGCTAACGGCCGGCTGGACCGGCCGGACAGAATTGAATTTGATCTCGAATTCTTCACTAAGGAGTCGAACCCAATCGTTTGAGTCCATTTACGCAAAAAAAATTGAAAAATACCGACATTGTGACGTAATGATAGCACGATGTTCCTTGCGGAACACGCGCGCAATTACTAAAAGATGATTTTGGTATCAAGGAATCAAATATAACTTTGTGAAAAACTTTTATGGGTTGACTTCATAATGAAATGGTTGTATTTATTGGGTCATATCGTAGTGGCGTAATCCTTCACTAAGGAATTCGATTCATCTGGAACAAGAAGGCCGCGGAAAAACAGAATTTTCCAAGTCGTCAGAGAGAAAATATCTTGAATGCGGCCATTCCTACGATGAATTTCCCATATTGCCGGGCACAGTACGAAATTCACAATTCACTTCGCATAACGGGAAATTCGTAACTCGATAACTTGAAAAGTTCCACCCCCATAAAACGTCTTGACAAAGGGCAGCATCAGGCATACTCGGGTTTACAACTCCTTCAGGAATGCTGAGTCGAAAGCATGCCTGTCCTATCGCTTTTGTCGACCTTGGCGTTCGAATCTTGACCCTTTCCTCGTTTGCCGTTCTGGAAAAATCGATCCAACTGGCCTACAGCGAAAAAGGTTTATGTTCTTTTCATTAATTTCACAAAGAGCAGCTTTTAATCCTTTACGTAAACTAAATGATAATTGGGTCCATGAGAGAAAATGCAGATGTTGATGAATATACAGTTCGTTTCGTCGCCATCACGTTATTTGATGTTTTTCACCTTCAACTTACTACTTTATAGTATAGAAACCATTATATTTTAGGTATAGAAAGAAAACTATAAACGTGCTTATAAACTACGCGCGGCAGCCTCGCGAGCCAATGTTCGATGTACATTTGCTTCGCGAGCCAATATGTAGATATGAATTTAGAAGAGCGCGGCTGCCACCCGAGGCAAGCGATCCAATTTTTGCGCGCGTTCCGCAAGGAACAGCGTGCCATCATTTCGTCACAATGTCTGTGTTTTTTGAATTTTTTCCGAAAATGGTCTCAAACGATTCAGTTCGACTCACTGATAGATAAACCGGGGTCAAATTCAATTCTGTCCGTCCGGTCCGATTAGCCGTTAGCACGATAACTCTCGAACGGAATGAGTTAGAGCGTTGAAATTTGCAGTGTAGTTTTGTAACGTAAATATCTCGGACAAGTTTGTTAATGGGCAAAATCCACTAAGCCATGTCGGAGTTATAGCCATTTTTAGTTAAAAGGTTTTTCAAGGGGAATCATCCCCTCATCCCCGCCTTAGGCCCGTGCCTGGTCAACTAACTATTCGAACCTCTAGTTCGTTACAGCTGATATAACAGTTATTCGAGGGTAAATGTCACTGTATTGAACCAACAGAATATGGGTCAGCAAGAGAATATCAATTTCAATCACGTTCAGTATCACTGCGAATAGCAATCTTAACCATAAAACAGGACAGTCGAAATTATCTTCACGTACAGAGCGTAATGTAAGAGACGATACCGAAAATAAATATCCACAGACGCACAGAAATATACAGAAATGAAGTTCATGATGCTATAAATATATTCGTGTAACGAAAACGATTCGGATTTAGTTTATGATGATTCTGTCATGCACATCAATAACATGAAATATATATAAATGAAATCAAAGATATATCAAATATTATAACATTAATTCCTTGATTCTCTTGCAAAATTTCACCGATATCTGAACTGTGGGATAAGTAAAAAAATAACAAGAAAATTCCATGAAATCGTGAATTTTCTATGAATTTTGTCATGGCTCATTTACTTTGAGACGATGGTACCTGATAAAATTTGTCACCAAATGAAAGTCGACCATTACAGTTTTGTTCATGCACAACTTTCAACCCCTTTCAACTTAAAGGGTTTGTAGGGGTTGAAAGTTGTGCTTGAACAAAACTGTAATGGTCGACTTTCATTCGGTGACAAATTTCATCAGGTACCATCGTCTCAAAGTAAATGAGCCATGACAAAGTGCACATACTGAAAACCTCTTTGAACTAACTAAATTTCAAAAAAGAAACATTTTTTCTTGAAAATTTCTGCACGCCTGTAAAGAAGA
The DNA here is from genome assembly GCA_937662695.2 of Halyzia sedecimguttata. NCBI lineage: Eukaryota > Metazoa > Arthropoda > Insecta > Coleoptera > Coccinellidae > Halyzia > Halyzia sedecimguttata. The sequence continues at coordinate 79,303,975 of OW569411.2, forward strand.
TACAAAGACCTTGCCAAAAAAGTATCACATGACACACTTTCCCTATTCAAAAAATTCAGAGGGTTGATGGGGATGGCACAGGGTGCAACAAAAATCCTTCAAAAATGCATAAAAATTTGGTAAACTTGAAACAAAAATTGACCTGTTTCAGGATTTTGTTGCCAAAAATTTTTCTTCCGAGAAAATGAATTTGTTCTATAATTTTGACGCGACTGTATATAAATTATTTCCGGTTTTGGTAACTCCTCGAAACTTGGATTGTATATTATATATTGTATATTGATGTAGGGAGTAACGTTGCACTGCGACCTTAAGGTCTATTGTGCCCCAAACTTGGATACCTACCCTTATTATATCTGTAATATCCCTTAACTTTCAATCGAACAGAAATATATAGGTCCCAATTCTTCAAAATAAGTCCGTTAGTACCTTATTTAACTCATCTCGATCCGCGTTAGGTATTAAATACCGATTTAAAAATATATTTTGAACAAACTGCGCTTAACAAAATGAATTGACCATAGAGATGACATTACTAATTCTATCAATTCAAACTGCATCATGAAATTCCTTCGACTCGTCAAAAATAACAAAGCGTTGATAATTTGGCTGTTCTAGTGTAAAACAGTGAACCGGTACACTCTAATCGTTATAATATTTCGATATTTTGCCAATATCTCCAGCAATATAGATCCGTTCGAAATTATGTCTGAAACTTTGGTCTAGAATTAGGTTTTAAGTCAGTTTTTTAACATTTTTCAACTAACTACCAAGTTTCAATTCGATCAAATCAGTATTTTTTGAATTATTGAAAGATAAAAATTTTAGACGGCATAACTCCGAGACCACTAGGTTAATTTTGCCCATTAACGAATTTAACCGGAGCATTTGGACTCCAAACCTAACCTGGAAATTTCAATCCTCTAATTCATTTCGTTTGAGAGTAAACGTGCCTACGGACGGTCGAACGGCCGGCGAGACCGGATTTAGTTTTTACCTCGGATTCTTCATCAGTGAGTCGAAAGTAAACTTTTGAGGCCATTTTTGGCCAAAAATTAGAAAATTACAGATATTTGGTCAAATTGATAGTCACTCCGTTCAGGGGAACAAGCACGCTAATAATGAGACCTTCTACACCAATTTCTGACACATAGGTATCCTGCGATTGCAGCTCACTCAGCTCAGTCGAATGAAGCAAACTCAATTATGAGGAAATAAAATTGGTTCAAGCACTGACGTGTAAGCGAGCATGTTTTATTGTCTACTCACCTCTATTGGCACTCTCATTCGAATTTAGCATCGATATATTCCGTTTTATCAGCTTCTATAATATATGAATAAATTTCCTACCAATTTAATGACAGACTTCAGTAACGGGAGAATCGTCTATGATCTCAGAATTTTTAATTCTGACATTATGTATTCTATTGGAATAATTGAAATACGAAAAAATTTACGCCTCAAGTACTCCAGGATACAATATTCACGAAATCCCGTGAAAATGAGTGGATCGGCATTCTACAAGTAATCACCGAGATTTAATTAGATCAGATTTGTATATTTTGAGTTATATCAATAACAATAACAACTTAATTTCAGATGAGTATAACTCCTAAACTATTTGGCCGATTATGCCAATTAACGAACTCAAATGTCGCATTCGGATGCGCAAGCTACCCTGAAAATTGCAAGTTGCTATCTCTTCACATTCCCAAGTTATCGTGAGATACATGGTTCTCGCAAAATTTCAGCTATATCGGACAAATAGTTTTGGATATATAGAATTTTTTTCAATGATTTTCTCAAAATTTTCTAGTGATACGATCCTGACGAAATTTCGCTAAAATTTTTGCATCGTTATTCTACAACCACAAAAATTACCACGCTTGAATTGGATCGGTTTCGTATGTTTTGAGTTATTGAGGAAATAACAACAAAATTTCAGATAGGTACAACTCCATATCTGTTTGGTCGATTATGCCTTTTAACAATCTCAAATGTGGCCTTTGGATGCGCAACCTTCCCTAACCCTAAACATTTCAAGTTGTTAAATATTTCCGTTTTATTATTTTTTAATGATTTTTATTAAATTTTCTGCTTACTATGCCCAAATTCATCATCAGCCACTTCAATCATAGACCAGAATACCCATTTGTACGAAGATCTTGAAGGAATAAATAATTTACAATAAAGCCTTCAATCCTTAGGACCAAAACCTTGAGGTATTGTAGCGAAGTGATTTTCGTTACTATAAGTTTCCTGAGAATTATTCATTTTTGGCGCTCTTGTTCCTCGGAACAAGAGGAGGTCCAAATGTCTGTAATTTTCAAATTTTTGCCTGAAAATGGTCTTAAACGTTTTGGTTCGACTCACTGACCAAGACTCTATTGTCAAAATCGATTCTGTCCGTCCGTTAACACGATAACTCTCGAACGGAATGAACTAGACAGTTGAAATTTTCAGAGTGAGTTTGGGAGATAAATATCACGCTTAAGTTAGTTATAGGGCATGATCAGCCTGGTGGCGTAATGGTTTCGGAGTAACGAAAAAAATTTTTTTTTTAAATTGCAAATTTCAAATCAAATTTTTCAAAGATGCAAAATTTCAATAATTAATCGTTATTTTATGATTTCATAGAATACTCCAATATTCCCCGTATTCACTATGGCCCGAACCGGCCCTCGTACGAGCGGCGACTAAGTGCTATGGGTTTGACACTTTTTGAGGATAGGCGAGTGCGTGGAGATCTGATTTTCACGTTTCGAGCCTTGAGGGGCCATTTCGGTGAGAGGGCTCGCAGTATGTTCCCTCTGAAAAGAAACAACTTGCGAGGGCACATCTACAAGCTGAGACGAGAAAACTATTAGTGTTCCCAGCGTCAACACTTCCTCCCCAATTGTATTTTTTCAGAACTGGAACCGATTGCCCGGGGAGGTTGTCCGGTCATCATCCATCAACGCCTTCAAGAACAGTTACGATAGGTGAAGATCCTCTCAGTGAAGACCCTCTAGTGTGTTGCCAGTGTGTGGATTGTGTGTGAGCAAGTGTGTTCGAATATTGGAGTTATGTTCTGAGACTTTATTCAAGCGCGCACGTTTGTACGCATGTGATATGTCACTTTAATTTTTACCCTCGAGTCTATAGGTTAATCCTCAAATCGAATCAGTTAATAAATAAATAAATAAATAAATTATTAAATAAATAAATAAATGAATAAATAAATAAATAAATAAATAAATAAATAAATAAATAAATAAATAAATAAATAAATAAATAAATAAATAAATAAATAAATAAATAAATAAATAAATAAATAAATAAATAAATAAATAAATAAATAAATAAATAAATAAATAAATAAATAAATAAATAAATAAATAAATAAATAAATAAATAAATAAATAAATAAATAAATGAATAAATAAATAAATAAATAAATAAATAAATAAATAAATAAATAAATAAATATATGAGGTGATTTTTAGACCTACGGTGAGTCACACAAAGCTACGTTGATTCGACAATTAACATATTCTTCTATTGAATTCAAATGCGCAATTAGCGGTTTTGGGCCTCACAAAGCTTTTGGATGGTATCAAAACTATTCAGACCTCCGTTTAAACTCTTAATTTTCCAGAATGTCCAGAGGATTTTCGAAACTATACCTTTTAGGTGCACGATTGAAGACGACTTCTTCGTGTTCACTATCGGATTCACTTCTAAATAAATTATCGAGTTCTTCAATTTCACTTGGTCAAATGTAACTTTCAACTTTTCACTAACAAAGATATAAAATTCTTCTTTCAATGATTCAACGAATAAACGGAAACAATATTCATAACCAACAAAAATTATCCGACCATAAACACAATACACTTATCTGATCCCAAAAATTCGAAATGACAGAGATAGAAAACAGAAAATCCAAAAAAAGAGAAACTACCCTTGGTTCATGTTTAGAGAGCTTCTACCTTTCCTTGAGTTGAGGCCGGTTTAAATCATACTCAACTCACTGAGTATGCTTTATGAAACGGTATCAGCTACTTGAAGGTCGATTCACAGTCACACTCACCCTCATATCAAGGGTATACTTTGAATACGGACCTTAATGTTTCATGATCTGGAATATAACTAATCTGTGATATAACTATCATATTATGATAGTTATATTTTGGGTTCACATATTTTCAGTTTTTCTTTCCATCTTACCCTTGGTTTTCTTTGTTGTCCTGTCCTGAAGAAGCCAACTAGCAGAAACACGTGTCGGCAGGTACCAGTAGAAAGATTTTTTGTGTTCCTTTTTCGAAATTACCTGATAAAGTTTCTCATTCTTATATTCGTCAACGATAGGAGACGCACTGCTTAGTAATTACAGAACACCGATGAAGTATTCGTAGGCACATATTATTTGAAAGTTTTCGCATCTTTTGATTTCCGAATTTCAAGTCTAAATTTATGGAATCTGGTTTCTGAGTTCACGATTATTTTGTTTTTGAAAAATTGGGGGTTGTACCTGTCTTTCGAAAGGGGTAGTTAGGGTTCGCATTTTTACGAATAACAATGACAATTTGAAATTCAAATTTGACGTGTTTCGAGATTTCCATAAATATGTATAGTAACCAAGATAATTAATTTATTCCATTTGGATTTTTCACACTGTATGAAGAACTAACAGTAGTTTTGTAGTTGACAAGAAATACCATATTTTCTGTCATGTAAAACAACCTATAGAATCATTTAAACGTTGTAGATGTCCAATAACATTAATCAATTGATTAACTAAAAATGGCGTAGATTTTGGACAAACCATTCTCTCTAGCTAGAGTAACGCCCTAGTTCAAGATCATTCGGAAATAACTACGATCTTGATATAGACCGGAAATCTTTCATCTCAATCTTAACGCTTTTCCTTTGATTGAAAAAATAAATCTTTCAGGTTTCCGGGCCTACCGCATGCCTCGTAAATTTTATTACTCCAGATATCACGCCAGAAGTTTGCCGACGTTTGTTGGCCGTATCGATAAAAGCAACCAGGAATGGCGCGGGAATTGGATCGTGGAAGACCTGCATTTCTGGTAATTGGAGGAAGAGACAAGCGGAGTCTGTGATAGTGGATTCAGTGTCGGAGAACACTGCTGTGAAGGCTGATTAACGTTGAACTTCATTCAATTTCTACAGTAAATAAAATCATAATTCAATCCAAAAATTATACGACAATCGCAGATGAACAACATTTTTTGTCAAGAATAGGCTATTTGTCCAAAAATCAAATATATTTGTATTATTTTTATCACAAAATGGGTAATATCAACACAACTTTATGAAAAGGCCTTTGGAGCTCAGAGATATGATATAATATTCACTATTGTCATAATTATTATATACAAATTCTATATTGTGAGCTACAATTATGAATTAATATCGTCCCAAATAATATTCTGTAATTTTTTATTTTTTTTTGGCGCTCTTGTTCCTCGGAACAGAGTGCTTATCAATTTGCCCAAATGTCTGTTTCGAGTTTTTGGCTGAAAATGATCTTAAGCAGCCCATACACGCTCAATATTATTGTGCAATATGGGTTGCACAATATATTGACGGTGGCCCCTAAACGGTCAATATTATTGTACAATATGTTGGCTGGTGCAAAAATAATATCGTATGGAGGTGTTAGTGATGGTCGTGCAATATATTGCGCAACTTTTCAATATCGCTCACACACAATCAATTAAATTGTACAAATCAAAATATTGTACAATAATATTGAACGTGTATGGGCTGCATTAAACTTTTTGTTCGACCAACTGATCAAGAATCCATGGTCAAAATCGATTCTGTCCGGCCAGCCGTCACCACGATAACTCTCGAACGGAATGAGCTAGACAGTTGAAATTTTCAGAGCAGGTTTGGGGGATACATATCTCTGCCAAGTTCGTTATTGGGCAAAATGAGGTCAATTGCTGATTGACATCACAATGAAAGAAAAAGGCTAAAAAGGCCTTGACGTGGGGTTAATCTGCTTTGGCGCGCGTGTTATGAACATGATTATACTGACCCTCCCAAGTGTTCCCCAAGGAGATCCCTGAGAAGCTCCTAGGTGCTTGTGCAACAAGGAAGAGTCGGTTGTGATTTTTATCAACTTTGTTACTCTATCCTTATGCCAGCTTAGACACAGCACTGTTAATTTATGACCCGACAATGAATGGTGTTCAATACCCTCTGGGTAGATCTCCAGCTCGTTCTATCTACTGGACTCGAAACACTCATCATTCAATTTGAATTAGCTAACGTGAACATGCGCGCCAAAGAGTACTGACTTCACGTCAGTGCTTTTTTATAGTTATTCAATGAATACTTGAGCCAATCAACTGACAGATTCCAAAGTTATATGCAGTTACATCAGCTTTTGCAATTGCTTCCGTTTACCATTTCTGAAATTAAAAATACCAGGACCAGAGTAGGATAATTTTGGACATTTGCTAACATTGTTAATATTATTTGACTCTGTACGTAAGCAAGAAGAGTATTAAACAAAAAAATAAAAAATATTGATTGGCACAATCATACAGGGTGATTTATAAATTTCATTGTTGAGTATATAGATTTTGACTACATTTTTCAACTATCTAGTTGAAAAAAAAGTAAAAATCTATTTATTCTACAATAAAAGGTATCAATCACCCTGTATGATGGGGGTATACAGGGTGCCCCAAGTTCGAGTGCCTATTAGACGTTTCTGGAGAACTGGACATATTTGAAATCTGAAAATTGGGATTATGATATTGCTTGAAATTCTCTACAGAGCTAAAATATTTTCGATCTGTTTAGTCAGTATTATGTTCATTATGCTTGTTTCAAATATCCTGAGCGTGAACCGTTTCTAGAACATCGAAGAGGAAGAATGTGGAAAGGTCATGCATCTTTTGAATTTCAGAAATATTATCACAGGATGTTTCAAATTTTGTGTCGAAAATTGTGATAAAAAATTGGCCATAACTTCTGTTTTACAAATTATATCCCTATTTTTGGCGCTCTAGTTCCTAGGAACTGCGTGCCCATATGTCTGTAATTTTCGAATTTTTCGATGAAAATGGTCTTAAACGATTTGGTTCGACTCACTGATCAAGAATCCGTGGTCGAAATTCATTCTGTCCGGCCGGTCCGGCCGGCGATAACTCTCGAACGGAATGAGCTAGACAGTTGAAATTTTCAGAGTAGGTTTGGGAGATAAATATCTCGGCTAAGTTCGTTATTGGGCAAAATCGGAGAGATGGTTTCGGAGTAACAAAAAAAATAATTTTTTTTTTACACAACAAATTTTAAATTAAATTTTTTTCAATGAGCAGTTTTATCATAAGACTCCAATAATCATTTTTAACTCTAACAAGCTAATACTTTCGGAGATATGATTTTTCAAAATTTCAATAATGAATCGTATTTCTACGTTTTCACAGAATGATATAATTATTATATGTATGAATTGTCATAATGTCAACTTATTTTCCTGAGACATGACATTATCTAATCAATCGAAGAATTATGAGAATAAAGTGTATTCCTAAATGTGAGCGAAGTGAGAAAAATCTCAGTTGTTTGCTCCGAAATTAGTTTTTCTCAGAAAAGTCTTACATTTCGGAACGGAACATGAAGTAAGAGAAGTGAGACTGCTTTTCATCTCGGCTTTTCATCCATAGACATACCGCCGTAATCACAAAGTATTCAATCTCCGTCAAGTCCTAACTGAGGTCCTCAGTTGAGGATAAATAAGAATCGCAACCTCAGTTTAAGTGAAAATTAACGTGAAACAGGCCTGTTTCAACACCGTTACATACGTTTACTGAGGTTGCGAATCGTATTTATCCTTAACTGACGACCTCAGTTAGGACTTAACGGAGATTGAATGCTTTGTGAATACGGCGGATAGAAGGCTCAGTTCTCTCACTTAATGACGGAGAATTGTCACATTGACAATTCTTGAATTCTACAATAACTGTCAACAAAATAATTCTAAAGGTTTTCATTAAGCGTCTGACGAAGGAGTCTGATATAGACTCCGAAATGTTACGTTATAGTTTTTTCTTCGATGATGTTGTTTCGTTGTTGTTTCTTAGGCAACATTGTTCAATTGATTGCTTCTGACAAATATCTTGTGTTTCTTACGCAGAAGCAAATCACAAATTAATTAATTTTTATTTTATAGATATTTTTCAGAATTTGGGATAGAAAACCCAGAAAAAAACCTTTCAATAATGAGTATACCTCCCACAATATCCTTCAATGATTTCTCTGAGAAATAACAAACAATATGTGAAAAATATTGCTTAGTCTGAATTCAGCGTTTGAGAATATTCGCGATCATACGGAGGACAAATTCGTCCGTTCGATCGATCATTCTTGGCTCGCTGGTTTCAAGTGGGTAAGCTGTGGAGCACATCAAACACTAGAAAGGAGTAAATATAACGAGAAGGGGCAATATGAACTGATCTACGGAAAACGAACTTTGTTGTAGGAAGTTCACTAATGGGAATTTTGCGGCTTTGGTTTGCGAATAAGTGTGTTTGAGTTTTCATATTTATTCTACCTGATGGCAGGTTAAGGGGACGGAGAAGGAAATAAGAACAGTCATTTCACAAATGCAATCTATTTCAAGAATTTTCACTCCTTATATTATTTGTTCTGTTTATGTTTTTCTTGATTATTCTGATTTCATATTCTTAATTATTTACAAGGACAAACCTTACGTGTTATTAATGATTACTGGAATTCCACCTATCCCCACTCCTTTCATGTGTATGCAAGTAAATTTTGTATTCTACTCAGTTTTGAAAATGGGTTAAAACTAGAAACATATATTTCAACAACATAGTACTATAAATACAGTATGGAGAAGCCAAATGGAATAATTCATTATCTCGGTTACTGTACATATTTCTGGAAAATTCCGAAACATGACTGATTCAAATTTGTGATTCTTCTTCGTAAAAACGCGAATTCTACCTTCAACACCCTTCGAAAGACAGGTACAACCTTCACTTTTTCAAATAAGGAGTATGGTCTCGTGATAAATCGTTGAAAAGGCCGCGTCATTCTTTATTCAGAAATGTTACGACATTCACGTTTATTTTAAAACTCGAAATAGAAAAAAATAACATCATGGGATTATAGAAATTCATTATAATATTTCCTCGAATATTTCCAAATCTTATCACAATAATATTGAACTTATTTGCCTTCAAAATGTGAAGAAAATGAAAAAAAAAACCATAACATTGTATTTTCCAGATGGTAATATGAAAACTATGTGCAACACTTTCTGTGGCAATGTTAGTTTCTTTAGAACGACTTCGCAAATTGTTTTGTGCTGATATAAGTTGTAGTTTATAAATTGTCTAATTGTCTAATAATTAATAATTGATAATTAATAATTAATAATTGATAATTAATAATTAATAATTAATAATTAATAATTAATAATTAATAATTAATAATTAATAATTAATAATTAATAATTAATAATTAATAATTAATAATTAATAATTAATAATTAATAATTAATAATTAATAATTAATAATTAATAATTAATAATTAATAATTAATAATTAATAATTAATAATTAATAATTAATAATTAATAATTAATAATTAATAATTAATAATTAATAATTAATAATTAATAATTAATAATTAATAATTAATAATTAATAATTAATAATTAATAATTAATAATTAATAATTAATAATTTATAATTAATAATTAATAATTAATAATTAATAATTAATAATTAATAATTAATAATTAATAATTAATAATTAATAATTAATAATTAATAATTAATACTAACATATCATAGGTCCCTTTTTCATTAAGGGCAATCAATGGCGATAAATATTTAGCACTACTTCCAAATGATGTCGTTCCAACTCTGGCAAATTTATATCCTGATCCAGGAAATCCGATATGGTTCCAACAGAATGGAGCATCACCGCGTTACCAACGGCAGTATCTCGACGGAATATTTCCAAATCGGTGGATAGGAAGGCGAGGAACGATCCCCTGATCTTTATCCATTAGATTTATTTTTATGTGAATATGTGAAAACCCCTTGATTTGAAAGACCTTAAACATCGAATAACGCTTGCGAATAGGTCATTCCCTCCTGAGATGAATAATGCTGGAAGAAATTTTCTTTGGAGGTTAGGTTGTTGCCAAGCCATCTGAGGTGAACACTTTGAACATCTACTTCATTAGCATTCATAATTTTTTGCTTCATTTTGTATTACATTTTAGTTTTTGATATTGTACTAAATTTCGCTAATCACTTGATTTTATTTTTTTCTAATTTGATTTTTCCATTAAACATGATAACATTTCTGAATAGAGAACGACGGGATCTTTCAAGTGATGTATCACGAACCCATACTTCCTCTTTGAAAAATTGGGGGTTGTACCTGTCTTTCGAAGGGGGTTCAAGGTAGGGTTCGCATTTTACGAAGAAGAATGACAATTTAAAATTTGAATTCGTCGTGTTTCGGGATTTTGATAAATATGTACAGCAACTAAGATAATGAATTTATTCCATTCGGCTTTTCCACACATACAAATGTTGCACGAAGTGATTAGCGAGAACTAATTATCATAATTCTATTCATATACAAGTAAAAACTACTTACTAACTCCTAAAATGTTATCTTCTAATTTCTTATCAGTATACTAAGATGCTCTCTCTCTGTAAGAGATGAGCTATACATCAATTAACGTTAATCTACACGTTGCAGTACATCAGCCATCTTCCTTGGAATTAAATTGTAATAGCCTTATCAATCTAATGTCCCCATTAAGAAATCCAATTTTATCCTGAGAATCGAGTTTTAACTCATTTAATGCAGTCCATCAGTTTTATCAATATTATACCGAAAGAATGATGGAAGAATAATTTTCAGGGTAAAATTAAATTTGGTTTATTCTTTCTAAATAGTTCAGAACATGACATCTGTGAACACCCCTTGGAATTCCTATATTTCGACCAAATATCTTTTTCGAAGCTTTGGCTGAAAATTCTCTCAAATGCTTAGTTTCTACTCCCTGAATCCGAGGTCAAACTTAATTCTTTCCCTCCGTCTGTAGGTACGATAACTCTTCGAAGATATGAGTTAGACAGCTGAGGTTTGCAGGGTAGGTTAGGAGTCCAAAGGTGCCAGTTGAGATTGTGAATGGTCCGAATTCAACCTCAGTAGTTGGTTGAAAAATACCGACATGAAGACTCGTACAAAAATATTAAAAGATTTCTTTCTGGATTTTCTCTCTCAAATTCTGAAAAATATCTATAAAATAAAAATTAATTAATTTGTGATTTGCTTCTGCGTAAGAAACGCAAGATATTTGTCAGAAGCAATCAATCGAACAATGTTGCCTAACAAACAACTACGAAACAAGCATCAACGAAGAAACAACTATATCGTAACGTTTCGGAGTCTATATCAGACTCCTTCGTCAGACATTTCAGAATTATTTTGTTGATAGTTATTCTGAAATTCAAGAATTGTCACCAAAATTGTACAAAAATTCCTGAGGATCGTATGAGCAGAAAATTAAAAAAGATATATCATTAAAAATAATTCTGTTGGCTGAACATATGAGTCAGATATCGCTGAAATTCTGCTAGAGCCATCAAAACCTTATTTCACAGCCAATTTCTAGATTTGAACTCGATCGGATTTATATTGTTGGAAATATTGGTAAAATATTTTTTTTTCGTGGAAACCAAGCAGTCTTGGGCAACTTCAGTACTTGGGTGACCACTACCACTATTTTTTTGACGTTCATATTTTGATCTCGAATAATTTGGAATTGTGCATCGTGAAACAAATTGTGAATCCTCCAGAAGTCCCTCAGTTTATATAAGGTCTTAGGAATTATTGCAACATTGCAGTTGGCTTTGGATTTTAATTTGCCACTTCTCACTTCTTGTGTTCTGTTTGTATCATAGAATTTGTAAAATGACAGCCAATTTTGAAACATTTTCAATTCTTACGATTCTTTTTAAAATTCGTGAAAATTCAGTTTCCGAATTATTTAAATCTGCAATGACTTATGAATTAAAATAAAACACATTTAGTGTGAGGCCCTATGAATATATATATGAATATCTGGCGAAATATCCTGATGTTCAGATTCTAGAATCGTCTTTGAAAGCCCTCATCAGTGGTGTTATAAACAGATTCATGCAGGCTGGAAACGACAACAAGGCAAAATCAACAGGAAGACCTTAAGTTTCTCAAGAAGTTGTTGAAGAACTGAGAACACGATTGAACAAAATCCTCAAATGACTCTGAATAAATTATCTTCACAGTCTGGTGTCCCCTTGAGTACTTGCCACAAAGTATTGAAAAGAAAACTGAATTTGTACACTTACAAAATAACGATGGTACAGCAACTCCTACCAATAGATATTCTGCGTCGCATAGAATACTGCTATTGGTTTCTAAATAATCTTTTCAACTGCAAAACTAAGCTATTGGGTTTCTGATGAAACGTGTTGTATGAAAAGGGTGATATCTAAGTTTGCGTTGAGTTGAGTTCTTAAAAAGCACTGACGGGAGGTAAGGAGCTTTTGCGCGCAAGTTCTATTGTCTATTCGAACCACACACACCCTCATGAAAAACTGCATGAACTCTTAGAATACATAAAATAGTGGATCTCCTGTGTGCCAGGCAACGATGCTACCATCTCGGCTGTACAGGACTTACTGCAAATTTTATTTTAACAATAATTGCTGCAATACAAAACTGATCGAGCTAAAATCCGGTACACAATTGTAAAATGGTTGCTAAACGTTTGTTCGGAATGTCAGTGGAATCTGACATACAGTTTCTGAAATATAAAATTTTTGGAGAAAAAAAAAAATTCTAGGTGATACGATCCTTACATAATTTCGCAAAAATGTGCGTTTTGGCATTCTACTAAAGTTTCAATGCAATCAGATCGGTATTCTTTGAGTTATTGAGTAAACAATATTTCAGGAGGATATAACTCCGAAACCATTTATCTGATTATGCCTAATAGCCGCTTGGGGATACGCAACCTAACTTGAAAATTTCAAGTTACTTTCTCTTTCCGCTCGAAAGTTATCGTAGTAGTTGGCCAGCCAGCCGGACAGAATCGAATTTGACCTCGAATTCTTCATCAGTGAACCTTTTTGTTTGAGACCATATTCAGCAAAAAAATCGAAAATTACAGACACTCGTGCAAAATTATAGGACGCTGTTGCCCAGAACATGCAAAAATGGTGATTTATTACTCCGTGGATATAAGTCTATTCGCGGAATTTCCGCTTTCATCCCATTTTCGTTCTATACGTATCAGTACCACTTCCACCATAGTCATTACTAGGCAGCAATTGAAAATTCTTCGTAAATTAATATTGACACATCCCTAAATCTCGATTTTCCCGGAAATTACTACATCTGGCAATTCCATCAGTCCACCCCTTTTACATATTGAAAGATTCCATTAGCCTCCTTTATAGTCATTGCGAACGTAAATGATCCATAATTTGAAACTCCACATTTCCGATGATTTCAATAAAAAGGGGCTACCCTTCAGATGAATGGAAACTGACCATTCGAAATTGCTTTTGTTTCTGCTTTCACGTTGGCGCTCTGAAATTGCATCAGGGATACTTTTACATCATTCCCGACAATAAGAATTTAAATTTCGCAGTTGGGTTGGAATTCAGAGTTTTTTGGCGTACGATGGATGCACAGAAGTGTTTGTGCTCTCCGTATTAGAAATATCATCTATAGAACACATTCACTTACTGAAAAGGATATGAGATTTTTCCTTTATCGCAAAATAATAAACCTCTTTATTATTTTATTTCATTTTATTTTATAAATCTGTAGGTTTATTATTTTCTAGGATAATGAATCTTTGGAATCATACAGGTTCCTTAATAGGTCTCTTCATGATTTTTTTTTATTATTGGAATAAATTATTATATCCATAAGAACACTGAAAAAGTTCAACGGCCATCTAAAATTTCAATTTTCAACGAGATAACGATCATTCAAATTTGGTTGCACAAAATGCCTGTCCAAACGATCGAAACTTGGCACCCCCCTTGACGTCACCCGTCATATCTACTCTCATTCTCTTCTCGTGTCCGTTTCACTCTTTATTCCAGTGTAATAGAGCTCCCTATAAAGGGCTCGTAGTTATCATTGGCTGTAACAAGCAGATGGTAAATTTTGATTACGTCAGCCGTCATTGCAACGATTCAGAAGCGTTTCACCGCATTTGAATTTGCTTCTTTATTTACCGATTTCAATACCGAAATATTCATATAAATGATTAAAGTGGATGAGGGCATACAAAATGATCTGGTATTGAAGTAGATTCAGAAAAACATAAACATATGGTATTTCGTGTTACATGCAAGACTTCTGAAATAGGTACATGAATTTATAACTCCTTTAAACTATCAAAATGATATCGGATAAGCAGATTCTATTACAGATATCCAAAATCAAAACAATTCATGACCTCGGACCACCTTCCTAAATTACCAATTCCAACCAAAATATTGAATTGACTCATCGAATTGATTGCTTTATGGGTAATTTGAAGGACAATTTCAACAATTCCAATTGGTTTTGCCAGGATAACCACGGAATGGCATCTGAGTAATTGGAACGGACTTTTATCACGCAAATAGAATGATATTTCTCATTAAATTATATGACCAATGGAGTTTTACGACCGTTTAACATCTCAGCACTATTAATATAATCGGTCTTCCGAAACAATTTATATCCGTTGAAACTTCATCATTCTGCCGGAAAAAGTAATAAATATTATAAATTGATATAGCCTCTTGTATAGCAGGAGGACGAATGAAATTATTCCTTTTCTGAGAAGAATGACATAAAAATTATTTATTATTTCACTCTTTGCCGTCGATGTCCCACTTTTCCATACGGGAGAGGGACGGGCCGGAAGCCAAATTTTGGAGGGGGGGGAAGCATAAAAAATTTTCCAACTATATTACACAACTGAAGATGACTTCTTCGAAATTTTCTAACAACTTCGAAATTTTTCCAACTTCTTCGAAATGTTGCCAACTGCTATGAAATTTTTCCAACTGTTTCGGAATTAGTCGAACTTCTTCGAAGTTTCTCCAACTGCTTTGAAATTTCTCCGACTGCTTCGAAATTTCTGCTACTGCTTTGAAATTTTTCCAACAGCTTTGAAAATTTGCCAACACCGGTCAACCATTAAGACCCTTAGGCCCGTTGCTGAACATCAAAACTCGTTTTCCGAAATTGGAACTTATCTATATTTATTATTAAAAGAAAGGAGCAAACTGCGTACGTATTTACATATTTACGTTGCTAAATTCAATAGAAATTAAAGCTTTTTAAAATGCAGCTTGACAGTGGGAAACAGCTCAAATTGGAACCAGAAGGTTTGTTTTATGACTACCCGCTTTGGGATAACGCAAAAGAAAATAAATATTATTTTCTGGCGGCTACACACATTGTGCCGAAACCATTGAATATAGAGTTTACGGCAACAGGAATGTGTACAAGGGTACGTGATACATGTTATCCCGTCCCTATTATCTGCGTGCTCTGCATTTATCTGGTTAGGTGTTCAAATTCCTTCTCATTTTATGACAATTTGTTCGGATATTTCCAACTGCTTCGAAATTTTTTTCAACTCCTTCCAAATGTTTCCAACTGTGTTGAAAATTTGCCAACTCCGTTCTACTTTGGGGAAGGGGGGGTGATCATCCATAAAAACTGATCCCATTATGAATTCAATACTTAACGAACAACTTTTATTGCCCCAAAATCCCAATGACTTTAAAATTTCGTCCCTATTTGAACATCTGGAGAAATTTATTGTATACATCTGTGGAAGTACATATAATAAAACAATGCTTTGAAAAGTGCTATGAGGAATACGCCAAGAACACCCTCAATGGTCTACCCACTGGGAAGGTATTCATTGAAAACGATAGCTATCGGTCCAATTCTATTAAAAATTTATCGACATCGATAGCCTCTTCAAAACATCAACAAAACCTTCGAAATAATGGAAAGCTGAGTTTGAAGAACATATGCTGTTAGAAAGAGCAAATAGGAATCAAAATTCTATTTTAGAGTGGTTGAAAGTGCATGTAAAAGTTACTACACTTTCCAAGATGGCCGATGATTTATTAATGGCTACATCCGTATCTGTTGAAAGATTATATTCCACAGCAGGTATAATCATGTCAAAAACACGTACATCATTGAAAGATGATCTGATGCAAGCGTGATTATGTTTGAATTCTTGGTCATCGAGTTATTGAAAAGATGAAATTAACAGTGTTTAAAATTTAAAAAATTATGTACGTTTACAAATATTTGTGTATAAGAGTGTAATAAATATAGCTTTACAAATTTAACCATTGATATCTACCATTTCCTTTATATCTTATAATATTTATTATCGTTATTCAGAATTAAGCGAGACAAGACGAGACCGAGACGAGATTTTTTATATTCTCGCCTACTCTGGTCTCGTGTGAAGCCCTAGTAAAGACAAACTGAGCCCACGTACGCAACGTATGCAACGCATTATGACGTCTAGACTCATACATTATAATGCGTTGCGTACATTGAGCACGTGTCTTTACCCCACTACTGAATTTTCCAGATTTATTTACACAACCTTACACCGAAAGTAAAATATCAATTGGACATACACAAAGAAATTAATGAAGTTCGAGATACTTTTTGACGTCATAGCACATTTTTTCCATATTCTTGCTACATACTTTTTCGACTGGTACATAATTAAAATCATCGATACTCCGATATATTGGAGAATTTGGACAGACACATGTTCTCGCAAATTAACTAAGCATAAAGTAGTTTGTGTTCTAAATAAATTATTCTTTATTTTGCAAATTATTTTTGTTTGTTCTAGATTTTAAACTCATTTATATTTGATATCGAAGTAACAGAACATAGCTGAGCTGTTGGTGTATAAAAGGCCAAGTTATAAATAAATCTAATAGATTTGTTCTTTACTCTTTGAATTTTTTCTATCAATTATTTTGGAGCATTTCCCCAGAAGGAAATTAAATACCTCAGCTGACATTCTATAAAGCAAAGCTGTTATACTGAAATGCCTTCGATGAACAAACCAATTGATAAAAACTTCATAAAAAAAAAGTATTTAATACCGAACCCTACCCTCTGGCGTCTCCAAGGAGGTCAGGGTTAACGGAATATCTGTATCTCGAGTTTAAAATACTCGAACAGCTCTCTTGAATTGTGATGCAACGACTATATTCCTGAAATTGCCTTGTAACCATGGAGTAGTTTTTCATCCTTGAGACTTAGACGATATTTTGTTGAACACCAGAAACTCGGACTTAGACGAAGTAAGAGCATATTGCGGTAGTTGGTGAACTTCAGCAAGTCAAAGTTGTCAATATTTTCATCGAGTGTATTGTAAATGAGTTGTGTAAATATCAGAACCAGTGATTTGGAAACCAAAGACGTGAAAGACGAAATGTTAGGAGCGTAATTCAATCAAACTCTAGGCGATTAATATAAAAATACTACATTTTGGGGGCTCAGTCCGCGATTAATTAGATAGACTTTGGATCTGAATTAAATAAACATTGCGACGAGCCATTGCAGCGAAATTCATTCAACCCTCAGGCGATTGATATAAAAATCCTACATTATTATGATCCAGTTCTTGCGTAATGTATTTTTACAATTCCACTTAATTAAATTAAATTCTGTCTGTCCTGTCCGGCCGGTCCAGCCGTTAGCACGATAACTCTCGAACAAAAGGAGCTAGAGAATTGAAATTTGCTACGTAGGTTTGGAGCGTAAATATCTCAGACGAGTTCGTTAATGGGCAAAATCCACCAAGCTGTTTCGGAGTAAAAACGTTTTTTTTTTAATATTTCCGCAACCTATCACTCGATCTATCTGAAATTTGGCATCAATTTGTAGAGTGAAGGCCTTTACATGCATGCGAAGTTTTGTATTGATCGGGTTGTTCCTACTATAACTCTTGAACAGAATGAGCTAGGTAGTTGAAATTTTTAGAGTAGGTTCGGGAGATGAATATCTCGGTTAAGTTTGTTATTGGGCAAAATAGGCCAGATGGTTTCGGAGTAACGAAAACAAAATTTTTGTACCAATTGGATGGCCATAAAGTGGCAAAAATTTGAAAATTTCGTTTCCACGATAACTCGAAAAATACTGATCTGATTGAATTGAAACTCAGTAGTTAGATGCAAAAGACCAAGAGAAACACTTTTGCAAAATTTCGTGAGGATCACGTGACACGAAAAAATCGAAAAATTACTACTATTTTGCGGAATATTTTGCTTGAAATTCCGAAACCTATTTTTGCGCGTATGTCCTGGGGAACTTCGCGTTATCATTTTGCACAAATGTCTGTAATTTTCGAATTTTTTGACGAGAATGGTCTCAAACGACTAGGTTCAAGTCACTGATGAAGAATTCGAGGTCAAATTTGATTCTATCAGGCCAGCCATTGCCACGATAACTTAGGAACGAAAAGAGGTAGCGATTTTCAGGGTAGGTGGCGCATCCAACTTCGACGGATAAGTTCTTTAATGGGCATAATCGGCCCAATGGTTTCCGAGGAATAATTTTGTCATCAACCAATACAGATCCGATCGAATTGAAACTTAGTAGCAAGTTCTAGAATATAAATACGAATACGTTTGTGAAATTCTGTGAGAATCATGTTGCTAGAAAATAAAAAAAATTTATTAAAAAATATTATTCATGTCACGATAACCCGAGAAAGGAAAGATATAGCGACTTGCAATTTTAAGGGTAGGCTGTGCATCTGAATGCGATATTTGTGTTTATTAATAGGCATAATCGGATAAATTGTTTTGGAGTTATACCCATCTGAAATCAGTTTCGAGGAAATAGCGTTTTTTTCCGAGTTGAACTCGGAAAGAATGCGACAAACGAATACCATGAATTAATGTCATCAGGGTGGACTCGTATCAAGAGGTTTTAATCGCCTGAGTGCCTTTGTTTGGGATATACAGGGTGAAATTTCAAACTTCAATCACTCTTGAACTAATCGACCGAATGATTTCAAATTTTGAAGTTTTGTCATTTTTTCTGTCGCCTTCCTTCGATATTTCTGAAATCGAATAAATTAGAGCCGGACTGGAAGAATGTTAGACATTTCCTATTTTCGTGAATATCGGATCACCCTGTACATGAACATTATAATCTTTTTTCGTTATCGTAGCCATAAAGAATTAATTCATAATAAAAATTCTAAATCTCTGCTTGGCACCATCATACAGGGGGATCAATAAACATTTCTTCAATATAGATCTTGAACTTATAGGTAAAATTATTTAAAATTTTATAATTTTGTCACCCTTTACGACTGCCTTTCTTAAATTTTTCTCAAATTGAAGTAACGTAACAGGACTAACAAATTTCAGTGTTCCTATATTTCCGGGGATATCGGATCAATCAGACTGTGCGTGAACATTATGATTTTTATGACTGAAAAAGAATACTAGTGTTTAAGTAGATAAGTTTAGTTCAGATTAAGATATCAAATGATAAAAAAAGTGTTCATAAATAATAATAATAATAATAATAATATTAATGAGTTTGCCCTAAGGAGCTCTGGGATGTGTCTCAGAGTACGGGCTTAGCAAACCCGAGGTACCCTAGCTAAATGCAATAACAATAACTATAACCATAACAATAATGCTAACGCTAACGCTAACGCTAACGCTAACGCTAACGCTTACGCTCACGCAAACGCTAACGCTAACGCTAACGCTAACGCTAACGCTAACGCTAACGCTAACGCTAACGCTAACGCTAACGCTAACGCTAACGCTAACGCTAACGCTAACGCTAACGCTAACGCTAACGCTAACGCTAACGCTAACGCTAACGCTAACGCTAACCCTAACACTTACACTAACATTAACACTAACACTAACACTAACACTAACACTAACAATAACACTAACACTAACACTAACACTAACACTAACAATTAAACTAACACTAACAATAACAACCCCTCAGGGGCTCTGGGATGTGTCTCAGAGTACGGGCTTAGCAAACCCGAGGCACCTACCTGGCAGTAGGTATGAAACGCACAATTGCACGGGGGTACTACTTAGTAGCATACGGGTTTGACAAGCCCGCGAACCCCGGTTTATCTCAACCAATGATGAGTAACCAACTAAGAAGCCTCGGAAAACAGCTGCTGCCTGGGGATCACCAGGGCACATCTGGGGTTGGTGCTAGGCGTGACAGCATGCGAACCACCAACGGCAGGATGCTGAGGAGGCGGGTGCCTGTCATACAAGAGACTACAGCTTCCGACGAGGACATCGAGGAGGAGAGAGAAGTTGCCGGTCACATAGGGAATCTGCGCTCGCAAGAGCAACCCGTAGTCGGACCCGGCAACAGGAACAAGACCACGCAAAGGGGACGCCACAAGTGGAAACCCGAGCAACATGAAAAACTGTCTGTTTTATACCGAAGATCCAGACCAGAAAGAAGGGGATATATGGGTAGACTGCATGGTTTGTGGTGTGAAAAAAATCCAGATCTTAGCTTCATGACGCAGCAAAACCTGGGAGACCAGGTGAGCCATCTGAAGAAGAGAGGAATCTTGCAGCAGCTTCAAGAGCCAGAAGGAACAGAAGAACAAGCTGAAGAGCAGGTGAGAGATGCTCGGAACCAACAGCAACAATCCACGATTCAAACGAGAGAAGAACAGGATGGGAGGCAGGTGAGAGATGCCGCAAACATCCAACCTCCAATGCCTGGATCGCAAGTCGAAGCACTGGACATGGAGCAGGTGACAGCTGCCCCATTCCGAGTGGAGAATCCTGCACAGTGCAACAGGCGAAGAACGGAACAAGTGAGAGATGTTCCGGCACCAGTCATCAACAGAGAGGAAGCATTTGAGGCTGCAGTAGGGGATCCGAACAAAACGACTGCACGGTTGAAAACGAGACTCCAGGCTGAAGACCTAGCCATGATGAATAATATCATCGACGATCACCTAAAGGAGGACTGCTCACTAGAAGATGTCGTGGCTGCAGTGAGAGCTGCTACTTCACTTCTATGCACTCCAGGTAGAATAACAACAAGGGATGACAAACATAGGTCAAGAATGAAGAAGCTAGATAAGAATATGAAGATCGTGAGGCAGCAAGCATCTTGGTACCAATGTATCATAGATGTTATGAAAGGACAACTGAAGCCTAGCAAGAAGATAGAGGTCATGATGAGGGAGCTGCGTGCGTTGCACACTAGCGGCAGCGAGGAAGAAGCTGATCAGGAAGCAGAAATGGATAGAGGACAACAACACATTCACCGCAGAACCCTCAAAGCTATTTCAGCCTGAATAAATAGAGCCAGAAAACTCGCCATCGCCAGAAGAAGTCGAACGGTTCTGGAAGAAATTGTACGAGCGACCAGCGGAAATAAGGGATACTCCAGCACTTCACAGATTCCAGACATTATGCGATCAAAGTCTGCAACCGACAGAAGAAATGACTGAAGTAACAACCGAAGAAGTTAGACAAGTCCTAAAGAACAAAAATGATTTCACGGCACTTAGACTGGATGGGATCCAGAACTACTGGTGGAAGAACTTTCCAGCTACTCATCAACACGTAGCCAGATTATTCAGTCGGATAATAATTCACCTTGAGCCAATTCCATCATGGTTGGTAGAGGGCAGACCTGTACTGATACCAAAATCAGGCGATCTAGGACAGCCAAAGAACTACCGCCCTATCACGTGTCTCAACACGTTGTATTAAATTCTCACAAGTGTCCTTCAAAACCGGATTCTGGAGGTTATTGCACCAGTGTGGAACCAAATCTACGAGCAAAGAGGGGCACGGAAAGGAGTACAGGGGTGCAAGGACAACCTACTCATAGACAAGAGCATTTGTCGAGATGAAAAACACTACAAGCACGATCTACATACATCCTGGCTGGATTACGCGAAAGCATTTGACACATCGTCGCACAGCTTGATATTACAGCTGCTTGAGATGCTCAAAGTCCACACTTACATCGTCCATGTGATGAAAAACATCATGGCGCTATGGAAGACTAAGTTCGCCGTTCGATCGGAAGGTCGAACCACGTATACGGGATGGGTGAAATACAGGCGAGGCGTATTTCAAGGAGACTCGCTAAGCCCGTTACTGTTCTGCATAACACTTCTATCATTAACGACGGAGTTGAGGAAGAGCAGAATAGGGTACAAGGCCGGACCACCGGGCAGAAGAGAACATCTGGTTTCACATATCCTGTACATGGACGACTTAAAACTGTACGCTCCCTCCAAGGTAGCGCTACAACAACTCCTTAACATCGTTGCGGAATACACCACAGCAATAGGAATGTCATTTGGTTTGGAAGAATGTGCTGTTTTCCATCTGAGCAGAGGAAGAACTGAAGAAGTAGGAGAAGACATCGAACTGAAAGGAGGAGTAATCATTCGGCACCTCGATGAAGAGGAAACTTACAAATTCCTTGGAATACAACAAAGAGGCGCACTGCAGTCAACTCCAATCAAGGATGCCTCAACAGCCAGATACAAGAAGAAGATCTGAGATATATGGAAATCACAGCTGTCTGGTAAAAACAAGGTGTCAGCTACCAACATCTTGGCAGTTCCGATAGTCAAATACTCTTTCGGAGTAATCAACTGGACAGTTAATGAGATTCTCGAACTAGACAGGGCCACACGTAAAGTGATGAACATGAATCGGAGCCTTCATCCCAACTGCTTGGTACAAAGAATATATCTCCACGAACGCAGGGTGGCAGAGGTTTGCAGAGT
Source organism: Halyzia sedecimguttata (assembly GCA_937662695.2). Classification (NCBI taxonomy): domain Eukaryota; kingdom Metazoa; phylum Arthropoda; class Insecta; order Coleoptera; family Coccinellidae; genus Halyzia; species Halyzia sedecimguttata. The sequence continues at coordinate 79,326,881 of OW569411.2, forward strand.
TTGGAATACCAACACCATCAACAAACGTTGGAAATGGCAATAAGGATATTGAGAAGTGAAGACCCGCTTCTCAAAATGGTAGCTCATCATGAAATCAGGAGCCAAGGAGCTTTCCTATTTAGAGCTGGACGGAGAGCCTTGGAAAAACTCAGCATAACTGGAGTATCCATCGACTATGAGTTAGTGGGAACACCTATCACGCCAACAGACCAGAGAAGAGTAGGCAGATAGATCAGACAGGCACAACTGAAGACGTTACTCGAAGACCACATGAGTAAAAGTCTTTCAGAAGTTTGAAAGATCAGGGCCTATCGGAGGAACTTTCCTTTGCGTTTTTGAAGTCGGCTGGTCTAGAGTCGGAAACGGAGGGATTCGTCATGGCTTGTCAAGATGGAGTGATAAATACAAGATGGTATAAGAAGAACATCATGAAAGTGGACACCCCAACAACTTGCAGAGCATGCCACAGTCAGCAGGAAACTGTCATGCACATCCTGTCTGCTTGCAGAGTCCACGCTCCATCAGGATACACAGAAAGACACAATGCGGCACTTCGGATTATCTACTTCCATCTGAAAGAAGTTTATGGTATAGACAAGGAGCCTGTGCTACCATTTGTGCCTCTGGAAATTGAATCAGTCATCGAAAATGATAGAGCTCGAATCTACTGGAACTATGCTTTTCCAACAACTCGGCAGATCCATGCCATAAAGCCGGATATAGTACTGGTGGACAAAGATCTCAGGGAATTGTTTGTTGTCGAATTTTCCTCCTCCGCTGAAAATAATGTGGTGATGAAAGAACAACAGAAGAGGGAGAAATACAAGGATTTGGTGTTTGAACTGGGAACCCTATATACAGGGTATAAAGTAAAAATGGTCGTTCTGATCATAGGATGCCTTGGCGGAATGAGAGCGAACTATGTGACAGAATTGAAGATTATTCCGCCCTGTACATCCTTGGCCGAGGTTTTGGTGAACGGAATGCAGAAAGCAGGGTTGCTCGGGTCACTACGAGTGATGAGGTCCCATCAAATATGAAGACCACTTGCAGCTCATATAGACATAAATATATCACTGTACATTAAAAATTTCAGTTTTCAATATGGAGAACAAACAAGGAGATCCCATAGTAACCGCTAGGTTGTGCATGGGGTTGCTTGCCTCTTTTCTCCCCATTTGGTTTTTAGAATTGTGCCACCCCTCCAAATACAGTGTTAGCCTAATTTTTTCTTTCAATATTAAAGATCAAAAAATCACAAACTAATCGAACATTCTTATAACCAACAACAATAACAAACGAAAAAAAAAAAAAGAAAAAAAAATCCATCTGGTGAAACCTTGTATGACCACATCCACGACGAACCGTATGAATTCACAACCTCATACCAGTGAGGGTATGACCAAAGAATGGACACTAGCCCTGTCAATAGATTTGATGTACGCTTTGATCTTCCTCTTAATCAATCCCCTCGAGTTGACTTTCAGAACATCTGCTTTATAATTTTCTGGCAGTGCAATGTACATTTTTCTTGCTTGGTACAGAAGTGACCGCCGACCAATGGACTTTTTCACTCTCTGCAACCGGAGGAACTGCTCTGAATTCATTCTCGTCTAATATCGAATTTTTTATTCTTACTCAAAAATATAAGTGCATTATACATATACTCCATTCACTTTTATAAAGTCTCCCGGTTGGCCATGATTTAGTTCTATCACGTTTTTGTTACTGAAGCAGAGGCAGGTTGGCACTGCTGAAATATCGTCAAGGTCAAAACAATTCGCCGAGACGTTGCCAATTTCTACTGTCAAAAGTCTCAAACTTAACATACCTAGCTTTCTATTTGACTGATAACATCAGTTGGAAGTGATGCGCATCAGTTCAAACCAGAGAAATAGAGGGAAATTCCGGCTATTTCTCTGGTTCAAACTGATTTCGCATCAGTTTGGAAGTGATACAGCGTCAAATAGAAAGCGCCTATAATCATGGGGAATTCCATAGGTACGTCTGTTCGTTTAGAAGTTTTCCTGCCGGGCTATTCAGGTACTGCTATTCTTTTTTCAAATGAACTATCACAAAGTAACGGACTACTCTACCCATTATTTTTCAATACAATTTCAACACTTGAATCTTGATGTTTTGAAAATAGCATAATTGAATCTTCCAACTAGTTTATATACGTGAAATATTTCCAGTAACAACAGAGCAAACATTTTCTTCTATAGTCGCCAGACCTGTGGATTTATTGAATTCACGTAATATCTTCTCAAATTAATTATTCTTCCGAAGTAAATCCACATTGTGAAAATACGTAAAACTACGACTTCTATGTAGAGAAGGCAACGTTGCGTAGTTATCTGACAGGAAAATGACTACCTAACATTTTCAAAATATACATGTTGAAATGTGTAAAATTTTCATGGCCAACCGGGAGACTTTATAAAAGTGAATGGAGTATATATAGTTGTCTAATTTCCAACATTTCTGTCTCGGTGCTCAGAAAATCCGATGGTTTTTTGAATATGATTTTCAGAATTTTTTTTGAACTATTTGCAGTTTTTTCAAATGGACTGGCGATGCTGCGCCCCAGCTAAGAATTCCATATTGCAATCTTGACTCCACGAAGGCATAATAAAGAATCATCAGATACTCTATGCCAAGTATATCTCTCATATATCGAAACTTATATAGCATTGGTCTTAGTGTTTTTGTCACTTCATTGATGTGGATGTTCCATCTTAGGTGTGTATCTATCGTTACACCGAGATATCTATGTGAATCATTCGATTGTACTTCAATTATTCTGTCCTCGATTCGGATTTTTAATTTCTCGAAATCTGGAAGGTTCTGCCTATAACTCGAAAATGGAAGGAAAAAGGTTTTTTCTATATTGACTGTCAAATTTCTGTGGTGGAACCAGTTGAATACATTTTTGAGATCCTTCTCGGCCTTCATTTTCAGCATTTCCCACGAGTCTGCTGCATACACAATGGCCGTATCGTCTGCAAAGCTTATCACAGTTCCAGCACTATCTGATTTTAGTAGACCGTTAATATATATTGAGAACAATAATGGTCCAAAACCGTACCTTGAGGTATGCCATATTTCAAGTTTCTTTCCGTACTAGTTTCTTTTTCAATTGTTACTACCTGAGACCGATTTTCGAGATAATCTCTCAACAATGCTTGTTCCTTATCCCGCACTCCAACCTCCTCCAAAAGTTCCAGAAGTTCCGAATGACATACTGTGTCGAACGCCTTTGCCAAATCGAGAAATACACACAGTGTCGGCTCGGATTTATCCACTGTTTCCAAAACCTTCTCTAACAGTACTGTCATCGCATCACTTGTTGATAAACCTTCCCGAAAACCAAATTGTTTTTCTGTTATAATATTATATTTATTGAAGTAGTAGGTCATCCTATTCATCATCGCTTTCTCTACGATCTTTGCAATGGAGGTTATGATGGAAATTGGTCTATAGTTGCATATCTCATTTTTGCACCCTGTTTTTTATAAAGGAATTATATTAGTCCGTTTTAGTAATTTAGGAAACTGTCCAGTAAGAAATATAAAATTGATTAGATGTGTTATTGGACCAGCAATTTCCTGCACGACAACCTTCAATGTTTCGCTTTCTATCCGGTCTATACCAGGAGTTTTATTTGATTTCAAAGATCTTATTATATCCACTGTTTCAGTTTCAAGTGCATCAAATAGGACGAAAGAGTTTTCGATCGGATCCTTCTTAGGGGGTAAGGTGGAAGGTTTGGTGATACCGTAAGCGAGTTTTTCACCCACACCAACGAAATAATCATTAAATGCATTTGCCTTCAATCTATCATCATAAATTTCGAGTCCGTCCGGAGTTCTTATGTTTGGAATTTTTTCTCCTGTCTTCGGTTTTTCTATATGTTTTATGACATTCCATAGATGTTTCACATTATTTCTGTTCGACTGTACTAGTCTAGAATAATAATCACTCGTTGCATTTTTGCGCGCGTGTTCCGCAAGGAACAGCATGCTATCATTTCGTCACAATGTCTGCAATTTTCGAATTTTTTTTCGAAAATGGTCTCAAACGATTGGGTTCGACTTCCCGATGAAGAATTCGAGGTCAAATTCAATTCTGTCCCTGCCGGCCGTTAGCACGATATCTCTCGAACGGAATGACTTGGAGTGTTGAAATTTGCAGGGTAGTTGCTGTAGTTTTCGTCAGAGAGGATTGGGGTTTTGGGGTGGCGGATGCTATTCCTCCATAGAATCCAGATCCCTGATGAGGGTCTGCGCATGCGTAGATTAAAGATGGGATATGTCTCGAACCACTAGTGTTGGAGAATCGGAGTTTTTTGTAAGGTGTGTTATGTTGAGAGGACTTTTAGCCGCGAGTAGATTGCGCATGCGCAGAAGAGAAGTGACTGTTTTTTAATTGGATGGGTTATGTTGGGAGTGCTGAGTCGATATTGTGAGGTTTTAAAAGAATATTCATAGCAATTCAGTTCAAGGACAAGTCAGTTTGGGGGATGTAGCGTTGTTTCCGAGTTAAAGTGTTCGTACCGTGGCCTTGGGGCTAATTTTGAAATTGATGTTACCCCTTACAGGCATTTTTCGTTATGCGCATGAGCAGACCATCGGTGATTTAACTGGTGGTGTTTTCGTCAGAGAGGATTGGGGTTTTGGGGTGGCGGATGCTATTCCTCCATAGAATCCAGATCCCTGATGAGGGTCTGCGCATGCGTGGATTAAAGATGTGCTATCTCCTGAACCACTAGTGTTGGAGAATCGGAGTTTTTTGTAAGGTGTCTGATTTTGAAAGGACTTTTAGCCGCAAGTAGATTGCGCACGCGCAGAAGAAAGTGACTGTTTTCGGGTTGTATGGGTTATGTTGGGAAAGCTGAGCCGATATTGTGAGGTTTCAAAAGAATATTCATGGCAATTCAGTGCAAGGACAAGTCAGTTTGGGGGATGTAGCGTTGTTTCCGAGTTAAAGTGTCCGTACCGTGGCCCTGGGGCTAATTTCGAAATTGATGTACCCCTTACGGGCCTTTTTCGTTATGCGCATGAGCAGACCATCAGTGATTTAACTGCTGGTGCTTTCGTCAGAGAGGATTGGGATTTTGGGGTGGCGGATGCTATTCCTCTATAGAATTCCCTGGTGAGGGTCTGCGCATGCGTGGATTCAAGAAGCGATATCCCCTGAACCACTAGTGTTGGAGAATTGGAGCTTTTTGTGAGGTGTGTAATTTTGGGAGGACTTGCAGCCACGAGTATATTGCACATGCGCAGACGAGAAGTGAATGGTTTTGGGTTGTTTGGGTTATGTTGGGAGTAATGAGCCGATATTGTGAGGTTTTAAAAGAATATTCATATCAATTCAGTGCACGGACAGAAGTCAGTTTGGGGGAAATAGCGTTGTTTCCGAGTTGAAATGTCTGTATGGTAGCCCTGAGGCAAATTTATAAATAACTATATTCGGTAGATCTATATCAAAATACGTTCGGATTTGGAGAAGAGGCAATTGCTTTCCTAACGGAGGTCCCACAACCGCAATTTTTTTTGATCTACAGTAAAGCTAACAGCCAAACTGTATCGATAGCTATATTTGTTAAAGGAACTTGAAAAAAAAAAAAGCACTGACGTGAAGTCAGTACTCTTTGGCGCGCGTGTTCACGGTGGCTAATTTGAATTGAATGATGAGTACTTCAAGCTCAGTGGATAGAGCGAGCCGAAGATCTACCCAAAGGATAGTGGACACCATTCACTGTCGGTTCAATAATTAACAGTGCTCTATCTAAGCTGCCATCAGGATAGAGTAACAAAGTTGGAAAGAACAGAACTGACTCTCCTTAGTCGCACAAGCTCCTAGAAGATTTGGGAGGGTCAGTATAATCCTAATCATGTTTATAGCACGCGCGCAAAAGCAGAGTGATTTAACAATGAAATAAAAAGTGTAAAAAGTCAATCTGCTTTGGCGCGCGTGCTATAAACATGATTAGGATTATACTGACCCTCCCAAATCTTCTAGGAGCTTTTGCGACTAAGGAGAGTCAGTTGTGTTCTTTTCCAACTTTGTTACTCTATCCTGATGGCAGCTTAGATATAGCACTGTTAATTTTTGAACCGACAGTGAATGGTGTCCACTATCCTTTGGGTAGATCTTCGGCTCGCTCTGTCCACTGAGCTTGAAGTACTCATCATTCAATTCAAATTAGCCACCGTGAACACGCGCGCCAAAGAGTACTGACTTCACGTCAGTGCTTTTTTTTTATTTTTATTATTCTATTCAATCAGTTCCTATATTTAATGTAAGAAAGTTTCTTGGACTCATTGTTCGGATACTGTTTGTGTTGGTGTAATAAATCTCTCCTTTTGTTCACCGATTCAACTATACCTTCAGTTATCCACTCCTTTCTTCTAATTTGGCTTCTAGATATCTTCCTCTCGATGGTATTTTCTACGGTGCTTTGCCTTATCAAATCAATGAGATGTTCTGTCTTGTTATTGATGTCTGTACAAGAATAATAGGTGGACCAATCATAATCCTTCAGTTTTCTCTTCAATTCCCTATAATCAACGTACTTTCTCGTTTTTCGTCTAGATGTTTCGGTTTTGGCATAATGACCCAGCGGTAGACTTGCAATGACTGCTCTATGATCTGTTATATGAGCATTTAATATTATTGACTTATAGTATTCATGTGATTGGCGTAGTTTACTCCAGAGAAAAATGTGATCAATACAAGATTATGAATCATTATGTACTCTTGTATACTTATTTATAAGGGAAAGGAAATCTTATTCACCCAGAAGATCTAGATACTCAGAAACAGTTTCGTCTTCATCGAGAATATCCAAATTAATATCATCAACCAGAACATGGTTCTCCAAAGATATCAGTCTGCTCGAAATAGATGCGTAAGTTTTTTGTGAACATATTTCCATCTGTAGAAGGAGGGCTGTAAATAGCAGTTATCATTAACTTGTTTTTTGTATTATAGTTTGAATCACAACCTGTAATGCTTTAAGTGCTCCGATTTGGACAATCTTGCTTTCAAAATTGATACTTTCTTTCACAAACATAATGACACCGTCGTTTTTATTTATATCCCCTTCGCTGAATATAGAGGAGTACCCAGGTAACCAGTGCAAACCTGCATTAAAGTTATTGAAAGTTTCCGTCAATACCACACAGTCATATTCAAAGGACATTTGATGTAGCTGTATTTTCAATTCGTCGAATTTTTTTTTGAGACACTCCGTATATTTTGGTGGAAAATTTTAAATTGATTCCTCTCCGCTACTGTTCCAAGGAGATCATTTACTTAAGTTGCAGTTGTTGTTTCTCTTGTGTCGAAGGGTGTATATTCTACATCTCGGATGAATTGGTTCATTGCATGGATAAAGTTTTCGCACTACATAAATAAGAAAAACAACAGCCGAAAAAAAAAAGAAAAGATATTGTTATCCGATATTTGCTAACCGTACTAAAATGATACAATATGATATCTTTAATTATCCCTCCTGGAATATGCTCCTGATCTTGTTATCTTTTGATAGTTTGAGAGTTGGTTAGGTTTCGACAGCTTATTAGTTTCCTCAGAAAATTCCTCGAGATTGACCCCGCCACTCACTGGAGTCGGCAAAGGGTTTTTTTCTGTCGACTTTGGAGGTATTTGCCGAGGCTAGATTTCGTAAAATGTGGTGGGTTTTCTGCTCCAGACAGTCCACTATGGGTTAGAGTTGATGGTAGGCTATTTGGCTCGAGTCTTCTATCTAATTCACCGTTTCGAAGATCCCCAGCAGTATACTCTCAATTATTGACCACTAGTTTATGACCACGAATGTAGCAGTTGCTATCTTTCTTTCTCTCTTGAGTCAAGTGATCTCTCAAGGTTTTATATTCTTCTCTCTGATATTGGGTGAGATCCTACGAGATGAATACTTTAGATCCCTTGAGTTTTCTGCAGTTTGCTAAAATTTCTTTTTTCTTCAAATAGGAAACGAACTCAACCTTTATCGGACTATTAGTATTTTTTCCCAATCTGTAGTAGTCGTTGATATCTACTTCCCTAACTTTTACTCCAATGAGCTCTTATATCTTCTCACATATGTTTTCTATTCCAAAATCCCTCAACTGGTCATCGAGGCCAGAAATCAAGATGTTCTACTTTATATTTTAGTTCATCTATCTTCAGTAAAACGTTGCATTCGCTAGCTTTGATACAATTTTTATGTCTGTGTTAATATCTTTCAATTCCCCTTCATTAGTTTTCAATTCTTCAAAAATTTTCTCTAACACATTCTCCATTTCTTGGGATCGATTAGATACAACTTTGCAGTATTCTAGAACCGTAAATTTACCAAGGAAAATAAGGGACACTCTTCGCTTTCTTGGGCCTATAAGAAAGACTTGCACAGATCAGGTGGGCCTCGGAATCAGGGATATTGAGGGGTAAAAGAACATTAAAAAAAATAAGCAATATATTAATAATAACAATTCGGGGCGAGCAGCTATGTAATTACGTTTTCCGTTACTTCGAGATCGCAAGTTACCGTAGCCCCAGATTTGCGGTAACCTTCTTCAAATACAAGGAATCATCAAAAAACGGTATCGTGATCTGTAAATAAATTCGCCGATTCAAAAGCCGAAACCTCAATCGGTTTTTTTGTGAGGAAAACAGATCCCCAAAAATTGCTAGTGACTAACTTCTCACCTGAACTTAAAAAAAAACAAATCAAAAGTCCCAAAATAAGGTTTGTTGCCAGCAGCACAATTCGAACGTCTTCACTCAGTAAGCAAGCAGCATGCAATCTCTAACGAATGAAATGAATTAATTTGAGAAAATTTTCAATCAACAAACTGGATACTGAATAGAACAAAAAACAGCAAATAAATTGAAACTATTCGAACTCAAAAACAAATCAAATGGAAACATTTTCAGTTCAGAAATTGTTCAATATGGTATCCCTCCATTGCAATACATTTTTGAGCACGTTGATAGTTATTTCAGAGCTTCTGCTATTGTATTCGATTGTGATTTAATAATATCGCAAGCATCAATAATTCATTTATAGCACTTGCTCCCTATTGTTTATCTGTACTGCATATACCTCTTATTTAAGCGCTCCCCATAAAAATAATCCAACGGTGTCAGATCAGGAGATCGAGGAGGCCAAGCCACATGTCCAGCTCGCTAATTCATCTGTTTTCAAAAGTGTTAGTCAAATATTTGCGCACTTATCATGAATAGTGCGCAGAAGTTCCATCATGTTGCAACCACAATGTTTCCATTGGAAAGGTTTCTAACAAACCAGGCAAAGTTCCAATAGAACATACTTTGTTTCACTTTTTAATGATTTGTTATCTTAATCTGAACTCTCTACTTAAACACTAGTATTCTTTTTCAGTCATAAAAATCATAATGTTCACGCATGGGATGATCCGATATCACCTGAAATATAGGAAGCCTAAAATATTGCTAGACTGGTTCTGTTTTTCAAATTTGATGAAAATTGAAAGAAGGCAGTCGTAAAAGGTGACAAAACTATAAAATTTGAAATAATTTAACCTCTAAGTTCAAGATTTATTGAAGGGAATGTTAATTAATCACCCAGTATGACGGTGTCAAGCAGAGATTTAGAATTTTTAAACTCTTGATACGAGTCCAGCCTGATGACATTAATTCATGGTATCCGTTTGTCGGATTCTTCCCAGGACACCCTGTATAAATAAGTATCTATCTGTATCAAATTCCATTCGGATTTGAAGAATAGGTGTAGAAATTGCGTTCCTAATTCGAAATTCATGCAACCCCTTTCGGACAATTTCCGTTTCACGCATGAGCAGACAAGAAGTGATTTAACTGCTGGAGTTTTCGTCTGAGAGGATTGGTGTTTCGAGGTGCAGGATGCTATTCCTTCATAGAATCCCCTTGGGAGTGTCCACGCATGCGTGGATTGGAGCTGGGGTATCTCCTGAACCAATGGTGTTGAAGAATCAGAATTCTGTGTGAAGTGTGTGGTTTTGAGAGGAGTTTGAGCCACGAGTAGATTGTGCATGTGCAGAGGAGACGTAGCTCTTTTTGGGTTGTATGGATTATGTTGGGAGTGTTTTGCATCTAGCGGTCATGTACTTGGTGCTGAACCGTTATTGTGAGATTTTAAGAGGAATTTAATGGCAATTCTGTGCGCGCGTCAAATGTAGATTGCCTTTACAATTGAAGAAAAAGGCTGAAAAACATTGACGTGGGGTCAATCTACTTTGGTGCGCGTGCAATAAACATGATTATGATTATACTGACCCTCCCAAGTCTTCCCCAAAGAGATTGCTTAGAAGCTCCTTGGAGATTGCATGACTTAGGAGAGTCAGTTGTGTTCTTTGTCAACTTTGTTACTCTATCTTTATGCTAGCTTAGATAAAGCACTGTTGAGCCAACAGTGAATGGTGTCCACTACCCTCTTGGTAGATCTCCGGCTCGCTATGTCCACTGAGCTTGAAACACTCATCAATCAATTCAAATTAGCCAACATGAACATGCGCGCCAAAGAGTATTGGCTTCACCTCAGGGTTTTTCTATATTTTTTAAATATATCATTTATAAGTTTCACTAAAGTGCTCCATACAATTGGAATAAGATTTTCGCTTCCTCATAACACCTTCAGATCAAGGGTATTACAATGAAACGGGTCCATGGTAAAAGACATTTAAAAATCAGCATTGAACAGAAATGAAGATTTCTTTAATTCTTATTTAATTGTAATGATTCAGTACAATTAAATGTGATACCAAATACCAAATTCCATTTTTAAAACATCTCGTCATACCTTAGTTCGAGGGTCTGGTAGGTGGATTTCGAATTTCTACACGGTTGCTCCATTAGCGGCCGAAAAAGCACGAAGAGCGTCAATTGACATTTTGTTTGATTGTCCTATTTGAAAAACTGAGACCACTCGACCCGAATTATTATTCATCTACTTCTCTGGCGATTATGGTACACGCTGGGTCGACACATCACATCAACGTCGAGGGGTTGTAATTTGTGAGTGCAGTGTGATGGCAGACACAACAGACTGGGCAGACGTACTTTTCTCTCGCTCTTAGTATGACGTCTAAATGTCTGGTAAGGCCAAGGTGGACATCTAATATCAGAAGTACAGGGTCTACAGATGGTTTAGATTGAGGTAAGAAATGATTAAACCTCAATATTAATGCATCCTGATGGATTGTAAACCTTATACAGAGCCTGGTGGAGCTCCATCTATAAATTCAATTTTCATCCGTAATCGACGAAACATTATCTTGGGCGGTAATCCGCAAATAATAGCTGTAGTTGATTCGCCTCTTTTAGCTGACGTTACTCTAGCTGCTTGGTTTCGACCTTTCTTGGCAAAAATCTGGGTGTTTTTGGTCTGGACTGAGTTCAAACTGATCTCATCTACACTACTCTAGTAACTAAATTCTTGTCCACTCCAAATTTTGTCGTCTGACATATGTTTCGTAAACGACGTTTCCATCTCTGGGAGAAATCGTTACTAAAGCATGATATCAATTACTACACTCAAGGATGAGTTGACATTATCGTCGGCAACACCGCAAAAAGAAGTAACTGCAAAAACCAACATTTTCAGGAGGCACTAAAAACTTCATAATTTTGGATTGATGAATAAGATTTGATTCAGAATAGCTACAAACCACTTGGTATTGGTTATCTCAGTGTCTGTATACTTATTGAAAAGAATTTGCACACCCGTCCCCACAAATACAATCAGATAATTACCGTCGAAATCTCATTTTTGAATTTTTGTCAGTTACTGGGTTTTGCGGTGTCGCCGACGTTATAACCTTAGTCATAAACCGATTAGTGAGATTAACGAGTTGTTAACCGAATTTAAATTCTCCTACCAGCAATCTTGCCAAATGGTGAATAGATTCAACAGCTTCCAAATTACTCAGGCATTGGAAATAAAAAATTCTTAGGAATTAGTTGATAAATTGAAAGATTTCAAACTCGATGGTAAAGACAAATGATAAAGGCAATAGAAAATTTGAAAGACTAGCTTTCTAGTTTAGGTCTCCCTCAAATAGAAATTAATGAGAACTTGATTTGATATTAACCACGTTTTGCATGGATCAAAATATCTTTTCTTTTGACGATAAATATTATAAACGAACTTTCGGAACGGCAATGTTTTTTTTTTCTGCCTTTTTAGCTAATTTGTTCCTCAGCAAATTCGAACTTGAAATTGAAAAAGAACATAAATATTTTCCAAAATTTTGAGCTAGATACGTAGATGACATATTTGCAATTGTTGATGAAAATTTTTATATTAACGAATATACCATGTGTTGAATCCTGATTGGTTTATCAGGATGTTATGGTTTCGAAGGATGAAATGTTGAGTCCTGATTCGTTTATCAGGATATAATGAATTTTCGAAGGACCAGAATTAAACACCCTGATTGTTTTATCAGGGGGATGTGTAAGGGGGTATACTTAACTTTAAGCACCCAGTAGTAATCTCGTTGATTACTGCGTAAGTTGTTACTTGTAATAAAATAACAATTACGAGGATAGGAAGTGGTGAAATATTCGAACGCACTTTTAACACAACAACAAAATGTATTTTCTTGTTACCGACAATGTGATAACAAGCACGAAGTATTGTAAAATGCAATATTGATTCAATATAAAATCTTCCTTCTATATGAAAAAGGAAGAAGCGACTACTAAGTTGCTAACGAAGACAAGGCAATGTTATTTTTTCGCGACAGATCAAGAATAGTGATGAATTCGTACAGTGTAATCGTATATAAAAGCCCAGATAGAAGGAAATATAGGAGGTTACTTTATCTGGATAAAAAAGGGGAAATATTAACAATGATTGGGGGTTTGATCTTAAAACCGCCCCAGATATGTTACAACAATACTCTCATTTGTCGATTACGAAAAGTAGTAGGAATGCAAAATAAATGCACCAATCAGTGAACTTCTAGCTTGTTTAATCTTAGAAATTCAAAATCTCGAATTTCTCCCCCCATTTGGACTAATTTTCTCTAGCTGTCTGGATATAATCTATCAGCGAAAGATGATGATTGACTTTCACAGACTTGGGGTTTTCAAATCGTCTAGACAAAAAGAATAATACACTGGGCAATGTGTCTAGAAACTGATACGTTTTTTAGCACTTCAGTTGTTTGAATTCACTTTATCAATCTTTCACAGGAAATAGGCAAAATATATCGCTCAACAAAGGTCGAAGTCAACAAGGAATTCCACTTGCAGTTATCTTTTCGTGTAAAATATTAATTTCAAGGGTAAGACCACCCATGGTAAACTAAACCAGTTAACCCAAAATATTTAAGTTTTACAAACGAGCTCCTTGGTTTAGAAAAACAAATCAGCGCTTCCCAAAATGTGAAGTCATGGGACTCAACACCATGGTCTTAAACAGTACCATCTATTAAGTTCACCTTCTAAATGAAAAAGGACGGCAACCTTTCTTAGATTTAAAATTATCTTGAGATAACTCAAATTTGAATAGTTTTGTCTGTTTTGGAAAACCTACGAATTCTGATATTTACATTTCGTCTGATTCAGTTGCTCCCTGATCACAAAAAAATGGCCATCTTACCTTTCCTCGACAACCGGTTATTCACTATTCCGGTAAGCAATGTAAACTTCAATAAAGAAAGAAACATGATTTTCCAAATTGCCAAAAGAAACGGATATAGTCATCTACTAGTTCAGAAATTATCAACATACATGAAGATAAAAATATCTTCAGTAACATATCACTAACCAAAGAAATCGAAACGAAAAAGGTATCCAAGCTTTCACGTTCCAAGGTCAATATAAAACCGGCATCCAAAATTAAACAACTTCTAGGAAATACATTTGATACAAGTCCGGACATGTTATAATCCGGTATACTTATAAGAAATTAAATGTTTAGATTGCAACAAGGGCTACATCAAGCGACCAACCAGAAACATTCTCACACGGTATAAAGAGCATACGGGTTACATTCGGAAGCATACCTAACATCGATGAATCTGCTGTTGCAAATCACGTTTTAACAACCGGCCATTCAATCTCAGAAAACTTCGTTAAATAAATTGTACATAGGAACACTTGAAGGTATCGAAAGGTATAAGAGAATAATAAAAAAAAATACGAGAAGATATTATGTATCTCACGATAACGGGAAGAGATTTTGTTATTATTAAGGTAAATGTCCCAATTATCGACAGTGTCCCAATTATCGACAACTTCCGTTTATTTTCCATAAAACAAGACGAAGAAAATTTCCTTACAAATTTTAATTCAACAATTATCTAGTTTATAGTTTCTTGAATGAATTGGTTCACACCATTAATTTCTCTTAAGCATCCTCAGCGAAAAATCAGCTGTTAATTGGCCGAATGTCGGTCTTCATCGAGTGAGCACTGTTTTCCTTGCTATTCTGATAAGTCCACACTCTTCATTTATGTCTCCCCAGATTCAACGAATGCAGGTGAAATTTAATTTTTTGAAGAATAATTAACTTGAGACGATTAACTGTATTCAGTTCTATTAAAAAAAAATTAATGTGTAATTTGTGTGTCGATAAATGGTACTTCTGAAACATATTGTGTCCCAGATATCGACATCTATGTCGATATTTGAGTCGCTGAGGATGATTTTTGATTAACTTTCAGAAACGTTAACTCCATTTTCCTGGATACGATTGTTTCGTTATCCTACCCAAAAGATCCACAATTTTCAGTGTACCAATTATCGACACACTGTTTTCCATCGAATTACATGATAAAAGTACAACAAATTTTGATGTCGATACTACGTTCAACACTATGTCGATAAAAGGTGCAATATTCTGTCGACGACTGAGACTCATACCATAAGTAAAAATTATCAATTATATGGAGAACTCATTAAACTATTTTTGTTATCTTTTGATAATCAGCTCATAGAATATTCAAAATTGCTCTCAGTACTGATCGACATTCGATTGTGGTCCATTTATATGATTTAATCATCCATTTTTTCATGACTGTCGATCATACGCACATTTATGTGGGGATAATTGGTCATATTTAGTTTCCAGTTATCTCATGATTACAAAATGTCTGGAAGACTGCATTGCACACATGAAAAATACTGTGTCCCGTCGGAAGCTGAACTTCTGACGCAAATAATAATTTTGATTCGAGTAGAATAGAGATCGCTAACTTTTCCCTGAATTCGTCTCTCTTGGATGTAAGGGAAGAGAATTTGGGTGTAGATTAACTACTGGATTGTTATGACCGTGATTACTCCGACACTGATATAAATGTTTGTGGGCTACATCAAGATATGAATGGTAAGAATGGGGGGATTACAGATTATCTTTTTGAAGCCCAAGTTCTTGGTGAAGCAAGCATACAAAATGCAAAAAATAGTGAATCAAATGAGAGAGCCCTTGAAAATGACACAAAAGAAAATTGAGTTAGGACAGAGGGGAAACACGTAGAATTACCGAGCCTAAAAAGTTGAATGAACGTGGCTTATAGGAAGTATCTGAAGTGAAAACGTTAATTTCTAAGGATTAACCAAAGATCATCAAATATTTTTCATACTAAGCAGAGAATTTATATATCTCATGTTTTTTTAATTTTTGTGAACATTTTTGAACTGTTATTTTCACTAAATATATCAATATTTCTTTAAATACAAACATATTATTGATGCCAAAATCTGGATTTCCCAAAGTGTCGATATTTGGTGCACATGTATGTCGATGATTGGTAATTCATATTTTTCCGGTGTCGATAATGGGTACATCTGCTTTGAGACACCATTCATTTTTGGCGCTCTAGTTCCTCGGAACTGAGTGCTTATCAATTTGCCCAAATGTCTGTAATTTTGGAATATTTCGATGAAAATGGTCTTAAACGATTTGGTTCGACTCACTGATCAAGAATCCGTGGTCGGAATTCATTCTGTCCGGCCGTCCGGCCGGCCGGCCGGTCCGGCCGGTCCGGCCGGTCCGTCCGTAGGCACGATAACTCTCGAACGGAATGAGCTAGAGAGTTGAAATTTTCAGAGTAGGTTTGGGGGATGAATATCTCGGCTAAGTTCGTTATTGGGCAAAATCGGACAGATGGTTTTGGAGTAACAAAAAAAAAAAATTTTTTTTTACGAAACAAATTCCAAATCAAATTTTTTTTAATAAGCAGTTTTATCATAAGAATCCATTCATATCATTTTCAACTCTAACAAGCTAATACTTTCGGAGATATGATTTTTCAAAATTTCAATAATAAATCGTATTTCAACGTTGTCACAGAATGATATTATTCTATGTATGAATATGAATTGTCATAATGTCAAATGATGTTCCTGAGACAAATCTAATCAGTCGAAGAATTGTGAGCGAAGTGAGAAAAATCTCAGTTGTTTGCTCCCAAATTATCTCAGAAAATTCTTACATTTCGGAACTGAACATGAAGTAAGAGATCTGAGAGTAGTGAGACTGCTTTTCATCCATAGACATAGATATAACTCTCGAACGGAATGAGGTAGGTAGTTGAAATTTTCAGAGTAGTTTAGGGAGATGAATATCTCGGTTAAGTTCGTTATTGGGCAAAATTGGCCAGATTTAATTTGATTTCTTCCATGGTGCTTTTCTCATTCTCATGATTGCTCATTTAATCTTGATAAATAAACTATTAGAATTGAATTTCCTTTAGGATGCAGTTCTATTATATGAATACATTGATATAATTCCCAACTCTGAGAAACCAATACTTTCGGAGATATATAATTTGTCTGTTTGAACTAGAGCGCCAGAAAGCTCCTGTCCACAGGGCTTGAACCCATTTTTTTTATAATATTTACCCCCTTCAATATGTTCGTTTTTTGTACTTTTATCAAAAAAAGGGGGTTCAGAGAAGTAGAAGCAGAATATTTCATTCATATAAAATTATTCTTTGAAGTCGAAATGTATTAACCACTTTGAGGAACACGCTATTGTGTCGATAATTGGGACATTTACCTTATATATATTGTATATTATTATATACAAATTAAACAATTAAAAATCGTGATTACTTGTAGAATGCCGACGCACTAATTTTCGCGGAATTTCGTGAATATCGTATCCTGGAGTTGCTTGAGGCGTAAGTTTTTGCGCGTATGTTCTAGGGAACATCGCGTTATAGTTTTGCCCAAATGTTTGTAACTTTCGAATTTTTTGACGAAAATGGTCTCAAACGATTTAGTTCGACTCCCCAATGAATAATTCGAGGTCAAATTTGATTCTGTCCGTCCAGCCGTCCGGCCGTCCGTTGCCACGATAACTTGAGAACGAAAAGAGCTAGCGACTTGGAATTTTCAGGGTGGGTGGCGCATCTCAATACAACGGACAAGTTCGTTAATGGGCATAATCAACCCAGTGGTTTCCGAGTAATAATTTTGTTTTCAACCAATATAAATCCGATCGAATTGAAACTTGGTGAGTAGTTGTAGAATATGAACCTAAGCTTGTTTGTGAAATTTTGTGCGAATCGTATGGCTAGAAAATTGAAAAAAAATTATTAAAAAATATTTTTTTTGTCACGATAACTTGAGAACGGAAAGAGATAGCGGCTTGAAGTTTTCAGGTTAGGATGTGCACCAGGACGCGACATTTCAGTTTGTTTATGAGCATAATCGGCCAAACGGTTTTAGAGTTATAGCCATCTGAAATTTGGTTGTTTTTTGTTCCTCATTAACACGGAAAATACTAAACCGATTGAATTCAAACATGATTGTTAGTTGTAGAATGCCAACGCGAAAATTCTTGCGAAATTTCGTGAGGATAGTATTTGTAAGAAATTTAAAAAAAATCATTGAATATTGAAAAAAAAAATTTTATATATCAGTAACTATTCGTTTGAAATTGCTGAAATTTTGCAAGAGCCTTCATAACCTAACTGTTCTGCAAAGTTTCAAGTTTTAACACGATCGGTTGAATATTGTTGGAGATTCGAGCATTCTTGTGTGAGTTCAGTAGATGGGTGACCGTTGCCTCGATAACTTTCGAACGAAAGGAGATAGGGACTTGCAATTTTCAGGGTAGGTTGCGTATCCGAAAGGGAGAGTTGTGTTCATTTTTGGGCATAATCGGTCGAACGGTTTCCGAGTTATACCCACCTGGAATATTATTTCCTTCATAACTCAAAAAATAAATATTCGATCGAATTGAAGCTTGGTAACTAGTAGTAGAAAATCATCGTAAAGAAGTGTTTAAAATTTTGTAAGAACCGTACCCCTAGAAAATTTGAAGAAAATGACGAAAAAAAAATTTTAAGAACCGCACCCCTAGAAAATTTCAGAAAATTCACGAAAAAAAAAATTGGTTCAAGCACTGACGTGAAGTCAGAAGCTTTTGCGCGTATGTTCTATTGTTCATTCTTCTGTATTGGACAGCCTTAATCGAATTTACCATGGTAAAATATGTTGTCCATTCTCCTGTATTGGACACTTAATTCGAATTTACCATGGAAAATTCGAATTAAGAGTGTCCAATAAAGGAGAATGGACAACATATTTTACCATGGTAAATTCGATTAAGGCTGTCCAATACAGAAGAATGAACAATAGAACATACGCGCAAAAGCTTCTGACTTCACGTCAGTGCTTGAACCAATTTTTGGTATTTCAATTCCAATAGGATACACATGTCAGAATTGAAAATCCGTCAATCGAATTGTATATAGGAACACTTGAAGGTATCGAAATGTATAAGAGAAAAGATGCATTACTCAATAATGATCTAACCACTATTAACAACTCATTGGTCTCACTAATCGTTTTATGACTAAGGGTATAATGTCAACCGTCACTTGAGTGTACTAATTGATAGCATGCTTTAGTAACGCTCCGTCTCAAAAGATGGAAACATATGTCAGGTAAGAGGCATCGAAAATTTTCTAACTGTGCATTGAAATATCCGAAATTGCTGGCACTACTGGCCCCAGTAAGTAATTTCAGAACGCTCTTAAGTAACAGTAAGCATCGCCAGTGAATTTAAGGAATA
Source organism: Halyzia sedecimguttata (assembly GCA_937662695.2). Lineage (NCBI taxonomy): Eukaryota > Metazoa > Arthropoda > Insecta > Coleoptera > Coccinellidae > Halyzia > Halyzia sedecimguttata. The sequence goes on from OW569411.2 coordinate 79,345,938, forward strand.
TCTGACGTTTCAATTTACTGCTCAGTACTGTTCAGGAATATCGGAACACGGCATTAGACAACTGAGCATAACGGGGAAAAAAATTCAAACTTATCTATTTTTATTATTAAAAGGAAAAAGGAAGGAGCATACTGTGTACTTACACATTTACGTTGCTAAATTCAATAGAAATAAAAGCTTTTCAAAATACCGCTCGAAAGTGAGAAACAGCTCAAATTGGTACCAACACATGGTTTGTTTTATGACTACCCGCGATGGGATAACGCAAAATAAATAAATATTATTTTTTACCGGCTACACACATTATCCCGAAAACTATTGAATATTGAATTTACGGAAACAGGAATGTGTACATGGTACATGGTGTTATTCCATGTTATCCCGTCCCTATTATCTGCGTGCTTTGCATTTATGCGGTGAGGTGGTCTAATTCCTTCACATTTTATGACAATTTTTTCGGAAATATTCCAACTCCATTGAAATATTTCCAACTACTTCGAAATTTTTCCAACTGTGTTGAAAATTTTCCAGCTGCCTCAAAATTTCTTCCAACTCCATCGGAATTTTTCCAACTGCTTCAAAATTTAGCCAACTCCTTCGGAATTTTTCCAACTGTGTTGAAAATTTGCCAACTCCGTTTAACATTGGGGGATCATCCCCCCCCCCATACCCCCGCTTAGGCCCGTGCCTGTCTCACGATGCCTTTGTCAAAATCCCCTTAGACACCCCTTAGACCCTTCACCAGCTATTTTCGTTGTAGTTGAAAACGGATAATTTATATTGTTCCTCTGAGCTACCTTGTAAGCAAATTTCAAGACAACTTGAATCGTCAGCCCGTGGATAGTCCCCTCTTTCTGTGCAACAAGTACAAGTTCCAATTTCCTGCTCTTCCTTAAATACTTTCTTGACACTCCCCATAACCTTGATATCTCCGACTACATAAATATTTTTCCCTTTCGCTCGTCTATTAAGTGCCGTAAATGGAACAACGTATTGTTTACTGGCAGTTTTGCATGGCACGCCTTCTTTCTCGGCATTTAGAGCCATATTCCTGGAACTTTCACCCAGTTCTGGTGCGTTGTCTTTCTAACACATCTTCGTGTCATTGTTCCTAAAGAATAAAGACTCGTTATCTAACATATAAGTATAAAAGTATCATTTATATCAGCTTAGCAATAATATTAGAAGCTTCTATAACAATTGTATTATACGGGGTCCTGCAAGAGTGAGTTGTACCTCCATAGCTGCCGAATCAGACATCTTAGAAATTTCGTTCGAAAGCAGGCTTCTTGTACTTTCATATCTGCATCACAAGAAATTATTTTATATTGAACAGGGTTTTCCCAAAAAAAGATTGTTTCAACCACTGTCGTGAAGTCAGGAGATTTTGCGCGAATGTTCTATTGTTTACTCACCTCTATTGAACACTTTTACTCGAGTTTTTCCTCAGCTTCATAATATATGAATACATTTCATACCATTTTAATGACAGACTTCAGACGAGAGAATCGTGTATGATCACAGAATTTTTAATTCTGAAATATATATTCTATTGGAATTGAAATACGATAAAACTTACGCCTCAAGTAACTCCACGATACAATATTCACGAAATTCCGCGAAAATTAGTGAGTCAGCATTCTACAAGTAAGCACCTAGTTTTAATTGTTAAATTTGTATATTTTGAGTTATAGAGAAAATAACAATTAAATTTCAGATGAGTATAACTCCAAAATCTTTCGGCCGATTATGCCAATTAATGAACTTAAATGTCGCATTCAGATGCGCAACCTACTCGAAATTGCAACTCGCTATCTCTTTCCGTTAGAAGTTTAGCGTGGCAATGGCCGGACAGAATCAAATTTGACCTCGGACTCTTAATCAGTAAGTATATATACATAATATTTTGTCGCAATTTTTTTTTAATTTTCTAGTGGTACGGTCCTCACAAAATTCTACACACGTCTTTATGTCGATATTCTACAACTAGTTAGCAAGTTTCAACTCTGTATTTTTTGAGTGTTCGAGAAAATAATATTCCAGATGGGTATATTTCCGGAACCGTTGTGCCGATTATGCCCAACAACGAATTTAAGTTTCGCATTCGGATGCGCAACATACCCTGAAAATTGCAAGTCCCTATCACTTTTTGTTCGAGAGTTATCGAGGCAACGGTCACCCATTCAGCTTCTGAACTCACAGAAGGCTGCTTGAATCTCCAACAATATCGTCCCTATCTTTTTTTGTTGGAAAGTTATCGAGGCAACGGTCACCCATCTAGCTATACTGAACTCACCCAAGGCTGTTCGGATCTCCAACAATATAGATCTGATCATGTTCAAACTTGGAACATGGCAGTAAAGATGGGTTTTGATTGCTCTCGTAAAATGTCAGTGATGTCGGACGAACAGTTTCTAATATATAGGTATAGAATTTTCTTGGAAATTTTATAGTAATACGAATTTGCAAGTATTTTCGCGTATATTCTACAACTAGTTATCATTTTTTAATTGGATCGTTCGTATTTTTCGAGTTATTGAGGAAATAACAACCAAATTTCAGATGGGTATAACTTCAAAACGGTTTGGTAGATTATGCCTATTAACAAACTCTGATTTCGCATTCAGATGCACAACCTACCCTAGAAATTGCAAGTCGATATTTTATTCCATTCTCAGGTTATAATATTATTTAATAATTTTCACAAACGTCTTTGTGTCAGTATTCTACAACTAGCTACCAAGTTTCAATTCGATCGGATCTGTATTGGTTGATGATAAAATCATTCCTCGGAAACCGTTGGGCCGATTATGCCCATTAACGAAATACCTTCGTATTCGGACAAGCCACCTACCCTGAAAATTTCAAGTCGCTATCTTTTTCCATTCTCAAGTTATCGTGGCAACGACCAGAGGGAATCAAATTTGACCTCGAATTCTTCATCAGTGAGTCGAACCTAATCGTTTGAGACCATTTTCGGCAAAAAAGTCGAAAGTTAGTCATTTGGGCAAAATGATAACGTGGAAACATTGCGTCATTTTGAACATGAACATGCACGCAAAACCAATTAAAGAAAAAAATAAATACGTTTTCAAACGAGTTCGCTTATAATTCTTATTCCCGTCCGGGAGCCTCCTCGAAGAGTCTAATCCTCGTGATCAGACTCTTTTGAGTATTTTGGTATATATTTGGAATACCATGTCTCGGATGCATCTGTCCCAGAAACACCGCACTTAGAGAACAGGAGAGTAGCAAAGATAAAATGGATCCATGTGAAATGCCGGATGATCAATTTATCAGCATCTCCAGATTGAATAAAAAAATTGGTTCAAGCCCTGTGGACAGGAACTTTTTGGCGATCTTGCTCAAACAGAAAAATTATATCTCCGAAAGTATTGGTTTCTCAGAGTTGGGAATTATATCAATGGATTCCTATGATAGAAATGCATCATGAAAGAAATTAAATTAAAAAAAAGTGTCGTTTGAAAAAAAATCTTCAAAAATTAGAGGTGTACCAGAAATAATTTTGACATTTATCTCTCATAGAAAAATAAGATGACATGTAAGAACACAGATCATATAATAATTCATAGATACAATAATTAAGTACAGCATTCTATGAAAACATAAGAAGTACAGAAGTACGATTCATTATTGAAATTTCGAAAAATCATATCTCCGAAAGTATTAGCTTGTTAGAGTTGAAAATGATATCAATGGATTTTTATGGTGGAACTGCATCTTAAAATAAATTAAATTTGAAATTTGTGTGTTGTAAAAAAATTGTTTCTCCGAAACCATCAGGCCAATTTTCCCCAGTAACGAACTCAACCGAGATTATTATCTCTCAAACCTACGCTGATAATTTCAACTGCCTAGCTCATTCTGTTCGAGAGTTATTGTAGAAACGAAATTTAAAAATAAAAAAAAAAAATTTTTGGGATATTCTGCATCCAATTTGATTAACTTGCCAAAGTATATATTTCCATCATCATCATGATATGGATTATCATCATCATATGGATTATCCAAGAGATATCTACGATAGCTGAGGTTATTCCATTGGTCATTTTGCATTCAATAATACATTGTTTGACATGTCTCTTATCTGAAGATGAGGTGACAATGATGAAATGTATGAAAACAGATGAAATTCATAGATACGGACGTTAATTTTTGATACAGCATTCTGTGAAATCATAGAGTTACGATTTAATATTGAAATGTTGAAAAATCATATCTCTGAAAGTATTAATTTGTTAGAGTTGAAAATCATATCAGTGAAACTGCATCTGCGTCTGCATCTGCGAAACAATTCTGCCCAATAACTCAAGCGAGATATTTATCTCCCAAACCTACTCTGAAAATTTCAACTGTCTAGCGTCGAACCAAATCGTCTAAGACCATTTTCATCCAAAAATTCGAAAATAACAGAGATTTGGGCAAATTGATAAGCATTCTGTTCCGAGGAACAAGAGCGCCAATAAGCAGAATAGCACCATTTATCTCGATCGGATCTATATTGTTGAAAATATTGTGAAAATAGTATTTATTTACTGGAAGCCAACCAGCCTTGGGCGAGTTCAGTACCTCGATGGGTGACCACTTTGACTATGGATTTGAACAAGCTGGCTACTACAGACTGACGTCAAGTCACTGCTTTCCAAACTTTTTATTAAGTGAGACATTCATCATGTAATACGGACAGAGCTGAGCCAAAGCACTGTGCTTAGTGCTTGTGAAAGTGCTTGAAGCCTTTTTGTGCTCCCGAGCACTTTTTGAAACCAGTGCTTAGTGCTTAGTAATTCGAGCACTTCATGAAAAGGCTTAGTGCTTAGTAATCCCGTAAGTGCTCCCGAGCACTTCCGAGGATTACTAAGCCTTTCCGAAATCATGTCGTAACACGAATAGACGCTGACGCGCTGAGGTCGTAGGAGTTAATCCGCCGTATTCACAAAGCTTTCAATCTCCGTTAAGTCCTAACTGAGGTCCTCAGTTAAGGATAAATAAGAATGGCAACCTCAGTTAACGTATGTAAAGGTGCTGAAACAGGCCTGTTTCATGTTAATTTTCACTTAAACTGAGGTTGCGATTCTTATTTATCCTTAACTGAGGACCTAAGTTAGGACTTAACGGAGATTGAATGCTTTGTGAATACGGCGGAGCATGTACCAGAGAGATCAATTGTAAATCTTGTAATTATCAGTTGTTGGTTATTGATTCATGGAATGGGACGTAGATATGTGAATATTACCAACTCCTGAAAATTAGTCAGTATCAAAGCATTATTAAGTGGATCGTCTTTCAAGAAGATATAAGTGAATTAGTTTTGCAAATTGTCGTGTGAATTCACAGATTTATCCGATATATTCATATTTAAATTTCCAATGCTAAATTGCTTAAGAATTCTATCACAATAGAAAATAATATTATCCGGTTTCTGCTGATTATATTTTTGACATTTGGAAAAATTTTAAAAAGCAATAAGGATTCATGGAAAACTGCCCCAAAAAAGCACTGAATTCACGTCAGTGATTTTTTTTATTGGTAAGGAGAAGAAAACACTTGCCCTAAGTTTCATAATATAATACGATGTTGTTGTCATATATGTTTCGGGTATTATCCCATTTTGATCTTCGGAAATGCATTTTATATGTGCAGAAAAAACTGAAACGCTTATAGAATTCATATTTCCATTAATTGTATCAAGATATGATAAAATAATAAAGAACTTTTCAAACTGTGTGAGAATAGAACTAATTTTGAGTTCGTTAGTTTCATAGAAATTTGTTTCACTGCACTCCGTCAATGATGCATATGGGGAATGCAGGTTTGTTTGTTTACATATTTCTCCAATAGAATACAATTTTATATAACCATTCGGAGTAAATATCCTCATTTCCAACAGATTTCTAAAAGTGCTTAGTGCTTAGTGCTCGAAAAATCGCATTACTTTTATGAAGTGCTTAGTAATCGCAAGCCTTTTGTGAAATCGCGGTGCTTTGTGCTCGAGATTCGTGATCATTTTTATTGAGTGCTTAGTGCTTAGGGCTTGAAGCACTTTTCTTCAGTGCTCGGCACAGCTCTGAATACGGACAACGAAATTTCCCCGATTCTTGGAAAAGTAATACAAGTAGTACTACCCATAATAAAGAACGAGAGGAATAGTAATCTTTATTCATGCTTTACAATTAGATATACATTGTTTGCACTCGTCGATATAATAGAGAGAGAAAAAAATATATAGATTTGTTCGACCGCACATACAGACCCAAATCGACATACTCTACCGCCTATACAGTCCAAAAGTGACGTTTTCAGACCCGACTCCGGGTCTGGTAACGTTTACCTATAGAATCGTACTCAGGGACGTTAGGGGATGCCAGGGGTAAATTTTCAGATGGGTCTGAAAAAGCGGTGATACATCATATTATATACAGAAAAGCTTCAGACTTTGGCCAGTGCGAGGGCGCTTCTGCTCACATTAGCTCGGTGTATATAATTCGTATAGTTGATCAACGTCTTGAGTCCTTACATCCGGCAACGCTGTAGAGCGACAGTTTGAAAATAATATATTTCATCCTCTCGATATACAAACCCAAAACCAACACATACGAAAACTTATACGAGCCCGGTATAGGTAGTCATCGTCATGAGAAAAGTTAATTGTGGGTTGTTCAAATAAAACTTCAAAATCAGATACTTCTTCCTTTTGATATACAAACCTAAAAACCACACTTATGAAGGCTTATACAAGCCCGGTATGTGGAGTCGTGGTTATGGGAGATGTTTATTTCGAATTCTGAAGGAGTGTTGAGGACAAATATCATTTCTTAATGGATCATTTTGGAAAAAAATGAACATAATAAACAGTAACAAAATTATTCTGTAATATTTCGGAGACTAAATCAGACTCCTTCATCAGACACAAAGCGAAAACTTTCAAATTAATTTTTGTTGACACTTATTCAGAAATTTGTTACACTGCAAATTACAGTATTAGCTGAAAGACACACGGGCAAATATTCATTGATTTCAACCATCAACAAATATTCCCTGAGACGGGCTGGTCACCTCATCGCTCAGTGTTCCCCTAAGAAGGAAAGCGTCATTCAGGGGCAAATACGAACAGGTTTCATAGTTTTTACCAATCGTCAGCATAGCTGAGCCACACTGAATGACAGCTGAAGGAGTTATAGGAAACTTAATCCCAGTTGTTCTTTTGCGAACAGGTAGGAAGAAAATCTCATCAGCTGCATCTAGGGAAATCCTTACGAACCTATGCGATGCGGAAACCTTAAGCAATGTTTAGTGACGTTCATGCTGTTGCCGTCAGCGGGTCAGGGACTGCAAAGCTGTCTTCCTAATTCGGCAATTTAGAGCTGTCAAACCTTTGTGAAACCCATCGTAAGAGTTGGGAATGTTATCGATGGATTCTTGTGATAAAACTGCATCATAAAAAAATTAAATACAGAATGTTTTTGATGCATCTCACAACTAGAGCATTCTTTAAAATCATAAGACCATTTTCTGCCAAAAATTCGAAAATTACCGACATTTGGGCCAATTGATAAGCACTCTGTTCCGAAGAACAAAAGCTCCACAAATAGCCGAATATGTATGTAAAATCTATGAAGGTCGACATAATGGATTGGAGTAAAACAAAGATTCTGTTGACGGAGTACTACTCACATAAAAAAGAAACATTAGGAGTCGACTTGTATTTTGTTGAACAGACAAAACAATTTCCCAAAATTGCTCAATTGGAAATGGCGATATTTGGTGGTTGAATTTGTTGAAGAAATAGTTAGAACTGGGGCGCTGTTTTTGGCGCTTTTGTTCCTCGGAATAGAGTGCTTATCAATTTCCCCAAATATCTATAATTTTAGAATCATTGGCTGAAAATGGTCTCAAGCGTTTTGGTTCGACTCACTGATCAAGAATCCGTGATCAAAATCGCCAACCGGCGGTCCGTTAACACGATAACTCTAGAATGGAATGATCAGGACAGTTCTTCACAGTAACTTTGGGAGATAAATATCGCCATTGAGATTATTCTCAACTACAACAATAACACTTTCTGAGATACGATTTTTCAAAATTTCAATGACTAATCATAATTTTACGATTTCATAGATTGCTCTAATTATAATTTGCTGATGTATGTGAATCCAACATATGAGGTGAGTCATATAGAACAATGTTTTTTGGCGCTCTTGTTACTCGAAACAGAGTGCTTATCAATTTGCCAAATGTCTGTAATTTTCGAATTTTTTGATGAAAATGGTCTTACACGATTTGGTTCGACTAACTGATCAAGCATCCTTGGTCAAAATGGATTCTGTCCGGCCGGCCGTAGACACGATAACACGCAAACGGATATAGCTAGACTGTTGAAAATTTCAGATTAGATTTGGGAGATATCTCGGTTAAGTTTGTTGTTTGGCAAAATAGGCCTGATGGTTTCGGAGTACCAAAAAAAATTAAAAAAAAAAATTTTATATCACAAAAATCGAATTAATTTTTTTAATACTTATGCAGTTTCCCCATAAGAATCCACTGATACTATTTCAAACTCTGACAAGCAGTTACTTTTGGAGATATGATTTTTCAAAATTTCAATAATAAATCTTACTTCTATATGTTTTCACAGAATGCTATAATTATTCTGTCGTAGAATTCTTTAGATTATAATATGATATAATTCTTTTTGGGTGATATTTTAATGCCCGTGGATTGTCCATATGATGATGGATATATATACTTTAGTAAGTTAATCGAATTGGGTTCAGAATATCTCCACTAAAAATGAAACTGGACTATTGGCTAGGTTTCAATTGATATAATATCATTTTCAGAGTGGATTTGAGGAATGAATATCTCGGATAAGTTCGTGGTTTTTGGTTAAATAATTTGTAGCACTCTTGTTTTTTTTTGAATGACACTTTTTTGAATTTGATTTCTTTCATGATGCAGCATGAGAATCCATTTAAATAATTCCCAACTCTAAGAAACCTATACTTTCGGAGATATGATTTGTCAAAGTGAACAAGAGCGCAAAAGCTCCTGTCCCCAGGGCTTTTCCACTTTTTTATCATCCAGTTCTATCTTAAGAATGCATTGATATCATTCCCAACTCGGAAAAACCAATATTTGGAGATATGACTCGTCAAAGTTTGAATAATATCTCGCTAGTAGTTTAACGAGAGCGCCAAAGTCCCTATCTACAGAGCTTTCCCACATGTATAGTAAAATATCAATATAATAAAAGATTTCATCCGAATAATTTCCTGACAAAATTTATATATTATTATATCTCGCTATAGTCTTATGTTATTTTGTCTAAGAAAACTTACTCACTCTCTGACTAAAGTATGGCCACATTTGTTTTAAATTTTTTGGCAAGCATCTCTTTTTTAAGGCTAATTCTTAGGAATTTTGTAATTATTATTCTATTTTCACTGCATCTGCACATGTAAGTGCGACTGTAATTTCAGAAAAAGACGATTGCAAAAAGGACACACCTTTATTTCAAGAAATCATTAAAGGATACTTTGGGAAGTGAATTCATCACTGAATGGTTCCTTTCTGGGATTTCTCTGTCAAACTCTGAAAAATATCTATGAAATAAGAAATTCCATTATTTTGAAACTGCTTCTCCGTTAGAAACACTATGTTGATATTCGTAATTCGGTGGCAATTACAGAGTCAGATGAAATAAAAAGATAACTAAAAGGAGACGTTTTTTATTTTGCTGAACAGAGAAAACAATTTTGTAAGTTGCCCAAAAGGAGAAGACCATATTTGGTTGAATTCATCGAATGAAGAATTAGAACTCAGAAATTGTTATATTAAAGTGGAACTGTGTTACAATATTTTTTCAAAGACTGCCAGCTTGACAAATTTCAGTATTAGTGTCAACAAAAAATTATTCTTAAGATTTTCGCTTGGTGTCCGATGACGGAATCTGCTTAAGTCTCCGAAGCGTTGCAGAATAGTTGTTTTATATGTTATTGGTTATCCTACTGTTCTTTAGGCAATATTGTTCTATATGTTATGTTGTTTTATATGTTTTTGGTTATGCTTCTGTTCATCAGGCAATATTGTTCTATATAATTGTGTGGCTTCTGACAAAAATCTAGTCTTTCTAACGCTGAAGTAAATTAAAAAAAAATATCATTTTTTATTTTATCGATATTTTTCAGAATCCAGAAAAGAACCATTTAGTCTACTTCTAAATTTGGGGAAATATTCAACCATTTCACGCAAGAAATGTATAGGTAGATAATGTTGACTGAATAAAAGGCAAATGTTTTTCAGCATTGAAAGAATCAATCAACATACGCCGTTTTTTGGCTGAAGAATATGGCTTTTAGAATGTCAACAAAAGAAATTAATCTGGAATAATAGACTTTCTGTGGAAGACATATCATGTTTTTCATCGCCCCTTATATTCTTCGGTTCCGTTACTTCAAATTTACTCTTTTCCTTTTCGCCATATTCTACTTGTTCCAATTCTAACTAATATTCCGTAACTTCGATCTCGGCAAGACTCTTTCCCCTCATTAAGCAGCAATAGTAACTTCGCTGTTACAGGGTGTTCCTTAAAGACATTAAGGTGGTGATTTTTTGGCCTATTTTGGGAAAAACTTCCCATGAACGTATGTCCTAAAAGTCTCAACTTATGAGATACGGGGAGATACAAATTGAAAAAAAATCAGTTTTTTAATAATAATCGAGATAATATTGCAGACATCTTCATAAAATTTGGTACATGTATTCTATACATCAAGGTGCATTTTGTGATGAATGAAAATTTTCATTTTCTGTACCAGTGCGTCCATACGGGTTTTGCATCGAATATTTTTGCAGAAAAAAATACTATGCCACTGCTTTCTTTTGAAATAAATATTACTTTAAGATCCTCATTCATTTTTGAGCAAATTTGATCTCATGGATTTTCTTTGTCTGACGCCCGATTTCCGCCTAAAAAAAATAAGACTCGTTTTATTTTAGGATCATGCATCGTCTGAAAGCAAATTGAGAGACCAAATTTGTTCCAAAATGAATGAGAATCCAAAAAATATGTTTTCTTGTCAGATGCTCTGTTCATGATTAAAATAATATAATAATAATAATTACATTAAACTTGCTTCATATCGCAGCACAAAATTTTATCACCTTTATCAAAAAAGTTAAGACTTTTAGGACATAGGAAGTTCAAAATGAGTTAAATAGTCGCCTCCTTAAATATTAATATGTCTTTAAGGAAGACCCTGTATATGTTCTGACATTCTGAAAAAAAATATGTATAAGTAAAAATTATTGTAGATTTTGAATCCTCGAATCAATTGGTGGAACATTTTGACAAGTTATTAAGGGAAAGAAAAGACTTGGCTTAAGTTCCACAATATAATACTATGTTCTTGACATTGTTCAGTCTTACACATGAGATAAACCCGAAACATATACTTATGTCAACAATACGGTATTATATTGTAAAACTTAAGACAAAGATATTTAATTTGAAAAATATTGTAATTCTACATAAAATGAAATACTATAATTATAGAACTCCTTATGGATCTTATTTACGATCTTGTTGTAATTTTCATTATCAACTTCCTACTTGCAGACATTAAAATCACTTCATAACACAACTGAAACAAAGTCAACGATTCCAGCTTCGTTTTCGCGCCCTTTCGTATATCGAAATTGGCGCAATTAGTCCCGAAGAGCTGGCAACAGCGCTGGGTTCGAAGACGTTGACTGAAGATACCTGCGGAGTATATGTGGGATCAGAAAGTCTGCGGAATGATTCGGGATTCGAGAAGTTTGACGAATATACAACTTTTTTCAATGAAAAAAATTCCTTCCCCTCTCGCGATGCCTAAGGAGTTATATTTTTAATCTACCCATTTTTGGTCTATATACTCCTGCAAACGTTTTGGATCATATGGGTCTCAGGTAGCCTTCAGAGTGTACCGGGACTGGATACGTCTATTAGATAAATATATCACAGTATATAGTCACATACACAAATATATATATACATTATACGTGTATAGTATACACATATGACAATTTTTAAAAGAATATAATAATAAATATAACATAATAATAAAATTAATCACAACACAAATAAAAGCCCTCAGAGGTATTGTATATTATCACAGTTTAATATCACAGTTTGAAAACTCATCTATGTCGTAAAATGCACCACTAATTAAAAAATTTCTTACCGCTTTTTTGAAACTATCAAAAGACATGTTCTTGTATTGTCCTGGAACTTTGTTATATAGTTTTATCGACATATAAGATGAGCATGTCTGAGATAAAGTCAATCTACAAAAATCCGGTTTTAAAAGATTCCTGCCTCTAGTGCCATACTCGTGGCTGCTTCCAATTTGAGTATACTTATGTTTGTTTTTATGGCAGCGTACTAATGCTTCCAAAATATAGAGACAAGGAAAGGTCAGTATCTTGAGCTCAATAAACGCGGATTTACAATTTTCCCTGTAATTCAGACCAGCAATGAGTCTGATTGCCCTTCTTTGGAGAGCAAAAATACGATGACGTGAGGAACAGTTTCCCCATGCTAAAATTCCGTATCTCAGGACAGATTCAATCAGAGAAAAATAGGCAATCCTCAGCACTTTAGCCGACAACATATTCGACATGGACCTGAGTAAAAATATATTCCCGACCAGTTTTGCAGCCAGACGGCCAGCGTGGACATCCCAACGGAGGGAGGTATCAACAATCACACCTAAGAACTTTGTAGACCCGCCGATATCTAGGTCATCAGTCTTCTTCAGAGAAAATATCAATTCAACTGTTTTCTCTGGGTTTGCAACTAGCTCATTTGACGTAAACCATTCAAAGGCTCTAACCCGAGCTGAAGCACTCTTCTCCAACACCGTAACCAAATCATCCGAACTCGTACAAATAGTTGTGTCATCAGCAAAGAGGATACTATAGAACATTTAAAAAATTTGGAAGGTCGTTTATGAAAACTAAAAACAAAACAGGTCCAAAAACTGAACCTTGTGGAACACCCAATGAAATTTTCCGTTCGTCAGACCAGTCATCATTATAATATACTGTTTGAGTTCTATCTGAGAGATATGAAGCGATAAGAGCACAACTATTCCCAGAGCATCCATACGCATCAAGCTTTCCGAGCAGAATAGAGGAGGAAATGCAGTCGAAGGCTTTTGCCAAGTCCAAGAACAATGAACACGACCATTTACCCCTCTCAAAAGAACTCAAAGTATAATCAACAAAACCCATAATTGCGTCCAATGTACTTCTCCCTCTTCTAAATCCAAATTGGGCGTCACTAAACAAATTGTTGGTTTCAAAATAGTCCACTAATTGGGAACAAAGTAATTTCTCGAAAACTTTGGACAGAACTGGCACTAGAGATATTGGCCTATAGTTTTCCACCTGTTCAACATTACCTTTCTTAAATAATGGAATGGTTTTAGAAATTTTGAGGCAACTAGGATATGTGTTGTTGACAATACATAAGTTAAAGAGTTTTGTCAGTGGTACCACAAGATTATTTATGTTTTTTTTATCAACACCGAGGAGAAACCATAAAAATCCGTACTTGTACTATTTTTCAGCTTCATTATGGCATCTCTCACGTCGTTAAAAGAAACCTCAGAAAAATAAAAGGGTGTTTTACCCTTAACCGAGATTAAACTTATGGGATCATGAACTTTATTCGATATCACCTTAATGGTTTCCTTTGCAATCGATGTGAAATAGTCATTGAAATCTCGAGGAGATATTGAAGGGTTTTGATTTTTCTTCACAGTGTTTCTCTTATTATTGATTATATTCCACATTGTACGAGAATGATTATTAGAGTTCTTTATAATTTTATCATAAGCCTCTATCTTTGCCTGCTTAATCTTATATTCATAAATTTTCTTCAAATTATTACGAGCATTGAGGAGTTCATTAGTTTGGCAACATTCATACATATCATTCAACAGGAAGTATACTAACTGACAAAGAAAATGCAACACCCAGAAGGAGCTGTTTGAATTTAATTTTTTTTTGGTGAAACATAGATAGTATAGCAAGAAGTAAATGATTAAAATTTGGAGAAAAAAATCATGAAGGTTTTTTCATGTAAAGATTTTTTGTTACTTACATTTTGTAGTCGTTTTAAGCAATTTTTTTAAATTTTACAACAAACCAGGCTTTCGAGGAGATCCAAAGTCGATGTTTAGTTGTTGTTAAAATGCCTAGATCACGTGTACGTGGAATTTTTCACCAGCTAAGTGAATTTAAAGGAGGTGGAATAATTGGTCTACGGGAGGCGGGGTTGTCATTTCGAGAAATCCAACTACTATTATGAGATGTTGTCAAGCGTGGTTTGATAATGCCCAAAATAGAAGAAGAGTAGGCACCGGACGTCGAAGGGGCACAAATGAAGTTCAAGATCGACGTCTAAGTCTTATGGCTATTAGAGATCGATTTGCAATAACTCGATCCTTGGCTAATGAGTGGTTAGGAAAACAAGGCCATCCTATAGCTGTCCGAACGGTTTACCGCCGGATATGGTCTTTTGGACTTCAGCATTATCGACCCCATATTGTGCTACCTCTGAAGGTTGAGCATCACCGGTAACGATTACAGTGGTGCAGAGAACGTCAACATTGGAATGTGGAATGGCATTAAGTCGTCTTTTCTGATGAATATCGATTCTCCTTGGGTGCACATGATGGCCGAAGAAGGGTTAGACGACATCGGGGAGAAAGACGTGAACCTCAGTTTGATATTGAGCGTCATGTACACCGAACAGTAGGCGTTATGGTATGGGGTGCTATTGAACATGCAAGTAGGTCACCTTTAGTATTTATGCGAGGCGACATGACAGCGCTGCATTACCTTCAAGAAATAGTGGAGCCATATGTTCTCCCTTACCTTAACCGGCTCGAGAATCCAATATTTCAGCATGATAATGTTCAATCTCATGTTGCTAGAGTTAGTTTGAACTTTTTTGAAGCGACCCATGTGAATATTTCGCCATGGCCGCCCAGATCCCCCGATCTTTCGCCCATAGAGCCCGTTTGGGACATCATGGGTAGAAGGCTTGGAAATTTACCTCAGCCCCCACGGACTTTGGCGGCTCTGATACATGCACTACGGGTAGCTTGGGATAGTATCCCTCAAGCAGAAATAGACCATCTTATTGCATCAATGCCGAGACGTATTGGGGAGTGTATAGTTAATCGCGGTGGATAAACACATTATTAACAAATTTATAAAATACTCCTTGCTATACTATCTATGTTTTAACAAAAAAAAAGATTAGAATTTAAACAGCTCCTTCTGGGTGTTGCAGTTTCTTTATCAGTCAGACTACCGCCCAATAGCGATAATATCCACTTCTTCGAATGTCATGGAAGCGGCTATCAATCTTGAAATGATTAGATACCTGTCACCTCATCACTGACAGACCTCATCAACGCGAACAAAGATCCATAGGTTACCCCCTAGCTATGTGACGCGAGGGTCGAGAAGGAGTATTGAGCGCTATCGATCCGGTCTGGCATCCCGCTCTTTTGAATATGCTATCTCCATAAGGTTTTCCGAAAGGTCCATGCGAGTGAATGAGGAATTATCTTATCTACTAACAGGAATATTTGTGTGCCCGTGGATAGTGTCACTTCCGAGGGTTTCAGCTTGAGTTCAGGAGTGCCTCATGGCTCAGTTTTGGCACCCACCCTCTTCTTAATTCGCATGAACTATCTTCTCAATTCGGCCAAGAACTACATCGTGTGAATGATAAAATGTATATGTCTTCTTTCATGAGTGACTCACATTTGAGCAACGTTGGAACCATCATGTTCTCTTGTACATCAAGTTTGTATGTCTACTACCCAAATAGGAACAAATGCTTTCACGTCAATTATTATGGGGAACATCTCGTTATCGATTGTCTGTAATTTTCGATGTTTTTGCCGAAAATGATCTGAAACGATTGGGTTCGACCCCCTGATGAAGAATTCGACCTCAAATTTGATTCTGTTCGGCCAGCCGTTGCCACTATAACTTGAGACCAGAAAGAGATAGCAAGAGTTTTTTGGAGTTACCCATCTGAAATTTGGTTGTTATTGCCACAATAACTCGAAAAAAACTTAACCGATTCAATTCAAGCACGGCTATTAATTGTAAAATGTCAACGCAAAAATTCTTGCGTAATTTCGTATCGTATTACTAGACAATTTTTAAAAAATCATTGAAAATTCTTTAAAAAAATTCTATATATTTATCAAAAACTATTCGTCCGGCATTGCTTAAATTTTGCAGAGTCATCAGAACCTAACTATACTACCAAGTTTCAAGTTTGAATACGATCGGATCTATATTGTTGGACATCCGAGCAGCACCGTGTGCGAAAGGAGATAGAGACTTGAAATTTTAGGGGAAGATTGAGCATCCGAATGGGAGGTTTAAGCTCGTTTGAGCATAATCAGGCCAACGGTTTCGGAGTTACACCCACCTGGAATATTATTTTCTCGATAACTCAAAAAATATAGACTCGATCGATTTCAAGTTTGATAGAATATCTACACAAAGACGTGTGTAAAATTTTGTGAGAACCATAGCCCTAGGAAATTTCGATAAAATTACGAAAAAAAAATTGGTTCAAGCACTGACGTGAAGTGAGGAGCTTTTGTACGTGAGTTCTATTGTTCAAGCTCCTGACTTCACGTCAGTGCTTGAACCAATTTTTTTAAAGAAATGTTGGTGACCTCTTTCTTAACAAGCACACAAGAAACTCTTCAGTTATGAATATTTTCTTACATCATGAGAAAGTAGAGATTCCAAGGAACAAAAACCCACCGACTTGAGAATTTTCGATTGAATATTAGGCTGCTTTTCGATATTTTAGAAATTCAATTGTAATTGAAAGAATGAGCACACGTTTCGATTGAAACAAGAATGAACGGCCTTATGTTATTATTTAGGTTAGAATATATATTATTTTATGGACTAAATTACCTCATACAAGGTTTCCTGGATATCCAGGAGTTTACCTTCGAGGTTAATTTTCTCAGTTTATTTTTCATTTGTGGTAATCAGCTATAATAATTGGATAAAATCCTCAATCATTGTATATAGTTCTGTAGTGACTTTTTTCAATAAACTTATAATAATAATAATAATAATAATAATAAGATGAAAAAATTAATATTTTGAATCAAAAAAATTACAGTGTATTTGGTACATAAAAAGGTAAGTTCTCACTGAATTTCGTGAAAAAAAAGTTATTTTTCACATAAATTTTGAGGTTATGTGAAAAAAGTGCAAAAACTAAAGTTGTTGATCTTTTATTACCTTCAAATTTGGCATTTAACTTTTTTCAATAGGACTTGCAGTTTTTTCGGAAATCGGGATAAAACGTTTCACACCCTAAAAAACTCACTCCCAACCTCAGATCACACGTAACTTATTTTTCCTTTAATTTTTGCTATATTTCCTCCTTTTCCAATGGGTTTCATCCTACTATTGCACTGGTCTACAAGGGGTGCTACCTTGTATAATATATGTACCTAGATAGTTACTGCGACCGAACATTATACGATTCATATACGATTTTCACTACAAAACTGACGTATTTTGGTGATATGAAACATCTAGGTTATGCCTTTGGGTTCTAATAGTTCATGAATCTATTTATCAATATCTCCTGTCGGTAATAATCGTAAAAAAAGCCACATTGATCTGGCCACTGTCCCATTTGTGGCCATATATTATTACGTGCGGGATAACGCATTCGATAAAGTTTTCAGTTATGAGTATTTAGATTGCTCATAAAGATGATAATATCTATTTTTATTTCTTCCCAACAACACCCATTAAAGTTGCCGGAATAAATCTAGTACCTATATAGGTGAACGAATTTTCACATCCCAAAACGTGCACGATACATATTGGTTGATATCCCAGGTCATATTTCTGAACATCTGTATATTACATAAAGCTATTCAGGCAGCACAATATGGCCGCAGTTAGAAATAGAATTTATAACAGATATCTGAAGAATTCAGATGATGGTAACGTATACCAGTCTCCAGACTCATTTAGTTGTCATATTGTCTGGTAAGATTCGAAAAATGAAATGACTGCGTGAGGAGAGAAATTAAAAATGATGAAGGCGTGATAGATAATTGAGAGGCTCGAAGAGTCCATATCTGTTTGCTATGATAAGTGGGCTAGGAAAAAAATAAAAGGGGAGTGATTCAAATTATTTTTGCCCTCTTCCAAGATGGGATCAGTATAACTACGGAATATTTGTCGGGACACAGCGTTGTCCCACATGATTTTTATACCTCTGCTGAGGGTGATGAGCGGCTATAGGACGGACTCCGTGGCAGCGACCCTGGTGATAAGCAGCAAGTGGCATAATCTGTATCATTACGCCGAAGAATAAAAGATGAAAAAGACGAAAGAGACATAAGTATAGGGAAATACATAATATGAAGAGAAGAAAAGAAGGGCAATGTTGGCTACGTAGGTAACAAAAGGACGGTGGAGTAAGAAGAGTAATATATACCTTTAGATTACCTGAATTAGAAAAGTGATCCTATATAGCTTCATAAAATAATATAAGGATATTTTGAATAAATACAATTAATCACTAGAAGAGCCTAGCACACCGATTTTTTCATCTGTAAAAATTTGAGTAATGTTTCTCTATTGATACAAATTAAGAACAAATTGTAAGTAAATGATGTGTAGTATCAAACGATTTGGTTCGACTCACTGATCAAGAATCCGTGGTCAGAATCGATTATGTCTGGCCGTGGACACGATGATCCTCGAAGGGAATGAGCTAGACAGTTGAAATTTTCAGAGTAGGTTTGGGAGATAAATATCTCGGTTGAGTTTGTTATTGGGCAAAATCGGGCTCATGGTTTCGGAGTAACGAAAAATAATTTGTTTTACATTACAACTTCTGAACTCAATTTGTTTTAAGATGTAGTTTCATCATATAAGAATCCATTGATATCATTTTCAACTCTAAGAAATGAATACTTTCGGAGATATGATTTTTCAAAATTTCAATATTAAATCGTAACTCTATGATTTCACAGAATGCTCTATCGAAAATTAACGTCCGTATCTATGAATGTCATTTGTGTTCATACATTTCATCATTGTCATCTTCTCTACAGATAAGGGTATGATTGAATGCAAAATGACCAATGGAATAACCTCAGCTATCGTAGATAGCTCTTGTATAATTCATTATGATGATGATAATCCATATGATGATGATGGTTATGATGGAAATATGTACTTTGGTGAGTTAAACATTTTGGGTTCAGATTATCTTCAGTGAAACAAAACTAAACTTGTCTAAGTTTCAATTGATATAATATAATTTCCATAGTAGATTTGAGGAATGAATATCTCGGATGAGTTCCTTAATCGGTAGAATTGGTTTTGGATTAATAATTTTTGGCACTCTTGTTTTAAAATTCTTTTATGATGTTTGAATTTAATTTCTTTTATGAAGAAGTTCTATCATTAGAATCCATTGACATCATACCTAACTCTGAGAAAGCAATATATTCAGAGAATGAGAAATGATTTGTCAAAGTTTGAACAAGAGCGCCAAAGCTCCTGTCTACAAGGCTTTTTTTATATTTTTTAAGGTTTTTCTTATCCAGGAATTCATGTGCTGTATGTACTTATTGCTCCATCAAATAGGTACCTATGAAGATATGCTGCAAAGTTTTGCAATCAATACTGTGCCTCGGTTTAATTAATTATAAACCGCGGAATTCTAGAATCCATTCCATGTTAATTGAGTTGGTGACAAGTTGTAATTGACTGTAATTGAATGAACACCACTCGAAATATAATCTTATATGATTAGGATATGCTGAAACTAAGAACCAAATAATTTTTCGCTTGAAAATGTCATAATAGAGTTGAATTTATGGAAAAATATATTCAGTTATAATATCACAAGAGCATAGACAATATTCGATTATTTACCGATTCACGTGACGTTTTCGCGAAACATCACGAGAGCGTAGCTCGAGTGATGTTTCGCGAAATACGTCTAGTGAAGAGGTGAATAATCGAAACATATTGTCTTTGCTCGAGTTGGTATTCGTTACGATTATATAAAGAGTAATATTTTAATTCTTTTATTGATTAATATTAATATTGAAAGTACAATTATTATAATACATATTTGATGTATTGTTATTTTCGGAATTTGTAGTGTTGGTACTATTGCTGACACTGGATGTGGAAGGATTAGGTATGATTCTCATTTTCTCAATTATTTGTCTATGGTGTTCTGCAGTGAGTTTCAAATACGGTTTCAGAGATTCCGATGACGAGTGGCCTGTTATTTTGGTAATTTCTTGCAAGTTTGCCCCTGAGTGTGACAAGATACTCACAGCAGAGGAGCGATTCGAATGATTCGTAATTTTCCTTTTTTTCGTATCTAGTCCGATACTTTCAGCTGCTGTACGTGTCCATTTACTCAACTGATTTAAACCTACAGGGCAATTTTTATATCATTTTCCTGTTTTCTGCCAATCAATATTAGGTGTTAAAAAAAGACGATTGGTTGTGATATTTGGAGTCCTTTTGCTCAATAATTTATCCAAGAGACGTACTGGACACTGATTCGTGGACTCTTTAGTCGTTACCAACCATTTAGAATTTGTGGTACGTTGTTCACCACCTTGTGCTGTTTTTGAAAATACTGGATTGTATTCGATTCGTCCCGTATTTTGACCGTAATTGTCGAACTCCTTTTTGAAATAGTCAGTTAAGCAAAAGGCTGCTTCATTACCACGCCATGCCAATTCCACAGCACAAATTTGATAAAATTTTTTTTGCAAACCATCTGGTGTATTTTCATCGAAACTTGAAATAATTTTGAGTATTTCATTCTTATTAAGAGCGGCTGAGCTCTCTTTTTTCCTGTCGGGGATTGCTTGTAATTTTTTCCTCTTGGCTGTACGGGCCTTTCTCGCATTTTCGAAAATTGTATCTTTAAATGGATTTATTTCTCTGTTGAAGTCTTCATGAAACTTTTTCTGTAAGAGTTTAGCAGAAATATTCCAAATGGTTTTAACTGTACTTTCTTTATATTCTTTTCCATCTGCACGTTTCATATTGAATGCCCAATCTTTCAAAATATTCGCTACTTCATCATTTGAAATATCAGCACGAAGTTTGTAATTTCGATGTTCACAAAACACCGTGAACTGTTTCCAAACATAATTATGTGTATTCGTGGTATTTTCTGGTGTTAAATTAACAATTTCTTGGTCAATTTCACCACTTGAACTCAAACCAAAACGATGCATCTTCAAAAAAATTGGTTCAAGCACTGACGTGAAGTCAGAAGCTTTTGCGCGTATGTTCTATTTCCATTCTTCTGTATTGGACACCCTTAATCGAATTTACCATGGTAAATTATGTTGTCCATTCTCCTGTATTGGACACTCTCAATTCGAATTTACTATGGTAAATTCGAATTGAGTGTCCAATACAGGATAATGGACAACATAATTTGCCATGGTAAATTCGATTAAGGGTGTCCAATACAGAAGAATGGACAATAGAACATACGCGCAAAAGGTTCTGACTTCACGTCAGTGCTTGAACCAATTTTTTTTTCGTGATTTTTTTAAAATTTTCTAGGGGTACGATTCTTAAAATTTTTTTTTCGTAATTTTTTTTTTCTAGGGGTACGGTTCTTACAAAATTTTAAACACGTCATTATGTTGATTTTCTACTACTAGTCACAAAGCGCCATTTCGATCGAATATTTATTAAGAAAATAATATTCCAGGTGGGTATAACTCGGAAACCGTTAGACCCATTATGCCCAAAAACGAACTCAACTCTCCCTTTCGGATACGCAACCTACCCTGAAAATTGCAAGTCCCTATCTCCTTTCGTTCGAAAGTTATCGAGGCAACGACAACCCATCTACTGAACTCACACAAGAATGCTCGAATCTCCAACAATATTTAACCGATCGTATTAAAACTTGAAACTTGGCAGTAGAGTTAGGTTATGTAGGCTCTTGCAAAATTTCAGCAATTTCGAACGAATAGTTACTGATATATAAAATATTTTTTTTTTATTTTCTATGATTTATTAAAAATTTTCTACAAATGCTATCCTCACCAAATGTTGCAAACATTTTCGCGTTGGCATTCTACAACTAATAACCATGTTTGAATTCAATCGGTTCAGTATTTTTCGAGTTAATGAGGAACAAAAAACCACCAAATTTCAGAAAATTTCAGATGGCTATAACTCTAAAACCGTTTGGCCGATTATGCTCATAAACAAACTGAAATGTCTCGTTCTGGTGCACATCCTAACCTGAAAATTTCAAGCCGCTATCTCATTCCGTTCTCAAGTTATCGTGACAACAAAAATATTTTTTAATAATTTTTTTAAAATTTTCTAGCCATACGATTCGCACAAAATTTCACAAACGTGCTTAGGTTCATATTCTACAACTACCCACCAAGTTTCAATTTGATCAGATTTATATTGGTTGAAAACAAAATTATTACTCGGAAACCACTGGGCCGATTATGCCCATTAACGAACTTGTCCGTCGTATTGGGATGCGCAACCCACCCTGAAAATTTCAAGTCGCTGGCTTTTTTCGTTCTCAAGTTATCGTGGCAACGGCCGGACGGCCGGACGGCCGGACAGAATCAAATTTGACCTCAAATTCTTCATTGGGGAGTCGAACTTAATCGTTTGAGACCATTTTTTTCAAAAAATTCGAAAGTTACAGACATTTGGGCAAAACTATAACGCGATGTTCCCCAGAACATACGCGCAAAAATGCACTGACATTTCATTGACATTTATCGTCACTATGGAAATTATTCCAATATGGCTGGAGGCGAATCACCAAAACGATTATATACCGTCGTCAAGCGGTATATTCAGTTATCTATACGACGTTACTAAGGGAAATTCAGGAATTCTATTGGTTCATTATAATATGAGTTATACAGGGTGGTCCGCGAGTAACTGTACAACGTTTAATGGTGAATAGCTGGTACCTTGGGGAGCCAGAAAACAACAATCAAATATGGGCTAAGTCTTTTCGTTTCTGAGTTACAGGGTGATTTATTGATTTTGGCAAAACATTCAGATAGCTATAACTCCTGAACCGTTCTACGTATTCGCTTCAAATTTGGCACGTGTTGTCATCTCAGGCCATCAAATTGTTCATATACACCGCACCGAAATTGTACAGACCAGGACTAGGAAATTTCGATTTTTACTTCCAGGTCAAATAAAACACCCTGTACATGGAATGCCAAATTTTCGGATTCACCATCGGATTCTGCATAGATTTTCCTGCCAAATTCCGTTTTCCGCGTGAACGGCACACCTCCCGTTCATTTTTTTTCTCGAAAATAAGATCACACCTCCGAATATTAAGTGGTGTTACGGACCTGCATTTTGCAATAGGAAGCTCATGACATTAAATTCGGTTATAAAAACATTTTTGCGCGCGTGTTCCGCAAGGAACAGCGTGCTATCATTTCGTCACAATGTCTGTATTTTTCGAATTTTTTTTCGAAAATGGTCTCAAACGATTAGGTTTGACTTCCTGATGAAGAATTCGAGGTCAAATTCAATTCTGTCCGTCCGGTCCGGCCGGCCGTTAGCACGATAACTCTCGAACGGAACGACTTAGAGCGTTGAAATTTGCAGGTTAGCTTTGTAGCGTAAATATCTCGGACAAGTTCGTTAACGGGCGAAATCCACCGAGCGGTTTCGGAGTTAAGGCCGTTTTTAGTCAAAACGTTTTTAATGAATATTTCCGGAACCAATCACTCGATCTTTCTGAAATTTGGCAGCAAATTGTAGAAGCATGACCTTTATATGCCTGAGAAGTTTTGTTTTGATCAGACGGCCCTAAAGTGGCAAAAAAAATTTTCAAAAATTTTAAAATTTTGTTTTCAGGATAACTCGAAAAATACTGATCTGATTAAATTGAAACTCAGTAGTTAGATGCAAAAGACCAATGCAAACACTTTTGCAAAATTTCGTGAAGATCACGTGACATGAAAAAAATAAAAAAATTACTACTATTTTGCGAAATACTTTGCTTAAAATGCCGAAACCTATTTTTTTGAGGTTCATGCTGCCCTTTCCGGACATTTTTCGTTGTGCGCATGCGCAGATGAGAAGTCATTTAACTGCTGTAGTTTTCGTCAGAGAGGATTGGGGTTTTGGGGTGGCGGATGCTATTCCTCCATAGAATTCAGATCCCTGATGAGGGTC
This sequence comes from Halyzia sedecimguttata, assembly GCA_937662695.2. Taxonomy (NCBI): domain Eukaryota; kingdom Metazoa; phylum Arthropoda; class Insecta; order Coleoptera; family Coccinellidae; genus Halyzia; species Halyzia sedecimguttata. The sequence continues at coordinate 79,370,271 of OW569411.2, forward strand.
TGCGCATGCGTAGATTAAAGATGCGATATCTTCCGAACCACTAGTGTTGGAGAATCGGAGTTTTTTGTAAGGTGTGTTATATTGAAAGGACTTTTAGCCGCGAGTAGATTGCGCATGCGCAGAAGAGAAGTGACTGTTTTTGGGTTGGATGGGTTATGTTGAGAGTGCTGAGTCGATATTGTGAGGTTTTAAAAGAATATTCATAGCAATTCAGTGCTCGGACACTAGTCAGTCTGGGGGAAATACCATTGTTTCCGAGTTGAAGTGTGCATACCGTGGCCCTGGGGCCAATTTTGAAATTGATGTTACCCCTTACGGGCATTTTTCGTTATGCGCATGAGCAGACCATCAGTGATTTAACTGCTGAAGTTTTCGTCAGAGAGGATTGGGGTTTTGGGGTGGCGGATGCTATTCCTCTACAGAATCCCCTGGTGAGGGTCTGCGCATGCGTGGATTCAAGAGGCGATATCTCCTGAACCACTAGTGTTGGAGAATCGGAGTTTTATGTAAGGTGTGTGATTTTGGGAGGACTTTCAGCCGCAAGTAGATTGCGCATGCGCAGAAGAGAAGTGACTGTTTTTGGGTTGTATGGGTTATGTTGGGAGTGCTGACCCGATATTGTGAGGTTTTAAAAGAATATTCATGGCAATTCAGTGCAAGGACAAGTCAGATTGGGGGATGTGGCGTTGTTTCCGAGTTAAAGTGTCCATATCGTGGCCCTGGGGCTAATTTCGAAATTGATGTTACCCCTTACGGGCATTTTTTGTTATGCGCATGAGCAGACCATCAGTGATTTAACTGCTGGTGTTTTCGTCAGAGAGGATTGGGATTTTGGGGTGGCGGATGCTATTTCTCTATAGAATCCCCTGGAGAGGGTCTGCGCATGCGTGGATTCAAGAAGCGATATCTCCTGAACCACTAGTGTTGGAGAATCGGAGTTTTTTGTGAGGTGTGTAATTTTGGGAGGACTTGCAGCCACGAGTATATTGCGCTTGCGCAGATGAGAAGTGAATGGTTTTGGGTTGTTTGGGTTATGTTGGAAGCAATGAGCCGATATTGTGAGGTTTTAAAAGAATATTCATGTCAATTCAGTGCACGGACACAAGTCAGGTTGGGGCAAATATCGTTGTTTCCGAGTTGAAATGTCTGTATGGTGGCCCTGAGGCGAATTTATAAATAACTATATTCGGTAGATCTATATTAAAATACGTTCGGATTTGGAGAAGAGGCAATTGCGTTCCAAACGGAGGTCCCACAACCGCATTTTTTTCGATCTACGGTAAAGCTAACAGCCAAACTGTATTGATAGCTATAGTTGTTAAAGGAACTTGAAAAAAAAAAAAAGCACTGACGTGTAGTCAGTACTCTTTGGCGCGCGTGTTCACGGTGGCTAATTTGAATTGAATGATGAGTACTTCAAGCTCAGTAGATAGAGCGAGCCGAAGATCTACCCAAAGGATAGTGGACACCATTCACTGTCGGTTCAAAAATTAACAGTGCTGTATCTAAGCTGCCATCAGGATAGATTAACAAAGTTGGAAAAGAACACAAGTGACTCTCCTTAGTCGCACAAACTCCTAGAAGATTTGGGAGGGTCAGTATAATCCTAATCATGTTAATCACACGCGCGCAAAAGCAGATTGACTTAACAATGAAAGAAAAAGTGTAAAAAGTCAATCTGCTTTGGCGCGCGTGCGATTAACATGATTAGGATTATACTGACCCTCCCAAATCTTCTAGGAGCTTGTGCGACTAAGGAGAGTCACTTGTGTTCTTTTCCAACTTTGTTAATCTATCCTGATGGCAGCTTAGATACAGCACTGTTAATTTTTGAACCGACAGTGAATGGTGTCCACTATCCTTTGGGTAGATCTTCGGCTCGCTCTATCTACTGAGCTTGAAGTACTCATCATTCAATTCAAATTAGCCACCGTGAACACGAGCGCCAAAGAGTACTGACTACACGTCAGTGCTTTTTTTTTTATATTGAGAATCGAACTGAACATAAATAATAAAACAAAAATTAAAGAAAAAAAAAGAAATTCAAAACACATTTGAATAACTTTCGAAGCAAAACTTTGATTAAAGTTGATTTTCAAAGATTCCCCCGTTTTCATCAATACATTATCTTGCTCTAAGTCTAAGAACGGCTGATATTTTCGAAAGTTTGGTGATTAGGAACTGCTCTACCAGGATACCTTCTACAATATTCTCTCGACGCTGCTCGCCCATTCGAATTGCAGAAACCATAAACAAGTACCATGTCGCAATACTCAACATTCGAAAAACGAGGCATAATTGAAAAACAAATTTAAAAACTAACAACTAGCAACAAAATTCAATTGATATAACAATGACTGTCAAATGGAATATTTCTGTAGTCTGGACATAATATTACGGATTAATTTATTTGTGGTTGCATGTAGCAGAATGTCTATGCGATGCTGGTACGGAAAACAAAGTTTAATAAATATTTTGTTTCGAGAGATAGACAGGTACTCAAATGAATATTGAATTTCTTCATTTTCTTCATAATTTGAGGTTTGTTATTCATTTTCAGTTCGATTCTCAACATAAAAAATGTTTTTATAACCGAATTCAATGTCATGAGCTTCCTATTGCAATAGAATTAAGTTGTAGCGAGATACGGAACCAGCCTAATACTATTAGAAAAGCTGTCAATCAACTTAGACTTAGAGCAAGAAAATGTATTGATGAAAACGGGGAAATCTTTGGAAATCAACTTTAATCAAAGTTTTGCTTCGAAAGTTATTCAAATGTGTTTTGAATTTCTTTTTTTTCTTTAATTTTTGTTTTATTATTTATGTTCAGTTCGATTCTCAATATAAAAAATGTTTTTATAACCGAACTTAATGTCATGAGCTTCCTATTGCAAAATGCAGGTCCGTAACACCACTTAATATTCGGAGGTGTGATCTTATTTTCGAGAAAAAAAAATGAACGGGAGGTGTGCTGTTCACGCGGAAAACGGAATTTGGCAGGAAAATCTATGCAGAATCTGATGGTGAATCCGAAAATTTGGCATTCCATGTACAGGGTGTTTTATTTGACCTGGAAGTAAAAATCAAAATTTCCTAGTCCTGGTCTGTACAATTTCGGTGTGGTGTATATGAACAATTTGATGGCCTGAGATGACAACACGTGCCAAATTTGAAGCGAATACGTAGAACGGTTCAGGAGTTATAGCTATCTGAATGTTTTGCCAAAATCAATAAATCACCCTGTATCTCAGAAACGAAAAGACTTAGCCCATATTTGATTGTTGTTTTCTGGCTCCCCAAGGTACCAGCTATTCACCATTAAACGTTGTACAGTTACTCGCAGACCACCCTGTATAATCATTGAAACACCAGTTCATTAATCTTCCACTGAAACATTTTTACTTACCTGCTATTCATTTGGTTGATTATTTTCGACTAATGTACCGTTGGAATCGAGCTATGTAGAAAATTTCACTTCTTATGTTTCAAAGTACGTTAAATGGGTAACTAATATGATAAACATAAATATAATTACTAAAGAATTAATTCATGAGAAGTTACGAAACTTTGATTGTGTTTGAATTCTTTCAAGGTAAATCGGTTATAAATGGTTGTGAGAATATGAAGGAAAATTATTTGGAATCTAATATTTGTTTTCAGTTTTCTGAGAATAATTTTTAAAAAATGGCACTTTAGTAGAGAATTTAAAGAATATATCGTAAGAAATGAAAAAAAAATTGGTTCAAGTACTGACGTGAAGTCAGGAGCTTTTGCGCGTATGTTCTATTGTCCATTCTCTTGTATTGGACACCCTTAATCGAATTTACCATGGTAAATTATGTTGTCCATTCTCCTGTATTGGACACTCTTAATTCGAATTTACCATTACAAAACAATACAGGAGAATGGACAATAGAACATACGCGCAAAAGCTCCTGACTTCACGTCAGTGCTTGAACCAATTGTTTTTTCGTAATTTTTTTGAAATTTTCGGGTACGGTTCTTACAAAATTTTAAACACGTCTTTATGTTGATTTTTAGTAATAGTTACCAAGCTTCAATTCGATCGAATCTTTATTTTTTGAGCTATCCAGGAAATAATATTCCAGGTGGTTATAACTCGGAAACCGTTAAACCGATTATGCCCAAAAACGAACTTAACACTCCTATTCGGATTCGCAACCTACCCTGAAAATTGCAAGTCCCTATCTCCTTTTGTTCGAAAGTTATCGAGGCAACGGTCACCCATCTAATGAACTCACACAAGGCTGCTCGAATCTCCAACAATATTTAACCGATCGTGTTAAAACTTAAAACTTAGCAGAAGAGTTGGGTTCTAAAGGCTCTTGCAAAATTTCAGCAATTTCAGACGAATAGTTACTGATATATCGAATTTATTTTTTAATTTTCAATGATTTCTTAAAAATTTTCTACAGATACTATCCTCACGAAATTTTGCAAGAATTTTTGCGATGGCATTCTACAACGAATAACCATGTTTCAATTCAATCGGTTCAGTATTTTTCGAGTTAATGAGGAGAAAAAAACAACCAAATTTCAGATGGCTATAACTCTAAAACCGTTTGGCCGATTATGCTTATAAACAAACTCAAATGTTGCGTTCTGATGCACATCCTAACCTGAAAACTTCCATTCTCACCAAGTTTCAATTCGATCAGATTTATATTGGTTGAAAACAAAATTATTACTCGGAAACCATTGGGCCGATTATGCCCATTAACGAACTCGCCTGTCGTACTGGGATGCGCCACCTAGCCTGAAAATTTCAAGTCGCCAGCTCTTTCCGTTCTCAAGTTATCGTGGCAACTGCCAGACGGCCGGACAGAATCAAATTTGACCTTGAGTTCTTCATTGGGGAGTCGAACTAAATCGTTTGAGACCATTTTCGTCAAAAAATTCGAAAGTTACAGACATTTGGCCAAAATGATAAGGCGATGTTCCCCAGAACATACGCGCAAAAAATTAGGAATAGTGTGGGACAAATATAACTTTGGGAAATTTTCAACTGGTATTTAATATATGAGAGAAAAATATCCCTTCAATGAAAATGTATGATGTAAGTACTGAAACATAACAAAATAATCGAAATATTGGTAATAAGGGAAAGGGAATAATAATATGATAATAAATGACAACGTCGACATAATCTTACACCAATCAAATGGTAGTGGTTTTTCCGCCGAGAACACCGTGTTATCATAAAAATTCCAGAAAAGTCGTGAAATCGTCGAAATGGCGAAAAGCGACCTCACCGAAACCCTAATACCCTTATTACACTATGCCTTTTTCGTGCCTATTTGTCAGCCTGACTGACTGCGCCTGAAATTTTGAAGAAATACGCATGCGCCCGGGATTATTTTGTACACTGTTTTAGGCTTGAAAATAAATAGAACTGATTCTATTTGTTCCCCCTGAATCGTGGGGATTTCAAGCCTTTTTGTCGAAACGTCATGTCTACCAACACAATATTTATCTGTCTGACTTGACGTCTTAACATAACCTAGTTTATTCTATTCTTTGAATCTCAGATTTCGTAAATTCAATAATAAATTTATGTTTATTACTCTGAGGACGTAAACTAACTAAACTTACGAAGGCCAGATAATCTGTGATGGCTATCCCCGAGTGATATGAAGTTTCCACCAGTAGCCTAATATCGCAAAGTAATTATTAATTTCGTTTTTGCACAAATGCTTTCTGGAATTAGAGTAAGTAATTTTATTATTAATTTCGATTTTGGAGAAATGCTTTCTGGAATTTTCCATGTTCGAGTGGTATGTGTAATATGTCGTTGAAAATGGATGTTGAGAGTTTATTCTCATACAAACATCCCAGGCAACACAGAGCCAGAAATATCACGCAGACTTCTTGCCGGTAGAAGCTGAGGACTTTAGTTACCTCTCTGGGAGGTTATCTCATAATAAAGTACGAGAACACTTGTCGTTGCGATTTCCTCGTCTCATGAATTTTCGCCTTTATTCGTTTCACGGAATAGAGTTGTGCAATTTCGTAGATTATGTACTTCGAGAATTCGCGATGGCATGCATAAGATTAGTCCGAATGCCACCTTCAATCCAGATTCTTGGGGTTGGTCGACTTCGGCTACACTCGGGTCGTTTTATTTCTATGGGATACAAATATTCCTTTTTTCCCATTTTGCCGATTTTCAAACGCTCGTACAAAATAAACGAAAAAAAATCGGAAGAAGCGGCTCGCTAGTTTGTCCCTCTATATTTGGTCTTTCGATCAGTACCATTAGATACAGTCGGGCGAAAGGAACGAAAAAGCCTTATACCCTTATTACACTATGCCTTTTTCATGTCTATATTTGCGCCTTTTTTCATGGCTATTTGTTGGTTGAATTTCCTCCCAAATGAGTGGCACTATTACACCGCGCTTTTTCACGCTTGTTTCAGGCAGTCATTTCAGAAAAAAGACACTCGAGTGTCTTTTTTCGGTATGTGAATTTGCACTCTATGTAGTAGCATATTGAACGTTTCTTCAGATATTCTTAAAACACTATGGTATTGTTTTAAAAATTTACGAACAAAACAAGAACTTGAGGTAAATATGTCAATTTCTCAATGTTTGCAGCTCTGAAATGACTGCCTGAAAGAAGCGTGAAAAAAACGCGGTGTAATAGTGCCACTCATTTGGGGGGAAATTCAACCAACAAATAGCCATGAAAAAAGACGCAAATATAGACATGAAAAAGGCATAGTGTAATAAGGGTATAAGGCTTTTTCGTTCCTCTCGCCCGACCATATCTAATGGTACTGATCGAAATACCAAATATAGAGGGACAAACTAGCGAGCCGCTTCTTTCGATTTTTTTCGTTTATTTAGTACGAGCGTTTGAAAATCGGTAAAATGGGGAAAATCGACAATTTTTATGGGACTATAGAAATAAAACGACCCGAGTGTAGCCGAAGTCGTCCGACCCCAAGAATCTGGATTGAAGGTGGCGTTCGGACGAATCTTATGCATGCCATCGCGAATTCTCGAAGTACATAATCTACGAAATTGCACAACTCTATTCCGTGAAACGAATAAAGGCGAAAATTCATGAGACGATGAAATCTCAACGTCAAGTGTTCTCGTACTTTATTATGAGAGAACCTCCCAGAGATGTAACAAAAGTCCTCACATTCTACCGGCAAAAAGTCTGCGTGATATCTTTGGCTCTGTGTTGCCTGGTATGTTTGTATGAGAATAAACTCTCAATATCTATTTTCAACGACATATTACACGGACCACTCGAACATGGAAAATTTTCGATTTTTTTCAGCTAGACAGAACGTTCAAATATATCTATAGGGTGTTTTTTTATGAGCTTGAAAACTTTAAATAATAATACACGACAGAAATATTGTTGGAATGAATTTCTTATTATTATATTGTCTAATGAATGAATATGATTTCCGGCATATGTCCGCTGAGGCTACTAGTTACATAGTCCATTCGATCGGTCCAATTTTTCATTACGTTTTCCAATAAATATGGCCGTAGGGCGTCAATGGTGGGTTGAATACGAGGGGTAAACCGCTAGGAATTCTGGTGTACAAGAATATAGAATTCCAATAGAATATCAAAAGAATTCCTAATGAATTCCTATTGAATTCCAATGAAGTTCCGGTTGAATGGGAATTCTGGTGTACAAATTTTTGTCAGCGGTTTTCCCCTCGGTTGAATCCTGGGTTCCAATGATTGCTGGTTCGTCGGCTTAAACTAATGACTTAACATAGCCTTCTAAAAATTAATCGATAGTCGTTAAGTCGTAGTAACGAGGGAACCAGTAAAAAGGATCACTTCTAGAAATAAAGTTGTCACCAAATTGATATTGCAAAAAATTGATGGTTAAGCTCGATATATGGCAAGTTGCGCCGTCTTGTTGAAACCAAATGGTGACGACGTTTAGCTGATTAATTTTTGGGAACAAAAAATTAGTCAGCATAGCTCGATAGTGCTCGCTGTTCACCGTGACGCAGCTCCTTCCTCATTTCGAAAGACATAAGGACCGATGATGCCGCCAGCGTGTAAACCGCACCAAACAGTCCATTTTAATGAGTGTAATGGTTATTCATTAATGGCTGCTCCATATACGGCAATTTTGCTTATTGACGAAGCCATATAACCAGAAATGAGCTTTATCACTTAACATAATTCATCGGTAAAAATTCTCATCTTCGGAAAGTTTCAAATTAGCCCAATCGGCAACAATGCGACGTAAACGATGGTCATTTGGCCTTGATTTTTACACGGGCTCTATGTTATAGGCACGTAAGCCAAGGTTCTTACGTAAAGTTTTCCACGTAGTCGAAGGGCAAAGGCTAACAAGTTGAGAACGGTGACGTATCGACATTTCGGCATCTTCTTCAACAGCAGCAGCAATAATCTCTTCGATACACACATTTCTTTGTCTTGTTGACGGTTTTGAATCGAGAAGAGTGAAATTAGTGCGGAAACAATCAATAACTGCAGGAATAGGTCTCTTGCATGAATATTTGTTATTATTGGAATCGGTTTATATCCATATGAATATTGAAAAAGTTCAACCGCCGTCAAAAATTTCAATTTTCAACGAAAAAACGATCATTCAAATTTGGTTGCATATAATGCCTGTGCAAACGATTGATACTTGGCGCCAGTCCGTGACGTAACCCGTCATATCTATTCTCACTCTATTCTCGTGTCCGTTTCAACTTTCATTCCAGTGTAAAACAGCTCCTTATAAATTGCTCGTAGTCAGCATTGGCTGTAATATTCAAATTTTATAATAAGTGTATGAGGGCATACATGATCATCTGGAATTGAAGTAGATTCAGAAGAACATAAACATATGGTATTTATTATGATTAATTTTTTTTTATCTACTCCTATCAAATTATATATTCATTATTCAATTGCTTTCGTTCAATTAATAGTATCTGTAAACAAACAACGTGAGTTATAATAAATCACTACTATAACGCACTGCTTTTCTTGGAATTATCCACCAGTCGAATATCAAGGTGGTTCTGTGCTTCTGTCACCTGAATAATTTTGACGTTTTCAAATTAAGTTGATACCTAATTACCGTGAATATTTCGCTGAAGAAGATGAATTCAGATAGTGAATATGAATTATTATGCACACCTCCTGAAATAAGAGAAGCGGCTAATGTAACCATACAGAATTTATTGCCCGAAAAATCCCAAAAGTATAAAGTTGTATAAAAAAATTTTCTAGATTGGTGTAGCAGTAAAAACATTAACATTGGGTTTCACAAAGCTTTGACAGCTCTTAATTGCCAAATTAGTGTGATTCTATGTAGATTTTCAGTTCATTTTTGATAAAACCATCGAATTAAATACACGATTAAGCTAATCGAAGCTTCGTGAAACCCAACATAAGTCATCGTTTACAGAGAATGTTCTTTTGGCATATTTTAGTGAACTTAGCCCTAAAATATAAAGCATCGTCTGTATGGACTTTCTACTCCATGCTAAAAAGCACACTCAACATAAATGGAATCAATATAGAGAATTATTTAGGGCCGGTTTCTCAATTGCGAGTTAACTCGAGGTTGCGAGTTACACATGTATTTAGCGATATTCATGAACGCGTAACACTCGGGTTTCCCGCAACCCTGAGTTAACTTGCAATTGAGAAACTGGCCCTTAAAATTACGCGCGTTTCTTGAACGTCAATCAGAAATACATGTAGCTAAAAAGGCAAAAACTGTTACGCCAGAAGAACAAAATAATTTCATCAATGAAGCTGCTGATGAGAAATATCTGGCGACAAAGGTAGTAGATCTCATAATAATTCAATTATCTTCATCATCTAGTTAATTTCATAATTTATTTCAGGTTTCTTTAATAATGGGCCTTATGGATGCATGGATCTATTTTTACGGTCAGTGTAACAAATACAAAAACAAAAATTGCCAGAAAATTCACTGTTACGGAAAATATCTATACAATAGTTAAAAAATATAATAAGTCTTTGTCCTGCTGATATATCGCAAACGATATTATTCCTTAAATTTCAAATTGGAAAATATCACTCACAAAGAATAATTGGCATTAATAAATTTGGAGCAATGGGGAAAGACATTGCTACATTTTTGAAATTACCAGACTGTAATTTATACACAGGGCATTGTTTTCGTCGACAACTTTATCAGTAGATGCTGGAGGGGATATAACGGCACTGAAACGCCATGGCGGTTGGCGCCATATGTTCTGTGGGTTGGCGCGATCAACTACTGTGGCTGAGGAGTACTTGATGATTCCGAAAAGAATAAGACAGATACTGCAAATAAAATATACAGTTCAATATCACCTCAACCAGTTAGTAAATCAACAACATATATATCCTACTATATGCAACAAACACAAAAAGAAATTATAAACTTGCATAATTCAGTCCCACATATTCAGTTTACTCGTTGTATGAACTTAACAGTTAATTTTAATAATAAACAAAATGAGTTAATACAACTAAAATTTTCATAACATTCTAATAGGTAATTATTAAGATTTTTCAATAAAGTTCTTTCTATGTACTTGTATCTTAGTCATTTATTGTTATAGTCGTAGATACAGTATAGTATTCAACTTGCGGTAATGGTCTTAACTCACTTGATGAATTACAGCACTCGCCTCCGGCTCGCGCTGCAAACTTCATCTGCGTGAGATATGACTTACATTACCGATCTTTAAATAATATACTATTAAAGTATATTTCCACAATTTTGAAGCGTTCTTCTGGCGTTAAACGATTCATGATGAATTGACAAACCTTACTGAACAGAAATGTCAATACAGTTTGACATTCTCAATTGTCAAACTATAGACAACAACCATCGAAACTTCTTATGCAGCTAAAAAAACACCCGTTACAAGAGGGTATAGAATCATTCAAATTTCCTACTATATGGAGCAGCCAATCGATGTACATTTATTTCGAAATCCAATATCCATCTTCTACTAAAAACTATCTGGGGCATTATTTGCTTTCCGTCCTTGGGGCGAAGAACGTGAGACGTGAGTGGAATCCAAAGCAAAAAACGACGAACAATTTCGAATTCGAGAAAAATATTCAGTAATTCAATATCGAAACTGAAGCATATGTCTGAAAAATTACAACATCCATTTGACCCCCCGCTCCTCTACGCAGAATGGAGTAAAGACTAGATCTTATTTTATTTTTCCCGTGATGCATCATACATCCTGCTTAGTGTATCATTGACCTTTGGTAGAAAATTGGATGTTCCCTAAAAGCTCTTAATTTATTCATATTTTTCATGCATAGTTGACGTGACAGACGTAAGTTCACTTATTACTTAGAAAGCTACTAGGAGAATGAGAATGAGGAAGTTATCTCCATGATAATACTTCCGTAAGCCCACAATCAGACATGAGGTTAATCTATGTATCAAGCTTTTAGTTCATTATTTTCTCATATACCGGGTGTCCCAGTATACATGTTCCAATGTATTATCTCAGCCATTTCAAAAGATAAAATTTGAAAATTTTATGATTTTCAATTCGTTGAAGGAACCTTCAACTGAGAAAAACAGAAATTGAAAGTCACTTTCGGTTTGACCGGAAGTGACTCTGACTTTTTTATCTCAAATAGAACCCTATATATTTTTGGCAATTTTTTTAATCTACTCAAAATTAAATTTCCAACTATGTATCACACTTTGTATTTTACATTTGATTTGAGGGAAAAAACGTCAATTGAAATTTCAAATTGAAAGAATTGCAGTAGGCTACGATATTTCGTGTAATCTTAATTTTGACTTATAATCCGTGTGTGCCGATCCATTTATCTTCAAATGGACCGATAAGATGGCTTGCAAGATTTCCAGATATAACACCGCTAGATTTCTTCCCCTGGGGATATCTTAAAGTTCGTAAGTACCAGACTCCTCCTATTGATTTGGAAGATCTAAAAACCAAAATAAGGAATGCATATAGAGCCCTTAATGCTGACGTATTGAGAAGTGTTTGGGACACCCGGTATAATACCACTAGAGATACAATTTTGCCTTCAAAATTTCTCGACTATGATATGAGTTTGTTGCTTGGCCATTTCGCGCATGATATTTGCATCATCTACCGCAAGCAATAAACTTAAAATTTTACATGGTATGATTTCTTCTTCAGATTTAACCTTCGCTATCTCTTTTCGTTCTAAAGTTATTGTGGCAACGGCTGGCCAGGTTTTTTTTTAATTTTCTAGTGATACGTTCGTTACGAAATTTCACGAAAATTTGCGCTTCGGCATTCTACAATGAATTACCAACTTTAAATTGGATCAGATCTGTATTTTTTGAGTAATTCTTGAAATGAAAAATAACAAATTTCAGATGGGCATAAGTCCAAAACTGTCTGGCTGATAATGTCTATCGACAAACTCAACTGTCGCATTCGGATGCGCAACCTTCTCTGAAAATTGCAAGTCACTATCTCTTTCCGTTCACAAGTTATCGTGGTAACGGTCACCCATCCATTTATTGAACTCGTCCAACGCTGCGTGGTTTCCAGTGTTTCTTCAAGAACTCCTACAATATAGATCCAATAGGGTTCAAATCTGGAACTTGGCTTCAGAATTAGGATTTGAAGGCTCTCGCTAAATCAGACAGTTTCTGAGATAATATTTTTGAATAGTATTTTTAATATTTTTGCGCGTATGTTCTGGGGAACATGGCGGTATCATTTTGCCGAAATGTCTGTAATTTTCGAATTTCCCGCCGAAAATGGTCTCAAACGATTGGGTTCGACTCTCTGATGAAGAATTCGAGGTCAAATTTGATTCTGTCCATCCGGCCTTTGCCACGATTACTTGAGAACGGAAAGAGCTAGCGACTTGAAATTTTCAGGGTAGGTGGCGCATCCCAATAGGACGGACAAGTTCGTTAATGGGCATAATAGTAATAATTTTGTTTTCAACCAATATAAATCCGATCGAAATGAAACTTGGTCAATAGTTGTAGAACATGAACCTAAGCACGTTTGTGAAATTTTGTGAGAATCGTATTACTAGAAAATTAAAATAAAATATTAAAAAATATGTTTGATGTCACGATAACCTAAGAACGGAAAGAGATAACGACTTGAAATTTTGAGGTTAGGTTGGGCATCTGAATGCGACATTTGAGTTTGTTTATAAGCGTAATCGGTTAAATGGTTTTGGAGTTACAACTCTCTGAAATTTGGTTCTTATTTCCTCAATAACTCAAAAAATACAGAACCGATCCAGTTTAAATATAGTTATTAGTTGAAGAATGCCAACGCAAAAATGCTTGCAAAATTTTGTTAGAATCATATCACTAGAAATTTTTTTTTAAAATCATTGAAAATCATGGAAGAAAATTATATACAGGGTGAGTCTTTGACCATTGCATTAATTTTAACCAAAGATTCCTATAATCAATTGAAACACGTTTTTCATTTACCATTTTTCCAGATTCGGCTCAGGTAAAAAGTTACAACCGTTTAAAGATTTCACAATGTGCTAATACACTCCCGCATATAAATTATCTATGACATTGTTCGCGGACGAGAATAAGGCATGATTTACAGTTTGATTCGGGATTCCAACGCTCAGGGACGGATCCATAAAAGTAGTGAAATTTCTGGAGTTTTCCATTTTAAAACATTCAATGAAGAATATCTCGAAAACGGTGCGTTTAAGGAGAAATGATGAAGAATAATATAATGTTCTAAAACGATGGAATATTCTTGAAATGACTCAAGAAAAACTTTATATGTTTTCTTTATGCTAATTTCGTTTAATTTAATTAATCCACGAGTCCATAACTAGAAAACCAGTAGAAGTAGAAAATAACTAATATTTGGAAAATATGTATCATAGTTATAGGAAACTTTACGCCAACATTCATTTTATTCGAAAAAAGGATGTCAAAGCTACAAAATAAAATCTGATTTTTTTTCAAAATTTCAACAGCCTGTATCTTTTTACCTGAGCTGAATTTGGAAAAATGTTAAATGAAAAAAGTGTTTCATTTGATGAGAGGAATCTTTGGTTAAAATTAATGCAGTGGTCAAAGACACACCCTGTATATCAGAAACTATTCATCCGACATGACTGAAGCTTGCGACAGCCTTCAGAACCTACTACCAAGTTCCAAGTTTGAACACCATTGGATCTATATTGTTGGAGATCTGTGCAGCCTTGTGTGAGTTCAGTAGCTGGATAGGTGACAGTTGCCTCGATAACTCCCGAACGAAAGGAGATAGGGACTTGCAATTTCCAGGGTAGGTTGCGCATCTGAATGGGAGAATTAAGTTCGCTGTTGGCCATAATCGGCCCAACGGTTTCGGAGTTATACCCATCTGGAATATTATTTCCTCGATGACTAAAAATATAGGCTCGATCGAATTGAGGCTTGCTAAGTAGTTGTTGAATATCTACATAAAGAAATGTGTAAAATTTTGTGAGAACCGTATTCTTAGAAAATAAAAAAAAATTACGAAAATAAAAATTGGTTCCAGTCAGGAGCTTTTACGCGTATGTTCTATTGTCCATTCTCCTGTATTGGACACTCTTAATCGAATTTACCATGGTGAATTCAATTGTCCGTTCTCCTGTATTGGACAATAGAACATACGCGCAAAAGCTCCTGACTTTACGTCAGTGCTTGAGCCAGTTTTTAGTGATACGAGCTTCATGAAATTTCGCATAAGTATCTGTGTTGCCACTCTCTAACTTATTACAAAGTGTCAATTCGATTAGATCTGTATTGTTTTGAAAACAAAATTTGTACTCGGAAACTTCAACCTCCAACCTAATCGTTTGAGACCATTTTCGGCTAAAAATTCGAAAATTACAGGATCAGTGTAATAATATACAATAATAATAATATAATAATTTGAGCAAACTGATAGCAGGCTGTTCCCTAGAGCATGCGTGCTAAAAAAATGTAAGAGCTATTTTGGCGTAAGGAGCTTTTGCTCAAATGATTTCAATATGTCGAGATGATTAGTAAGTACGAAAATATAATACATCAATTATGAGTAAATCCACATTTGGCAAAGGTCGGCGTCTCTTCAATGGCCTGCCAGATAATCTGAAATATTGTGATTGTTACAAAAAAATCGAAAAATTGTTAATTTTGCATATTTTTCTGAAATATTATTAATTCATTGGATGTAAAATTTCCATACACTCCTGCATATAAATTATCTATGGCATTAATAGTGGACGAGAAAAAGGTTTCGCAACGTGGTTTATAGCTTGATTCGGGATTCCAGGACTCGAGGGCGGAACCAGAAATATAGTTAATTTTATGGAGTTTCTGATTTTATACCATTCAATGAAGAATATCTCAAAAACTATGGGTTTAAGGAGAAATGATAAAGAATAATTTAATTTTCCAAAATTTTTTTCCTTAGATTGAATATTCTCGAATTGGCTCAAGAAAAATTTTATGTGCTTCCTTTATACTTATTTCATAGTTATGTGTCATAGTTATAGAAAAATACACACTAACTTTCCTTCTATTAGGAGAAAGCATGTAAGAGCTACAAAATAAAAACTGTTTATTTTTTCCAAATTTCAACCACCTGTATCTTTTTACCTGAGGTGACTTCGGAAAAATTGTATATGAAAAAAGTTTTTCATTTACTGATAAGAATCTATAGTTAAAATTAATGTACAAGTCAAAGACTCACCCGGTATATTTTTAATATCAACTGTATTTCGTTATTGAAATATAGACAAAAAATACGAATAAATGTAATAAAATGTTAGGTTAACTCCAGTTCGACATTTCTCAACTATTTATGCTGTCTAACATGTAGACGGAAATAAAGCTCAGAGGTTTTATGTACCGGAAAGTGATAAATATGTCACCATTCATTGTTGAATAAGACGAAATTGCCCCAAGAGTTATTTGTTGTTCTGTTCTGAAGTTCCTTCCTGAATCTGGTTCCGGTGATTTTTTTTGTGAAAGTTCATCCTGCAACATATATTTTAGGAATCTCCTGGATGGAAAATGTATTGTAAGAAACTCGTAATTCTTTTGATTTACATTTTTCGCCGACAAATGAATTGGCAACTATTCAGAGAACGAATATTTGAGAACTAAATCTAATGATGAATACATAGAGGGTATTATTATACAGGGTGTAACTAAATAAGTGTAAGATATGTAAGGGGGTGATTCCTCATCGAAAGAAAGATACGATCTTTCATATAAAGAAACTTCATTGGAGCATCCCTTGTTAAGATACAGCCCCTTAAAGGGGGTACAGAAAATTTGTTTAATAATTTTTTTCACAAGCACTAAAAAAGTCACAATATTGAAATTAACCTGATATTTTCTAAAACCAAAAAGACACTTAGCCAGTAATCTATTTGGTTTAACCCATGGTTGAAAGGGGTGTAAAACGCAACCCCTTAAATTTATATGCAATGTAACTTCTTGTCTTATTATTTGTTTACCATTTCAAAATTTATTTCCGATAACCTGTTTTATTCTAATAGTAAACAAATAATTAGACAAAAAGTTACATTGGAAATAAATTTTAGAAGTTGCGTTTTCCACCCCTTACAACCATGGGATAAACCAAATAAATTACTGGCTAAAGGCTGATTTATGCTGGCTGGTAACTTTAACTTATTCCCTAACTTAAAAATTGAAACATAGATTTCTTGCGCTATGGTTGATACTGGGACTGAATAATCCGTTTACTTATTATTAACAATAATAATTAATAAGTTAACGGATTATTTAGTCCGATTATAAGGCATAACACTAAAAATAAATGTCTATATATATTATATATATATGATTAAGTTAAAGTTACCATCCAGCATAAACCAGCCTTTAGTGTCTTTTTGGAATTAGAAAATATCAGGTAAATTTCAATATTGTGACTTTTTTAGTTCTTGTGAAAAAAATTATTAAACAAATTTTCTTTACCCCCTTTAAGGGGCTGTATCTTAACAAGGGATGCTCCAATGAAGTTTCTTTATATGAAAGATGCTATCTTTTTTGGATGAGGAATCACCCCCTTAAATACTTTACACTTATTTAGTTACACCCTGTATATCTATATTATATATTTATAAAAGAAAGTCGTGTTAGTTACTTCACTTATAACTCAAGAACGGCTATACCGATTTGGCTCAAAATTGGTAGGGAGGTAGCTTAGAACCAGGAGACGGACATAGGATACTTTTTTGTGTTATACAGGGTGTTTTTCTTTTAACGTCAATTAAAACTTGCTGTTTTTCCTGCCATAATCGTACAATTTTAGTCATGTGTGTTTAAAAATAAATTTTCGAGGCATACACCATTGAAAATAAAGCATTACTATACAGGGTGTCCTTTTTCTCATGGCACAATTGTACGTGATTGAAGTGATTTGTGTCACAAACAAAGCATTAACTAAATAGGTACCTTGGATGGATTCTCATAATGTATTCGTCCGAAATCTCCATACAGGCTGTTCTTCTTTTAACGTCAATTGCAACTTGCTGTTTTCCATGCCACAATCGTACAATTTCATTCATTTGTGTTAAAAAATAAACTTTAGAGGGATACATCATTGAAAATAAATCACTACTGTACAGGGTGTTTTTTTTTTAATTGCACAATTGTACGCGATTGAAGTGATTTGTACCACAAACAAAACATTAACTTAATAGATACCTCGGATAGATTCTCATAATGTAATTGAATAGGGACCTTATGCGACCGCAGAAGCGGCGTCGATTATCTTCGAATGTTGCAAATTGATATATGATTAATTGGACGCAGTTAAGCAGGAATATATGATTATATATATAAACTATCTATATTCATGACAAACGTGTATAATAAAATCTAAAATCTGCATATTTATTGCCTCTAAGGCGGAACAGAGTTTGCTGGGTCAGCTAGTTATTAATATTTCAATCGAAAGTAGCTTAGACTAGCTGAGACAATATTTTATCAGTTTAATCTATAGTAATATTTTTTCCAATTCTCACTCCCAGTCAGTCAGTAGATTCTTACAGAATAAAAATACAAAAATATTTTTTATGTCTTTTTGGCCCTCTTGTTCCTCAGAACAGAGTGCTTATCAATCTGCCCAAATGTCTCTAATTTTCGAATTTTTGGATGAAAATGGTCTTGAACGATTCGGTATAACTTACTGACCAAGAATCCGTGTTCAAAATCGATTCTGTCTGGCGGGTCAGGTCATTAACAAGATAACTCTCGAACGGAATGAACTACACAGTTGACATTTTCAGAGTAGGTTTGGAAGATAGATATCCCGGTTAAGTTTGTTATTGGGCAACATCGGCATGATGGTTTTGGAGTAACGCAAAAAAAAAATTCCTTTTACATTACAAATTTCCAATTCGTTTTTTTTAAATGCAGTTTCACCATAACAATCCTTAGACATCATTTTTAACTCCAACATCAATAATAAATCGTAGTTCCATACTACATTCACTTTTATAAAGTCTCCCGCTTGGCCATGAAGTTTTTACACATTTCACCGTGTATATTTTGAAAATGATAGGTTATGCTCATTTTCCTGTCAGATAACTACGCCACGTTGTCCTCTCCACATAGAAGTCGTAGTAATTACAAATTTTTCATAATGTGAATTTTCTTGGGAGGAATAAGGAATTTGAGAAGATAGTATATGAATTCAACAATTCCAAAGCCCTGGCGACTGCTGAAGAAAATTTGTCATATGTTGTTACTATGAAAATATTTCACGTATATAAACTGGTTGGAAGATTCAGTACCTAATGCTATTTTCTTGTACGGAAATAAAGAATCAAGTGTTGAAATTTTAATGAAAAATAATGGATACCGTAGTCCGTTACTTTATGATAGTTCATAAATTAACTATTGCAGATTTCAGTTCTATTCAGCACTTCCTGATACTTCGTCTCTGCTTCTTCAAAACTGAATTTGGCATTTTTAATTTCAACTTCATGAAAGTGAATGGAGTATATGTTTTGACAGAATGCTGTAATTATTCTATCTATGAATTATTATATGATCTATGTTAATACATGTCATCCCAATACTAAAATGAAGATGGGTTTCATAGTCAATACATCGTCGGTTGAATGCAGAACTATACTAAGTCCAAAATTCATACTTTTCAGGAGATACATTATTTTGAATAATTAAAGGAGTGATTAAGAAACTTTAAAAATTCTTTCATTTAGACCTTCAACTCCAACATCCTGATTGTTTTGTGAGTTTCAAAATTCGTTCAAAATGTAATTTTTGAAAAATTGGGACATAATATAGTTCTGTATGGACATACGTTAGTTCTTCATATTGGAACTATTCTATGTCCACAATAATACACTTAAAATGCTATAGTTTTTATAAATATTTATAAGAATAGTTTTCCTCTTCATCAAACGGACAAGATGAAAATGGATAGTCTTGGTTGAATATAATATTTGTTACGTATTGGTCATGGTAAAGTTGAAATAAAGGATTCAAATATAATTTATTAACTAAATCCTATACATTTAGATTATTTCATAGTCTTATAACGAAACAGTCTTGAAAAAATTAAATGAACAACTTGTGAGATCCGACAAAAGAAATTTGTAGAAAATTAAATTAAACTCTTCATAAAATATGAAAATTAATAAAAATAACGAAAAAATTGTGGAGAGATCATTAGTGATGAGTATCAGCTAGATATGACTAGGATGTTTCAAAGAACTCTACTCATTATCTTCTTCATCAATATGTTGAGTAGTAAATGGTAAGTCTTTGAAAAAATCGTGATAAGCTTGAGTTATAACACCTTTGGCACAGAGAAATTGCAAATGGTCATACTTTTTTTTTGTTAACGGTAACTTTCTTGAATAGAGATGCACGAGATCAATATCGTTTATACTGCCGATGGATAAATATTTTCTTCCACGTTGAACTAAATTTAGCTTTCTGAACTGGTCATCCTCATATCCTGTCTTGAAAAACAAAGAAAAGGGAAATTCTGGATTGAACTCGATAATTTTGAATTTGCTAATAAGCACTTTGTTATTATCTTCGTCTTTGTCGAAGTTAATGGCAATTTTGGATTGAAGATTTTTCAAATCAAATACATCTTCTTGAGATATTTCATGAATTGTATACAAAGGACGTTTCTTTTTAGCAGTTCGTACTACAGAGTACCACTGCTCTGGCGTATAAATAGGAATATTTCGTGCTGCTTTTTCAATCACACTGTGAACACTATCTCCTTCACTTTGTGTGTGTCCTGGTTCCAAATAGGTATGTCGTATTTTGATATTGAATTTCATAGATGCATAACTATAAAATGCAAACAGGAATTTGTTTCGGTTCTGACCGGAGCAATTGTCAGAGAAAAATGAAAACTCGGAGATAGAATTTTCAATGCCAGCTTTTATAAATTTTAATAGGCAGCTACCTATTTCTGAAGAACCTCTTCGGGCAATGCATTCGTACCACATGAAACAGTCACATTCCTTTGTAGATACATTATAAACTGTGAAATTATAAGTCGATAATTTCAGTTTATAATATGTCAAACCCACATTAGATTTTGGAACAGGGAGTACCTGCTGCAAATCAAAGACAGCAGAACAAAAATTGGGTTCGTTTTTGGCAAAATCTTTGGCATCATTTTTCAATTTACGTGACAATTCTTTGTTCCTTTGATGTTGCTGATACCGTTCTTCCAACTCAGCTTTATTTTCTGCATTTTCAAAATTATGACAATAGTCGCATAAATCTTTTTTTGGAACAAAGAATGAAAGATTAAACTCTGTGTTGAATATTTGGCGATATATACTTTCAGTAGCAAAATGTTCCATGTTTTTCTCTTGGCAGTATTCCAAGTAGAGACTATACATTTTTGCCACATTGAGTGTGGCAGGCAAATATTTCTTTTGAGTGCTTTTTCTGCAATAGTGACTCTCTACTGTTTCGAAGGCATTAATGTGATGGCGAACTGAGTCTTTGACTGACTCGTCCAAGGACGAATTTTTGCAAGCTCTTCCTCTTCTGTCGGCTAATACTACTCCTGACATAGTCAATTTTGATACCACAGTACGTACCATTTGGCCACTGATACTCAAAGTATTCAGGAAGAACGTTTTGCATACAGAACTACTTTTTCCTTGTGATGGCAAATAATAGTTGAAAGTATAGTTTCTTTTAACTTGGCCTATATTCTCATCATCATTTGTTATTGTTTTCTTTCGTTGGCGATGTCTCTGTTTTTCTTCAGTGGATACGAATTTGGAAATAAAATCACGTTGACGATTAATGTCTCCTAGTTCCCAGAAATTTGTGAAAATATTTCTCCGATATTCCTCTGAGAATTTTTCTGCACACTTTTTTCGGCAGTTTTGACAGGGTGGTTTCAGTTCTCTTTCAGACTGTAGGTTTCCTTTCCAGTTGATATATTCTTTTCCAGTATTCCTAGACTCTTTAATTTTAGATCTTCTCCATGTCTCCACACATCTCCTCTTCTTTTTTGTCAACTTCCTATGGGTCTGATTTTCACCTTCCTCATTATTTTCTTGTCTTTCCATTTCTTCATGGACAGGTATGAAATCTGGATCACTACTATCATGATCAGTTGTATATGGATCTGGTTCCGGAGAAACTATGTTATCTCCATAATAATTCACATTTTTCAGGATGGTTAAGGGTGACTGGGACTTGGGAGGGATGAATTCATTTATTTCAAGAATGTCGAAATTGGTTCTATAATATGAGGCTGTACTGAAATTAAGAGTTTCATATGGCAATAAATGGTCAGGAATTTGTAGATCTGAAGATATTTTCATCAGATGTTCCATTTTATCGGAATCCACTGGATCTTGACTAACGGGAACTGCAAGCAATAGTAATAGCCATTAATATTTATGTATTGATTGATATATTGTTTCAAATTACAAACACTGAAACTAAATTTTTTTGGTAACAACCCCCTATTTTATCATGACTGCTCACCTACAAAATCCGTAACTTGTTTTTGAACCGGAATCATCTGAATTCTGTTTGTTTTATAATTCGCTGCATCTGCAAAAATTGGATTATTCGTACGTATTTTGAAATTTTCTTGAATTACAAACCATGAAGGATAGTATCCTCTGCTGGCAAGAGGTTTAGAATTTTCTGAGCCCTGCTACAAGCCATACCGTTGTGTCTGTAATACGCAGAAGTATACTAAGTCCACTATCTCCAGAGCTATGTCCTTATGATATGGGTCAGAACTATGCTATGTCCACTTAATCGCTAGAAAGTATCATACATCCGCACTCTTCATAGTTCTGCACTCAACTGAAGCGCGATTGAACTATCACGTGAGTTTAAACAAAATTGAGAAAGTGGGGTAAGGATATCATTTGGACCTGCAATACTTCTGCATGAGATAAAGAGCCGCATCAAGTAACATTTTAAGCTATAAACCTATTTTCGGGAAAAATGGACTTGGAATAGTTCTGCATTCAACCGACGACATATACTAAAGTGAAGACTTGGACCATCGAAGTAGATCAAGGGAAACTTTTCGAGAAGGTCGTTGTAAAAGTGGTGTTTTTTTGGTGGTTAGGAGGGGGTTTGGGGGAGAATCTTGAGGGGGTTTAGCGAGAGAAAACACGGAAGTTTCGTAGAGTTTCACGTTTTTGGATCGAAAAGATGGGGGTGTATTTTTAAGAAAATCATGAAAAGGCGAAAAAACGCCAATTTTGGCAAATGTGCAAAATGAAGGAAACGAGATCGAACGAACGGCGACGTTAGAAACGACGAGTCCGCGGGAAAGCGAAGAAGAGATTCGAAATTACCGGATAGGCTATATCTGCTTTCGATCTTTTCTTTCGTTTTCCCGGGAGAACGATAAGAAAATGTGACTTTTTGCGAAAATCGAAAACATTCTGACGTTTCACGTATTTCTGTGCTGAATTTTAGCGCGGCTCCTGCAAGGTCGACTCTTTCGGTCCGAACGAGCGGCGCGAAATGTCAAATCGAATTTGAATTTCGAACGGAAATAGTCGAAAATCTCGAAATCGTCGAGAAAAATTGCGAGAAATATGAACAAGTCGCCAATTTCGAGCGATCGCTTGACAGAATTGACGATATTCTGGAAATCGAAGGAAGGAAATCATCCCAGTGCTATAAAACCTTTATGTAGAGCATAATTCCTACTTTTATCTATAGCGACAGTGGCCGGGAGGGAAGCGTCCTAGGAACAACTCTCAGGCTGGTTTTCCTGTCACGCTGACGGTCGGCGCTGACGGTCAGCGCTGATTGGTCAGCTCGGATCCTTTTAGTATCGCGCTGATCACATAGAGAAATAGAAGGATGCTATTGTCTCTGGCTCACTGAATGTGGAGGCTTGTCGGTGCCAGCTAGTCAGCGGCGCCGACGCGCCGGCGCGTACGTGCGCGTATATAGCTCAGCGCTGACGGCCGTCAGCACTGCGTGACTCGAAAACGCTACCTATAGCTACATACATATTGACCCATCAGCGCCGAGCGTCAGCGTGACAGGAAAACCAGCCTCAGCATCGCGGGGCAGCCGGATCGAATCTCGGAGTGGCCGGCATTCGTTGACGTTATAGTTTTTTTCATTTTTACGGAATGAAAACTTCAGAGTGTGTTATCCCCGTGTAAACTCATCATGGGCTATTGATCTTTTCGTCAAATTACGAAATCTGTATTGAATTTCCGTTTGTTTGAAAATTCTTCTTTTAAATTAATCGAAATATTCAAACTTTAAGCAGATAATTAACTGTCGAAAATGGGATTTGGATCTTTTCGTCAAGTTACGATAACTATAATCAATGGTTCCATCAGACAGATTTTTGTATGTATTTGAATAGGAACCTACGCCACCGCGTTCATTGCATTGTTTATTTTTGATCCAACTGTCAGTGTATGTATTTGAACAAGGACCTTACTTAACCAAAGACACAGCATTGAATATTTTTGATCCAATTGTGATCGCTTGACAGGATTGACGATATTCTGAAAATCGATTGACAGAAACCATCCGAGTAATTAAAATCTTTATATCGTACATAATCGGGCTTGACTCACGTACACATCGTGGCCGAGCGGACTAAGGCACCGGATTTATAGCTCCCGAGCCTCGCAGGGCGGCGGGATCGAATCTCGGAGCGTCCGAAATAGATTTCTCATAAGATTTTTTCATTTTTACCCAATGAAAAACTTAAAGGAGCATTCTCCAGTGAACGTATTTTGGGATTTGGACTTTTTCGTTAAGTCACGAAATCTATAATGAATTTTTGCATTAAAATTACTCAAAATATTCACACATTAAGCAGAAAATTAACGGTCGAAAATGAATAACCACTGCTATATAGGGTGTTTCAAGTAAAATGTCACCCCAAGATATTCTCAACATAGTAAAACCGTTGTGAAAGGATCACAGCTTCTATACAGGGTGTTTTTCGAAAAATGTCAACTCCGAAACGGCTTGACCGATTATGATGAAACTTTGTGTGTGGGTATTTCGGCCGATCTGAAAGTGATTCACATTCACAATTGGACCCGGTTGGTGGCGGAACAATCGGTTCACAGGAACTCAAAAATGGCAATACCGATTTTGATGAAACTTTATTCTTCATTCGTTTGTGTTAGAAAATATACTTTCGAGGCATACGTCGTTGAAAATAAACCATTACTATACATGGTGTTCCTTTTCTCACGACATCGATTATTTTCGAATGTAAGCGTTTCAAGTTAAATGTCACCTCGAGATGTCTATCGTGAAGAGAATTCTCAACATCGTTAAACCATTGCGAATGGATAAGGATAAGGATAACCGCTACTATACAGGGTGTTTATAAAAAAAATGTCAACTCCGAAACGGCTTGACCGATTTTGATGAAATTTTGTTTGTATGTTTCCGTGGGTCATTGCTTCACAATAGCATCCGGTAGGTGGCGCTGATGATGCTCTATGGGAACACAGAAATGGTTCGACCGATTTTGACAAAACATTGTATGCGTGTTTGAGTGTGTCTCAGGGTCACAATAGATAACCGGTAGGTGGCGCTGTATTCGGTTTATAGAAACTCAAGAACGGCTGAACCGATTTCGATAAAGCTTTGTGTGTGTATCTGAGTATGTGTCAGGTCCGCAATATATCCCGGAAGGTGGCGCTGCAATCGGTCTATAGAAACTTAGAAATGGCTCTAACGATTTTGATGAAACATTGTGTGCGTGTTTGAGTTGCTCTAAGGGTCACAATAGGAACCCGTTAGGTGGTGCTGCATTCGGTTTATAACAACTCAAGAACGATTGGACCGATTTCGATGGAACTTTGTGTATGTGTGTATCTGAGAAGGTTTCCGATCCATGGAAGTTTGTGTGTGTGTGTGTGCATCTGAGTAGGTTTCGGATCCACAATATTCCCCGGTAGGTGACGCTACAATCGGTTAACAGGAACCCAAAATTGGCTATACCGATTTTGATGAATCTTTGTGGTGGTGTTTAGGAAGGCCTTAGGTTCACAATAAGATTCGGTAGGTGGCGCTATTTCGGTTTTTAGTAACACAAAAACTCCTAACATATTCCGATGGGACTTTCGTGTGTGAATGATTCTCAGAATCACAACAGGATCCGTTAGATGGCATTGAACTACCGGTTCAATTGATCTACCGATTCAATTTATCTACCGATATATATTATCGGTATTGATCTATATATTGATCTACCGGATATAGATCTACCGAAAAAATGTAGATCTATCGGAAAAATGTAGATCTACCGGAAAAATGTAGATCTACCGGAAAAATGTAGATCTATCGGAAAAAGGTAGATCTACCAGAAAAATGTGGATCTATTGCTAGGTAGATCTGCTGGCTCATCTGAATCCCAAAATATGGACTGCTGGCTACTAGTCCCAATACTAAAATGAAGATGGGTTTCATAGAAAAGGAACAAAAAAACTTTTTTGAAAATCTTACTATAAACGTGAAGTTTTTTTGGATGTTAGGGTAAGGGGGAAATTTCGAGGGGGTTTATCGAGGAAAAAGACGGAAGTTTCGTAGAGTCTCGCGTTTTCGGAGCGAAAAGGAGGGGGTGTATTTTTAAAAAAATCGTAAAAACGCCGATTTTTGCAAAAGGTGCAAAATGAAGGAAACGAGATCGGAGGACGGGTGGCGTTCGGAACGAAGGTATTTGCGGGAACGCGAAGACGAGATTCGAAATTAGTCCGTAACACGGCCCTTTTTTCGATTCTCTCTTTCGTTTTCCCGGAAGAACGATAGGAAAATGTGACTTTTTCGCGAAAATCGACAAAATTCTGACGTTTCACGTATTTCTGTGGCGAATTTTAACGAGCCTCCTTCAAAGTCGACGTTTTCGGTCCGAACGAGCCACGATAAATGTCAAATCGAATTTAAATTTCGAACGGAATCACTCGAAAATCTTGGAATCGTCTAGGAAAACTGCGAGAAATATGAACGAATAACCGATTTCGATCGATCGCTTGACAGGATTGACGATATTGTGAAAATCGAAAGACGGAAATCATCCCAGTACTATCAAATCTTTATGTGCCAGATAATCGGAACCCATTCACCACGCTGGCATGGCCGAGAGGACTAATGCTTGGATTCATACCTCCCGAGCCTCGCGGAGCGGCGGGATCGAATCTCCGAGCGTCCGAAATAGCTTTTTCTTGGTTTTTTTTCATTTATACCCAATGAAAAACAAAAAGGAGCATACTCCAGTGAACGTATCTTGGGATTTGAATCTTTTCGTTTAGTTACGAAATCTATAATGAATATCCATTCGATCGGGAGGATTTGTGCATTAAAATTACTCAAAATATTCAAATATTAAGCAGAAAATTAAGTATACAGGGTGTTTCAAGTAAAATGTCATCCCTAGAGATGTATCGTAAAAAGAATTCTCAACACTGTAAAACTGCTACGACAAGATAGCAGCTGCTATACGGGGTGTTTAAAAAAAAAGTCAACTCCGGAACGCCTTGACCGATTTTGATGAAACTTTGTGTGTGTGTTCCGGTGTGCCCTTGCTTCACAATAGCATCCGGTAGGTGGCGCTGATAATGCTCTATAGGAACTCAGAAATAGCTCGACCGATTTTGATAGAACATTGTGTGCGTGTTCGAGTGTGTCTCAGGGTCACAATAGGTAACTGGTAGGTGGCGCTGTATTCGGTTTATAGAAACTCAAGAATGGCTGAACTGATTCCGATGAAACTTTGTGTGTGTGTATCTGAGTATGTGTTAGGTCCGC
The DNA here is from genome assembly GCA_937662695.2 of Halyzia sedecimguttata. Classification (NCBI taxonomy): domain Eukaryota; kingdom Metazoa; phylum Arthropoda; class Insecta; order Coleoptera; family Coccinellidae; genus Halyzia; species Halyzia sedecimguttata. The sequence continues at coordinate 79,397,550 of OW569411.2, forward strand.
CATATACCCCTGTAGGTGGCGCTGCTATCGGTCTGTAGAAACTCAGAAATGCCTCGACCGATTTTGATGAAACATTGTTTACGTGTTTGAGTGGCTCTCAGTGTCACAGTGTCACTCAAGAACGACTGGACCGATTTCGATGAAACTTTGTGTGTGTATCTGACTAAGTTCCAGATCCACAATATTCGCGGTAGGTGTCACTATAATCGGTTTACAGGAACTCAAAAATGGTTATACCGATATTGATGAATCTTTGTGATTGTGTTTCGGAAGGCCCTAGATGCACAATACGATTCGGTAGGAAGCGCTATATTCGGTTTTCAGCAACTCAAAAACTCCTGACATATTTCGATGGGACTTTCGTGTGTGAATGATTCTCAGAATCAGAACAAGAATCGTTAGATTGCATTGAACAACGGGTTCCACTGACCTTCCGATTATATTGATCTACCAAAAAAAATTTGATCTACTGGAAAAATGCAGATCTACCGGAAAAATGTAGATCTACCGGAAAAATGTAGATCTACCGAAAAAAATTTAGATCTACCGGAAAAATGTAGATCTACCGTAAAAATGTAGATCTACCAGAAAAACGTGGATCTATTGCTAGGTAGATCTGCTGGCTCATCTGAATCCCAAAATATGGACTGCTGGCTACTAGTCTTATTATACTAGAAGAGTCGTGACATGTTATTTCTGCTTCGTTACTCATGATATAAATGATAATATATTACCCGTGGATAATCCATATGATGATGGAAATACATATTTTGTTAAGTTAATCAAATTGGGCTCAGAATATCTACCAGTAAAAACAACACTGGAATATTGACTAAGTTTCAATTGATTTAATATAATTTTCAGAGTATATCTGAGTTTCGGATTAATAATTTGTGGCACCCTTGTTTTTAATTCAATTTCTTTCCTGATGCAATTCTATCCTAAAAATCCATTGATATCATTCCAAACTCTGAGAAAACAATACTTACCGAGATATGATTTGTCAAAATTTGAACAAATTTTTGGTTCAGTATTTTTCTCAAATAATAAATATTACTCCCGAAATTTGCATAGTTTACCTTCCGAAATAAAGCGAATGAAAAAAGTCCGTATATCTGTCGTATTACCATGCTTTTTCTCCTTATCTATTAGAGGCAATAAGATCAAGAGAAGCGGTCCAAGCTACAGTAAATTCAAAAAGGCTTTTGGGTCCGATTAATTCATTCTAACGAGTTCAAATCGAGCGCTGAAGATTGTAGAAAATTGAAATGGTCTTTTGGAAGGAATGAAACTCGAAACATATACGGCCATGTATTACCCCTTTCCCTACTTTTCAGCTAATCTGTTTCTTAGCAACCAAATAAAACAAAAACAGAATCTGCACTCGTCAGTTTCTGCTAGCCCTAATCTCATCGTATGCTTCATAAGGCCGCAGTGCCCTGTGAGGAAACCAGTGAGGAGGAGCAGCGTGATTTTTCTGAGGTACAAGTATTTCTTGGATCTGAAAGTATCTGAAAGTTCCGGAGGAATTTCTTGGAGTGATACATTCCGGGAAGAGATCTCCAGAAAGTATCTACCAAGCCCACAGTAGGGTTCCGGGCCAATAAAGTGGGTTTGTGCTCTTTTCTTGGCAAGTGTGTTGACCTCCTCAGTGCCTGTGATTCCTGAGTGACCAGTTGAGTTTTCTACGGCACTCCCATATTAGCTTGGACTCGATAACATGGGAGCTCAGAGCTTTAATAGCAGCTTGACTATCAGAGTGGAGTGCTATATCACAGCTCTAATAGTTTCTTTCTACGTTAATTTCCACGCATCTTTCTATTGCAAGTACTTCTGCCTGAAAGATGTTCGGATAGGAGCTCAGTGACAGTGAGTATTTGGTGCCCGACCTATATACTCCAGTGCCAGTTCCTGTAGTACTTTTCGAACCGTCTGTGTACCATTTAATGGCATTTCTTTTAAGAACTTGGGTGGTGGATTCCATGTCCCAGTCTTTTTTCCTACCCAGCATTGTAGTGAAGTTCTTTTCGATGCTTACTTTCTTGATCATATCGTCACTAGGAAGACTGGTTGATGAAATGTATCCGGTAAGAGAGGACTGGGCTTTCTGGTTTCTAATACTCTCATTACCTGTTCCTTTCCTAGATATTCAGAGAATGGCTTCATGGGCCATTTTCTCTATCACTAGATGAAGTGGTGTGAGATTTGTGATAATCTCAAGTGCCCTGATAGGACAGGTTCGCATAGCTCCAGTGATACACACACAGGCCAGCCTTTGTACTTTGTCGAGGGTTTTCCTCGTACTATTCTGGATTGTTTTTGAGTACCAGACTACTGCCCCATACGTTAATATGTATCTCACAATCATGACGTACATTGCAGTATCTTAGGGTTGCAACCCCAAGTCTTACCGGCTAGATTCCTGCTCGCCATTTAAGCCTTTGTTGCTTTTCTACTAGTGATTTCAACAAGCTTATTTCACAGAAGTTTACTATCTTGTACCCCTAGATATTTAATTTCAGACTTCCATTCTATAATATCTTCGTTCAAAAAGAGGGATCTCACAGCTGAAAGTTTCCTCCCCCGAGTAAACAGAAGCACTGTGGTCTTGTTCGGGTTTATGCTGAGCCCCACTGACAAGCACCACTGCTCAATAATTCTAAGGCCCTTCTGTAGTAAGTTAAACAAAGTGCCCTCGAATTTACCTCTGACCCTGAGGTGTTCCACGAGTGGCTTTGACAGAAGTGGTATTATTGCCCACCTGTGCCTCGGCTATCCTCATCGACAACAGCTCATACATCCATTTTATAATGGTTCTATTGACCCCTCGCCTTCCAAGTGAATCTTTAACAGACACATGTGTTGTGTTGTCAAAGGCCCCAGATTTATCCAGGAATGCACACATTGCAATTTATTTATTGTCAAGAGTTCTCTGGATGACTTCAGTCAGCTGATACAGAGCAGTCTCTGTAGATCGAGATAATAATGCACCGATCCTGACAGAGAACTTACGGTCAATCGGGAATGACTCGATCACTTGGAGAATGCCGAAATGATACACTTACAGTGAAGTCTTCTGTGAAGGACGCGCTCGAACGTTCTCGAGAAAATCCAAATAGTCCACATCTACCGGGGAATTTGAGCCGAGAGACTTAGTGCATGCGTTTAGGGATTGGAGAAGACATGTCATCACCGAGCAGCCAGGAACAAATCCGTGCTGGCAATCCGAAATAGTTTTGTTGGAGAGTAAGAAGGAGAGCATGCGTGCGCAGATAATGTCTGTAATTTTCGATTTTTTTTCCGAAAATGGTCTCAAACGATTAGGTTCGACTGACTGATGAATGATTCGAGGAAAAATTCAATTCTGACCGGCTGCCTGGTGCCACGATAATTCTCGAACGGATAGTCATAGCGACTTGCAATTTCCAGGGTAGTTTCCTCAATAACCCAAAAAATACAGATCTGATCGAAATGAAAGTTAGGTTCATGGTGACGCACAAATTTTTGCAATATTTCGTGAGGATAGTATAATTAGAAATATTTTATATTTCTATCTGTCAGATTTCGCTGATATTCTGCACATCCCTCCAAGCTGCTATTTTACACTCGACTACGGGATTTTTGCTCGATCGATTCTGTATTTCAGGAATTATCGTGAAATTGATATTTCGAACTGGTATCATCTACTAGAACTACATGTACAAATCTCAGAATTGTAATAAGACCTCGTTGGCCGAGATGTTAGCGTGCTCGCCTGTCGTGCAGGACATATGGTTTTGGATCCCTGCAAAGTAAGTTCACTATTTAATATTTATCTATTTCAACATTTGGGTTGAGTTGATGCCCAGTGCATGTTTTCCCCTGTTAACGCTAAAAAGACGGCGAAGGTTCATGCAGTATTTCTTGAGGGTGTTGAGATGACCATGATTAAATGTATGAACACATATCATGAAATTCATAGATACGGACGTTATTTTCGATTACAGCATTCTGTGAAATCATAGAGTTACGATTTAATATTGAAAAATCATATCTCCGAAAGTATTAATTTGAAAATGATATCAGTAGATTTTTAAGATGAAATTACATCTTAAAAAAATTGAATTTGAAATTTATAATGTAAAAAAATTTTTTTTTCGTTACTCCGAAACCACCATGCCATTGCAAACCGAGATATTCATCTCCCAAACCTACTCTGAAAATTTCAACTGTCTAGTTCATTCCGTTCGAGAGTTATCGTTTCTACGCCCGGCTAGACCGGATGGACAGAATCGATTTTGACCACGGATTCTTGAGCACTGAGTCAAACCAAATCGTTTAAAACCATTTTCATCCAAAAATTCGAAAATTACAGACATTTGGGCAAATTGATAAGCACTCTGTTCCGAGCAACCAGAGCGCCAAAAATTCTCGGAAAAATATGTGACAATGTTCCGATCTGCGTTCCGTATGTCATTTATAGCGATATTTGAATGATTAAATGCAATTTTCCGTTATAATTGGACAAGGGCATACAAATTACCGACAATTTTGCAAGAAAGCGTGTTATCTAAAAATTGCATGAGTTTATTTTCATATTTTGGCGAAAATGCCCTCGTCCTTCGGACTCGAGCTATTGACCGAATTCAATTTTTGTAAGATAACACGCTTGAATGTAAAATTATCTGTTCATTTTCATGCACGGGTGTAATTCATTGGAATATTTCACGAATAAAAAATATTGTATGAGAAATATCATAGTACTGACGAAGATTATGAATAATTTCATGCTCTTAAACAAATTCAACTGTATTGAGCACTCACCGAAACGCGACTTTTTTTGTAATTTGTAGTTTATTTGTTTGTGTGTTTCAAGGCAACGGGATGTATTCGAATGCAATTTTTGCTCTGCAGTGCAATTACCGCTGTAATTTTTCGATAATTGCATTCTTGTCATGAGAAGTTCTATGTATGAGGGAAATATTCGAATAGATATTAATTGATACATGATTATGACATTCTTCTGTATTTTCGTATGATTATCTTGATCGCAGCTGCTTTGAAAAATGTATGTGACTTTCTCGCAAAACTGTAAATGTAGCGAAAGAAAGCAAAAGCAGCGAAATTGCTATTGAAATGTAGGTAGGATATAAAAAGAACTCAAGCCTAATATGAATCATGAATATAACACAACATTCTTGACACGGATAAGAAATAGGGTGGGTTGTTAAAGAATAATATAGTGTAGAACATTAATTTCAAGGAAGAAGTGACATCAGTCTCTGCAGATACACCGCCGCATCCCTGGAAAATGGAAAAGAACTAATTACTCTACTTCCTCAAAATGAATCTGTTCGAGCTTACCCTGCGTGTAATTTATCTTTCCCTCTCCTTTGTCATGGATGAGAGCAACTATTCACCAAAACGACTGGGCTTAAAGAAAAACAATACCGCAAAAAGCTGTATGTGGTACACGGTAGGAGGAGAATTAATTCAAACTCGGAAAGTCGAAACATAAATACAAAGTCTCAGATAATTTATAACGCTCGGATGGAAGAACGGTTGTTGGACATTTCACCGAATTGTTTTTGGATTAACTTCTGACTCCGACAAATTTTGCAGAAGACAGAAGAAAATTGAACAAGTAAGGAATTGGAGTTTCCTTCTGAAAGAAAAACGTTGCAGAAAATATAATCTCAGGAATTTTTATTAGTGACGGTACAAATTCCGAATGACCATACAGTGGAAATCAATTGGAATAAAATAATTATTTTGAATTATGCAAATAAATATGGTACATTTGGTATTAGAAATCGTGTATAAGGATACATATACTCCATTCACTTTTATAAAGTCTCCCGGTTGGCCATGATCTAGGTCTATCACGTTTTTGTTGCTAGAACAGAGGCAGGTTTGGTACCGCTGAAATATCGTCAAGGTCAAAACAATTCGCCGAGACATTGCCAATTTCTACTCTCAACATAATTCATCTAATATCTTGTCTATGACATAATCATAACATAATCTTTAATCTTAGACAAGATATTATACTACTACATTTTGAAACTGGTGTATTTCAAGTTGTGCAACAAGGTATTTAAATGTCTTCTGAATGCTTATTTCTTGAGAATTTCGAAAAGTGGGGAATTCCATAGGTACGTCTGTTCTTTTCGAAGTTGCCGGGTTATTTAGGTACTTTTATTCTTTTTTAAATGAACTATCACAAAGTATCGGACTACTCTATTCATTATTTGTCAATAAAATTCCAACAGTTGATTCTTGATTTCCATACAAGATAATAACATAATTGATTCTTCCAACCAGTTCATATACGTGAAATATTTCCAGTAAAAACAGAGGAATAATTCTCTTCTACAGTCACCAGGACTGTGGAATTATTGAATTCACCTAATATCTTCTCTAATTCATTATTTTTCCGAAGTCAATTCACATTGTGGACGCACGTAATTACTGCGACTTCTATGTAGAGAGGACAACGTTGCGTAGTTAGCTGACAGGAAAATGACTATAACCTAACACTTTCAAAATATACATGGTGAAATGTGTCAAATTTTCAGGGCCAACCGATAGACCTTATAAAAGTGAATGGAGTTTATAATTATTCATAATTCTTCAGTTTGTGCATGCCCACGTAGTTGACATATATCTATTTGATACAGGGTCTTTATACATGGTGGTAACATCGCAAATGGCATTGGATTTTTCTTTGCCACTTCTCATTTCTTGTCTTCAGTCTAATCATAAAATTTCTAAACTGAAAGCCAATATTGAATTATTGTCAATTCTTAAGATTATTTTTAAAATTAATTCAGTTTCCAAATTATTTAAATCTACAATGACTTATGATTTAGAACAAAACACATTTATTATGATTTCATATTACCGCAATGGTACATTAATCAATGGTGAAAGAATTTACTCTGTAAGGGCCTGTAAAAATGAATACTGGCGAAATATCTTGATACATTCTGTAATATTCTCTAAAAGCCCACATCAGAGGTGTTATAAACAAATTCTGCAGACTAAAAACGTTAACAAGGGAAAATCGACAGGAAGTCCTCAAGTTTCTCAAGAGGTTGTTGAAGAACTGAGAACACGAATTGAACAAAATCCTCAAATGTCCCTGAATAAATTATCTTTCCTCTGGTTCCTCTTATGAGTAATTAACACAAAGTATTGATAAAAAAACTGAATTTGTACCATTACAAAATAATGCTGGTATAACAACTCCTACCAATAGATATTCCACATCGCCTAGAGTACTGCTATTCGTTTCTAAATATTCGTAACGTCAACAGATTATTGGACTTTTTTTAGTGATGAGGCTTGGTTTCACTTGTCGGGTTATGTGATTTCTCAAAACTACATAATTTGGAAATCTGAGAATCCCCATAGTTTTATTGAGACTCCATTACATTCGCAAAAAGTTGGTGTGTGGTTAGCAGTTTCTCGTCGTAGCATATATGTCCCAGTTTTCGTTCATGGTACCATTAATGGTGAGAGGTACAGAAGAATAATGCTGGAGTCATTCATAAAACAATTAGATGACGAAGAAATACAGTTGGGATATTTTCAACAGGATGAGGCAACTGCCCACACTACTTCTATAAATCTAGGCTATCTGCAGGAGTTCTATGACAACCGCATAATAAGTCGTGGACTCCAGCCTTTCTTTTCAACACGCTCTCCAGACTTGAATCCCCTGGTTCAGCATCTTTGCACATCTGAAAGATGACGATTTCAAAAGGTTTCAAATGATTGTATTGAGGGCCTCCAATCATCAATAACAATGTGCTACTAAAATATTGACCTACAAATATTAAAAAATATATTTGACAACAAACGAAAAAGAAATTATAAATGCCTCGAGAATAATGGACAACATTTTGAACATTTGCCATGTCACTATTGGTTTGGATCATTTCCACGACTACTGAAACTGAGGCATTTGAAGAAATTGTTAGATTGAATTCTCAAAGTGCACAGTGTGAGGTCTTGGAATATAAATTTCCAAGTTTTTATAAATCTTTCAAGGAGTTTTGAATACTTCTTTCGAAACTATATGAAGAGTATTGTGTGGGTAGGGGATCTGTACTTTCCTTTGCCCTCCTGGCTTAATTATGAGTGTACGATATTTTCACGGTTTCCCAATGACCATAGTATCTGTACCCTAGTTTAGTTAGTTCAATATACGGACATGCTAGCCCCTTTTATGGGAGGTTCAGGATAAAACTTATAGATTTCTCAACTTGTAGTTTGTTCGCTAATTCTAGTCTTCATACCAAATTTCAGCTTTATACGAAATGTTTCCTAATTTTATTAGTTCAATATAAGGACTTGCCGGCCGGGCAGATTCAAAAATTTGTCCTCGAATTCTTCAGTGAGCCGAACCTAATCGTTTGAGACCATTTTCGACAAAAAATTCGAAAATTTCAGACATTCGGGCAAAATGATAGCAAGCTGTTCCTAGAACAAGCACGCAAAAATACAGATATTTTTAGGAATGTAAAACATATAAAATTAACTCTTTCGTTAATGCTCATTGCCCATTTACGAACTTAACCGGCTCATTTGGACTCCAAACCTACCCCGAAACAACCCTCTCATTACGTTCGAGCGTAATCGTGCGGACGGACGGTCGATAATAATCAATTTTGACCTCAGATTTTTCATGAGTGGGTTGAAACTAATCGTTTGGAACCATTTTCGGCCAAATATTCGAAAAATACAGATACTTGGACGAATTGATAGGCAATCTGCTTGGGTTAACAGCGTACCAAAAATTATCACGGGTTCAACTCAGTGTGTTTCGCTATGAAATGTAGGCTGCATATTCCAATTTAATTATACTGTTGTGAGAATTTTCCGTATTGCTATTGGATAAGGTTGTTTAGTTAACTTGAGTATCTATGTAATTGAATTCTGGACTGTTGAACTTTCCCCTATTTCATGGAACATTTTTGTTTGGACTAATGAAAGTACTTTATTCGAGAAACTTCCATAATAAATAATGAATTTTGGACACGTAACCGTGTGGTTTCGAAATATTACAGGAAAATCTTGCGTTTCTAATTTATGAGCCCAGGAACTTCACGACCTCCATTGTTCGACTATATAATTATTGAAATTATAAATATGCTTTTGCTCAGGGCTGAGCAGCTAGGATATTCATATTTCCATCGTCGCGAAACTTCTGGTATCCATAACTACATGCTTTTTCATTTGTTCGACTAGAGATGTAACTCGTAACATTTTCATTACGAGAAAATTAACGGTATCTATGGAGAGGTTTAACGGGTAATTCCGCAAAAGGAGCAGATTCAAAATAATATATATATATTACTCCGCATGATCCATATTTCTATGTTTCATATTAACGGTATCGTTACCACACGCTTCAGAAAATAGAAATAAATGAAAATTATTAGCCGACGAAGAAAATCGATGTACGAATTTCTGGGATCATTCGAATTACAAAAAAATCTTTCGATAATGTTTAGTTTCAAGTTGACCACAATTAGTGCCCTCAGTTATATCTCTGGGATGCAAAATATTTCCAGTATGTCACAACTCACAACCGAATTCCCTGAATATGATACCTGGATCATTAGCACTCACAACCCAAAGACAAAAAACCTTCAAGTGGGCACTCTAGTGTTGAAAGAAGATAATCTTCCTTTGGCTTATGGTTAAAATCGACAAATATTTCACCGTGTGTATTTTAATTCATATTAATTCTCACACCGAACATTTAGAATCCACAACCACGTCCAAAAATGACGAACCTCGCCCTACCCTGAGATTTCAAGTCTTTCCGTTCGAAAGTTTTCGTGGTAACGGCTGGACAGAATCAAATTTTACCTCGAATTGTTCATCAGTGAGTCAAACCTAATTGTTTGAGACTATTTTCGACAAACATTTCGGAAATTACAGACATTTGGGCAAAGTGATACCACCCAGAACATGATCGCAAAATATAACCGGCTTCCTAATTAACGCTTCTCGGTCTTTTGAATAATTTGTTCTCCTAACACCTGGTGGTCACACGGCGGCCAAAATTGTGATAAATGACACACAATGACACACTGCCACCTTAAGATTTGAAGGCCTACCCATACCTCATTTGAATTGGTGCTATGAATTTATTCATATTATTTTCTCGTTAGGAGCCTGTTCATGATCCTCTCAAAGTTAGCTGTTGTTGGATTTGCAGAAGACGCAGACAACATGTTTCTAGGGATTAACTGAGCAGGGTAATGAAATACACGATCATAATGCCCACAGTTCTAAAAGGTGGAATATAAGCCCAATGTCCCCGACTCACAATCTAATATAATCTAAAGGTTCAGCTTGATATGGGGCAAATCAATAAAATTTTTGTACGCAGATTTCCTTGGCGAAGATTACCTAAATTCATCGAGACAGCAGGCCAAAATTACGCGAAGAAGCTTTCTCTACCGCAAAAAATTAAAAAAAACTATTCGAAACTATGATGGACATATCCCAAATTCAGTCAAATAAAATCCGATGATCTCTACGGGAATGATATCAAATCATTCGAACTTAAACAAAAATAATTGGACTGTATTAAACGCAAAAAATGTAATGCTATAAATAAAAGTATAATCTATGGGCGTTAATTCCTTCTCACTCCTCCATGTTGACTAATTCTCCTATTTCCATTACAAGGTCTTGCATTATGCTCAAGATTGCAATAAATTCTAGCGTTGTAACCTTCTAACGGTTTCAATTCTGCATAAAAGGCATGTAGGTGTTAAAAACAAGCTCTGAGAACTGCATAGGTTATTTCACTACGAAGATCACGTAATGTATGTTCAAGGTTATGTTAATACTGAGAAAATTGCTTAGAAAATCTCCAAATCTCCCCATTTCAGCGGACTTTCGGAGGCCGCTGTCAAGTAATTTAAACAAAATCTGCTTAAGAAGGTGGGTGTGACTTTGCTTACATTCGAATAACTGCATACATTTGTAGTTGATATTGAAGCGATATTGAATTTCAGACCCATTTCACATCTGTCACCTGATCCAAACGATATCAATCCTCTGATACCTGCTCATTTCCTCAATGGTGGTGATATGAAAACTCTTCCGCCGAAGAACTTCACTGCTTCGGCTGCAACTCTTTTATCAACCTGGCACCATGTACGACAACTAAGACTCCATTTTTGGTACAGATACCACAAGGATTATCCAACCAAATTATGAGTTTTATTACTCGAAACCCAAAGACAAAAAACTCTGGGGGCACTCTGGTGTTGAAAGAAGATAATCTTCCTCCTCCTTATAGTTAAAATCGAAGAATATTTCACCGTGTGTCTTTGATTTTCATATTATTTCCCACTCCAAACATTCAAAATCCACAACCACGTCCAAAGATTTCAAACCACAAGATTCGAAATAATCATCATCTTAATTAATCACATGTATCAATTTATCTAATAACATACTAAATAAACTGACCGTCCCTTCGAAGTAAATTTCCGTGTACAAATTGTTTTCTACTACACACTATTCAGTGTAAAGTGTGAAGTAGAGACGTGTTAACGCCCAACTTTTGGATCAGAAAGGAAGACATTAACTCGACTGCTCGGGTATCCATTTTGATTACAGAGCTGCAAACATTATATAATAATTTCCTTACATGTTGACGTCTAAAATGTCCTCGGGCCAAATGGAAAGGATTAATATGTATTAATTACTGAATTCTACATTGAGAAACAATGGAATTTGACAGAGTATCCAATGAATTTCAATTTAAAATTTGATTGTACTTGAGTTTTCAAGTAGCGGAATTATAATGCATTACAAAAATCTTTTTCAGATACAATTTTTCAATTTCCTCTAGTAAATTGAATGCTTCAAATTGCGATATGATTACCAGTTCTGCAGCGCTCCCAAGTATACTCCTACTCCTCGTCAGATGCTTTTATTAATATTTTTAGAAAACTGGGCTCTGGAACGGTGAATGAGAAAGTCCGCTTTGCTTACATATGGTTCCCGGTTCGTGTTTAGCGAGAAAACTCTTCGTTAACATAAACTGAAGCAATAAAAACGGTGTGCGCGTTCCACATTTTCTCTCACCTATATGCAGTTTCTATGGAATTCTATTCCACAGGCAAAGGGACGCTGTAAGTGAATTATTTTCGCTGATATTCACTGAGGTCTGACCCTGCTAGTTCCGTGTTAAGCCCGCTCTAGAGAAGCTTTTTAACCGATATAAAATGTGCGGCCCTCGTTAAGCCTATTGATATAAACCGGATGGAATTGAATGAATTCTGAATTCGAAACATGTCGCCAAACATGCTCAGTCGATGTTGAATTCGACTCTTCGAATACTCTTCAATCAATTCAATTTACATTCGGAAAGATATGGGAAATGAACTAGAATTAATTCCACATCATTTTTATATTCATCAGAAAGAAAAAATGGGTTCAAGCCCTGTGGACAGGAGCTTTCTGGCGCTCTAGTTCAAACAGACAAATTATATCTCCGAAAGTATTGGTTTCTCAGAGTTGGGAATTAAATCAATGTATTCTTATGAAAGAACTGCATCATAAAGGAAATTAAATTCAACTAATAGTTTATTTATCAAGATTAAATGAACAATCTGAGAATGAGAACTGCACCATGGAAGAAATCAAATTAAAATAGCTGAAATGAAATTGACTCTTTCTTATAAAACAGGATGAAATGTACGAGTATGAACACAGATCATATAATAAAGCTTAGATAGAATAATTATAGCATTCTGTGAAAACATAGAAGTACGTACGATTCATTATTGAAATTTAGAAAAATCATATTTCCGAAAGTATTAGCTTGTTGGAGTTGAAAATGATATCGATGGATTTTAATGGTGAAACTGCATCTTAAATAAAAATTACAGACATTTGGCAAATTGATAAGCACTCAGTTCCGAGGAACTAGAGGGCCAAAAAGTGTAATTCCCTTTGCGGGATTTGAGCCCGCCTTCTCTCGTTCCGAAACCGAAGCGTAGACCAACCCGCTATCGGGCTCCACGTACGATCTTGTCGATCTCCGGTATTAGAATAAAACGTCGGTACTTACCTGGGATATATAATCTTAATTTTCACTTTTCGACATAAAATCGCCACATGGGGGTTTATTTGACGGTTTCTTACCTTTGTCTCTCTAAGTCGATTTCGACGTTTCTCGAACCAACTATTAGCAAGGAATGAGACAATGTCATGTCTCAAAAAAATAAGTTGACATTATGACAATTCATTCATAGAATAATTATATAATTCTGTGAAAACGTAAAAATACGATTTTTTATTGAAATTTTGAAAAATCATATCTCCGAAAGTATTAGCTTGTTAGAGTTAAAAATGATATCATTGGATTCTTATGATAAAACTGCATACAACATCACCTCGAGTTCGTGATCCTCTGCCGAAGGTTAAATTTACTGAGACCTTGATTGAAGAACATCTTCTTGGTCTGGACCAAACATCCGCTCCATGCTCCGACCGTACATATACTGCCCTTTCAAAGAGTTGCTAGTCCAGCACCTCGACTCCTCTATTTATGATCTTCCGGAAATCGTTTCAATCGCTATCCTTGCCAGTCTACGGGCCCAGGTCCGGTGTCATCCCTATCTTCAAAATTGGTTCAAGCTCTGTGGACAGGAGCTTTCTGGCGCTCTTGTTCAAACAGACAAATTATATCTCTGAAACTATTGCTTTCTCAGAGTTGAGAATTATATCAATGTATTCTTATGATAGAACTGCGTCATAAAGGAAATTCAATTAAAATAATAGTTTATTTATCGAGATTAAATGAGCAATCTGATAATGAGAACTGCACCATTGAAGAAATCAAATTAAAATAGCTTAAACGAATTGGACTCTCTCTTATAGAACAGGATGACATGTACGAGTATGAACACAGATCATATAACAAATCATAGATAGAATAATTATAGCATTCTGTGAAAACATAGAAGTACGATTCATTATTGAAATTTCGAAAAATCATATCTCCAAAAGTATCAGCTTGCTGGAGTTGAAAAAGATATCAATGGATTTTTATGGTGAAACTGCATCTTAAAAAAAAACTATTTCGAAATTTGTGAGTTAAAAAATTTTTTTTTCGATAGTCCGAAACCATTTGGCCTATTCTGCCCAACAGCGAACTTAACTGAGATATGTATCTCTCTAACCTACTTTGAAAATTTCAACTGCCTAGCTCATTCCGTTCTAGAGTTATTGTAGAAACAAAATCTAAAAATTTTCAATTTTTTTTTACACTTTACAGTAACCCGATCAATCCAAAACTTCACATGCGTCTAAAGGTCATGATTCTACATATTGATGCTAAATTTCAGATAGATCGATTGATCGGTTTCGGAAATATTCATAAAAAATGTTTATACTAAAACCGCCATAACTCCGAAACCGCTTGATGGATTTCGCCCGTTAACGAACTCGTCCGAGATATATACGCTCCAAACCTCCAAACGTGCAAATTTCAATCCTCTAACTCCTTTCGTTCTAGAGTTAACGTGTTAACCGACGGCCGGATGGCCGGACAGAATCGATTTCGATCACGGATTCTTGATCAGTGAGTCGAACCAAATCGTTTGAGACCATTTTCAGCCAAAAATTTGAAAATTACAGACATTTGGCAAATTGATGAGCACTCTGTTACTTATATAACTTGTAACGAGATATTCATTCCTCAAATATAATTTGAGAATTATATTATACCAATTGAAACTTAGCCAACATTCCTGTTTTGTTTCCATTGAAGATATTCTGAACTTACCAAATTATATATTTCCATCAGTAGGGGTAATTATAATATCCTATAGTTGGTCATTTTGCATTCAATCATACTTTGTTTGTTAGATTATCATAGATTATTGAGAGATACATTTGACATGTCCAGTATACGTAAATAAGATTACATGTATGAACAGTGAACATAGATAGAATACAGACAGATAAATCTGTGAAAACATACAATTACGATGTGTTATTGAAATTTTGAAAAATCATATCTCCGAAAGTATTAGTTTGTTAGAGTTGAAAATGATATCAATGGATTCTTATCCACACTTCATCTTATCCTTGGATGAAGTGTGGAGTGTGACATCAACCATTTTTTCTTTTCGTTTGTTATTCCTGATGCTCTGTGCGTTATTTTATTTTATTTTACTTTACTTTGTAATCTGTGAGTTTATAGAATTTATTCTAAACTCTTATCAAATAAATAATAATAATAATAATAATAATAATAATAATAAAACTGCTTCTACCCGCTTCTCAAAATGGTAGCTCATCATGAAATCAGGAACCAAGGAGCTTTCCTATTTAGAGCTGGACGGAGAGCCTTGAAAAAACTCAGCATAACTGAAGTATCCATCGACTATGAGCTAGTGGGAACACCTATCACGCCAACAGACCAGAAAAGAGTAGGCAGAGAGATCAGACAGGCACAACTGAGAACGTTACTCGAAGACCACATGAGTAAAAGTCTGCACTCTATATATTTCAAGAGTTTCAAAGATCAGGGCCTATCGGAGGAACTATCCTTTGCGTTTTTGAAGTCGGCTGGACTAGAATCGAAAACGGAGGGATTCGTTATGGCCTGTCAAGATGGAGTGATAAATACAAGATGGTATAAGAAGAACATCATGAAAGTGGACACCCCAACAACTTGCAGAGCATGCCACAATCAGCAGGAAACTGTCATGCACATCCTGTCTACTTGCAGAGTCCACGCTCCATCAGGATACACAGAAAGACACAATGCGGCACTTCGGATTCTCTACTTCCATCTGAGAGAAGTTTATGGTATAGACAAGGAGCCAGTGCTACCATTTGTGCCTCTGGAAATTGAATCAGTCATCGAAAATGATAGAGCTCGAATCTACTGGAACTATGCTTTTCCAACAACTCGGCAGATCCATGCCATAAAGCCAGATATAGTACTGGTGGACAAAGATCTCAGGGAATTGTTTGTTGTCGAATTTTCCTCCCCCGCTGAAAATAATGTGGTGATGAAAGAACAAAAGAAATGGGAGAAATACAAGGATTTGCTGTTAGAGCTATATCCAGGGTATAAAGTAAAAATGGTCGTTCTGATCACAGGATGCCTTGGCGGAATGAGAGCGAACTATGTGACAGAATTGAAGATTATTCCGGCCTGTACATCCTTGGCCGAGGTTTTGGCGAACAGAATGCAGAAAGCAGTGTTGCTCGGGTCACTACGAGTGATGAGGTCCCATCAACTATGAAGGCCACTTGCAGCTCATCTCTTTTGTTAAGGGACGCTGTAAGGGCAGGAGGAAGAACAGTCCAATAAGAGTGAGAGGTTTTTTAGTGAGTAACCAAATAACATCTGGAGTCTCACACTGCCGCTTGCGGCGCCTATAAAAGGTTTTTCCTCTTACGCGACAAAAAAAAAACTGCTTCTTAAAAAAAATTGGATTTGAAATTTGTAATGTAAAATTTTTTTTTCCGATTTTGCACAATGATGCACTTAACCGAGATAATCATCTCCCAAACCTACTCTGAAAATTTCAACTGTCTACCTCATGTCGTTCAAGAGTTATCGTATTAACGGACGACCGGCCGGATGGCCGGACAGAATCGATTTCGACCACGGATTCTTGATCAGTGAGTCAAACCAAATCGTTCAAGACCATTTTCAGCCAAAAATTCGAAAATTACAGACATTTTGGCAAATTGATAAGCACTCTGTTCCGAGGGAAGAGATCGCCAAAAAATACATTATATCTCTGTACGTATCTGGAAATATAAGTTAGCAATCGTATTTCTTATGGAATTATCCACCCTACTTACGAGGATAGATTATCTGTCCTCGATCTCACCTAGTTCTGCTATATGCATACACGAGGTTACATGATAACCACCTTCCGAGCATTCCATGGTCTTCAGGCACGGGCCTAAGGAGGGGGCATGATCTTTCCCCCCACAATGTTGAATGGAGTTGGCAAATTTTCAACACACAGGTGGAAAAAATTTCGAAGGAGTTGGAAAAAATTTCGAAGCAGTTAGAATCTTTCCGAAAAAATTGTCATAAAATGTGAAGGAATTTGACCACCTGACCGGATAAATTCAAAGCACACATATAATAGGGACGGGATAACATGGAATAACACCATGTACCCTTGTACACATTCCTGTTGGCGTAAGTTCAATAGTTTTCGGCACAATATGTGTAGCCGGCAAAAAATGATATTTGATTTCTTTTGCGTTATCCGAAAGCGGGTAGTCATAAAACAAACCATCTGGTACCACTCTGAGCTATTTGTCACTGTCGAGCGGCATTATAAAAAGCTTTTATTTCTATTGAATTTAGCAACGTAAATATGTAAGTACGCATCAGTTTGCTCCTTCGGAAGGACGAGGTCAGGAACGGGTCCTATAATGTTACCCGGAGTTGGCAAATTTTCAAAGAAGTTGGAAAAATTTCGAAGCGGTAGAAATAAATTCAAAGCTGTTGGAAAATTTCGAAGCAGTTGAAAAAATTTCGAAGCAGTTGGAAAAATTTCAAAGCAGTCGGAAAAATTTCAAAGCAGTTGGAAACATTTCGAAGAAGTTTGAAAAATTTCGAAACGCTTGGAAAAATTTCGAAGCAGTTAGAAAAATTTCAAAGCAGTCGCAAAAATTTCAAAGCAGTTGGAAAAATTTCGAAGAAGTTGTAAAAATTTCGGAGAAGTAAAAAATTTCAATTCAGTTATATAATTACACCCGCCCTCCCCTCCCAGTCATCTTCCATCTTCGGTTGGTCTAATACTTCAATGCACAATTGGAAAATTTTCGATCTTTTTCCCCCCCTAAAAATTTGGATTCGGCCATTCTCTGATGGTATTGTCCTCAGTTATCACAGACCTCATTTAGAGATCTTTGGGAGGTTAGAATGGGAATGCATTGCGAACTCCGATTGTGAGATCTTCGAGATATTGTAAGTATATCGAGAATAGAAAATTCCTATTGCGGAGTACCTCAGGATATCACACATATAACCATAATAATAAATTCCTGTTGCGAGCTCCTTGAGATATCACACAGTAAATCAGAATAAGAAATTTCTATTATTATTATTATGTACAGATATTGAGATGAGGCCATATGGCCTATGCATCTCATACCGGAAACAACAAAAAAAAAGTTTCTAAGGAAATATGTAGTCTAGTCTGCTTTTAAAATTATTCACACTCCCGGCACCCACGACACGATACACCTCATGATATAACATATATCGGTGGCCACGAAGATGACTGTTATTCATCGTAAAAAGGTCCTCGAGATTACCACCAATAAAATGGTTCAAGATGCGATATGTCACAATTAGGTCACCGCGCACACGACGATCATGAAAACTGCTCAACCGGAGCACTTGGAGTCTCTCCTCGTACAATGGTCGAACTCGTCCAAAAGGAATCCGGGTTGCAGAACGCTGTATTCGCTCCAAACTTGAGACCATCTCAAGTCATCGTGAATAAGAAATTCTCATTTTGGAGTTCCTTAAGATATCACATGCTTAACGAGAACAAGACATTGCTTTTGCGAGCTCCTCAAGCTATAGCAAATGAAACTAGAATAAGAAATTCCTATCTCGCACATCCTCAAGATATCTCTTATGTTACCAGAAATATACATTCCTATTCCACGCAAGTGCAACGAGAATATGAAATTCCTATTGTGGAGTTCATCAACATATCACTTATGTAACCAGAATAAGGCATTTCTGTTACGAGCTTCTCAAGTCATCGTGAGTATAACGAGAATAGCAAATTCGTATTGCGGAGAGTCTAAAGATATCGTTTCACCGGTAGATGGAGCAATCGTCTATGCCGTACCCGAAAGAACAACTGAATCGTTAATAAAACAAGTTGTATCAACATACTTGAACAATGTACACGACGAGGTACAAAATAATTAATTTGGTTTAGGAATGTTCGTCCATGGACATAATGGAAGCGACAGATACGAGGAATAATTTGACGAAAAATATGTGGCAATATCCATGAGTGGCTATCATCTAATCCACAAGATTCGGAGTTATTTCCAATTAGCAATCCCACAAACTCAAACAGTAATGCGTCTAATTTGCTGAAAATTCCGCTTACCACTTTATTCTGGAACTTCGATTCGTGGTAAGGATTTTGATTTGTTCAATTCTCTCGTGCATGAAGACCCGCGTATCCGTCCAATTCACAAATTGTTCTACCTCAGAGGACGCCTGAAAGGGGAAACGGCTGAGATAATCTCCTCTTTTGGATTGCCAGCCGCAAATTATCCAATTGCATGGGAATTGTTAAAATCCGTTATAATAATAGGAGCATCACTCTTTCAGAGTCATACAAGCTCTCTCAATAAACCTCTTCGTAAGATCAATTCCAGAAAGAGTTTCGGGCTCTCAAGAAGCTTGGAGAATCTGTAGAGGTATGGAGAACTCTTTTGATAGAGTAATCCTTCTAGAAAAATGCAATCATTCTCTCCGCGACAAATGGGTACAGTTCGGTAGCAAATTCTATGGTCCCACAATGGATCCAAAATGATGTCTACGACGGCAGACGGCATGCCGCGTGCAGGGATATTATAATTTGGATCTGAAATTCGTTAACGCTTCGGTGACAGATAAAGAGGGTATTTCTCCACACGTACGGCACTCCAGCATAGCTACCGTCTAAATTTAGAAAATTTCATAAAAATTCCGAAGTTCTGATCGTCTCACGTATCACAAAATGCATTCCATCAATCCCGTAAAATCGCGATATCCTTACATAGTATAAAACAAAGTACTTCCCGCTGTCTGTCTGTCCCTATGTATGCTTAGATCTTGAAAACTACGTGTAAGGTTTTGATGCGGTTTTTTTGGCGCTCTTGTTCCTCGGAACCGAGTGCTTATCAATTTGCCCAAATGTCTGTAATTTTAGAATTTTTGGCTGAAAATGGTATCAAACGATTTGGTTCAACTCACTGATCAAGAATCCGTGGTCAAAATCGATTCTGTCCGGCCGTCCGTTAACACATTAACTCTCGAACGGAAAGAGTTCGAGGATTGAAATTTGCAGGGTAGATTTGGAGCATAAATATCTCGGACAAGTTCATTAACCAGCGAAATCCATCGAGCAGTTTGGGAGTTATGGCCGTTTTTGGTAAAAACATTTTTTATGAATATTTCCGAAACCGATCACTCTATCTATCTGAAATTTAGCATCAAATTGTAGAATAATGACCTCCACACGCATGTGTCAAAAAAAAATGTGATTTGGGTTGAGCTGTGTACACGTACTACTCAATGAGGAATAAAGTTGTACTTCGTGTAAAATTTTTTTCTTTATTAAATTTGCAAAGCGCTTTCGGCTGTTAGGCCATCATCAGTGCGTTACTCGTCAGGTATACATGGAAGTCCCTCAATATAAAATCGACAAAACATTGCACAACAATTATATAAACAGATATCACATTCGGTATAAAATGGGATACCGAATGTGATATCTGTTTATATAATTGTTGTGCAATGTTTTGTCGATTTTATATTGAGGGACTTCCATGTATACCTGACGAGTAACGCACTGATGATGGCCTAACAGCCGAAAGCGCTTTGCAAATATAATAAAGAAAAATTTTACACGAAGTACAACTTTATTCCTCATTAAAAAAAAAAATTATTTTTAAATTTTTTTGCTACAGTAATACTCGCACAGAATGAGCTAGGCAGTTGAAATTTTCAGAGTATGTTTGGGAGATAAATATCTCGGCTGAGTTTGTTATCGGGTAAAATAGGCCAGATTGTTTCGGAGTAACGAAAAAAAAAAACTTTTTTTTTTAACTTACAAATTTCAAATTGAACTTTTTTTAAGATGCAATTTCACCATAAAAATCGATTGATATCACTTTCAACTCTAACAAGCTAACACTGAGATATGATTTTTCGAAATTTAAATAATGAATCGTACTTTTATGTGTTCACAGAATGCTATAATTATTCTATCTATGAATCATTATAAGATCTGTGTTCATACTCGTACATGTCATCCTATTCTATAAGAGAGAGTCAAATTCAATCCAGCTATTTTAATTTGATTTCTTCCATTGTGCAGTTCTCATTCTCAGATTGCTCATTTAATCTTGATAAATAAACTATTATTTGATTTGATTTTCTTTTATGATGCAGTTATCATAAGAATCCATTGATATAATTCCCAACTCTGAGGAACCAATACTTTCGGAGATATAATTTGTCTGTTTGAACAAGAGCACCGAAAAGCTCCTGTCCCAGGGCTTGAACCAATATTTTTAATATATAGAGTGATTCAATAGGAAGGTTCATATGTATAATACATGCATAATGTGTAAGAGAAACACTGATAATTTCAGAGGTTTCTAATGTGTTTTCGTAAATAAACACATTTTTTGCGCTTACATTGCAAACAATGACTGAACCCTACGAGATAGATCAAAATCATGTAGTATGGTACACCTTAAAAAGGTCTACAAAAAAGTCTGCGATGGTATATGTCTATCTCTTAAGGATAACCCACAATAACCATTTTTATCCTTTACATTCTACGAGAAATAATGGCTTGATTACGAAGCGATTTAAAGCAATTGATCCTTATCCAATTAAGTACCTACCTTAAATGCATTGTGCATTTAATATTGATCAATATGGCCCTCTACAGCATGTAAGTCAAATGGATATTTTCGAAGATATTGCAGATTTAAAATGCAAGGACATAGCGGTTGCCGTGGTACCGACACATCTGTAGAGCGTGAGGCTCACATCAGCCAGGATAGATGTATTGATTCCCCGAAGTCCTCTGATACCATCGGATTTACTGATCCAATTTAAACGCCTACAATTTCCGGTAAAGATATATTTTGCAATGACCATTAATAAATCGCAGGATTCAACTTTCAACGCTACAGGCTTATATTTGAGCGTTGAATGTTTTTCACATGGCCAATTATATGTCGCTCTTTCAAGAGTAACCTCTAAAGAAAACATGTATGTATTGTCTAACAAAAATGCTGTGAACGTTGTATATAAAGAAATTCTGTAGTATATTTAGTATCAGCATTTCAACCGTGCGAAGCCGGGGCGGGCAGCTAGTTGTGTATAGTGTATACATCCAAAAGAATGGGTTCGGCTGATCTCAATTTGACAACCCCCGCGGGCATTGATGCGTTGATCGCAGTGAAATTGTTTTACAAACTGCCCTGCAGCCGGCAAATAACCCTAAAATCTCATTCCGACGTGATACCAAAAAGGATTAAGAAGGCAGGTCCATTGTTCGAATACCATTTAAAAGTCATAAATGACGGCTTGGGATTTCATAACCCTTTGTGGTCAATCGCTCAAAGCAATAGAAGAGGCGAATTCAAAGGATTCCGACTTGAAGCAAGAGTACTCAAATTTATTGAGTGAGTATCTTAATTTAAATGATTTTTAGGCTGGAAAAATCGAAAAATCCGAAAGAGGTTTGTTTTCTACTTCATCATGCTCTGGTTAAGAGTGACAGTAAAAGCACTAAATTACGAATGGCTTGCGACGGGATCTCGTTAAACGATTATCTCATGGTAGTTCCAAAAATTCAAGTTCTCAATTTTAACTCGCATTCGTTCGTATTCATTATCACTAAGCGCAGATATTGAGAAAATATAACGTCAAATTCGTGTATAATCTGAAGATGTGTGTTACCGAAAAATTCCATATCGTTACAAGCCCACGGATCCTATCGGGAAGCATATCATCAATTCAAAACTTAACCGTCTTTTTTCCATAAGAGGAAAATATAGCTCGATTTTCTCGGTTAATGACGCTAATCCTGTAGGTGCTAAACACAATATCCAAGAACTGCATAGGTCATTTAACCATTTTAACTTTCAAAATTAATGTAATGCTGCGAAAATTTCTTGGCACCGATTACCTGGGTACCCTCCCCCAAATAGCCCCATTTCGACAGAATTGGGAATGATCTGCTCCGGACGATGGGTGAGACTTTGCTAACATTCGAGCAATTGCAGACATTTGTAGTTGAAATTCAAGCGATATTGAATTCCCTACCTATTTCCCCCCTGTAATCTGATCCAAACGATCTTAATCCTCTAACACTTGGTCAATTCCTCATTGGTAGAGCTCTGACGTGCTCTCCACAGGAGGACTTTAACGCTACGGCTGCAAAATAGTTTTTCAACCTGGCAGCACAACATACAAAAATCCATTTTTTGCGCAGATAGTACAAAGAATATACACCAAGTCATCAGACCCGTAAGCCTATGGATATTTTTTGCAATTCCTCAGAACTTGGAGAAGAAGAGACAAGGTACACATCAGGAAGTGCTATACAGAACAGAAATCTGCAATAGGAAAACTCCATTCTGTCTTAGGGCATGTTGAACTCTCGAATGAAATCACTTAAGTTTCCTATCCTATCACTATATTTCATGAAGGTTTAACAGTGGCTACTAAATTCTTAAACTGGTGTATATCAAGTTGTGCAACAAGGTATTTAAATATCTTCTGTAGAACTGTAGGCTTATTTCTTGAGAATTTCGAAAAGTGGAGAATTCCATAGGTACGTCTGTTCGTTTAGAAGTTCTGCCGGGATAATCAGGTACTTTTATTCTTTTTGCGCGCGTGTTCCGCAAGGAACAGCGTGCTATCATTTCGTCACAATGTCTGTATTTTTCGATTTTTTTTGCGAAAATGGTCTCAAACGATTGGGTTTTACTCCCTGATGAAGAATTCCAGGTCAAATTCAATTCTGTCCGTCCGGCCCGGCCGTTAGCACGATAACTCTCGAACGGAGCAAGTTAGAGCGTTGAAATTTGCAGGGCATGTTTGGAGCATAAATATCTCGGAGAAGTTCGTTAATGGGCAAAATCCATCTAGCCGTTTCGGAGTTACGGCCATTTTTAGTTAAATCATTTTTCGAGAATATTTCCGAAAACGATCGCCCGATCTCTCTGAAATTCAGCATCATATTGTATAATCATGACGTTTATATGCCTGCGAAGTCTCATATTGATCAGATGGCTGTAAACTAGAAAAAAAAAAGTTAAATATTTGAAAATGAAATTGAAATTTTGTTTTCACTATAACTCGAAAAAAACTGATCCGATTGAGTTGAAGCTCGGTAGTTATATGCGAAGTACCAACGAAAATACTTATGCAGAATTTCGTGGGGGTAGCATGAGTAGAAAAAATTAAAATTTTTTTTAAATATTAGCGGAATATTTTGCTGGAAATTCCGAAACCAAATATCGGAATGAGTTCAGTTTTGGCACTTCGGTGACCAATAATGACCCCTTGGGGTGTGCAAAATTTCACTGCGGAAAGACCACTAGGAGCCTCAAAAAAAAATTTATAATTTTGAACTTCCAAACTGGACGAATTATATTTCATTTCGAATTCCTACATGGAATCTACAACATCTGGTGATTTCGTTCCGACGTATTTTTTGCGCGTTTATCTGAATGCATGCAATATGTACGAGGGCAACTGATTAAAATATGGACTACTTACTAGCATGGCAATTGAATTGATGCGTAAACGATGTGTGGAATTTTAAAATGGTTTTTCAAAATTTGTCTGAACGGTGAACGACTGGGGGTGTAACTGCCTCTTTTGGGCATTTTTTGTTATTCGCATAAGCAGACGAGAAATAATTTAACTGCTCGAGTTTTCTTCTGAGAAGATTGGGGTTTTGGGGTGGAGGATGCTATTCCTCCATAGAATCCTCCGGTGCCGGTCTGCGCATGCGTGGATTCAAGTGGCAAAAAAAATTTCAAAAATTTTTAAATTTTTTTTCCACGATAACTCGTAAAATACTGATCTGATTGAATAGAAACTCAGTAGTTAGATGCAAAAGACCAAAGCGAACACTTCAAAATTTCGTGAAGATCACGTGATATGAAAAAATTCAAAAAATCACTCTATTTTGCTTGAAATTCCGAAACCATTTATTTGAAATTCATGCTGCCTCCTTCAGGCATTTTTCGTTATGCGCATGCGCAGATGAGAAGTCATTTAACTGCTGTAGTTTTCGTCAGAAAGGATTGGGGTTTTGGGGTGGCGGATGCTATTACTCCATAGAATCCCCTGGAGGGGGTCTGCGCATGCTTGGATTAAAGATGCGATATCCCCCGAACCACAAGTGTTGGAGAATCAGAGTTTTTTGTAAGGTGTGTGATTTTGAGAGGACTTTTATCCACGAGTAAATTGCGCATGCGCAGAAGAGAAGTGACTGTTTTTGGGTTGGATGGGTTATATTGAGAGTGCTGACTCGATATTGTGAGGTTTTACAAGAATATTCATGGCAATTCAGTGCAAGGACAAGACAGTTTGGGAGATGTAGCGTTGTTTCCGAGTTGAAGTGTCCGTACCGTGGCCCTGGGGCTAATTTTAGAAATTGATGTTACCCCTTACAGGCATTTTTGGCGCTCTAGTTCCTCGGAACTGAGTGCTTATCAATTTGCCCAAATGTCTGTAATTTTCGAATATTTCGATGAAAATGGTCTTAAACGATTTGGTTCGACTCACTGATCAAGAATCCGTGGTCGAAATTCATTCTGTCCGGCCGGCCGGTCCGGCCGGTCCGGCCGGCCGGTCCGGCCGGCCGTAGGCACGATAACTCTCGAACGGAATGAGCTAGAGAGTTGAAATTTTCAGAGTAGGTTTGGGGGATAAATATCTCGGCTAAGTTCGTTATTGGGCAAAATCGGACAGATGGTTTCGGAGTAACAAAAAAAAAATTTTATTTTTTACGAAACAAATTCCAAATTAAATTTTTTTTAATAAAAAGTTTTATCATAAGAATCCACTCATATCATTTTTAACTCTAACAAGCTAATACTTTCGGAGATATGATTTTTTAAAATTTCAATGTAGATCGTATTTCACAGATTGATATAATTATTATTCTATGTATGAATTCTCATAATGTCAACTAAATCGATACAAGTTCTCGAAGTTCCGACCTCGGGAATTTTCCTTGCTAAAAGTCTGTCTGAGAAACGTCAAAATGAATCCGTTAGACGGGGTGCGGGAAATTTTTCGCAACGAAATGGCCGTTCTAGGCAGTTTTCGGGACTGAACGTTGACGAGAAGCGAAGATAAGGGTAAAAAACGGTCAAATAAACCTCCATGTGGCGATTTTATGTCGAAAAGTGAAAATTAAGAATATCTATCCGCGGTTAGTACCGACGTTTTATTCTAATACCGGAGATCGAGAGGATCCTTCGAGGAGTCCGATAGTGTAGATGTATAGATAGTGGATATCTCGGTTTCGGACGAGGGAAGGCGGGTTCGAAGCCCATCAAGGGAATTATACTTTTTCGTGTTTTTTTTTCAATTTTTATCGCAATATTAACTTCGAATAACGGTATATCTGCCGACTTTAAGTAAGGGTGTTTTCCTTTTTTTTTTCTGAGCATATATCGCTGAAAATAAACCATTACTATACGGGGTGTTCTTTTTTTCACGGCACAATTTGCCACGATTGAATTGATTCGTGCCACAAACAAACCGTTATCTAAATAGGAACCTTGGATGGATTCTTATAATGTATTTTTCGGAAATCTCTATACAGGGTGTTTTTCTTTTTTTTTCAATTTTTATCGCAATATTAACTTCGAATAACGGTATATCTGCCGACTTTAAGTAAGGGTGTTTTCCTTTTTTTTTTCTGAGCATATATCGCTGAAAATAAACCATTACTATACGGGGTGTTCTTTTTTTCACGGCACAATTTGCCACGATTGAATTGATTCGTGCCACAAACAAACCGTTATCTAAATAGGAACCTTGGATGGATTCTTATAATGTATTTTTCGGAAATCTCTATACAGGGTGTTTTTCTTTTAATGTCAATTGCAGATTGCTGTTTTTAACGCTATGAACATACCCTTTCATTTTTTCGTGTTGGAAAATATACTTTCGAGGCATACATCGTTGGAAATAAACCATTACTATACAGGGTGTTCATTTCCTCGCGGCATCGATTATTTTCAAATGCAAGCGTTTTAAGTAAAATGTCACTTCGAGATTTCTATCGCGAGGAGAATTCTCAACTTTGTAAAACCGTTGCGAAATGATAACCGCTGCTATACAGGGTGTCTTAAGAAATATGTCAACTCCGAAACTTTACGTGTATGTATTTCAGTGGAACCCAAGGCGGCTCAGATTCACAATTGGACCCTGTAGGGGGCGCTAAAATCGATGTATAGGAACTCGGAAACAGGCGGATCGATTTTGATGAAACTCTGTGATTTTCTTTCGGCGTATCTCTGATTCACAATAGCATCCTGTAGGGGCGCCCCGATCGATCTATAGGAAACGGCTCGAACGATTTCGATTAAACTTTGTGTGCGTATTTGAATGGGCCTCAGAGTCACAATAGGAACTCGGTAGATAGCACTGTGTTCGGTTTATAGACTCTCGAGAACGACCGGACCGATTTCGTTGAAACTTTCTGTGTGTGTGTGTCTGAGGAAGTCTCGGAAAAATGTAGATCTACCGGAAAATGTAGATCTATCGGAAAAATGTAAATCTACCGGAAAAATGTAGATCTGCCGGAAAAATGTAGATCTACCGGAAAAATGTAGGTCTACTGGCTAGGTAGATCTGCGGGCCCACTAGTTATTATTCTATCTATGAATTCTCATAATGTCAACTTGACAGAAGGGAATATTGTAACTTCAAAAATATTGGGGTTGAAATACTCGTATTTTAGCGATGCAACGGGGACCTCAACCGAAAATGTTTGAAAATATTACGTAAATATTGAAAGCATAATTCTGTAGTTTGGTGAACGTAGATCAGGAAATTTTTGATCGATTACAAGGTAATTTATTATTACTTATCTAATAAACCATTATTTGAATTGAATTTCCTTTATGATGCAGTGATATCATATGAATACATTGATATAATTCACAACTCTGAGAAACCAATACCAGATATAATTTGTCTGTTTGAACTAGAGCGCCAGAAAGCTCCTGTCCACAGGGCTTGTTTGTTATGCGCATGAGCAGACCTGATTTTGGCAGAGCTTGTTATTTTGAATTCATACATACTGAGTTTAGTGTCAAAAAAAAAGCACTGACGTGAAGTCAGTACTCTTTGGCACGCGTGTTCACGGTGGCTAATTTGAATTGAATGATGAGTACTTCAAGCTCAGTGGATAGAGCGAGCCGAAGATCTACCCAAAGGATAGTGGACACCATTCACTGTCGGTTCAAAAATCAACAGTGCTGTATCTAAGCTGCCATCAGGATATAGTAACAAAGTTGGGAAAGAGCACAACTGACTCTCCCTAGTCGCACAAGCTCCTAGAAGATTTGGGAGGGTCAGTATAATCCTAATCATGTTTATAGCACGCACGCAAAAGCAGATTGACTTAACAATGAAAGAAACAGTGTAAAAAGTCAATCTGCTTTGGCGCGCGTGCTATAAACATGATTAGGATTATACTGACCCTCCCAAATCTTCTAGGAGCTTGTGCGACTTAGGAGAGTCAGTTGTGTTCTTTCCCAACCTTGTTACTATATCCTGATGGCAGCTTAGATACAGCACTGTTGATTTTTGAACCGACAGTGAATGGTGTCCACTATCCTTTGGGTAGATCTTCGGGTCGCTCTATCCACTGAGCTTGAAGTACTCATCATTCAATTCAAATTAGCCACCGCGAACACGCGCGCCAAAGAGTACTGACTTCACGTCAGTGCTTTTTTTTTTTTTCAAATGAACTATCACAAAGTAACGGACTACTGTATCCATTATTTTTCATTAAAATTTCAACACTTGTTTCTTGATTTCCGTGCAAGAAAATAGCATAACTGAATCTTCTAACCAGTTTATATACGTGAAATATTTTCCATAGTAACAACAGATGAAAAATTTTCTTGAACAGTCGCCTAGTCTCTGAAATTGTTGAATTCACATAAAATCTTCTCAAATTCATTATTTTTCCCAAGAAAATTCACATTGTGAGAAATACGTAAATACTAAGGCTTCTAGGTAGAGAGGACAACGTTGCGTAGTTATCTGACAGGAAAATTAACCTAACTTAACATTTTCAAAATATACACGGTGAAATGTGTCAAAATTTCATGGCCAACCGGGAGACTTTATAAAAGTGAATGGAGTATATTGAATGCTTTCGACGACTGTGCTTCTCTGTTTACGTGATAACTGCACATTAAGGGTTAAAAATCCTCTTGCTACCATCACGTAGGACGGCTCAAAGCAGAATTAAAAGATGGGAGGTTTATTACCGTTAGAAAAATGTGTGTTTTACTTGATTTTTGATTTCTTGGCCAGAGATATTATCTACATAGATGTACTATGCTGATGATCCTCAGGTGTGTATCTCATTTTTGATTGAGGAGGACCGAGGTGAATCTCCTCGCCCTGTTCAGCATATCGTCTGCACATAATCTGTCGAAAATCCGGCCAAGTATGTTGTCATTCTTTTTGTTCCCAAAGCAAGGCGTAGACTGCTTGCACAGAATTCCTCTTGGCGGGTTTTCCCTTACCAGTTTTCGAGGAATCCAAGAACTAAGGATTGTGTTGACATTTCTGTATGTGTATTAGTCTATCAGACGGTATTCTGAGACAATATTTCCTAGCCATCATATATTGTATACATTGTATATTGATGTAGGATGTAACGTTGCACTGCGATCTTAAGATCTATTGTGTCCCCCGTCAGAGCTGTCGATGTCATCACCATCTACAGCTCACCCTCCAGTTCCAGAGTTCTGATGAACTCCAGTATCTAAGATGGCTTCAAGGAGGCTACGTCTTCGCTCCTGCAGATTTTTTGCCCAAAGCATTCCTTGCGTTGGTTTGAGATGGCGAGGCATTACGTTATCAGGTGATCAGGAGTTTCATCCTGCTTAGGGCTTCACACGAGACGAGAGTAGGCGAGAATAAAAAAAATCTCGTCTCGGTCTCGCCAATTCCCAAAATTGAGTCTCAGTCTCGTCTCGTTATACATTGTCTCGTCTCGTCTCGCTTAATGAGGAATAACGATAATAAATATTATAATATATAAACGAAATGGTAGATAACAATGAATAATTTTGTAAAGCTATATTTATTACGCTCTTATACACAAAGATTTGTACATGGACATAATTTTTTAAATTTTAAACACTGTTAATTTCATCTTCTAAATTACTCGATGACCAAGAATTCAAAGTTAATCACGCTTGCGTCACACACCGCCGTATTCACGAAGCATTGTTAAGTATTTGAATCGCCGTTAAGTCCTAACTGAGGTCCTCAGTTAAGGATAAATATGAATCGCAACCTCAGTTAACGTATTTAACGGTGGTGAAACAGGCCTGTTTTACCACCTTTACCCTTTATTATCCCCAATTTATCCTTAACTGAGATCCTCAGTTTGGACTTAACGGAGATTGAATGCTTTGTGAATACGGCGGACAATCTTTTAATGATGTAGGTGTTTTTGCTATGATCATACCTGCTGTGGAAAATAATCTTTCAACAGATGTAGCTATCAATAAATCATCGGCCATCTTGGAAAGTGTAGAAACTTTTTCATGCACTTTCCACCACTCTAAAATACAATTGTGATTCCTATTTACTCTTTTTAACCGCAGATGTTCTTCAAAGTCAGCTTTCCAATATTTCTAAGGTTGATGTTTTAAATATGCTATTGAAGTCGCTACATTCTTTAATAGAATTAGACAAATAGGTATCGTTTTCAATGAATACCTTCCCAGTAGGTGGATAATTGAGGGTGTTCTTGGCGTATTCCTCATAACACACTCCGAAACATTGAATAGCTTCATTTTTGGCGCTCTAGTTCCTCGGAACTGAGTGCTTATCAATTTGCCCAAATGTCTGTAATTTTCAAATTTTTCGATGAAAATGGTCTTAAACGATTTGGTTCGACTCACTGATCAAGAATCCGTGGTCGAAATTCATTCTGTCTGGCCGGTTGTTCCGGCCGGCCGGCCGTAGGCACGATAACTCTCGAACGGAATGAGCTAGAGAGTTGAAATTTTCAGAGTAGGTATGGGGGATGAATATCTCGGCTAAGTTCGTTATTGGGCAAAATCGGACAGATGGTTTCGGAGTAAAAAAAAAATTTTTTTTTTACAAAAAAAATTCCAAATTAAATTTTTTTTAATAAGCAGTTTCATCATAGGAATCCATTCATATCATCTTTAACTCTAACAAGCTAATACTTTCGGAGATATGATTTTTCAAAATTTCAATAATAAATCGTATTTCAACGTTGTCACAGAATGATATAATTCTATGTATGAATTGTCCTAATGTCAACTTATGTTCCTGTGACATTGAATTATCTAATCAATCGAAGAATTGTGAGTGAAGTGAGAAAAATCTCAGTTGTTCGCTCCGAAATTAGTTTTTCTCAGAAAAGTCTTACATTACGGAACATAAAGTTAGTAAGAGATCTGAGAGTAGTGAGACTGCTTTTCATCCATAGACATAGATATAACTCTCGAACGGAATGAGGTAGGTAGTTGAAATTTTCAGAGTAGATTAGGGAGATGAATATCTCGGTTAAGTTCGTTATTGGGCAAAATTGGCAGATTTAATTTGATTTCTTCCATGGTGCAGTTTTCATTCTCATGATTGCTCATTTAATCTTGATAAATAAACTATTATTTGAATTGAATTTCCTTTATGATGCGGTTATATCACATGAATCCATTGATATAATTCCCAACTCTGAGAAACCAATACTTTCGTAGATATAATTTGTCTGTTTGAACTAGAGCGCCAGAATGCTCCTGTCCACAGGGCTTGAACCCATTTTTCATTTCTTTACCAGTTTTATTATATGTACTTCCACAGATGTAGGTATACAATAATTGTTCACATCTTCACTACAAGAACCACAATAAAAAAACAGACAAATTATAACTCCGAAAGTATTGGATTCTCAGAGTTGGGAATTATATCAATGTATTCTTATGATAGAACTGCATCATAAAGGAAATTCAATTCAAATAATAGTTCATTTATCAAGATTAAATGAGCAATCTGAGAATGAGAACTGCACCATGGAAGAAATTGAATTAAATCTGGCCAATTTTGCCCAATAACGAACTTAACCGAGATATTCATCTCCCCAACCTACTCTGAAAATTTCAACTACCTAGCTCATTCCGTTCGAGAGTTATTGTAGAAAAACTTTTTTTAAATTTTGAAATTTTTTTTTGACACTTTGCGGTAATCTGGTCAATACAAAACTTCCCATGCGTATAAAGGTCATGATTCTACAATTTGATGCTAAATTTCAGATAGATCGAGTGATCGGTTTCGGAAATATTCATAAAAAATATTTTTACTAAAATCGGCCATAACTCCGAAACCGCTTGATGGATTTCTCCCATTAACTAGCTCGTCGGAGATATTTACGCTCCAAACCTACCTTGCAAATTTCAATCCGCTAACTCCTTTCGTTCGAGAGTTATCGTGCCTACGGCCGGCCGGCCGGCTTGCCGGACAGAATCGATTTCGACCTCTCTCAGTGAGTCGAACCAAATCGTTTAAGACCATTTTCTTCGAAAAATTCGAAAATTACAGACATTTGGGCAAATTTATAAGCACTCAGTTCCGAGGAACTAGAGCGACAACAAGTTTCGTATGACAATTGCCCAAAACAGGTTTAAAGTACCTACAAATAGTAGATTTTTCATAAAACATGTATCAAAGAAGAGTAATAATGAAAAATTACCTTGTAATTATCAAAAATTTCCTGATCTACGTTCACCAAATTTTCTCCTCTCTCGAACTGCAGAATTATGCTTTCAATATTTACATTCTATTTGCATTCTATGTCTATGGATGAAAAGCAGTCTCACTACTCACAGATCTCTTACTTCATGTTCCGTTCCGAAATGTAAGACTTTTCTGAGAAAAACTAATTTCGGAGCAAACAACTGAGATTTTTCTCACTTCGCTCACATTTCGGAATACACTTTATTCTCATAATTCTTCGATTGATTAGATAATTACATGTCTCAGGATAATAAGTTGACATTATGACAATTCATACATAGATTAATTATATCACTCTGTGAAATACGATTTTTCATTGAAATTTTGAAAAATCATATCTCCAAAAGTATTAGCTTGTTAGAGTTAAAAATGATATCATTGGATTCTTATGGTAAAACTGGTTATTGAAAAAATTTAATTTTGAATTTGTTCTGTAAAAAAAAAATTTTTTTTTGTTACTCCGAAACCATCTGTCCGATTTTGCCCAGTAACGAACTTAGCCGAGATATTTATCTCCCAAACCTACTCTGAAAATGTCAACTGTCTAGCTTATTCTGTTCGAGAGTTATCGTGCCTACGGCCGGCCGGCCGGACCGGCCGGCCGGATGGCCGGACAGAATGAATTTCGACCACGGATTCTTGATCAGTGAGTCGAACCAAATCGTTTAAGACCATTTTCATCGAAATATTCGAAAATTACAGACATTTGGGCAAATTGATAAGCACTCAGTTCCGAGGAACTAGAGCGCCAAAAACAATAAATTTCTCCAGATGTTCAAATAGAAACGAAATATTAAAAGCATTGGGATTAAGGGGCAATAAAAGTTGTCCGTTAAGTATTTAATTCCTAATGGGATCAGTTTTTATGGTTGTGAATTCTATTTTTTCTTGAAAAATAATTTCAATTATCGCAAGGTCTCCTAAGAGATCGAGTATTTCTAGAACGATCGATTTATAATATAGACAAAATATATTGGTAATTACAGTGTAAACTCTTCATATTCAATTTTTTTCTGTTGGTGTTAAAGGTCGAGTCGTATATAAGAAATGTTTACTGTATGTATCTGTAGTGAATAAGCCGATCTCACACGTAGAAAATTTCGAGCCAATGAAACCCTTTCAATAGTATACACGTTTATTACTCAGTAGTTTATACATATACTCAACCGAGAGTAAAAAATCAATCCTGAAAAAAACATATTCAAACCGAAGGATAGATATTTATGATAAGTGATATGCTACTATAAGAAGTTATAAGAACAGTTAACAAGTTGAAATAAAAATGTAAAAAAAAAATATTTCAATTTACAATAAAATATTTCACAGATAGTCAGAAGAGTCGATATTTTGTAAAATATATTGATCTCTATGTAGACCTTTACTACTTTTTAGAATGAAAATTTAATAAAATTAACGAGACCAAAAACGAGCCTCTCGGGTTGCACTGTGTGTGGTCTCGGTATCACCTATAATATTTTTCAAAACTCGTTCTCGAGATTCTTCTCGTCTCGTCTCGTTCTCGTCTTGGAAAAGCGAGACGATGAAAATCTCGCTGTCGTGTGAAGCCCTGGTCTCGTCTCGCTTTTCCGAGACGACAACGAGACGATACGAGAAAAATCTCGCTCTCGTGTGAAGCCCTAATCCTGCTCCCAACAGAATCTGCACTTGTCAGTATCTGCTAACCCTAATCTCATCATATGCTTCCTAAGGCCGCAATGCCCTATGAGGAAACCAGTGAGGAGGTGCAGCGTGTTCTTACTGAGGTCCAAGTATTACTTGGATCTGACTGTATCAAAGTTCCGGAGGAATTTCTTGGAGTGATATATACCGGGCAGAGATCTCCAGATTATTCCTCTTTCAGTTTCTTCTTTAATCCGAAATTCACTTTTGTAGGTGTATCTACCAACCCCACAGTAGGGTTCGGGCCAATAAAGGGGGTTTGTGCTCCTTTCTTGGCAAGTGTGTTGGCCTCCTCATTTCCCTAAATCCCCTCGTGACCAAGAACCCCGACCAAGGAAAGACTATTGTTCTTGCCTACTTCATTGCGTTTTTTCGGCACTATCAGAGTGGATTGCTATATCACATCTCTGATACACTGATCAACAATTGCTAGGGATCACTTATGAATTTCTCTTCATTTGTATTTTTTTCAAGTTATCTCGTGAATATCTGTACATTATATGTTCTCTAAGGAAAAATGTTTTGAGTTGATTATATCAAATTTTTCCTCACTTCATCGGCTCTTGTTCACAAAATCGATTATTATCTGTAGGCTGTTACATGTGGAGTGAAAAGCAATGTGGTATTTGTTATTAAATCTGTTTTTTTCTCTCGTTCAAACACATAAGGGGACAATAATTGAAGAAATGAGAATAATATTAGCTTATCAGTCATGCCGAGAAGACGTTTGGCTCCTGTGCAACTGGACCAAATCATACGGTGGATACAGGAAGGTTTGTCCCAGCGAGAAGTGTCCCGGCGGTTGAATGTTTCGCAAAGTGTCGTGAGTCGGGCTTGGAATAGGTTCATCCAAAACGACTCAGTAGCTTATGTTCATGGGGGAGGTCGGCAGCGCAGTACAACAGCTGCCCAAGATCGTCTTTTGGTCCTCAATGCTAGGAGAAATCCCACTTACCCGGCGTCGCGGCTCAATAGATCACTGAGAGTTGCAACAGGAGTTCTAATTTCGAACCAGACTGTAAGACGACGACTACATGTTCGTGGTTTGAGAGCACGTAGGAGGGTACAACATCCCCGTTTGAATAGGGAACACCGGGTTCATCGACGGCAATGGGCTGAGGAGCACCGCAATTGTACAGTTGAAGATTGGAGCCGATGTTTATTTACGGATGAGTCTAGATTTCGTTTGGTCAACTCCGATGGACGTATTCTTGCTTGGAGGGAAAGAGGTCGAAGGTATGCAGAACAGTTTATGGTACCCACAACAGCTTTTGGTGGAGGTTCTATATGTGTATGGGAAGGCATTTGTTTGAACCAACGCACAGAGTGGGTTGTTCTGCAGAACACCACAATGACCAGCCAGAGATATCACGATATGATTATTGAACCCATAATTGTTCCGTTTGCGGCTGCCTTGGGCGAGAATTTCATTTTAATTGACGATAATGCCCGTCCACACCGTAGTCGTCTGGTTAATGAAGCGCTAGAAACTCATGCTATTGATAGGATGGACTGG
Source organism: Halyzia sedecimguttata (assembly GCA_937662695.2). Classification (NCBI taxonomy): domain Eukaryota; kingdom Metazoa; phylum Arthropoda; class Insecta; order Coleoptera; family Coccinellidae; genus Halyzia; species Halyzia sedecimguttata. The sequence continues at coordinate 79,433,561 of OW569411.2, forward strand.
CCAGCTCGCTCTCCAGACATGAATTGCATCGAACATGTCTGGTCTGAGATGTCTAGACAATTGTCAACCTTAGAACAACCGATCAATAACCTGGAGGACCTCTCTAACGCTTTACGGGATATTTGGACGAATTTGCCCCAAAATTTTATAAATCGTTTGATTGAAAGTATGCCTCGTAGGGTAGAATGCTTGAGACGAGCTCGTGGGGGGCCAACTAGGTACAAGCTTAACCGAAACTTCAGCCTTCTTGTGGTGTCATCATAAAATTTTTATGTTATTCAAACACAGAATTTTGAGTGTTCCTAATAAAGTCTTTTTTTCTCTCCAACTTTCCATTTTTTCATTCTTTTCTCAAGTGAACCATATTATCAACTGAAAATACTCTGATATCTGACTAAATTTATAATCTTGGAGCGAATAATTCAGAAATAAATTTAGAAAAAGTAAGTGATCCCTATCAATTGTTGAGCAGTGTAGTTTCTTTCTGGGTTAATTTCCACGCATTGCAATTACTTCTGACTGAAAGATGCTCGGATACGAGCCTTTGGTGCCTGCCTCATATACTCCAGTGCCAGCTCCTGTAGTGCCTGCAGTGGTTTTTGAACCATCGTTGTACACTTTAATAGCATTTCTTTTAAGAACGTGGGTGGAGAGATTCCGGTCCCAGTCTTTCTTCCTACCGAGCATCGTAGTGAAGTTCTTTTCAATGCTCACTTTCTTGAACATTTCATCACTAGGAAAATTGGCTGATGAAATGTACCTGGTAAGAAAGAACCAGGCTTTCTGGTTTTTAATACTCTTATCACCTGTTGCTTTCCTAGATATTCTAAGAATGGCTTCATGGATGACCCATGAAGCCATCTGTCTATCACTAAATGGAGTGGTGTGAGTTTTGTGGTAATTTCAAGTGCCCTGGTGGGACAGGTTCCCATAGCTCCGGTGATACACACACGGGCCAGCCTTTGTACTTTGTCGAGGGTGCTCCTAGTGCTATTCTGGCTTGTTTTTGTGTACCAGACTACTGCCCCATACGTGATTATGGGTCTCACAATAATGAAGTACATCCATCGCAGTATCTTAGGAATGCAGCCCCAAGTCTTTCTGGATAGATTCCTGCACGCCATTAAAGCCTTAATTGATTTGCTAGCATTGATTTCAACATGCCTATTCCACAGAAGTTTACTATCTAGAGTTACCCTCAGATATGTAACTTCCGACTTCCATTCTATAATATCTCCGTTAAAAAAGAGATATCTCACAGCTGGAAGTTTTCTTCTCCGAGTAAACAGAATCAGTATGGTCTTGTCATCGGCATAGCCTATACTCCCGAAGCCGAGCAGTCTCTGTAGATCGCCCCGCCCTGTAAGCATGCTGACTTTTGTGAAGTGCAATGCTCTCCTAATTCTCCGTTCTTATGTAGTTGTCCACTAGCTTCTCCATCGTTTTTAGTAGAAATAATGTTAGACAAATGGGTCTGAAAGATCGAGGATCAGTCCCGTCCCCCTTCTCAATTTTTGGTATGAAAGTAACTTTTGCCCTACTCCATTTACTAGGTACTTGACAAAAGGCTAAACTGCTTCTCATGATTTTCAGCAGATGGGGAAGAATCTCTTCAATACCTTTCTGCAGGAGTGCTGGAAATATCCCATCCACTCCTGGTGACTTATACAGCTGAAAGGTGTTTATTGCCCATTCTAGCCGTTGCCTTGTGAATATCTTCTTAGCAATATCCCAATCCTCCTTGCGGGAGTTTTTGGTGTGATTTAATGCTGTTTCATTGCTCGTAACAGGTTCACTACCTGAAAAGTGAGTCTTGAGAAGAACGATCGATCGTTCTTCTTCCCCTTCCACGTATGACCCATCCGATTTCTTCAGCGACATTTTGGCTTTACTTTCCCTTTTTGCCATAACCTTTTTCAGTCTGGCCGAAGGCTCCCACTTCGGCCAGACTGGAAGTGATTTTTTCACAAAAGGCTTGAAAGTTGAGCCTCTTGGCCTTCCTAATCTCGTTGTTGTATTGAGTTAGCACCTCAGTGTAGCCCTGCCAGTTACCGTCTCTTTTGGCCCTGTTGAAGAGCCGGCGGACCTCCTTCCTGAGGTTTGACATGTTCTCATTTCAACAAGGTGGTTCCTTTTATGATTGAACCTTTGAAGTGGACAACTAGAATGAAAAGCCTCCATTATTGCCCCACTGACCTGTTCGATTTTTTGCTCCAGATCCAGAGGCCCATCTCCAGCGAAGTATGCAGATGCGAAGACAATGTCCCGGTCATATCTTGCCGACAAAGCTCAAGCTGCCTTGAATGCCTTGGCTTCATACACTTGCAAGTCCCTGCTTGTGAAGGACTGTCGAACTACACTGAACTGGGAAACACTGCAGGCTGCAGCTCATCTGGACTTCGGGCCACTCGGGTATAGAAGGTAGGGAGGGAGCTTACTCATTAGCTGCGCTAAGGGCCTCCACGGGGCTCATTGGACCAGGGGCATTTGGCCTGAGGCATCTCTTTCAAGGCAGCAGGTTGGAAGAACAACAGATGGTGGAACAACAGGTCCAGGAACTTATGAGGTGCATATCTGGTCTCAGACATGCAAGTTCAATAATTATTGGCTGTAAGAGCCAGAAAATGGCTCAAATTCTCCAGGTTAGACCTTAGAATTTTGACAGCTGTTACGAGTCACTGTGGCTGCAGAACACATCTACGCAAGTTGGGGTAGGTTGCGGACACTGAGTGCCGGCTGTGCCTGGAGAACGACGAGTCTACCGAGCACATCATGTGTTACCTTCCTGCTTGGATAGGATCAAATTTGAGGAACCAGGAGTCCACAAACTGAGACCAAGGTAACTGGAAAAGTTTTTACCCATCAGACCCAGATCCCTTATCAAAAAGCTTGAGATTGAGGGTGAAGTATAGATTTAGGTGTTATAGCCTCTCCCCTAATCGCAGATTAGATTAGAGGTGGTTGAGGTTCTACGGGACCCTACTAGCTCCTAGCAAAACTAAAATATGGATGTTAAGTGGGCGCCAGACACTCCAACTTCAGAAAAACTCGAATTATATTTTACAAATTTATTCAATCAACAGTCTAAAGATTGGCCAATGTGAAACATGCAATATAAATACTAAGTCAGACTGATCACAAATGAAATGCTTAAACTACTTATCTTGGAATCGTTTCAAATATAGTCACTATGGGCAACTTCACAATGAGTCAATCTAAGTGTCCAATCAGGTTCCCCAAATTAGCAACAGGAACTGGATATCACGTAACTCGAGACTGGTCTTCTTCGTCGATTGCTAGGTCCCTCTATCCAAACGAAATAATTCCAACCAGGTGGTTGTCCTGGGAAACAGCGTAGATATTCCTCCAACTGGATAACTCGAGGTACGTGCCTGACAGGTGGTTCTCAAAGCAGGATTATGAAACTTCCTTTGTATGGAAGCAATTCGAAGATAATCCAACAGCTACAGAATAAGGTAATAAAAAGGGTTCCTGCAAGATACATAATTCTTAGACTTCATCCTTGCAACTAACGTGCCCATTTCGAGTTCTAGTTCACAATTTAGATATAAAGACAATGTGATTCCTTCAAGTTACAAAGTGATCATAAAATTATTCCAGTTAAAAACTACAAAAACGACTGGAAAAACATCAATCCGGCTTTCTATTTTCACTAAATGATTCTGAAGGATGAATTAGTTCTTGAAAGAGAATAATGGATAATAATTGCCGGTAAAAACTAGAGCTCAAAATGGCCACGCGGTCAGATAACGGAAAGCAAAAAATACGATCATAATACAGCAAAAATATTATCGAAAAGTAAGCTGAAAGAATAATGAATTAATTACTGAATGTGCATCAGAACATGTCGTCAATTGAAAGCAAATTGGATTAAAACCTACCAGATTCAGAACCCTTCACTCAAGGAAAATGGCCACAACTCAAGATAACTAAAACTCCACGGCTGCCTAACAAAAATGATTTCCAGATCGTCGTCCTCGCTTCGACTAACCAACTAACGCTGGAGGGGGGCTCCAGCGGACCGCGCTGACGTTCAATTGACATCGACCACAGAATCGATCTCGGAGTAGATCTAACGCACTCAACAAGTCAGGGGCGTCCCAACCAATACAACCGGGGTACACAAAATGCAACCAAACTTTCAAATACAAACGGGATTCTCAAGAACCCGTTACACCCCCTCACCAAGAAGAGCGCAGGCCAGACGAAGCAGAAAACCACTTGCAAGGGAAGATGAAAAAAAACCGACAATATCAATACAGTAGTCAGATGTTCGACACTGGTCTAGAAGTTGCGCCAAGTGATTCAGTAGACAAGGCCTCGTTCATCTAGACAAACCAACTCACAACTCAGAGTGAAATCCCATTAAAAAACCCCAAACCCCAAAAAAATTGAAACCCTGCTCAGGTGCTGAAGGCCTGTCTCTGGGATACCACCGGTATCCGAGAGATTAGGGGTGGATGCCAATTTGACTCCACCCAGATGAACAAGGGGTCATGCCCAGCGGGAACGCAGTCGTTCACTAAAAATCAGTTTCACACAAAGAACTTCGTCTCTACTCAAATTGACCTCAACCAAGGATGTTAACGAATTGAAATTGATATCTGAAACCGAGGGAACCCAATTGTTCCAACTGTTTCAGACCCCCAGCAGTAAGGGAAAAAAGAAAAACTAAAAAGAGAAACTTGACAGCACCGGGAGGCACCAATGCGGTCAAGCGGGGGGCATGGAAGATTTTTGTTTTAGCGACAAAATCTCCAAAACGCTTCCATCACCCAAAGCCGGTTCCAGCGGCAGCGAGCGATGTCAAATCCGGGAAAAAAAGAAAAAAAAAACGTCAAATCCGTGTAGGCTATAAATTAGCGACATCGAGCGAAACATGGTCCGATCATTTCCAACTCCATCCTAAACAATAGACTGCACTCACGAGTCCCAAAATCGAAATAAAAAAAAATCTCAACTGACGACAAAATCCTCCCCTACGGTTCGAAGACAAATTCTCTTTCAAACTTAACAGGTAGACTTCAACGTCAAACCCACGAGCCGTCTTAAACCCTCAAAACAACAACCAGGCGAAAGAACATGACCAGACCATACTCCACCCATATCACCAATCAATGTTCATCCAATGAACCAAATTCGAGCCTAAAAACAGTCAAAATCAGGAAAAGTTCAATCCGGGCCTAAATAGAACAGGAACTCATCACAGGTGACACATGGGTAGTTCTCACGAAATGTTCCACTTTGGTGTTCATGACAGTTTTCTGCTACATAAAACTGGTTTAATCGTTTAATTCTCTATATTATATCCTTTTGAAATGTAACAATCACTATAAAGAATAAAGAATTGCAAAATTTCAAAAATTTTAATTTTCAACGCTAGTTTTCTTTCCAAAAGAATTGAAAACCTCACCTCCGTGACTGTTCCTCTTAGTTATCGCATTGTCCTAAACTTAAAATTATAGCTTTAATGGAATTCTGGCACAGCGTATTTCTAGTTCATTATCCACAATCAACTAATTAATGTTGACATGATAAAATCTCAAGAAAAAAATTATCGGTGTTCGAGTTATACTTACATTAGTCGATGTTCCTGCATTATCTATCACCTCCGTGAAGCGACATTGTAATTTGACTCTTTAATCGCAAGATGACGGTATCGTCATCGTGGACCGCCTGGAATATTGGCTGATGTGCAGGTAATACTGACCACTTGAGATTTGAACTTCAAAGTGTAACTTATTGGTTAAATTCTTACCCAAGTGATAAAGACGTGTATGGGAAATTTGGGATTCTCACCTCCGTGAAGATGAATTGTAAGGTAGGAGATTATTTTATTCAATTATTTGTTATCTGAATATACTTAATTACGAAAGTTATTTAATGAGTTAAAATATTGTTTTGAAGCCTTTTTCTTTAAATGAGATATTCTATAAAAAAGTAAAATTTCTCACCTCCGTGAATCTCACCTCCGTGAATATAGTAATTCACGGAGGTGAGGTACTCCTCACGGATGTGATAATAATATTCTGTTCCTCCTTTCAGAACATGAATTCTAACTTTATTAAAAAAAAAATAAGAAAAAAGTTACTGCATCTCATGAAGAACAGAAGAAAAAACAACGAAAATCTATGAGAACACTTCATGAAGCCCGAAAAAATGATCCTGAATTATACGAAGAAGAAAAACGTAAAGAACGAGGGCTATTATAAAAATAATAAATATTCTGGATATGTCCGAAAGAGAAAAATTGGTTCAAGCACTGACGTGAAGTCAGGAGCTTTTGCGCGTATGTTCCATTGTCCATCCTCCTGTATTGGACACTCTTAATCGAATTCACCATGGTGAATTCCATTGTTCGTTCTCCTGTATTGGACACTCTCTTAATCGAATTTACCATGGTGAATTCTATTGTCTGTTCTCCTGTATGAGACACTCTTAATCGAATTTACCATGGTGAATTCGATTAAGGCTGTCCAATACAGGAGAATAGACAATAGAATTCACCATGGTAAATTCGATTAAGAGTGTCCAATACAGGAGAATGGACAATAGAACATACGCGCAAAAGCTCCTGACTTCACGTCAGTGCTTGAAACAATTTTTTTTATATTAAGGATATATGAATTTTTTTTTTCATTTAAAATTTAACATCCGTGAATGCCGGTTTCATGAAAATCTCATTATTTCACAAAATACCAACGAAAGTGTGTAACCTTAGGCATAAGATTAATAAGAATTAATTTCTGGTTTAGGATATCTAAAAATAAATTCGATTATTGTTAATTTATTTTTTTTCAAACTAAAATGCGAAAGGGGAACATTTGGTGGGAATTACCCACATAGGTGCGACGCTTCAAGACCGGCATGATCATAGCAGTTGGAGGAAACAAAAATATACCGAAATATACGCAATCTTAAATTTCCGACTTCAAGGGAAAAACGTCGCAAAACGAACGAATGAAATACACGGACTCAAGTCCAGTAGTACTAAACGGTTACCAAAATAACAACTACATACCAATAGTTCCGATGCGTAGAGAGGAGAATATCTCCGAGAAGAAGAACGGCGAAAATTTTCTGAAGGGAAACAAATTCGAATTTACAAGAAATTCTCGTCCGAAGACTAAATTCCCAGTTTCATCATGCTAATCACCACCCTCCGACTCAGAAACATCAACCAAGTCAGGCTTCAGATCTTCATCACAAAACGACAATATGAACAATAAAATTAACAACAAACTAAAAACGATACATATCCACACTAAAATTACAGCTTGGAGGATTCCTCGACGAAAAGTTTCGTGAGCTTAATGATCCTATCTTTCTGGCTCACATAAGTAATTTGCTCGGTTATGGACATGCTTTCCATTCCCCCTAATTGACAGTTCATAATTCAATTCCCTGGATCTCAAAAATCTTACTTCCATCGTACTATATCAAATTTAACTTAACCGAACTATATCAAATAACACACCGTATGATACCCAGATGAGACAAGTTAGAGAAAACCGAATCGATGTCTGACCAGTCGGTTATCCGAAGTTCGAGTGTCAATTTTAGAAAGGTTTTGCTACGTTGGATAAAAAAATTTACACGTTGGGCGCCAATTGTATAGCCTCTCCCCTAATCGCAGATTAGATTAGAGGTGGTTGAGGTTCTACGGGACCCTACTAGCTCCTAGCAAAACTAAAATATGGATGTTAAGTGGGCGCCAGACACTCCAACTTCAGAAAAACTCGAATTATATTTTACAAATTTATTCAATCAACAGTCTAAAGATTGGCCAATGTGAAACATGCAATATAAATACTAAGTCAGACTGATCACAAATGAAATGCTTAAACTACTTATCTTGGAATCGTTTCAAATATAGTCACTATGGGCAACTTCACAATGAGTCAATCTAAGTGTCCAATCAGGTTCCCCAAATTAGCAACAGGAACTGGATATCACGTAACTCGAGACTGGTCTTCTTCGTCGATTGCTAGGTCCCTCTATCCAAACGAAATAATTCCAACCAGGTGGTTGTCCTGGGAAACAGCGTAGATATTCCTCCAACTGGATAACTCGAGGTACGTGCCTGACAGGTGGTTCTCAAAGCAGGATTATGAAACTTCCTTTGTATGGAAGCAATTCGAAGATAATCCAACAGCTACAGAATAAGGTAATAAAAAGGGTTCCTGCAAGATACATAATTCTTAGACTTCATCCTTGCAACTAACGTGCCCATTTCGAGTTCTAGTTCACAATTTAGATATAAAGACAATGTGATTCCTTCAAGTTACAAAGTGATCATAAAATTATTCCAGTTAAAAACTACAAAAACGACTGGAAAAACATCAATCCGGCTTTCTATTTTCACTAAATGATTCTGAAGGATGAATTAGTTCTTGAAAGAGAATAATGGATAATAATTGCCGGTAAAAACTAGAGCTCAAAATGGCCACGCGGTCAGATAACGGAAAGAAATAAATACGATCATAATACAGCAAAAATATTATCGAAAAGTAATCTGAAAGAATAATGAATTAATTACTAAATCAGAGCATCAGAACATGTCGTCAATTGAAAGCAAATTGGATTAAAACCTACCAGATTCAGAACCCTTCACTCAAGGAAAATGGCCACAACTCAAGATAACTAAAACTCCACGGCTGCCTAACAAAAATGATTTCCAGATCGTCGTCCTCGCTTCGACTAACCAACTAACGCTGGAGGGGGGCTCCAGCGGACCGCGCTGACGTTCAATTGACATCGACCACAGAATCGATCTCGGAGTAGATCTAACGCACTCAACAAGTCAGGGGCGTCCCAACCAATACAACCGGGGTACACAAAATGCAACCAAACTTTCAAATACAAACGGGATTCTCAAGAACCCGTTACAGTGTGCACCAATAGACCAGCAGTGGAATTGGGAGGTTGGAGAGCTTCCGAAATTTTTACCTTCTGCCTATGACCCATGAAATATTAAAAACGAATCTTCTCCATTACTTGGTTGGTTACTTACAGCGGATACACGTGTCGACACTGTCCCTTCGTAGTTTTTCCAACAATACTTTATTTATAGTCGATAGTAGATTTATAGTCGATTCATTATCTTTCGAGAAGCCGTTATCTTTATTGCTTTATCAAATGCTGCCAGTGGCAACAATTCGAATGCACACACGAAATATCTGCTAGGACACCAAAAACTGAATTGGCTACTCTTCTGTAATCGCTTGCGCTATGAATACATCATCGCATCTAATCGCTTTGACATTCTCAGTATCTATATATTTGATTTCAAGTGATGAAAATAGGATATTCGGCTATACTTTTCAATGTTATTAGTTGATGAAAACAAGAAATTTGGCAAAAAAAAAGTGACTATATTTTCCAATATTATCGATAAGGCAGCTGTTTAATAATTCTACATACAGCTGAAGGTTTGAAAAACTACGACTAGGTGGCAAATTTCGAGAATATACAAACCCAAATTATTATGAAGACTAAGAGAGATTTATGCTTCTTCACCCCTTAGGATTTGTTCCTAACACCACTTTAGGCGCAGAATTATTAATTTCTCATCTAACATGGAGATCTGACCAAAAATTCATTTTTGTTCCGAAAGAGTTTGAGCTCGGGACCTTTCGTTTTTTAAAATACTCCATACTCAATGACCTACAGGGTCTCATGATGAATACATAAAATACTTTAAACTTCCCTGGAACAGGCATTAAGTAGCAAAAGCACCAAGGAGAACTCATGAAACTCAGTGTTTCATTCTTCCCACAAAAACAATCCCTCATGTATCGCTTCATTCGTTTTCGTCATATTTGTTCTGGCGAGGTACGTTGTATGTGAGCCAGTATTCCGCAAATTTCAATTAGTTTGTAATACGAATGCATATCTGGAATGAGTTTAGTTGAAATGTGTTGGAACCCATTTGAATAATTAATAAATAATATATTCTCCCTATGCATATTCGCGAGTTTAACAGATAAATTCGAAATCTCGGTATGAAGCATTAGAGGTATATTTCACTCGGCAATTACTGGATTCTTAGGGATGTGTTCTCTTAAAATGAAAATCGTATGTTATATAACAGAAAATCATTCTACATGATATGGAATTCATATCGTGAATGCCTCCATTTAGTATCTAAAGGTATGCGGGGATTGTAGTGAATAATGAACAACCATTCCGTTTCGTGCACCATTTTGGTTTAAGGATTACTTTTCATATGAGATCATTCTCTGCTTATTCATACTTTTCATATATACAGTGTGGAAAAGCCAAATGGAACAAATTCATCATCTTGGTTAGGTACTGTACAGGGTGATTCACATCTTGGTCACCCCAATTTTCTCGGAAAGGTCGAATATTTTTCCATTTTGTACACGGCGTTTTGTACAAGTCAATGTTGACTAAAGATGGCTGGCGTCATGGCATCGTCAAATTTTTGTTTCCCAGGAACATACCTTTTTTATTATGCCAATCTAAAGTTGATACAATTCTAAATTGAAAATACCATTTTTTCCCATTTTAAAGCGATCTGCAATGTGTTTTAAGTTAATTCTATCCCGTTTCCATCCTTCAATCCTACCTTCAATCCCCTTCGAAAAACAGCTACAACTGCCGTATCTGATGCGTCGCTCACAATGGCAAGAGGAGCGTCGTCTTTGGGATGAGCTAAAACTTTTTTTTTCTTGGTCTCTTCAAAACTAAAAGCTGTTGAAGCTTCTGGTGTCCAGCTGAAGGTGGCTTCCCTTTTAGATTTAGAACCAGAAAATAGTTGAGAATTGCTTGTGTCTCCGATATCCGGGGTATGAAACATCGATCGAAGTTTACTATACCTAAGAATCAGCACCGATCTTTGGCTGTGGATGCTCGGAGATTGCAGTGACTCCATCTAGTTAGGGGTCGAGTTCCTTCTGCTGAGATAAGACACTCAAGGAATGTCAATTCGGTTTGGCCAAACACGCACTTCGTGGAGTTCAAAGTCATGGAGTTCTATTAAAATTTGGTGGAGATCATCCGAAGAAGTTCCAGGTGCTTTTCCTCAGAATCTGATGCAACACGTCAACATTGTAGCTGTAGCAGAAAGAAAGTAACTAATAATACCATATCGATGAATTATTGAAAAGCCTTTGCTGCCTTCCTCTGTCCAAACGTCATGAAGAGAAACTTGAATAGTCCAAAGGGCGTCGTGATTGTAGTCCTCAGCAACTGGAAACTGGTTGTAGGCTCGTACGAGATCTAATGTGGTGAAGATTTTTTTTTGTGCTGTGAGTGAAAGTCCTGGATATGTTGTCCTGATGTCGGTCTGGGATGGTGTGGGAATTCAGCGCATGATAGTCTCCAAATGGGCTCCAGATGCTTATGGACGGAGATATAGCGGGGATGACCAGGGACATTTCGACGGTCTAGTGATCCCCAGTTTGAGCTTTGCCTAGGATTCCTTTTTAGCAGCATTAGCTCTCTGGTGTAGGACTTCGTGGACTGGCTGCGATTGGTGGACCACCTGTTGTTTGGATGAAATGTGAGGTCCCGTGCTTGATGTGGGTTAGGTCACCGTTTAGTCTGGTGATGTTGGGAAACTCGGCCTCTAGGTCATGGTGCTTCGATGGGCAAGTGATGGTCTTGACCACGGGGATAGTACACTCGGTCAGCTCTCCTCAAGTAGTGAGTCGAGTGATTCCGTCCAGGAGTCCTTGGTTTCTCACGTCCACCAGCAGGTCTTAGTAGCTGACGAAGTCCACTCTAAAGATGTGCTCCAAGATCTCGGCTACAATAAATCTCCAAGCTTAAGCACCCCGCAATACCTGGTTCAGCGTAAGGTCCATGGTGCTATAGGTTGCGAGGGTGATTCCATTAGCTCTTGACCTCTTTCGTTTGCGTAGTATTGCACTGCGTGGAAACACTCATAGGTTGTGATCGGTGTCTATTAGGAACTGCATATTGGACTCCCAGTCGGCGATGAACAGGAAGCGTGTTGGTAGATTGGGGTCACTCGTCGCCATTAATGTCTATTACACCAGTTTCCCAACTTTAGTTGCATCGTTTTATGCACCTGTTCGAGCTGTTTCCAAACCCCTTATGATACCAGCAGATCCCATCTATCGTCTATCTGCTGCGGTCTGTTGCCTGGGATCAGGATCGTGATTATGGTTGGTGTCGTCCAGGAGAATCATTGAGTGCAGCTATTTCCGCCCGTAGTACTGGGATATCTTGGTTCAGCACCAGTTGTGCCATTTTGAGTTTCAACAATGGGTTCCATGGTTTAGGCTGAACTCGTCTATGGGATCTGTGGAACCGGCATTTGGGAAGCTTGGGCAATGTTGGCCGCGTGTGTTTATAGATCTTCTGGCAGGGGTCCTTCACAATCGTCAACGCCACTTGTAAGGGCCTCGGCTTTCTTCCCAACCATAGTGTCTTCTTCATTGCTCCGGGTACGTTGGTGACGGCAAGGTCCCTCAGGTGCCGCAGAAATTAGGACTGTTTTCGATATCCAAATTTTTCACGTTCCAGGAGGTGGCGGATTTTCTCGAGTCCCGCAGAGCTCAGACAGTATCTTCCCAATGACCATGAACGCTGTTTAGCGTTTTCAAAAATATTAATGAAAAATGGCGATACCGTTGTTAATAAATCAACAAGTCCAGAGCGTTCCTGCCAATCAGGTCATCATAAATGACTTCGTATAATAAATATACTTATGCATATATTTCACAAGTCAAATAGACCCCAGAGGGTTCATTGACTTGCCGAGAAAGCAAGAGCAGAAGCGTTTCTGGCTTCTTGGCCTTCATCATTACTCTGTAGCTTTCCCAACAAATTCAACTAAACTGACCCAGGTTAAGCCTCTCAGAGCCGGCTTGGTAGATCATTTTAATCACCCACGCCACCTATGAGACGAAACACGGAAATCAGCCTCTCCCCACCAGTGAATATTTGAAGCGTGAAATCATATGCCACCATTCACTCGATATTTAATCGAGAACGAGTCCCGCAGAGCTCAGACAGTATCTTCCCAATGGCCATGAACGCTGTTTAGCGTTTTCAAAAATAATAATGAAGAATGGCGATACCGTTGTTAATAAATCAACAAGTCCAGAGCGTTCCTGCCAATCGGGTCCTTCATAAGTATATAAGTATATTTATTATACGAAGCCATTAATGAAGGACCCGATTGGCAGGAACGCTCTGAACTTGTTGATTCATTAACAACGGTATCGCCATTCTTCATTATTATTTTTGAAAACGCTAAACAGCGTTCATGGCCATTGGGAAGATACTGTCTGAGCTCTGCGGGACTCGTTCTCGATTAAATATCGATTGAATGGTGGCATATGATTTCACGCTTCAAATAGTCACTGGTGGGGAGAGGCTGATTTCCATGTTTCGTCTCATAGGTGGCGTAGGCGATTAAAATGATCGACCAAGCCGGCTCTGAGAGGCTTAACCCGGGTCAGTTTAGTTGAATTTGTTGGGAAAGCTACAGAGTACTGATGAAGGCCAAGAAGTCAGAAACGCGTCTGCTCTTGCTTTCTCGGCAAGTCAATGAACCCTCTGGGGTCTATTTGACTTGTGGAATATATGCATAAGTATATTTATTATACGAAGCCATTTATGAAGGACTCGATTAGCAGGAACGCTCTGGACTTGTTGATTTATTAACAACGGTATCGCCATTTTTGGCGCGCTGTTCTGTGAACAGAATGCTTATCAATTTGCCCAAATGTCAAATGCGAAAAAAGGCATCCGTTCTGCCGTAGGCACGATTACGCTCGAACGCAATAAGCTAGAGAGTTGAAATTTTCAGAGTAGGTTTGGAGTTCAAATGCGCAGGCTAAGTTCGTTAATGAGTAACATTCACCGTGTGGTTTCAGAGTTATAGCCATCTGAAATTTTGTTTTGCCAATTACTCGAAGAATACAGATCTGATCGAATTAAAATGCGGCAGTTAGGTGAAAAATACTGACACTAAAACATATGCAAAATTATGTGAGGATCACGCTACTGGAAAATTAAAAAAAATATATAAAAAAAAATTCTGGATCTCAGGAACTATCAGTCAGATATCGTTGAAATTCTGCGAGAGCCTTCGAAACCTTATTTCTCATTGAAGTTCTGAATTTGAATTCGATCGGATCTATATTGGTGAAGATATCACGGAAATATCGAAATATTCCTACGATCTCAGTGTATTGGTCCACTGTTTTTATATTCGACCAAACAAATAATCAACAGTCTGTTTGATTTTTGACAAACGTCAAAAAAAGGATACAAGCTATAGAAGGATGTAATCATAAGGTGTTTGCATAGATCTTTATTATTACTGTTCTGTGATCGTATGTCTATATTCTATATGTTCAAGTTAATGTCATCATGTCTGACATGTGCCATGATAAAAAAATCAGTTTTGTAGATTTTTTGTAGATTATGAAATATAACATAACTTGGTATGAAATAAATATCGATTTCAAGATTCAAATATTCCTATATAACCTAACATGGCTGGATACACGGGGCCGACCCCCAGATTTCGATTTATAGGGACAATATGCTGCCACGGAATGGAAAATTTTGAAAACATCCTTCACACTTCATAGATTATTATTTAATAGCGATCGAACAGCACGAAGTTCAGGATCCAATAAAGTTGTCCATACTCAGAAACATTATTGGTACACAAGCTGCAAGAATTATGTCCACATTCGTGATCCCAGAGATAGAACTGAACAAAGATGAATATACTATGAAGTCTATTGAGAAATATGTCAACCCAAGAGTTAATGAGTGCTTTGAAAGGTATAATTACTTGAAAAAGGTGCAAAAAGAAAATGAACAATGTGAACATTTCCTTACTGAATGCAAGTATCTAGTACGAACATGTAATTATAATGAAACTGACTCAAATCAAACTGCAGAAGATAAAGCACTGAAAGACAAAATAGTTATAATAAGATCATCCTGTAACCAGAGAGGCATTACTGAGAGTTCCAAAATTGACAGTGGAGAAAGCAATTGAATTTTGCAGAACCAGCGAGCAGAGCAAGCAACGGAACTTGCAGTTCCAGAGCGAATTGAGGGCATTAAAGCTGCAGGGAAGTATAATAAACAAACGAAAAATTTCAAGTGTAGACAAGAAGGCCAGAAGAAGGAAAATTCAAATGAAGGCGATCTCAGTCGACACATGGTGCACGTGAATGCCCCGCACTTCGTAAAAAGTGTAGGAAGTGCGGTATGTTAAATCATATTACTATATCTTGTAATGTTAAAAATGTTAAGAATGTCGAGAAAGATGAAGGTAGTTCTGATGAACCAGATATTATTATATATATTATTAGGCGTAGGAAAGCATGGGATGAACTTATTCAATGATGAACGTAATAATTTCAATGTTGAATTAGATACAGGTGTGAACATTAGCATAATTCCTAGAGGAAAATATAATGAAATATAAACACAGATTTTAGTTCGTAAATCTAACTCATCTAAGGATTTGAAGTTACACAGGTCATCTTACAAATTCTTTTGTGTGACACCATTTGGTATTTATATATATTTGGTATTACCTTATGGTTTATCACAATCCCAGGACTTATTGAGGGAAATTTAGATTTTAGAGACCTTGTAATGAATTACAATAACACGGCTCTGATTAGTAGAATCACTAGTACAAATCTTACAAAGTATACACCTCGGAGATCTTTCACCAATAATAAGCTACAACCTCAAATTCAAAAAAATATTTAGTTTAAGAAAGAGGATCAAGTTGTAATAAAAACATCAAGTGATACACTCTGGGAAAAGGTTATTGTCTTGGGAAAGGCAAAAGAACCTAGTTCTTATCGGGTGAAAAAGCAAGTAAATGGTCAATTATTATGACGTAATACTCAACAGATAAAATTGTCATATACCAGACCCCGTAGTAATGAATATACATTAGAAACTGAATTAGACCCAAACCAATTATCACCAAATGATTGTAAGGAAAACAAGAGTAGAAATAGTTCGAACAAGACAAATTTTAGTAATGTTCTAAGTGAACCCGAGATAATGACTAGAAATAAAACAGCAATATAATCCGTTGTGGAACAATTTTAAAACTCCTGGGCGTTTAAACCTTTGAGGGGAAGGTGTTCAACATAATAATATAATAATAATTCTATGGTCTAACCTCAATGGACATATACCTATTGTACCTATATCGCATAGCATTGTTGTATCAGATTATTACGGTATGTAAGAATGACAGAGACATTTAATAAACATAAATTAAGTATATGTCTTTAAATATTAATCACCAAGTATCAAACAATGAACATATTGATTCTGGAACCAGTCTCGCAATTTACAAACAATGAGTGGAAAATAGTTAGCTATGCAAAAAAGTCTTTCTCATGAGAAATACTATCACTTTCTCATTTTGTTAAATTCTCAAACAAAGTATTCTGCATTTTTTCTGGAGCTAATCAGCTTTAGGCGAGTTCGGTATCTGGATGGGTGATAGCTCTGGGTATAAATTTGGACAGCGCGCCAAAGCTCCTGTCCACAGGGCTTGAACCCATTTTCATTATTATTTTTGAAAACGCTAAACAGCGTTCATGGCCATTGGGAAGATACTGTCTGAGCTCTGCGGGACTCGTTCTCGATTATATATCGAGTGAATGGTGGCATATGATTTCACGCTTCAAATATTCACTGGTGGGGAGAGGCTGATTTCCATGTTTCGTCTCATAGGTGGCGTGGGCGATTGAATTGATCGACAAAGCCGGCTCTGAGAGGATTAACCCGGGCCAGTTTAGCTGAATTTGTTGGGTAAGCTACAGAGTAGTGATGAAGGCCAAGAAGCCAGAAACGCGTCTGCTCTTGCTTTCTCGGCAAGTCAATGAACCCTCTGGGGTCTATTTGACTTGTGAAATATATGCATAAGTATATTTATTATACGAAGTCATTTATGAAGGACCCGATTGGCAGGAACGCTCTGGACTTGTTGATTTATTAACAACGGTATCGCCATTTTTCATTATTATTATTAGACCTGTTTACGCCACTGGATTTCGTTTGAAGATTACGTCGGGGTCAAAACTTTGACGGTTGTGTTTATTTGTTTGTATGTTTGTGTTAGAACGATACCGTTTGAATTAGTAGGCCGTGCTGCAACCTAGAGAGGCTTAATGCACCTCAGTCAGTCTCCTATTAGCTGACAAGGTCTCATGGTCGATCCTCGTCTGCTCATGTGGCTAGCCTACATAAGGTCTCTTAGTAGATCCCCTGCAGCTCAGGGTTACTTAACCGAGCTGAGTTCTGCACCACTGACATGGGTCGTCTCATGTAAAATCCCCACTGCCTTGTCGGTGTATATCCTACATTAGGTCCATTTTTCTAGCAAGTAGGATTAGGCCTTTGACTTGATTCCTCGCACGGTTTCTGGCACTCAGGCTCGTGTCGTCACCTCCATAGTGAGGTCTCTATTGTGTGTGGGATGGACAGTCTAATATGACATGTGAGGCAGTTTTGTCTGCCTTCCCAAATTTCTCATACAAACAGGGATTTCTCGGAGAATCCCCATGTTGTTCAGGTGCTTTTTCAGGGTACAGTGTCCGGTTAGTAGGCCAGTTACTGCCCTGAGCTTACTCCTACTCAATAGTATCACTTTTTTAGTTAGTGAGGGGCAGGGCTGCCCCATCATTAACTTACTATGCCGCTGACCCGAAGTTTTTTTCCAGCGCAAAGTGTGCTGTGCTATTTTTCTATGACCCTTTCATAACCGATTTGGTCACCCCTACTCCCGGCTCTGGCCCCAAGAGGGGGATAGCTGAACCCTCTCTAGTGAGTGTGTCAGCTTTTTCAGAGCTGCCTAACTGTCCGAGGGAATTCGTATGTTCCTATTGGAATAACCAATACGAATATTCTCCACGACACATGTCCAAGCAAAATTAAAATGCTCACATTGGGTGCGGACCCCATACACTCAAACTCCAGAGCGTCCGCTCATCACTAAACCATCCGTGAACCATGTTAGTTCAATCTGTGGTCTTTTCTTCCCGTCCGCAGGGAGCTTCCGCTCCAGCTTGAAAGAAGGATCGAATTTTTGGGTTACTACTCAAGTCGCTCACCATGTTCAGGATTGGGTGACTACTAAGTCCCCCAATGCCAGCCTGTCCTTGTGACCGTTGTATTCAGACACCGTTTAGCTGCAGCCAGCCTCGCTTCGACCCTCACCAGAAGGTGAAGGGGAGGGAGTCCCACGAGAATGACCATATCCTCAGTTGGACTACCTTTCATTGCTCCAGTAATACAAAGCAAGCCCAGTCTCTGAACTTTGTCCAGCTCTTTGTTTTGCCAATTGCCCTGCGAGCAATCGTGAGGGATTTTTATTCCTTGGGAACTGTTGCTGAGAGTTGTGCGTTCCAAGTTGATATCAAGCATTGATCAGCTTGATATCAAGCATAACGACCAGTTAGCATACCTCAGCTAGGTTTAGTTGCACACCCAAGAGTTTAGGAGCTTTAATTCCCTCCAAATTCCTTTCGATTGTGAACGGTATAATGTAATAATAATAATGTTACTAATAACAGTTTTTGAGAGGTTCCCACTGAGGCTGACACAGGCTTTGAATGTAAGTGTTAAATGAAGAGCACAATGAAGGACGGATTCGCCTTTATTTTGGACAAGAGGTTGGTATCTGAAAAGCTTCAACGAATTTGTTGAAATCGAGAGGTATTTATCGACAGCGTTATAAGTAGTCAAGTTTCTGGATTTTCAACAGATGGTCGTCTTTGGCACCGGGTCGAGCTAGGTCGTTCTTGCTTGAGTGTCGGGAACACTTGAAGGGTCACCGGGAGCAGCGAAACGTCTGAAGTTTTCTTGCTTGAGAGGGTGTGGCACAGTATCGCTGAATCGGAGAACAATGAGAGAATAGATTATGTTGGGAGTCGCAGGGCTACCTTTTATATTCAAATTTGGCGATTTGAATATCGAGCTTTCGCTTCACCCTATGTTTACGCCCCCTCACGTGGACTTCGGGGGAATTCTCCAAAATCCTGATCAACCTTCAAACTCCAATTCATTGAGATCAATAATACTGGCTGCATCGTGTATAGTTTGGCTTCGTCAGGTTCCTAAATGAAATTTGCTTGTATTTCAAATGAATTCAATGTAGTTTATTCACATGAAAGGTAAATATAGTTATTCAAGGTAAAGCTTTCTGATAAACTATGTTTTTTGTTTTGTTTTCCAGTTTAGCGTAAATGTACTAAGATGATAGCTTTCCAACACGCGAATACACGAAGTTGTTCATACGCGAATCACGGAAAATGCAAGTTAATTCCGCTAACTTACAATGTCTGGCCTTGTAATTTGTGTATGGCCATCATTAAGGCAAGACGAACGAGAAATTGGAGCCGCTCAAGTCCGTTGGGATCATCGGGATATGCGGAATCAAAAATTCCTGTCGTATTTTTGCAGGTATGTTCTGGGGAACATCGCGTGATCATTTTGCCCAAATGTCTGTAATTTTCGAATTTTTAGCCGAAAATGGTCTCAAACGATTGGGTTCGATTCCCTGATGAAGAATTCGAGGTCAAATTTGATTCTGTACATCTGGCCGACCGTCAGGCCGTTGCCACGATAACTTGAGAACGGAAACAGATAGCGACTTGAAATTTTCAGGGTAGGTGGCGCGTCCCAATATGACGGACAAGTTCGCTAATGGGTATATAATCGGCCCAACGGTTTCCGAGTGATAATGTTGTTTTAAACTAATACAAATCCGATCGGATTGATAATTGGTTAGTAGTTGTATAATAACCTAAGGACATCCGCAAAATTTTGTGAGAATCGTATCACTAGAAAATTTAAAAAAATTATCAAAAAATATTATTTATGTCACGATAACCTGAGAATGGAAAGAGATAGCGGCTTGAAATTTTCACGTTAGATTGAACATCTGAATGCGACATTTGAATTTTTTTATAGGTATAATCGGCCTAACGGTTTTAGATTTATACCCCTCTGAAATTTGGTTGTTATTTCCTCGATAACTCAAAAAATACAAAACCGATTGAATTCAAACATGGATATTAGTTGTATAATGCGGAATTTTGTGAGAATATTACTAGAAAATTTGAAAAAAATCATCGAAAATAATTGAAAAAATGTTTATATATCAGAAACTATTCGTCCGATATCGCTGAAATTTTGCGAGAGCCTTCAGAACGTAACTCTACTGCTAAGTTCCAAGTTTGAACATGATCGGATCTATATTGTTGGAGATCCGAGCTGCCTTGTGTGAGTTCAGCAGCTGGATGGGTAAATCGCTGAAATTTTGCGAGAACTTTCAAAACCATGAATGTCATGATGACAGAGAAAACTTTTTGCCAAATCGCATCTTCAACACCTGGAATCACCTTCCGCCTGTGGTAGTGAACAGTGACAGTGTCAATAACTTCAAAAACAATTTAGACCGCTTCAACCAATTCAGTTTGTAAAATTGTGCGCTGTAACTGCCTTATGTTTTTTATGTATTCTGAGCCCCATAGTTTTGTTTAACTTGGCTCTTATCTTCAATAAATAATAATAATAATAATAATATTAAATTATAACTTCAATTTTCGGTCCGATGTTTTCATAAAAAATCTCGGATATGATAGCCCTACATTATGGTCCTATAGCGGTCTTCAAACATCTGATGAAGTTCTGAATAATCATCGTATGGATTGGCCAGAACAGGTTTTGAAAGAGATCATCCTTAGGAGCGACAACATTTTCCTTTTTGGCGCTCTAGTTCCCCGGAACTGAGTGCTTATCAATTTGCCCAAATGTCTGTAATTTTCGAATTTTTCGATGAAAATGGTCTTAAACGATTTGGTTCGACTCACTGATCAAGAATCCGTGGTCGAAATTCATTCTGTCCGGCCGTCCGGCCCGTCCGGCCGGCCGGCCGCCGTAGGCACGATAACTCTCGAACGGAATGAGCTAGACAGTTGAAATTTTCAGAGTGAGTTTAGGAGATAAATATCTCGGCTAAGTTCGTTATTGGGCAAAATCGGACAGATGGTTTCGGAGTAACAAAAACAAAAATTCAAAATTGATTTTTTTCAATAGGCTGTTTTACCATAAGAATCCAATGATATTATTTTTAACTCTAACAAGCTAATACTTTCGGAGATATGATTTTTCAAAATTTCAATAATAAATCGTATTTCAACGTTGTCACCGAATGATATTATTCTATGTACATTGTCATAATGTCAAATGATGTTCCTGAGACATGACATTATCTAATCAATCGAAGAATTGTGAGTGAAGTGAGAAAAATCTCAGTTGTTTGCTCCGAAATTAGGTTTTTTCAGAAAATTCTTACATTTCGGAACGGAACATGAAGTAAGAGATCTGAGAGTAGTGAGACTGCTTTTCATCCATAGACATAGATATAACTCTCGAACGGAATGAGGTAGGTAGTTGAAATTTTTAGAGTAGTTTAGGGAGATGAATATCTCGGTTAAGTTCGTTATTGGGCAAAATTGGCCAGATTTAATTTGATTTCTTCCATGGTGCAGTTCTCATTCTCATGATTGCTCATTTAATCTTGATAAATAAACTATTATTTAAATTGAATTTCCTTTATGATGCAGTTCTATCATATCAATACATTGATATAATTCCCGACTCTGAGAAACCAATACTTTCGGAGATATAATTTGTCTGTTTGAACTAGAGCGCCAGAAAGCTCCTGTCCACAGTGCTTGAACCCATTTTTTAAATCAAATATTGAAGGGATTTCTATGAACAAGAGTGAATATCTTTGAAAACTTTTGAAAACTAGCGGAGGCAGTTCTTCTTCAAGAGATCCATGTGGCTACAGAGGAGTATAGTTGTGAGAGGGGACATTTGAAAGGTTTTGTATTATTTTTAAATTGTTTATTTCCTCCTCTTGTCTTTTCATTTTTGCGCGTATGTCCTGGGGAACATCGCGTTATCATTTTGCCCAATTGTCTGTAATTTTCGAATTTTTCGCCGAAAATGGTCTCTAACGATTGGGTTCGACTCCGTGATGAAGAATTCCAGGTCAAATTTGATTCTGTCCGGCCGGACGGTCGACAGTTGGCCGATATTTTGAGAATGGAACGAGACAGCTACTTGACATTTTCAGGGTAGGTGGCGCATCCCAATACGACGGACAATTTCGTTAATGGGTATAATCGACCCATTTCCGAGTAATAATTTTATTTTCTACCAATAAAAATCCGATCGAATTGAAACATGGTGATTAGTTGTAGAATACAAACCTCAGGACGTTTGTGAGAATCGTATCACTAGAAAATTAAAAAAAACTATATAGAAAAAAAATTGGTTCTAGCACTGAAGTATGAAGTCAGAAGCTTTTGCGCGTATGTTCCATTGTCCATTCTCCTGTATTGGTCACTCTCAATCGAATTTACCATGGTGAATTCTATTGTCTGTTCTCCTGTATTGGACACTCTTAATCGAATTTGCCTTGGTAAATTCGAATAAGAGTGACCAATACAGGAGAATGGACAATAGAACTTACGCGCAAAAGCTTCTGACTTCACGTCAGTGCTTGAACCAATTTCATTATTAATTTCATTATTTTTGAATGCCAGTTCCATTGCATAGTCGAAATGATGATGATTGAGGAAACTTCTAATTGCAGATTGTGAGGTGGTAGTCCAGCGAATTCAAACATTTTGTGGGCTGGTTGACTATGTCGTTCTGGTTGATAACTGTGTCTACTGACTGGAAGGGAAACAATTGTCCTGGAACTAAGTCAACTAATGTCATCTGCAATTTGATCTTGTTGTGTAAACACACGCATGCTTGTCGTCAATTAGAGTGTTCCCACGTAGTGCCACGACTTTATTGGGTTTGAGCCCGTGTTCAGTTCTTCAGCTACAGTTGGGGAATATCTGCAATTAGACGATATTCTCTCAAACGGGGCGGAACCAGGTATGTGCATTCGCCATTTTGCAACAACCAATCAAGAAATTTTCGATTTTTAGGCTGTTCCGTTGAGTTTTCTCTATTTTTGGTGTGCATGTTCTAGGCAATGTGTGATATCATTGTGCCCAAATGTATGTTATCCTCAAATCTTTTGCCGAAAATGATCTCAAACGACTATGTTCGACTGACTATTGGAGAATTCGAAGTTGAATTTGATATGGCCTATGGATTGCAATTCAAAAACACCGGACCGGAAATCAGGCAAATCCAGCATCATTTATCCTACACCAGATCGGTAGGTATCTTCAGTAATTTTTCTCACATCGAACGAGATATTAACGCTGAATGTTCTGGAACTTCGAATTCTCCCCACTCCTTAGTAGGCCTCACCGACTCTATTTCATCACTGCCCCTGTGTAGTGTCGAATTCGGCTCGTTCTTGATGATTATTTTTTGACAATACAGCCAACAAGTGTGGAAGCTGAAAGAGATTTTTCTGCCGCAGGCTATATTTGTAGCATAAGGAGTCGACTGACAGAAGACTCAAAAAACACCATTTGTTATTGGCGCTCTTGTTTAAGATCATATTTCCAAAATCAAAATTGACAAGTAACGCTCATTGGGAAAAATAATTTATTTTTATATTGTGCAATACAGCAGATAGATTCACAAAACCATGATCTCAATTCCATAGTGCTTTATTCATTTGATATGGAACTGGAATTGTAAACTCGTAGTCTTATTAGAATTTTGTTATTAATTTAATATTTTGTTACTGTGAAATCTAGAAGTGTAAGACTGAGAAACTCATTTTGGTATTTAAATTTTATTTGTTCATCATTACTTTAGAAATAAAGTTCATGTTGTTCAAATGTTTTTCAATCAACTACTTTAAGGAGAAAATCACATTGGATTTTCTCACTTGTTCATTCTGGACAGAAAAGAGAAAATAATCTTGATTTGATCAATCTGGCCGGATCTGGCCAGATTCTAGGACACCCGGTAAAATCCGGTCGGATGAAAATCACGCCGGATTGCAAATTCCTCCGGTCACGATAACTTTCGAAAAGAAAGAGATAGTGACTTGCAACGTTCAAAGTAGGTGGCGGTTCCGAATACGACGGTTAAGTTCGTTAATGGGCATAACGGCCCAACAGTTTACAAGTACTTATTATGTTTTCAAACAATACAGATTTGATCGAATCGAAACATGGTAACTAGTTGTAGAATATCAACACAAAGACGTATCTGAACGTGAGGGTAGTATAACTAGGAAATTTTTAAAAATTGTTGAAAAAAATACTGTCGCAGAAACTATCCGTCCGATATCGCTGAAATTTTCTGAGAACCTTTAAAACCTAACTCTACGGCCATGTTTCGAATTCGAACATCATCAGATCTCCACAATATTGTTGGAGATATTGAAACAATAATGGAAGCCGAGCAGTCTTGTGTGATTTCAGAAGCTGGATGGGTGACCGTTGGCATGCTAACTTTCGAACGGAAAGAGATAGCTACTGAAAAATTTCAGGGTAAGCTGCGCATCTAAATGCGACATTTGAGTTCGGTAATAGTCATAATCGGCCAAATGGTTTTGGATTTATACCCTATACCCATCTGAAACAATGTCGTTATTTCCTCAATAGCTCAAATAATACGAATCCGATCTAATTGAAACATGAGAACTAGGTGAACAATGCTGACAAGCAATTTTTTGCGAAACCTCTAGAAATAAAAAAAAATATATTTTCAGGGTGGTTGCGTATCCAAATAGAACAGTTAGGTTCGTTGTTGGGCACAATCACCCTAACGGTTCTGGCGTTATATCAATCTAAAATCTTTTGTTTATTTTCTCGATAACTCAAAATATACAACTTCGATCCAACTAAAACTCGGTAATTACCACTGGAATGCAAATGCGCTAATTTTGACGAAATTTCTTGAATATATTATCACTAGGAAAACATTTTTTTTTCGATAGGTAATTTTATATTTTAGAAACTAGACAATGGAACGTGCGCACAGAAGCTTCTGACTTCTCGATTATTTCATTTCCACCCCTCCATTCATTTAAACGAAAAAAACAGATATTCAAATTGGCCAAGCCGTTTTTGAGTTATAGGAAGACAGCGGACAGCAAGTGATTTTTATGACGTCACTCTGACAGATTCGCCGAATGCTCAATGTTATTGCGTAAGTATTGGTTTCTCAGAGTTGGGAATGATATCAACTGATTTGTATGATAGAACTGCATCATAAAATAAATTAAATTAAAAAAAGTGTCATTTAAAAATACAAGGGTGCCAAAAATTATTAATCCGAAACTATCAGATCGATTCTATCAATATCGAACTTATCCGAGACATTCATTCCTCAAATCTACTCTGAACATTATATTATATCAATTGAAACTTCCAATATTCCAGTTTTGTTTTTACTGCAGATAATATTCTGAACCCAATTTGATTAACTTACCAAAGTACATATTTTCATCATAATATAGATTATCCAAGGGCATTATACTATCACCCAAAAATTATAAATTCCTATAATCCTCATTAGTCTACGATAGATGAGGTTATTTAATTGGGCGTTGTGCATTTAGTCATACTTTATTTTCTAGAACAGTGGCCTAGCTCATTCCGTTCGAGAGTTATCGTGTTAACAGGCGGACGGGCTGGCCAGACAGAAACTATTTTGAATACGGATTCTTGATCAGTGAGTAGAACCAAATCGTTTAAGACCATTTTCATCAAAAAATTCGAAAATTACAGACATTTTGAGCAAATTTGGGCACTCTGTTCCGAGGAACAAGACAGCCGAAAAACAAATATATTTCTCGAAGCAAGTTCATTCTAAGCTTGTTGATACAATTATGAATAATATTCTCTCAATTCGGAATGCACGAAAGTATTGAATATATTGCTGACTGATACAACAGTGATGACCGTCCACCGGCGCTTGTAAGAAATCCTTGACTTGAGTATCAGGTTATTTTCATTCATGTTAATGAATGCTTAGATACATGTCACATAATATCTCACCATTTTTTTCAAAATAATTTTGGTTCTAGAGGGTGAATTATTTTCATAACTGTTCACGACATTCGTGAATTTTAAAATGAAAATTTTATACAAAAAAACAGGCTTATATGATTACTATTGTCGAGTTCATAATAAAATAGATAGAAGATTCCGATGGATTTTCAAAATGAAAATATTATCATATAAGTATTGAGAAATTATCAGGCAATGGATGTGAAATTGTAAGATTATCAATAATTTCTGATTCCATATTGGGAAGAGGTACAATATAGTAAATGGTTGAAATTTCATCCCATCCTCGTCGCCATTTATAAAATTACTCTCTAAAATCGTTTTTTAAGAAATCAAATATATTTTTAAGTTTTGTCTAAGCTGGTTGATACAATAATGAATTCGGAATGCGGAAAGGTATGGAATATAATGCTGACTGATAAAAAAGTGATGACTGGCGCCCCTAAGAAAGCCTTGACTTGAGTATGAGGGTATTTACATCTATGTTAAAGAATGCTCAGATACATACACATGACAATAGGTGGAGCTATTATACCTTTAGTGGATAATGGCAAAAGCCTCGGATTGACTGTGGATAACAAGTTGAGGTTCAGGAATCATTTGTATTTTAAATAAATAAATAAATAAATAAATAAATAAATAAATAAATAAACAAACAAGATACAATCAGCATACTCCGCCATCAAACTAATCTATGCACAAAGGCAATCTCTAGATATCAAGACAAAAAAAAACTTTTATGCGATTCCCTTGTACTGTCTCATTTCGATCACTGTGATAGTGTCTACGGTCCATGTTTGGACAGTGTTGATAAAAGGCGTATACAGATGGTACAGAATTCTTGCCTGCGTATGATTTTCAGCATCAGAAGGGGTCAGAGAGTGTCTCACAAGCTTAAGGATTGTAACTGGCTCAACATGTACAATCGAAGACAATTACATATGGCATGATTCTTCTTTAAAATTATTAAATTCAAGTCCCCAGGTTACTAACATGATAGAATAAGGTACCGAACAGATGTACATAATCTAAATATCCACCCTAAGGTCTTACTTACCATTCCATCTCATAGAAAAGAAGTATACAAGAGATCTTTCTCTTAAAATATCGCGGTTGTTATGAATGATGTATTGAGGCTGAGTTTTTTTATGTAAGCGTGAGCCCGAGTGCGTTCAAGAGAATATTTAAAACACATGTGTTTGAAACTCAAAATTGATGAATATACAATCTAGTAATATCCTTTCCATCCCTCCCCCTTTTTTTCATTATTTTTGTTTTTGATCTCTATTTACTTTAACCACAAATTCTTCGCTATATCGCTCAACTTCCTCTAGTAAATTATGGCATTGATGGTAGAGCAGACCCTTGGCCAGTCCTCGGTATCTGAACCAAATGCCAATTGTTCATCTGTGATTTTTGTTAAAAGTTTTGTTTTGTACATGAACATTTTAGATGAATAATAAACTGATTTATTATTATTATTATATCGCATAATAATATCCATAAAATTCAGTAGTGTATTTCAAATCATTGAAATATATTGATCGTCAAATTAATGAGCGAGCTAGAACTTCTGATGTGACTGCTTTCATTTTCCGATACTCCTCAATAACCTACCATCGCATAATATGTTGATCATTGTACCAAGGCACTATAATTTCCTGGTTTTTGCGTATGGTCAATCTTAACTGCTTCCAAACAATATCCTGAAGGATTTGTGGTTCAATTGATTTTGCTTGTTTATAACTGATTCAATAATATATCAGCAGAATATGCATTGATGGAGCTATTTTTTCTTGTAAATTTTTCAGTTTTTAGCACAGTGAATACTCGGTACAGTGAATGGAATACGGAGGTATTGCCCCAAGAAGGATTTACGGCACCCAATTTATTTCAGCAGGGACGTGGTCTTAAATTCCGTTCTGTTCGAAAAACATCGCGATATTCTCACTGGAATTCCGTACAACACAGAATATTCGTTGACCTATTTCTTTTCCTCGCGAAATTAGATGGAATATTTATATACCGCGAGCGTCAAAAGTATGGAATAAGGGTTTTATTGTCTGCCCTTTCAGGAATATCGAAAAATGGTTTGATGGGTGAAAGTAATTTATTTTTTACGGTACACCCAACTAACAATTTTATAATTTATGATATTTGTGAAAACGTTTTCAACCAAAATGTAACAAAACATTCTTTTTTTCTGATCGAACCAATATTGAGCTATATCGCCTTAGTTACCATGTGTCATAACATACTCATATTTCCCAAGGGAAATATGAAACGTCAGTTCATATTTCCCTAGGGAAATATGAAACGTCAAATCATATTTCTTTCAAAACGTCAAATCATATTTTATTTCTTTATTTAGTAACAAAATGGAAACTGCAATTGTTGAAATTTCCACTAATAGTATTTCCACCAGAAACAAAGGAAGAAGAAATATCTTGTTCATAATTATTCGTCGACGAGACTACAGTTTTCTTGAGAACATTCCGTGCGGACGCAACGCCGAATACTCCCTCACCAAACGAGCAGCACCCAGATCTTCTTCATCAATTATAGTGAATATTCTGTTTACATCATTCTTAGTCTTTGAGACTTTGATTATGATTACCGACCCACGATCTTCGATATCTGAAGATAGCATATTCACCAACTCTTGTGTTCTGCAGGCGCCAAAGATCTCCATTATTAAAACAACCTTCAAAATTATGAATGTAAAAATCTTATCAACAGAGGAAATCAAAATGAAACTTTTACCTTATACATCAAAAAAACGTCATTAGGAGCATCACTCAAGAATGTCTAGAGCTGCTTTTTTAGGAACGTATCCTTTATTTTTGTTCTCAACAAATGCTTCGACTTCATCGAATAATTTGTTTTTTCCTTCAAATGCAGCATAGATCTTAACATCGATAGTTTCGGCCATAACGTGTTTGGAGAATATTTCTGCGACTGGGGATCGAATGAATTTATCATACATCAAGAATAACAAGAATCAGAGCAACATACCAAATCTTGGAAATATGCTAACAAAATATTATCGCTCACACCGTCCACCAAATTTTTTCTTTTCCACTCCTGAAAGCATTCGTACTCTTTACTGTAGGCAGCTTGAGATTTGGCCGGAACCAAAGATTCCCGGGCCTTTGCCGCTTGAGTTTTGACGTAGTTCGACATTTTTTCAACAATTTTATTTTTGACAAGACGTCAAAATGAAACCAGTCAACCAAGATTCTCAGAAACATGGCCCATAGCAACGTTAAAAATTTGATTATTACAAAAATATACAATCTAATAATAATTTCTCCATATCAGATTGTTTCAATCAGAAAAAAACTATTGATTACACCACGGGAAATATGAATACATTTCCCTCGGTTGTCTATACATCCCTCGGGCTCCGCCCTCGGGATGTAACTTTGACAACCTCGGGAAATATACTATTCATATTTCCCTAGTTGTAATAATAGCTATAGTCCCCGAAGTGTTTTCAATACATTTATACAACACATATTAACCCAAAATTGGCACATTTTATAAATCTATTCATAAACATTACAAGAACTGTTTTATTATAAGGTTATAAGGTTTTTTGGTTAATTTGCAGTTTAACGCCCCCTTACCGATTTTCAAAATATTCTGTATATGAACTGACGCTTCATATTTCCCTAGGGAAATATGAGTGTGTTATGACACATGCTAACTAAGGCGATATAGCTCAATATTGGTTCGATCAGAAAAAAATATTATTTTTAACAGACAAACACGATCGAAGCATGGAATAATGTGCTCACAACGTCGAAGATTTCATTGTTTTTGACAAGTCAGCAACATACGCCATCAGTATATTCTCAGAAAAGGATACACTGTTGTTTTTTCTGCAAAAATCCATGGAGCGTTGGTACGCAAGTTCATACTTCTCTCTGGATTTCGCCGGAAGTAAATTAAGTGAAGCCGCCCACTAGTTTAGGAGGCGTGCAAGGTAACAAATAATCACTATCAGTGTTCATGTTTATTAATTCTTTTTTAATTCCTTATAAAATATATCGAATCAAACAAAACCAGCTTGACAATTTTACTACTTTTGTCATAGCAAAGTAATTTCCATGGTTACCACTTCTATATTCAATATAAACATAGAGAAACCTATGTAAACTTAACTTGATTACATCTTGAATGAAATATTTCTTAATTAATTTTTTAAATGTAAATCAACGATCGAAGAAAAAATAATATGTATAATTCGTGGGAAAAGCATATTCCTAAACTCCTGTGTTACCAGACTCGTCGCTACGCTCCTCGTCTGGTAATTATCACAGTCGTTTGGGAATATTATGCTTTTCCCACTCATTATACAATATACTATTGTAGCCAAAACAGGTCTCCTCGAAATGAAATTATATTTTCGTTTTCGTCAAGTATTTCAATGATTCTCGTAAACGTAGCACCTCATATCTAAAAAATACATACTTTTGAATACGGAAATTCAAAAGAAGAAATAACAGGTAAGTTGAAGGTAACTTATCAATAAGTCAATATCTTAAACACAAACATGATTGTGGTGATAATTTCGCACCTACGAGAAAATTGTCTTGAATAGTGGTCTAATGTTTCCTGAACGTTTATATATGTAATTCCAATTTAAAAAACAACAACATATTATTATTGAACCTTCAATTGTTGATTCACTTCGAAGTAATAAAGTTGTGCATATGATATTGTGCTTTTAGCTAGAAACCTTATATGCATTTGTTTCATTTGATCCAAAGTAATCATATAACATTATTAGAAACGTTCAAGATCATGCAGCCAGTTGAGATTGAGAAAGGAATGAAACAACTCATAATGATACCTTCAGATTGAGAAAAGAATAGTCAGCTGCTTTTGGATGATATTGTCATGGAAATTCAATACTGAAAAATAGTTATGAAGTGGTTACCGAAACGAAAATTTACTTATGGCAAAACTGTAACTAAAAGTACTTCTATATAACCGTCTCATGAATTTATACCAAGGTTTAGACGACATACCTTTTGAAGAGTTTTTTAATATATTTACAATAAAACCATGAATATCCCCAAAATTAATGAAAATACCATTAAACACCAATTCAGTTTTATAAGCAGAACTGTTATATAACTTAGTTATGAATATCTTAACAAATAGAACAGTTTTATATCATATTTCATTGTAATTGTAAAATAATATGAAAAAATGGGTTCAAGCCCTGTGGACAGGAGCTCTCTGGCGCTCTAGTTCAAACAGACAAATTATATCTCCGAAAGTATTGGTTTCTCAGAGTTGGGAATTATATCAATGTATTCATATGATAGAACTGCATCCTAAAGGAAATTCAATTCAAATAATAGTTTATTTATCAAGATTAAATGAGCAATCATGAGAATGAGAACTGCACCATGGAAGAAATCAAATTAAATCTGGCCAATTTTGCCCAATAACGAACTTAACCGAGATATTCATCTCCCTAAACTACTCTGAAAATTTCAACTACCTACCTCATTCCGTTCGAGAGTTATATCTATGTCTATGGATGAAAAGCAGTCTCACTACTCTCAGATCTCTTACTTCATGTTCAGTTCCGAAATGTAAGAATTTTCTGAGAAAAACTAATTTCGGAGCAAACAACTGAGATTTTTCTCACTTCGCTCACAATTCTTCGATTGATTAGATAATGTCTCAGGAACATCATTTGATATTATGACAATTCATAGAATAATATCATTCTGTGACAACGTTGAAATACGATTCATTATTGAAATTTTGAAAAATTATATCTCCGAAAGTATTAGCTTGTTAGAGTTAAAAATGATATGAATGGATTTTTATGTTAAAACTTCTTATTAAAAAAAATTTAATTTGGAATTTGTTTCGTAAAAAAAAAATTTTTTTTCTGTTACTCCGAAACCATCTGTCCGATTTTGCCCAATAACGAACTTAGCCGAGATATTTATCCCCCAAACCTACTCTGAAAATTTCAATTCTCTAGCTCATTCCGTTCGAGAGTTATCGTGTCTACGGCCGGCCGGACCGGCTGGCCGGACCGGTCGGACAGAATGATTTTCGACCACGGATTCTTGATCAGTGAGTCGAACCAAATCGTTTAAGACCATTTTCATCGAAATATTCGAAAATTACAGACATTTGGGCAAATTGATAAGCACTCAGTTCCGAGGAAAAAATCGCCAAAAATCCAATTTGTAATTTGTATCTAATAATTCTGATTTATATACGTGTTCACGATGAATTTATGAAGTATTTGAATTATCTATAACAGAATAAAGTTTAAGTAGCTTTGAAATGATACATTGATTTTTTGGAAGCACTAATATGAAATATCGATGGTTTAAAGCACAGATATTGTATTTCTACACTTTGATAATTTTAGGGTAAAGTGATATTTTGAACGTAGGAAGACAGATTTACCGACGTATTCACAAAGCATTCAATCTCCGTTAAGTCCTAACTCTCCTAACTGAGGTTCTCAGTTAAGGATAAGTTTGAATCGCATTCTCAGTTAACGTGAAAATTAACGTAAAACAGGTCTGTTTCACCACCGTTAAATACGTTAACTGAGGTTGCGATTCATATTTATCCTTAACTGAGGACCTCAGTTAGGAGTTAACGGAGATTGAATGCTTCGAGAATACGGCGGATAGAGTCTGTGCAAAAATTGAATGCCCCGAATAAAAAGAAGTATGACTTACTTAATATATCGGCTCTATATCGGTCTCCTTACGTTAAAAATATCACTCTATGCTAACATTGGCAGAAAGTGGACATATAATATCTGTGCTTTAAGCCATCGATATAGTCGCGAATCATTGGAGTCATTAGAATACATCATCATTCTTGACATGGATACCAGATGATCGGAGCTCCCACTCATTCAACTCGGGAAGTTGATCGAGCTCTAACACAGAATTTTGAGTATAGCTGGTTTGGCCGCAATAGCTTTGCGTTGGCCACCAAGGTTGCCCGATTTAACGCCACTTGATTTTTTTCTCTGAGGTCATATTAAGATAAGAATACGGTGTATAATAGGCTAGTTCAAACCAGAGAAAAATTGGAAGAACGCGTCAGGATAGCATTCCGTCTATTGAATACAGGCCAAGGCTTGAACAGATGCTGTTTAGACAAGGACAACTCGATTTTTGCAAGAAAATGGAGGCCATTTGGGGCATTCGTAACATCTTTATTCGTTTATCAGTTTATTTATTTAGCTTATCATTGAATCAGTCAATTAATCGTTTAATTACTTCTTGTTAAAACATTATGTTGAACCTAAGCAGCTTTCACTCTTCCATATGGCAAGAATTACGATTTATTTGGAAGTACTCGTATATGATTATTTCCAAACGAATTATCAACTTTTATAAACATTCTTAATAACCTGTAAACCATGGCAGATAGATATAGTGAATGCTATTTATGACTGATGCGTTATATAATATTTGCAAATTTGGAACTTGGCTTTAGAATTAGGTTTTGAAGGCTCTAGCAAAATTTCAGCAATATCAGACGGATAGTTTCCGACATTAGTATAGGATATTTTTTAATAATTTTTTGAAAATTTTCTAGTGATACGATCCCCACGAAATTTCGCATAAATCTTTGTCTGCATTCCATTACTAGTTACCAAGTTTCAATCCGGTCGCATGTGTATTGTTTTAAAACAAAATTTGTACTCGGAAACCGATTGGCTGATTATGCCTATTAACGAACTTAACTGGCGCACATGGATGAGCAACCTACCCAGTGAATTTCAAGTCGCTATCTCTATCTTTTTCCGTTCAAAAATTATCGTGGCAACGGCCAGACAGAATCGAATTTGACCTCGAATTCTTCATCAGTGTGTCGAACCTGACCGACCATTTTCGGCAAAAATTCGAAAATTTTAAACATTCAGGCAAAATGATAGCAAGCTGTTCTCTGGAACATTCCCGTACATGTAGGTTGTGAAAAAAGATTGTTAGAGTGACCACGGGTGAATGATTTATGTTTCCCTCTTTCACGGTTGAATAAATCCCGCTGTTGTGTCGTGCAAACAAGTCCCGGATTCCACCATATTTTCAGGTTACTGAACTAATTTAGATGCTAATCCGAAGATTTTGCGTCGTTCAACTTGTTGACGTTTTCCAGCGTGGAATCACGTCCTCATGATTATTTTTTGATTGACTTCAAATTGGTCTGGAAAATCCGCTTTTGTGAAAGTGGTGATACGAATTTCAAAGGAACTTCATTTACTTCGAGGAGACGGAAAAAAATTGAGAAAAGTACTGACGTGAAGTCATGAGCTTTTGCGCGCATGTTCCATTGTCTATTCCCGCCTCATAGGAAGTCTGCACGGAAGAAAATCATAATTTACATTCAAGTATACATATAGTCTTGATGAAATATTCTTAAAGCAAGCTTTTACATACCTGAGTTGAAACTATCTACCTTGAAAGTAGAAAATACTGCTTTTATTCTGAGAAGACACATATACCTATTCACCAAGATTACGATACATTTTATTGAACATGTTATATTCTCAATACAACAAGATCACCTCAATGAAAGCAAGAACCGCTATTGAGTTCTATTGAAAATAATTTAGTATTCTCTAAAGAAAATGCAAGACTTGAGCCAAAATTATTTAAAGTTATCGTAGCCTAATTTTGACATTGAATTACAATAAACACTATTTTATAGCTAGAATATTAATTCTTAATTGTAGGAAATATTCTACTGATGACAGTGTTTCAATAATTATATTGAGAATAGCTCTCATGGTTGAAATATAAGAGATCTCATATGAATTCAGGTACAACTCCACCCAAGAACAGGCTATTCTTATTCGAAATAATAATGCGCATTCTAGTCTCAATACTATCGAATATCGATTGAGCAAATCCACATATCTGCACCGGGTGGAAAGGTTGGCGGCGGACATTTTGGACGCGGATCCAAAGAGAGCATGCATGATCACGATCGGCAACAACTAGTGATTTTATAAGTTTATATATGTAATAATGAATATGAAGAATATTTTAAACGAATGATCGGAATTTGCTGAGTTAATTTAAGTATTCAACAGTGAGTACTTATAATATACTTTGTATAATTTCATTGGAACCCACAATTTCATTTTTAGGAACCTGATTGCACCGAACTGTTCTGCAACTTTTTGCTTGGAACTTGGCACATCGCAGCAAGAAAGATAATAATCCGTTTTACCAAAATGCTGAGCAAAATATTGTGCAAATGAATAAATGACATATCCCCTTACAAATTCTGCAAAGGGAAAAATGGTGATGTTGTTTTGTGCATTCCCTACTTACTTTTGTACCGATTCTATTTTTCGGAATGAATGACATTCAAATGGTATAGAGTGTCAAGTGGTACATCATTGAATAGAATTCTTTTTGTTAATGTCCTTCCAACTATCTGAATTTTTTTTTGACAACGTGATATTTGACCTCCTATATTTGAAAAAGTTAATTTTCACTCCAGCGTCATCTACTTAGTATCATAATGATATTTTTTTCAAAAATTAGTATTGGGTATTTACTCAAACTAGTCCCATATATGTGCATCGCAACCTTAGGCAAAGGTTCCAACAATGATAGCTTTAAATACTAAGCTTTTATTTTTTCAATATTGCGACGCTCAGATATGGGACTAGTTTTAATAAATACTGAATGCTATTTTTTGAAATAGATAACATTTTGATAATAAGTTGATGACGCTGGAGAGAAAATTAATTTCAAATTTTCAAATATGGGAGGTCAAGCATCACGTCGTCAAAAAAAATTCAGATAGTTGGAAGGACAACAAAAAGAATTATTTTCTACACTCCACATTATTTGAGTGTTTTTCATTTCAAAGGGAAATAAATTGAAGAACACTTCAAAATTGATATGAGTTTCACTATACTCGGAGGAATAGTATAGATGATTTTCAAACAATTTTAAGAATAATAGATATTGATTTGATTAGAAATATTCTCATTTCAAGTTTATAAC
This sequence comes from Halyzia sedecimguttata, assembly GCA_937662695.2. Classification (NCBI taxonomy): domain Eukaryota; kingdom Metazoa; phylum Arthropoda; class Insecta; order Coleoptera; family Coccinellidae; genus Halyzia; species Halyzia sedecimguttata. The sequence continues at coordinate 79,469,625 of OW569411.2, forward strand.
TTGTTACTCTGCATTAAGGAAATAGTTGCTCAGAGAATAACTATACTTGTTCGGAAACTAAGAAAGTTTTGCTAAAAGACAGTTCTATATTCATTTCAAGTAGGCTTATTCTTAGTTGAAGTTATGCTATACGTTAAAATTAGTGTTATTATACTATTTTCAAGTTTGTTTTTCTTTATTGGAAGTAAGCTGAACTGATAGGTATAAGAATAATGTGCATATTGAATTGAGTCAAGGTATCATTGCGGATATATGAGTCTACCAGAGCTTTCAATCAAGACTAATAACCTTGCTCGCAGTGACCTTTTTTTTTGTGTATCGAACTGAAATTCGGTACTCGATTGTAAAATGGTGGCTTGAAGTTATGTGCGGAATTTGAACTGATTCTGAATGATAGTTTCTAAAATATAACATTTTTGAAGAAAACATCATATAAGAAATTAAATTCGAATAATAGTTTATTTATCAAGATTAAATGAGCAATCTACAATGATTTAACCTTGTGAAATGGGTTGTTGCAACTTACACTCGTTGCATATTGCATAGTTTTCACAACTAGAAATATCGAAAGTATGATATAAATGTCTAGAGCAAGGCAGGAGACAATCATAGCAGATTGCCCATTTATTTCTGATATTTGAATAGGTATATGCTGACGAAAAAATTATTCTAAGAGTTAATTTCATTTGTTTGAATTATTAAATATGTATTCTATATTTTTGTTTTTCTTTATTTGACAACTTATTTCATTATAAAGACAAAATACATTAATAAAATATAATCCTCTTTCCATAATTCAATAGTTCATACCACTAACACATTCATTCTGTATTATGAATCTTAACTTCAGAAGAAATATTTGATACACATGTAGATCAATATTTTAGCATTTTTTTGCTAGCAACATTATGAAAGTACTGTATATGGGAACATGTCCCACTACTTAAGAAAGTAGAAGATAATATTAACAGTAATTTCTTTCGATTATTCCATTATGTTTGTCTTTCCTTTTGCATTCCTAAACTACATCATTAAAATGATCCAATTCTAAATCTTCTGAAACATCATTCCCAATATTTATACATAAATTGTTCAATATGCAACAAGTCAATATTATTTTTGGTATCAAAACATTCTTGTATATATTCACAAATTTGGAACCTTGTTTTCCAACCCAGAATATTTTCAAAGTACGATTTATAAACAGATAAAAAATAAAGTTATGTAAATTCAGCCTCGGTACTGAGCACTGACTGCCGCGTTCGGAGACGGTGATCGAGAACGTGATTCTTTATAAGATCTATTTGATCCAGGGTTACACCATATACAACATTTATTCAGTCTATGGCCTATAGATAGCATATATCTTAGACATATTATATTAGCGGCAGGTTTCACGAAGATACGTTCAGTTCACAAAGCTTTTCGATTATATCAAAACCCGAGAATCTTAGATCAGAAAACCTGGATCAAAACTGTCGAATAATTGAAATAATCTGACAAGTGACAGCCTTGTATACATACATCAACCATTATTATACTGTGACAGGGGCAGGCACAGAAATCTTATAATTATTAGAATATTAGGTTAGTCACAGCCTATGTCTATGACTTTTATAATGATGAATAACCTGCTTTAAGTTGTTTGAATTGCAGGTGGATTTGCACAATTCAGAACAAGCTGAAATTTTAAACTAATCAATAATGAAGAAATTAATATTACATTACTGGATATTATTCCATTATACCTTATCAACTTATCCCGTTTTAAGATGGTGATAAAACTAATCAATTCGGAAACAAGGTAAACTGAATTGAAATGCTAAAAAATAAAATATTATGTCAGATGAGGAGGTTACTAGCTATACCTCTTTCCATTAGAGTCAACTTTGAGGTCAATACTCAGTCTATGCCTTTATTTGAGCACAATCATCTGTGATTCTAGTCCAGATCCGGATTGATAAAAGCAGCAAAATTTCTGGAATGTTTATCATATTTTATGACATTTAATGAAGGGTATCTCGAAAATGGTACGTTTTAGGAGAAATGATGAAGAATAGTTTAATTTTCTAAAATGATTGAGTATTCTTAAAATGACACAAGATAACCTTCAGCTGCATTCATAATCCTATTTTCTCATAGTTTTTAGAATCAGCGAATTTTTAACTAGAAAACCATTAGAATTAGAAAAAAAATGTTAATTGGAGATATGGAAAACTTCATAGCAAACTTCATTCTATTGTGATCAAGCCTGTCAAAGTTACAAAAGGAAAACTGTTTTTTTCTTCCAAATTTCAATAGCCTGTAATTTTTTTCCTGTGCCGAATTTGGAAAAATGTTAAATGAAAAAAGTGTTTCATTTGATTACAGGAATCTATCGTTAAAATTAATGAACAAACTCAAAGACTCACCCTGTATATATTCTTTTTAATTGAGAGCTTTGTACGTGTTAGCAGAGGTTGGTGTAACGGGGTACCATCCAATTTGACGTATTATACAAGAGCTTAGGAAAAAACTTCGTCCAAAAAACCCTATCTCGTGGCCGTGCATATGACTTATTAACAGATTAAATTGGTTATTGGAATTCTTGTTCTGAATAGGAACCACGCAAGAAATAAATGGCATTTCGAGCACCGACTGTGGTGATACGAATGAAAATTAACGAGGTTGACGTTTACTCAAGCGTGGAACACACTTCTTTCCTCGGATAACAACCTTCGTTGGATATTCGAGGATATTAGAGCAGAATTAATGGCTCATCATTGAACCCAAAAGAACGAAGCTCTTAAACGTTTTGCGAATGGCTTGAGGATCAGAAGGGATGAACTTCGCATTAAGAGTTTTATCTAACTACAATTTTATTACGGACACGATTGAGTCCATTTTTCTTGCGTGTTAAATTGACCATCATCATTCAAGAATAACAGTATCCGTCAAGTCCGGATAAAACCCTCGCATCTTGGTGTTTTTATCTGAATCACCAAAATGCACATTCTATTAGGTCGAATTCATCAGCTTTTATTGGACGAATCTTTATGTTTTCCTTGTCAAACATCATGGATCCGGATGTGCCAGAATTAGCCAGAAGAGTTTCGGAGATATTTTCATTTGAAATTTTTTATCGCAATATATACAAAACTACATAAGTTGAACATTAGTACTTTGGCGGAGTACAACGATTTCAAGACATACAAAATTTCATGACAATGGTAACTGTGATATATTTTAATTCATTTGATATTAAGATAAGGAATCCAGCAATAACACACATGTGCAACATGAATGAGAATAAGATCAGTCTTAAATAAATAACTAATGAGTAACGTTGTTCTGAGTGAAATAATTCAACTACCTAAATCCAATTGATAAATTTATTATCAACTTCAAGTGAAGTTAATTTATAATTAAATATCCTTGAATTAGTGTATGGATATATAACAATTTGTCGATGAGTTTTGAAAAAGTGATTGAGAAAATGGCGCAGCAAGGACAAATACGTGAATTTGATATAAATTCCAATGACTGGATAATTTTTTTGAGACGATTGGAAAATTACTTCATCGCTAGTGAGATCGAAGTTGTAAAGAAGAAAACAATACTTCTAAATTCTCTAACAGAAGAATCGTATAAATTGATGTTCAATTTATGTTTGCCGGAACTGCCAGAAAATCTGAACAATTAATTCAAATATTTAGTGATCATTTCAAAGAAACGGAATCCATGTTCGCCGACAGATACAAATTTTATGGTGCCACAAAGTCACCACATGAAAGTGTCGCAGAATGGGCAGCACCTGTGCAAAGTTTAGTTTCAAATTGTGAATTTACAGCCAATATATTAGACATGGTGCTCCGAGATAAATTTATTGTGAGTTTCGGAAAAAGTGATGTGCAACACAGACTTTTCGAAGAAAAGAAAACTTGTATATTTGCCGATTTGCTATAAAAATCGCTTCAACCAAAATGACCAAAAGTTGGCAAAACTCGACCAGCTTTAACTTCCAGTTTTAGCGGAAATCACCATTTTTGAACAAAAACGTCGATTATCTCGGAAAATTAAAATTTTTTGTTTTAAATGCTTTAAGTAAACTTGTTTGAAATTACAATTTAGATAAAGATGCAAAAATCCAGGTCGGAAAACCATGAAAAATATTATTTCTTGTTTTGCTAATAACTCTTTCAAAAATTGAATAATTACATAACGGCTTTTTTTGTCTAGACAGCATTAGTGTCAGCATGAATTTGACTGTATTGTATTGTAAATTATTCAACTGATCCTCCTAGGTCTTCCCAAGGAAGCCCCTCATAAGCTCTCGAGAGCTTGAGCGAGTAAGGAGAACCAGTTGTGTATTGTAACTGGAATATTCTGTTTAAACTTGGTTTTTCGACATTTGTTCGAATTTTCCTTTCCATTCTGGTGCAAAGATGCTTCTATTCGCATTTTCACCATTAAAATCTTTCAATGTCACATTCAGTTCACTTCTGAAAATGCAAATTATGCTGCAAAATGTCAAGATATAACTAAATTTTGGATTGAAATATAATTTTGTAAATATCCATCGTTAGTTCAATTTCAACACTAGTTAATTTCTTATATGATCACAGATTAGTGAAAATTCGAATAAATGTCCAAAAACCAAGTTCAAACAACATTTTCTAGTTACAATCATATTCATGTTGACTCTAATAGTCACCAAAAAACAATTCCTTAGGTAAATATACATTTTTTTTAGGATTGTTAAGAAATGAATGTTCATGGTTTTATGATCTAAATTTTTGAACATTGATCTAAATCGTCATTTCAAATCAGTTTACTTAGATCATTTCATACGAAAAGTTTGAATTTTCCGAGATAATCAACATTTTTATTTAAAAATGGCGATTTTCGCTCAAACTGGAGGTCACAGTTGGCCAAGTTTTATATCATTTTGAATCACTTTTGAAGCACCAACTTTTTGTAGAAAATAAAATCCGTAAATATTAATAGAAAAGAAAAATTTCTCTTGGTGCGAAACTGCTGAGAAGCACTGTATAGAGGTTATGAAATTTCAAATAAAAAATGGGTTCAAGCCCTGTGGACAACAGACAAATTATATCTTCGAAAGTATTGGTTTCTCAGAGTTGGGAATTATATCAATGTATTCATATGATAGATATGCATCATAAAGGAAATTCAATTCAAATAATAGTTTATTTATCAAGATTAAATGAGCAATCTGATAATGAAAACTGCACCATGGAAGAAATCAAATTAAATCTGGCCAATTTTGCCCAATAACGATCTTAGCCGAGATATTGATCTCCCTAACCTACTCTGAAAATTTCAACTACCTAGCTCATTCCGTTCGAGAGTTATTGTAGAAAAACTTTTTTTGAATTTTAAAATTTTTTTTTGACACTTTGCGTTCACCTGGTCAAAACAAAACTTCACATGCGTATAAAGGTCATGATTTTACAATTTGATGCTAAATTTCAGATAGATCGAGGGATCGGTTTCAGAAATATTCATAAAAAATGTTTTTATTAAAATTGGCCATAACTCCAAAACCGCTTGATGAATTTCGCCCATTAATGAACTCGTCCGAGATATTTACGCTCCAAACTCACCTTGCAAATTTCAATCCTCTAACTCCTTTCGTTCGAGAGTTATCATGCCTAAAGCCGACCGGCCGGCCAGACAGAATCGATATCGACCTCGGATTCTTGATCAGTGAGTCGAAACAAATCGTTTGAGACCATTTTCAGCCAAAAATTCGAAAATTTGGGTAAATTGATAAGCACTCTGTTCCGAGGAACTAGAGCGCCAAAAAAACAAGTTTCGTATGACAATTGCCCAAAACAGGTTTAAAGTACCTACAAATAGTAGATATTCCATAAAACATGTATGAAAGAAGAGAAGTAATAATGAAAAATTACCTTGTAATCGATCAAAAATTTCCTGATCTACGTTCACCAAATTTTCTCCTCTCTCGAACTACAGAATTATGCTTTCAATATTTACGTAATATTTTCAAACATTTTTGGGTGAGGTCCCCGTTGCATCGCCAAAATACGAGTATTTCAACACCAACATAGTATTTTTGAAGTTATAATATTCCCTTCCGTCAGTCCCGTCATTAAGTGAGAGAACTGAGCGTTCTATGTCTATGGATGAAAAGCAGTCTCACTTCTCTCAGATCTCTTACTTCATGTTCCGTTCCGAAATGTAAGACTTTTCTGTGGAAAACTAATTTCGGAGCAAACAACTGAGATTTTTCTCACTTCGCTCACATTTCGGAATACACTTTATTCTCATAATTCTTCGATTGATTAGATAATGTCATGTCTCAGGAAAATAAGTTGACATTATGACAATTCATACATAGAATAATTAGATCATTCTGTGAAAACGTAGAAATACGATTTATTATTGAAATTTTGAAAAATCATATCTCAGAATGAATTTCGACCACGGATTCTTGATCAGTGAGTCGAACCAAATCGTTTAAGACCATTTTCATCGAAAAATTAGAAAATTACAGACATTTGGGCAAATTGATAAGCACTCAGTTCCAAGGAACTAGAGCGCCAAAAATTGCTGCATAGCAAAAAAACATATGTCTCTTTGGCGCTCTTGTTCCTCGGAACAGAGTGACATTTGCCCAAATGTCTGTAGTTTTCGAAGTGTTGGATGAAAATGGTCGTAAACGATTTGCTTCGACTCAGAGATCAAGAATCCATGGTCAAAATCGATTATGTCGTCTAGCCAGCTGGCCGTAGACACGATAACTCTTTAATGGAATGAGTTAGACAGCTGAAATTTTAAGAGTATGTTTGGGAGATAAACATTTTGGTGGTAAAGTTATTGGGCAAAATCGGACTAGTTTCGGAGTAACGAATAAAAATTTTTCTTACTCTAACAAATTAATACTTTCCGAGATATGATTTTTCAAAATTTCAATATTAAATCGCAACTCTATGATTACACAGAATGCTGTATCAAAAATAAACGTCCATATCTGTGAATTTCATGATCTGTGTTTATACATGTCAGCATTGTCAGCTCATCTTCAAATACTACATAAGAGACATGTCAAACAAAGTATGATTGAATGCAAAATGAACAATGAAATAACCTCATCTATCGTAGATAGCGATTGGATAATCCAGATGATGATAATGATGATTGAAATATACACTTTGGTAAGTTAATCAAAATAGGTTCAGAATATTTCCAGTGAAAACAAAAAACTGGAATATTGGCTAAGTTTCAATTTTTCGTTATTGAGTAGATTTGGTCGGGTGATTTCAGAATAATAATTTTTGTACTCTTGTTGAATTTATTTTATGATGAAGTTCTATCGTAAGAATTCTTTGATGTCATTTCCAACTCTGAGAAACTATTACTTTAGGAGATATGATTTGTCAAAGTTTGAATAAGAATGCCAAGGCTCCTGTCCACAGGACTTTCTACTTTTTTTTACTTGTGTTTGTTGTCCAGAGCTGGTTCTGGAACTTTCTCCCTGTTGAAGTTCCCGCTGACGCCATCGGCACTACATGTACACCTTTGCCTTTTCTTCGCACATGAGAGTAGCCAACTTCTAGGAAATTTTGCCGTAGTGATTTCAATAACTTCTGTGAATTTGGCCGTCTTCTTCTTTTCCATCAATCGTTCCTGCACCGGCTCTTTACCCGTTACCCGTATGCAATGATAAACATGTCCGCAACACTAAAGGTTCGGACATTTTAGTAACAGGTGTTATAGAAATATCGATTACGATATTTCAAATGGACCCGCACCTGCTCTGATTCCCGGAGCTTTCTGGTATAGGATGGTGAGAATTTCACGAATTTTTTAGCCTCTGCAAGCCCTGGAGTATTTCTCTAAAGAGCATTTCTGTTATTTAGCTCCTTTGGATGGACCGCTGCCCTGTAGTGGTGTTTTCCAAGCCCACAGAAGGGTACTGATCCAGCAGGTGTTCGGCCTTCTCATTTTCTTCAATACCACAGTACCCTGGCACCCATAGAAGGGTTACCTTTCCTCTAGCCTGGCATCCCCAGTAAAAAATTCAACTCAATTGCCCGTTAAGTCTAGATGATTGGTAAATTTCGATTAAATTTTTTTGTAATATATAACTACAACAGGGTCTTTATAAATGATTGTAACATCGCAGTTGCTTCCCTCTCATTTTGCCGCTCCATATGCATACTCTTCACATTTGCAATTCTAGCCAAAGAATTGAGAATATACCCATAACCTCACTTTCTCCTTTGTTTACATTGGCAATGTTAAATGATGAGTTCCAAAATGAAGGTCACCAGGAGATTACTTTTCCTCCCGTCCCCAGTTTGGAGCAAAATTACTTATACAAAATAAATTGATTTAATGTTCGATATAGTTCGCATTAAGTTTGTAGAGAGTGATATTTCAAATAAATGAATCTTGGATTTAAGTTTTTATCACACGTGATTTTGGGTACATAGCATAATTGCTGAGCCTAAATCCATCTGTGGGTTTACAACAGACCTTGTGATGACGAGAGAAATTTGATTGAAAGAATGATAAATGATAGAGGAATTTTACTACGTTTCAAGGAGTTTTATTTCAGAAAATATCGAGCTGATGGAATCGATAGTGAATTATTCATTGTTTGAGATTCTACTGTTCATTTTCAAGAGATATCATATTAGTTATTGAGCAGATATGAATAATCTGTTCGCTTATATTTGAATAGAAAAATTTTTTAAATCCTATTTAGAACTTTTGAGATGTAAATACTGATAACTGAATGCATACTATTGAACTAATTTTTATGTTCGAATTTACGTAATAAATCAATAAAAATGGACAGAATACATTGAATAACTCTAAGATAACCCCCAGTTTAGGAGTTTGGCAATTTGTGAGAATTCTAAAAATGGATTCACATAAAATGTTCAAAATATGCTCCATTATTCTCTAGACATTTATAAATTCTTTTACGTGTTGTCAAATATATTTTTTAACATTTGTGGGCCAACATTTTGGCAGCATATTGTTACAGATGATTAGAGATCATCAATATTATCGTATTGACTTTTCAAAACCTCTTCTTTCAGATTAGCAAAGATGCTCCAGGGGAGCCAAGTCTGGAGAGCGCGTTGGAAAGGCTGGAGTCCTCGACTTAATACGGTTGTCCTGGAACTCCTGCAAATATCTTATATTTGCAGTAGTGGTGTGGGCAGTTGCCCCATCTTGTTGAACATATCCCAACTGTATTTCTTCGTCCTCTAGTTGGTTTATGAACGGCTCCAGCATTATACTTTTGTACCTTCCACCGTTAATAATATCATGAAAGAAGGCTGGGCCATATATTCTAGGACGAAAAACTGTTAACCACATACTAACTTTTTGCGATTGTAATGAAGTCTCAATAAAACTGGGGAGTCTCAGATTTCCGAAATCTGTTTTGAGAATTCACATAACCCGTTAAGTGAAATCAAGCCCCATCACTAAAAAAAAGTTAAGTCCAATAATCTGTAACGTTAAGATTATTTAGAAACCAATAGAAAAGCAGAGCTGAGCCAAAGCATTGTGCTTAGTGCTTGTGGAAGTGTTTTATGAATTTTTGTGGTCCCGATTACTATGCTCCCGAGCACTTCTAAAATCAGTGCTTAGTGATTAGTAATTCAAGCAGTTCATGAACAGGCTTAGTCCTTAGTAATCCCTTAAGTGCTCCGAGGCACTTAAGCACTAAGCCTTTCCAAAAACTTGTCGTAACACGAGTAGACACCGACGCGCTGTTGTAGGAGGAGTTAATGTATACCAGGGTGATCAATTGATGCATGATCGGAACATGTTATTATCAGTTGTTGGTTAATGATTCATGTAACCTGGATATGTGAATATTATCAACTCCTGAAAATTATTCAGTATCAAAGCATTGTTATGTGTATCGTCTATCAAAACGATATGAGTGAATTCTTTTCGAAAATTTTCATTTGAATACAGATTTATTCAATATATTCATATTTAAATTTCCTTCTGATTTACAATGCAAAGTGGCTATGAATACAATCACAATAGAAAATAAGGCTATCCGATTTCTGCAGATTATATTTTTGACATTTTGAAAAATTTTAAAAACCACTGTCAATCAATGTTGATCAATTCGAATAAAATTATGTATTAATGGAAAACTGCCCCAAAGAGCACTGAATTCACATCAGTGCTTTTTTTATTACTAAGGAAAAGTAAACAATACGCCTATGTTTCATAATGCAATACTATGTTGTTGTCATAATATGTTTATGTTTCGGGATTTGTTCCCCATTTTGAAAACACATTTTGCATTAGCAGAAAAAACTGATAACACTTATGGAATTTATATTTCTCTTCATTGTATCATCATTTCCTTAAATAATAAAAACCTTTTCAAACTCTGTGATTATAACACGAATTTTGAGTTTATTACTTTCATAGAAATTTGTTTCGCTGGACTCTATTTCTTATCCGTCAATGGCCCATATGATGAATGCAAGTTAACTAGTTTACATGTTTCTTCAATTGAATACAATTTTATATAACAATTCGGAGTAAATATCCTCAGTTTTCTAGAAGTGGTTAGTGCTTAGTGCTCGTAAAATCGAATTACTCTTATGAATTGCTTAGTTATCGCAATCCTTTTGTTAAAACTCGGTGCTTTGTGCTCGAGGCTTGGGATCATTTTTATTGAGTGTTTATAGACTACTGGCCCATGCTGAAAAAATTATGGGTCATTTGAACCACCAGGTGACCTATCTAGAACGATATAAGAGCATACAATAATAAGATTCAGCACTATGCCGTCACTTGTAAGCTGTCCAACTGAGTGCAGGTGAGAATTCGAAAGTACAGGTAGAGTGAGTACATTTTGGTCACATATTTTTGTACGGCATTCTTACCACCGATAGATCCATGAAAAATAATAAGAAAACGCGCAGTGCCGTACAAAAATGGTGGTCCACAAAGTCGAATATTTTTTTTTATTTTCTGACAATTACCAGGGTAAATTTGGTCATTTGATCTTGTACGGCATCTGTGTCATACTATTTCAATACTGCTTCTAATCCATTATTACGCAACGCCGTACAAAAATCATGCGACAAGGGGAAAAAATCGAGGGTTGTAATCCCCTCTCTTTCCGTAGTCCAGGGGGTGATTTGAAAAAGTACGGCTTCGGTTCCAAAACATTATCTAGCACTCAAAAGTACTATCAAAAATAATGCCGTCAAAAAATGATTGTTCATTTGAATGTAAATCAATAATTACCTTAATTGCATCGTATCCTTGATTTTTAGAGCTGTAAAGTCATTTGATCCTGTACGGGAACTTTTTTTTAACATGATATTGTAAAATACAATTGTTATATAGTATTGCCGTTCAAAAAAAACCGTTCTAAAAAAATTTATAGAGAAATACAAAAACTGAAATTTTGCGAATTATTGTAAAAGTTTAAATATCATAGATTAATGAAATAAAGCAGTTTTCTACATTTTATCCCTTGTTTTAAATAGTATTAACATATATAAATTAGGAAAAAAATGATGCCGTATATTTTTATGCACACCATATCTTTTTGGCTGATGATAGTGACGCTACAATTTTGAGGGTACTTTATGGCCATCTGATACAGTACGGTATCAACATAATTTTGAAGAGAACAATTGATAATATGATAAAATCACTATGACGTCTAACTGAACTGAAACGGTGTGTATATTATGTCCAAGAATTGAAACTGTCAATCCCAGTATCAACAGTTTTGTATACTTTTTGGTTCAATATATACTTCAAACCTTATTGATACATACATATAATTGATTTGTTTCATTGTAATGATGTGAATAAATAAAACAATCATGTTTTAGAAAAATTCGAAATATTTAATGATAATAATACAAAAAATGGTCATTTCATAAAAAAAAAATTCATAAATTTAATGATGATAATAAGAAATATGGTTTTTATTTGAATTTTTCTGTATCGGAATCCGTTGCTGAGTTGTTATCAGAATCAACGTCTTCATCGACGTCCGAATTATCTTCTCTCGGGTCCAAGCCGAGTACATCCGAATAAAATACGATATTCCCTACAAATGCTAAACGTCGTAACAGAACGTCGCTCCAAAAATGTGCGAGTACTTATGATACTGAAGTTAGCAGAATTATTTTTGAAAAATTAAAAATAAAATTGCACATCTACATAATTAGTATAATAAGTATAAATCGATAGTAAACAAACCCATATATGACATAGTTTCTAACTAGGAACCTAGAATCACGAAAAGACTGAAAATTTGTACAAATAAACTATCTAAATGCCGTATAAAATAAATTTCAACTTACATTTCGTTATATAGATTTTTTCTTTTTGATTTTTTCTATTTAATTTTTTTTTCCCTTTGAACCAACGAAAATGTACGGCATATGAAAAAATATTATCTATGCATAAAATACTTTCAAAATAAATTTATTTCATGTTGTGTCAAATCACCTGCTGGACTACGGAAAGAGAGGGGATTACAACCCTCGATTTTTTCCCCTTGTCGCATGATTTTTGTACGGCGTTGCGTAATAATGGATTAGAAGCAGTATTGAAATAGTATGACACAGATGCCGTACAAGATCAAATGACCAAATTAACCCTGGTAATTGTCAGAAAATAAAAAAAAAATTCGACTTTGTGGACCACCATTTTTGTACGGCACTGCGCGTTTTCTTATTATTTTTCATGGATCTATCGGTGGTAAGAATGCCGTACAAAAATATGTGACCAAAATGTACTCACTCTACCTGTACTTTCGAATTCTCACCTGCACTCAGTTGGACAGCTTACAAGTGACGGCATAGTGCTGAATCTTATTATTTTATGCTCTTATATAGTTCTAGATAGGTCACCTGGTGGTTCAAATGACCCATAATTTTTTCAGCATGGTCCAGTAGTCTATTAGCGCTTAGGGCTCGAAGCTCTTTTCTGCAGTGCTTGGCACAGCTCTGTAGAATAGTGCTCTACGCGACGTGGAATATTTATTGGTCGGAGTTGCTATACCACCGTTATTCTGCAAGGTACAGGGTGCTTATCAATTTGCCCAAATGTCTGTCATTTTCGAATTTTTTGCTGAAAATGGTCTCAAATGATTTGATTCGACTCACTGATCAAGAATCCGTGGTCGAAATCGATTCTGTCCGGCCAGCCATCCGTCCGTTAACACGATAACTCTCGAACGAAAGGAGCTAGAGGATTGAAATTTGCAGCGTAGGTTTGAAGCATAATTATCTCGGACGAGTTCGTTAACGGGCGGAATCCACCAAGCGGTTTCAGAGTTATGGCTGTTTTTAGTAAAAACATTTTTATGAATATTTCCGAAACCGATCACTCGATCTACCTGAAATTCAGCATCAAATTGTAGAATAATAACCCTTATACGCATGCAAAGTTTTGTATTGATCAGTAAAGTGCAAAAAAAATGTTCAATTTTGAATTTTTTTTCTTCAATACAGAGGAGGTTTGGGAGATAAATATCTCGGTTGAATTTGTTATTGGGCAAAATAGGGCAGATGATTTCGGAGCAACGAAAAAAAAATTTTTTTTTATCTTACAAATTTCAAATTCAATTTTTTTGAAGATGCAGTTTTTCCATAAAAATCTATTGATATCATTTTCAACTCTAACAAGCTAATACTTTCGGAGATATTATTTTTCGAAATTTCAATAATGAATCGTACTTCTATGTTTTCACAGAATGCTATAATTATTCTATCTATGAATTATTATTATATAATCTGTGTTCATACTCATACATGGCATCCTGTTCTATCAGAGAGAGTGAAATTCATTTCAGCTATTTTAATTTGATTTCTTCCATGGTGCAGTCCTCATTCTCTGATTGCTCATTTAATCTTGATAAATAACAACCAATCTTGTCAAAGTTTGAACAAGAGCGCCAAAGCTCCTGTCCACAGGGCTCGAACCAATGTTTTTCAATACTTGGTGGCCATTACTCAAGGGGCACCACACTGTGAAGATAATTTATTCAGGGACATTTGAAGATTTTGTTCAACTCGTGTTTTCAGTACTTCAAAAACTTCCTGAGAAACTTGAGGTCTTCCTGTCGATTTTCCCTAGTTAACGTTGCCAGTTTGCACGAATCTGTTTATAACACATATGTAGGCTTTCAGAGATGATTCTAGAAACTGAACATTAGGATATTTCGCCAGATATTCATATTTACAGGCCTCTACAGAGTAAATCCATTCACCATTGATTGATGTACATAAATAATTCAATAGTAGCAGTCAGATTAAAAATTCTTTGATATAAACAGAACACAAGAAGTGAGAATTGGCAAATAAAAATCCAAAGCCAACTACGTTGTTACAATCATTTATTAGGACTGTACTATAATCCTCAAAATTGCGTGTCGGTGTTGGATAAATCATTCATCTCAATTCGTAAGACTGATCTATGATGTACTATATCCAACTAATAAACTACTCACATTCTTGAAAAATGATAAATGTGAGTACTGACCGCTCATTTTCAAACAAAATTATAAAAAAAGCAACCAAACTGTTAGAGCTTGCTGGAATCAGTCAAAAGTTTTGAATTCTATACGGTATTGAATGCAGCAAACGGTGTTACAGGGTCTTTCTTCCTTCAGACAATATGGAGCTGAACAGAATTGCCCACTGACCGGTATTACCCCATTTTCCCCCACGCTTTTGTTTTGATTTCCTAGCGTAGGGATGGCATTTCCACCAGTAACGCAAACCAACTACGGTATGTGTTTTTTCAGTGACCCAGAAGGATGAACAAGGCAATATTTCCTTGTCAAGGCAGCTCTCAGCGGTCGCACACAACCTCAACGTAGGATTTGAACCTTCCTGACGAAATTAATCTGGTACTATAATTTAAAGAGCAAATATAATATATTTCTCTGGTGGTTTTCAGGTGGTATGAGCAATATGAAATTGCACTGCGAGATATTAAAGCGGTCAGGCAGAGATATTAAGCTTTTATGTGAATATCCACGTTTGACTTGATTAACACTGGTTAATAATTTTCAAAGAATTAGTCTGAGATATTGAACATCAAAATGAAATCTAATAACAGGAGAACTTTCAGGAACTATGTTTGATGATGAGTAGAATTAAGTTAAAATAAGGGAGAACGTCCTGTGGCAGGAGCTTTGGCGCTCTTGTTCAATTTTTGAAAAAACTATATCTCCGAAAGTATTGGTTTCTCAGAGTTGGAAGTGATATGCACCATAAAAGAAATTAAATTCAAATAATAGTTTATTTATCAAGATTAAATGAGCAATCTGCAACGATTCAACCTCGTTGAATAGGTTGTTGCAACTTAGACTCAGTGCATAGTTTTCACAACTCGAAATACCTAAGGAAAGTATCATCGAAATGTCTAGAGCAAGGCTGGAGATCATAGCAGATTAACCATTTATTCCTGATATTTGAATAGGTATAGGCTGACGAACAATTTATTTTAATAGTTCAAAATATATTAATAAAATACAATCCTCTTTTCATAATTCATTAATTTGTACCACTAACACATTCATTCTGTATTATGAACCTTAACTCAAGAAAAAATATTTGATACACAAATGTAGATCAATATTTCTGCATTTTTTTGCTAGCAACATTATGAAAATATGTCTCACTACTTAAGGAAGTAAAAGTTAATATTAACCTCGGTGGTCAACGAACAGTAATTCCTTTTGATGATTCCATTATGTTGTTCTTTCTTAATGCCTTCATGAACTACATCTTCAAAATGATCCAATTCTAAATTTTCTGAAACATCATCTCCAATATTTGTACATAAATGATACAATATGCAACAAGTCAATATTATTTTTGGTATCAAAACAGTCTTGTATATATTCAAATTCAAGATGCGGAACCTTGATTTCCAACACAAAATATTTTCAAAGTTCGAATCATATTTTTTATTTATTTATTTACTCGTATGGCATACATGCAATAATACAACAATAATACAATACAACACACAAACAAACAAAGGTAAAATATTTACATCATTCTTCTGTATTGGACACCCTTAATCGAATTTACCATGGTAAATTATGTTGAATGGACAACATAATTTACCATGGTAAATTCGATTAAGGGTGTCCAATACAGAAGAATGGACAATAGAACATACGCGCAAAAGCTTCTGACTTCACGTCAGTGCTTGAACCAATTTTTTTTTTCGTGATTTTTTTGAAATTTTCTAGGGGTACGGTTCTTAAAATTTTTTTTTTCGTCATTTTTTTCAAATTTTCTAGGGGTACGGTTCTTACAAAATTTTAAACACGTCTTTATGTTGATTTTCTACTACTAGTTACCAAACTTCAATTCGATCGAATATTCATTTTTTGAGTTATCAAGGAAATAATATTCCAGGTGGGTATAACTCGGAAACCATTAGACCGATTATGCCCAAAATCGAACTCAACTCTCCTTTTCAGATACGCAACCTATCCTGAAAATTGCAAGTCCCTATATCCTTCCGTTCGAAAGTTATCGAGGCAAAGGTCACCCATCTACTGAACTCACACAAGAATGCTCGAATCTCCAACAATATTCAACCGATCGTATTAAAACTTAAAACTTGGTAGTAGAGTTAGGTTATGAAGGCTTTTGCAAAATTTCAGCAATTTCAAACGATCAGTTACTGATATATACAATTATTTTTTGTTATTTTCAATGATTTATTCAAAATTTTCTACAAATGCTATCCTCACCTAATTTTGCGAACATTTCCGCGTTGGCATTCTACAACTAATAAACATGTTTGAATTCAAATGGTTCAGTATTTTTCGAGTTAATGAGGAACAAAAAACCACAAAATTTCAGAAAATTTTAGATGGCTATAACTCTAAAACCGTTTGGCCGATTAGGCTCATAATCAAACTGAAATATCACGTTCTGGTGCACATCCTAACCTGAAAACTAGAAGCCGCTATCTCTTTCCGTTCTCAAGTTATCGTGACAACAAAAATATTTTTTAATAATTTTTTAATAATTTTATAGCCATACGATTCGCACAAAATTTCACAAACGTTCTTAGGTTCATATTCTACAACTACTCACCAAGTTTCAATTCGATCGGATTTATATTGGTTGAAATCAAAATTATTACTCGGAAACCGCTGGGCCGATTATGCCCATTAACGAACTTGTCCGTCGTATTGGGATGCTCCACCTACCCTGAAAATTTCAAGTCGCTAGCTCTTTTCGTTCTCAAGTTATCGTGGCAACGGCCGGACGGACGGACGGCCGGCCGGCCGGCCGGACAGAGTCAAATTTGACCTCGAATTCTTCATTGGGGAGTCAAACTTAATCGTTTGAGACCATTTTTTTCAAAAAATTCGAAAGTTACAGACATTTGGGCAAAACTATAACGCGATGTTCCCCAGAACATACGCGCAAAAACTCAACTTTGAAAACACCCTGTATATAAAGTGTGCGTACATGGATCATAACTTTGTTTGTATCGAAGTTATCGACTTGATTTCTTCTTAAAACGATAGATGTGACAATCAGCACGTCCTAAATATAATTTTATCGTTTTACAGGCTGTCCGAATATGAAATACACACATAAGTTCGTTTTTTTAAGTGACAACACCCAATTTTTGTTACATGTTTGGATTTGCCACTAAATTGTTGATACAACGTATACCAGTTTCATTGACTTAATCAATCTACAATACAATACAATACAATACCAGTTTCATTGACTTATCAGCATTAGAATTTGACTTATGTCAATTCATGTGTCAAAACAGCGTCGGACATGGACCCATAGAATAATTGCCAACATAACTCAACCATCTTTTTTCCAGTCGATCTCTTAAGCTTTAGCACATTTTTTGAAATGCATACGAATTCGAATTCAATGTTTCTACGCCTACAACGATTTATTTCAAATGAAAAATTACAAATTACGATTACTCGACTTTTTCAAATGCAACTCTCTGTATTTTATTGCACCATTGCATGACATTTTTTCTTAAGTTTTTCATCGATACAGGGTTTGTGGTGTCCACTTTGTAAAGTTTGCGAAATATGTTGCAAAATAAGAGATTTGATTGGTTTAAGTAATCTAGTAGGCCGCTGTTGTAAACTTTGAAACATCCACATAATAATGAAAAAAAAATGTTTTTGAAATTGTAATAGAAACATGAGTATATCACAGAGAAAACAATTTTAGTAACCATTACAAGAAAGGCCACGAACATGAGGGATCACATTCAACAGATTGGGTTGCTGTTCTTGTTGATTATTCTGTTGTACTTGTTGATTATTTTGTTGTTCTTGATTATTTGTTTTTCTATCTAAATTCATGATACATGTATTTATGATAGAGCGAACCTTATTTGTTCTACTCTTGAAATTCGAAATAATGAAATTGATTTCATCAAAAAATTTCTTGAAGAAAATGGATATCCTAGGCAATTCATAAATACATGTACCTATCATGAATTTAGATAGAATAACAAATAATCAAGAACAACAAAATAATCAACAAGTACAACAGAATAATCAACAAGAACAGCAACCCAATCTGTTGAATGTGATCCCTTATGTTCGTGGCCTTTCTGAAAGAATTAGAAGAATCGGTTCTAAGTTCAATATAAGAACCGTCTTCAAAACACAGAATGATCTTAGGTCTTTATTAACGAAAACAAAACCCATAAATGAAAAACAGAAATAAAAAAACTGTGTATATAATATTCCTTGTATTTGTGGTAAATCATACACAGGAGAAACATCAAGACCACTAGAAGTAAGAAAGTCAGAGCATAAGAATAACTTGAGAAATAGAGACATACAGAAATCAAAAATAGCAGAACATGTATGTACAATCCAAGGAGATCACATGATGGATTGGAGTAATACAAAGATTCTAATGACAGAACCTGGTTTTATAAAAAGGAAACTTAAGGAGTCAACTTGTATTTTATTGAACAGAGAATGCAATTTTGCAAATTGCTCAATTGGTATTGACCATATTTGGCTAAATTTATTAAAAAAGGAGTTGGAACTTGGAAATTTCTATGCGAAGTAAAACTATGTTAGCTATGATTTTTAAATACTGTCAATGTGACAATTCTTGAATTTCACAAAATAACTATCAACAAAATAATTCTAACGATTTCCATTGAGCGTCTGACCAAGGAGTCTGATATAGACTCCGAAACGTTACGACTCCGAAACGTTACGATATAGTTGTTTCTTCGTTGATGTTGTTTCGTTGTTGTTTGTTAGGCAACATTGTTCAATTGATTGCTTCTGACAAATATCCTGTGTTTCTTACGCAGAAGCAAATCACAAAATAATTAATTTTTATTATATAGATATTTTTCAGAGTTTGGGAGAGAAAACCCAGAAAAATACCGTTCAATAAGGTCTTATTATGCTTATCAAAAAGTCGAGTTATTGCAATTTGTTATTTAAAACAAATCGTTGTACGCGTCCGTAAATCGAGTTCGAATTCATGTGCATTTCAAAAGTTGCGCTGAAGTTCAAAGAAATGACTGAAAAAACGAAGGCTGAGTTATGTTAAATGGTGCTGAAGCTATGATTTTTTCTGTTGGTCCATGCACGAAGCTATTTTGACACGTAAATAGATATATTAAGTCAAAATCGAAAGGCGAAAATTCTATAAAAGCGGGTTATATCGATAACTTAGTGGCAAATCCACACATATAAAAAAATTGGTTCAAGCACTGACGTGAATTCAGAAGCTTTTGCGCGTATGTTCTATTGTCCATTCTCCTGTATTGGACACTCTAAATCGAATTTACTATGGTGAATTCTATTGTCTGTTCTCCTGTATTGTACACTCTTAAGCGAACTTAAGGCAACGGTCACCCATCCAGCTACTGAACTCACATAAGGCTGCTCGGATCTCCACAATATAGATCCGATCGTGTTCAAACTCGGAACTTGGTAGTAGAGTTAGGTCCTGAAGGCTGTAGCAATTTCAGCCATGTCGGATGAATAGTTCCTGATATATATACTCTTTTTGAATGATTTTCATTGATTTTTAAAAAAATTTCTAGTGATACGAAATTTTGCAAGAATTTTCACGTAGGCATTCTACAACTAATAAACATGTATGAATTAGATCGGTTTTGAATTTTTCCAGTTATTGAGGAAATAACAACCAAATTTCAGATGGGTATAACTCCAAAACCGTTTGGCCGATTATGCATATAAACAAACTCAAATGTCGCTTTCAGTTGCACAACCTAACCAGAAAATTTCAAGTCACTATCTGTGTTTGTTCTCAGGTTATCGTGAAATAAATAATATTTTTTTAAATATTGTTTTAAATTTACTAGCGATACGATTCTTACAAAATTTATTTATTCTACAACTACTCACCAAGTTTCAATTTGATCAGATTAGTAATGGTTGGAAACAAAATTATTACTCGGAAACTGTTGGGCCGATTAAGCCCATTAATGAACTTGCCAGTCATTTTGGGACACGCGACCTACCCTGAAAATATCAAGTTCCTATCTCTTTTCATTCTCAAGTTATCGTGGCAACGGCCGGCTGGCTGAACAGAATTTGACCTCGAATTCTTCATCAGAGAGTTGAACCTGGTCGTTTGAGACCATTCTCGGCAAAAAATTCGTAAATTACAGACATTTCGGCAAAATGATAACGCGATGTTCCCTAGAACATACGCGCAAAAATAGGGTGTTGCTGATTGTTGCACGCAACAATCAGCATATCCTAAAAATTTCAAGTAGATAGATTGAATAGAATCAGAGTTATGAGTCATGTACGCACCCCTGAGTCACCCTGTATAAGGACGAGTCAGGAAAGCTTTAATTTTTTCCCTACGACGCCCCCCTGCGTAGATTTGTGCCTCCAAATGGTACTTCCGTAATTCAGTTTTTTTTGTGATAACTTTCGAAAGACTCAACGGATTCTGGTATTTTTTTTAATTTGAATTATTACAAATATCAGTAATGATTTGTTTACAACATCTTCCACATAAGTCTCCAAGACCGCCAGAGACGGACTGATCATATCACTTGATGGTCCGATACTTGTTTTTGGTTCAAGATATCGACAAATTCTTCTATTTATGTATTTTATCATTCTAGAACTACTTTTAGAGTTATAATTCGATCGGATCTTATGGTTTGAAAACAAAATCTCAACTACGAAACAGTTTGGCCTATCGTGGCAATTAACGAATTAAACGTCGCATTTGGATGCGCAACCTACTAATTTAAAGTCGCTATCTTTTTTCGTTCGAAAGTTATCGTGGTACGGACTAGCCGGGCATATTGAGTTGAACCTCGAATTCTTCAACATTGAGGCAAACCTTCTTGGAGACCATTTTCGTCAAAAAATCGAAAATATAGCAAAATTATAGCACGCTGTTCCCCAGAACATGCGCGCAAATAATACATAGGGTGTAAGATTCCTTTTTACATGAGATTTTCAATAAGCCAACGCATGACATATATTTGTTTTTAATGAAATTTTGCACTCCCCAAAAGGTGACTGTTCACCTAGCTTGCCAAAATGCCAAAATTAGGCTGAATCCGAAATGTGGTTTCGAAATTTCAAGCAAAATAGGTGAATATTTATCCTAGTCATGCGATCATCATGAAATTTTGCGTAATACTTGGTGTCAGTATTTTGCAACTATGTAACTACCGAGTTTCGATTAGAACAGATTATTTTTCGATTTATTGGGAAAACAAAATTTTGTAATTTTTGACATTTTTTTGTACGTAGTTATCCGATCAATACAAAACTTTGCATGCATATAAGAGTAGTAACGCTTCAATTTGGTGCTAAATTCCAGATAGATCAATTTTTCAATATTTTCGGAAATAAAAGCTAAACCTACCCTGCAAATTTCAACTATCTAACTCATTTCGTTCGAGATGATGCTTATGCTTGGACGGACGGAAGGACAGAATTGGATTTAGTCCCGGTTTATTCATCAGTGAGTCGAACCTAATCATTTGAGAAAATTTTCGGCCAGAAATACAGACATCTGGCCAAAATTATAGCTGTTCTCGGCGGCACAAGAACGCAAAAATAAGAAATATTATTAAGAACACATTACACTAAATACTACACTAACACCCCAAGTTATGTTAGAAACAATGCTGTAACTTGAAGTCTGCCTAAAACCGAGATATTTAAAACTACCAATCTACCAACAGCTTGACTGTTTAACAATGAGTTCTCCCCCATCACCTCTTTTGAGTGAAAATTTCAGAACACTCCTAGTGAAGAAAATGTTCTCTTCGCGAAATAATTTGCTGGATATATTCCTTCAATGGAAAATATATTGATGACAGGCACCGACACATAATTACCACTCTTTTTGATATTATTAAATTCGTATAACTACTTTAGCTAATTCACTATGAAATTCGAAAGCACTCAAAAATTCTTGAAGTTTCTAGATATTCAAATCAACCGACCATTACCTCGAATTTGATAGTTTTCGGAAACCCACTTTCACCGACAAATTAATAATACATAATAATAGATCCAACTCACTAAAAATTAAAATTGGTTCAAGCACTGACGTGAAGTGAAGCTTTTGCGCTCATGTTCTATTGTCTACTCACCTCTATTGGATACTCTACTACCAAGTTAGCATCAGAATATACCGTTTTCTCAGCTTTTTAGAATATATGAATACATTTCATACCATTTTAATGAAAGACTTCAGTAGAGAATCGTCTGTGATCACAGAATATTTTTTCTGACGATATTCACGAAAATTTCGAGAAAATAAGTGGATTCTACAAGAAATCACGGAGTTTTAATTGGATGTGATTTGTATATTCTGAGTTATAGAGGAAATAACAATGAAATTTCAGATGAGTATAACTGCAAAACAAGTTGGCTGCTTATACCAATTAACGAACTTAATTGTCGCATTCGGATGCGCAAACTACCCTGAAAATGGCAAGTCCCTATCTTTTTCCGTTCTCAAGTTATCGTGAGATACATAATCATTTTTTTTGAGTTTTCTGGTGGTACTCTCCTTACAAAATTACGCAAACGTCTTAATGTCGATATTCAACCACTATTTACTAAGCTTCAATTCGACCGGGTCTGTATTTTTTGAATTATCGAGGAAATTATATTCCAGATGGGTATAACCCCGAAACCCTTGAGATGATTCTTCATCGGGGAGTCGAACCCAACCGTTTGTGACCATTTTCGGCAACAAAATCGATAATTACAGACATTTGGGCAAAATGATAACGCGATGTTCCCCAGAACATGCGCGCAAAAACGTTCGCGTTTCATTAATTCGTACACAGATTACTCACTATCTCCCTTTCACCTAAAAATGGGGAAAATTAAATCAGAATTTTGAAAACATTAGCGTCAAATAACGATTACTACCCAATTATCATAGATAAATTGATTTTTGAAAACAACACAAAATATTAATGAATAATCCTCCCCTGTATGTAGAAAAAAAGGGGATATTTCATTCAGTAAATTACAACGAAAAAATAAAAGTCAAAATTTGCAATACATTGTAACGGTATTATATCCCGTCACGCTGGATTATTTTATGTAATACCACATTTTAGTTTATTTGAATATACAGGGTGAGCCATTAACTTGTACATTTATTTTGAGCATATATTCTTATCATCTAATGAAATACTTTTTTCATTCAACATATTTCTAAATTCGGCTCAGGTAAAAAGATACAGGCTGTTGAACTTTCGAAAAAAAATCCTATTTCATTTTGTAGCTTTGACATCCTTCTTCCGAATAAAATGAATGTTGGTTGAAGTTTTCTATAACTATCATACATATTGTCTAAATATTAGTTTTTTCCTACTTCTACTGGTTTTCTAGTTATAGACTAGATTCATAAAACTAAACGTGAATCAAGTTGTGAACCACGTTACCGTACCTTCTTCTCGTCCACCATAAATGTCATGGATAATTTATATGCAGGAGTGTATTAGCACATTGTGAAATCTTCAAAAGCTTATAACTTTTTACATCAGCCGAATTTGGAAAAATGGTAAATGAAAAAAGTGTTTCATTTGATGAGAGGAATCTAGGGTTAAAATTAATGTACAACTTTAAGAATTCACCCTGAATAAATAGATAATATTCAAAATTCATGTGTAACGTACCCACATTTATGTCAAAATCCCTAGCTTCGTAGTTTGAAACCCCTTGTTGACAAATTCTGTATAACAACGCAGCCCGCGCAACATAAATAATTCTGCCTACTTTTCATACCCGTCATTAATTTATTTCAATGTAAATTGGAAATCTTTAGTCTTATGAATCCCTCTGTGAAAGTTAACATGTCATTAGATTATAGGGATTGATTCAGTGTAGTAAATTTATCGTTTTGATTCTATGCGCCAACTGCTTAACATAATTTTATGTGATCATAAATGATCATAGACCAAGTCGGAAGTTCCTTGACTTTTTCATTCGAGCTGAAACTTTGACCGGGATACGTGTATTAACGTTTCCTGTAATTTAGATAGAGAAATGGTCTAGTAATCTTAAAAATCAGTTCGTCTGTTTCGTTGTTGTTATACGCCAGGATTGATGGTAAGTGTATTTGCGCCTATGTTCTGGGGAACAACGCATCACTTTTCCCAAATGTCTGTACTTCTCGAATTTTTCGCCGACAATTGTCTCAAACGAAATAGGTTCGATTAACTGAAGAAGAATCCGAGGAATATTTGATTCTGTTCGGCCAGCCATCCAGCTGGCCGTTGTCAAGATAAACTAAGAACAGAAAAAAAATAGCGACTTGAAATTTTCACGGTATAAGTGACCCAATGGTTTCCGATTACCTAATCATTTTGTCATCAACAAATACAGATCCGATCAAATTGAAACTTGGTAGCTAGTTGTCGAATACTGCCACGAAGACGTTTGTGAAATTTTGTAAGAATCATATTACTAGAAAATTTAAAAAAAATTATAAACAAATATTATTTATGTCACGATAAACTGAGAACGGGAATAGGTAGCGACTTGCAATTTTTAGGGTAGGTTGTGCATCTGAATCCGACATTTGAGTTCGTTGATAGGTATAATCGGCAAAACGTTTTTGGAGTTATACCCATCAAAAATTTGGTTGTTATTTACTTAATATATCGAAAAATACGATTCCGATCCAATTCAAACAAGGCAATTAGTTGTAGAATGCTGACGCGAATATTCTTGCAAAATTTCGTATCACTTGAAAACTAAAAAAAAATCAGTGGAAATCATTGAAAACAATTCTATACGTAATATACATTATTATACTCGTAATTTTGTTGAATTTTGTATATTTTCATCGCCCTTGCTTATAACTAGACATCGGATTATATGCAGTTGCATATTTGCATATGCCAATGCATATAACGCGAAATTTAAGACGTTATTGCATATTTTGTTACTTTCTTGCCAATAGTGCATATTTCGGAAGTGAAACGTAATGATCGAGGATTAGATCGATCGCCACATACCCGAAGCAGTAGAGAGATTGGAAACCAAAAACCTTCCTTTGTTCAAATCCAAGAAAATTTTAGGAAAACTGATCGAACGGACCTCACTGTCCGAAAAGTTCTGTGGAAAATTAAATGCCGTTCTGCAATAGATCCTGGGTCTTGAAGCAATCAAGAAGTTCAATGCATTATATCAATGGCAATAGTCAAACCTTGCCTACAGAGATAACTTCAGAAATGGCGCCAAAATTCAAATTTTGTCCAGTAACGTCAGTGGCTGTATAGAGAGGACATTTTCTGCCTATAAATTGATATTAATTGACAAAATCAAATGTTTTCTATAGAACACCTGGAGAAATGTTTTACTGTGTACTGCCACCAAAATAATAATTAACGAGAATAAGAATGAACTAAAAGTTTCCATGAAAATAGGTAATTTTTTCAGTGCATATTTACCCTATATTGGTGCATATTTGCAAGCATATTTTGCTACTACGTTAATGCATATATTCCGATGTCTACTTATAACGCTCGCACAACTGATCGTAGATGATTACAGAAATTTTCTTACGCTGATTTTTTTCAATGTTTCACTATGTGATATGCAACAAATAAAATTAGTGAATAAGAAATTGAGTATTTAGAGAATATAGTCGAAAATAGGGATATTTGGTGCAGTTTGAAAAGGAAATGCCCCTGCGTGAAATTTATGAAAACTGGGCTGTATAATTCTAGTTAACAACCTCATTAGTCAAAATAGGTACGAAGTTCGAACATTTTCCTACACTCCAATAAGGTAACTTCCTAGTATAACTCGATATCTTTGACGCGAGAGGGAGATAATTCAATCAATAAGGTATGTATGCTGAGGAGATATTTGAAGTGACTAATGAAATGAAATCCGATTTGGAATCACGGCTTACATGTGAACTGCATTCCGGCTTCGATAATGATTCTTATTCTCTCCAATATCAATAATATCTTGTGAACACACGTACATGCAGTTAGCGGAGCTTCATCCTCTTCCAAAAATAAAAATATAGGAAGACTCACCTTCAACAGAATATCTCATTCATCTCTAACTTTTCGAAACTTCGAAACCTAGGAGGTACCCTTAATTTCTTACTCCTAAAAACGGAAATATCGGATTTCATCGGAAATCAGGATACTTTTGGAAAACTTGTGTTTGGATTTCGCACCTTGTAACGACATAATTTTCCGTTTGCAGTTTTGCCTTCCGCACATTCTTCAATGGGATATTATTTTAATATGTTAACTTTCAGCTTTTCCATGTGTTAAATTTGCCTAATATAATTTCTGATATTGAAGTGTGAACACAGCTTAAGCTTTCTGTAGCTTCCTGTAACTTTCTGTAGTTAATCTGTTCTCGGTCACGATTTAGATGATGCCTCCAATCATGGTTATATGAGGAGATCGTTATCAGGTTCTCGTTTAAATTATGTCTGGTGAAGTGAGCCCTTGATTTTGGAGATGATCCAACTCCTGTACAGCATCAGACCCACTTAGAGAAATGTAAATCTGACTTAGAACACACCGATGGGCTAGTCGTGTGTTTGACATGACAATTTTTTTTTCTAGTGATACGATATTCACGAATTTTCCGAAAAAAATAGCACGTCAATATTCTACAAGTAATTACAACAAACAACTTAACTGTCCCAATCGGAATCGCAACCTACGCTGTATATTGCAAGTCGCTATCTCTTTCCGTTAAAAAGTTATCGTGGCAACGGTCACCCATCCAGCTACTGAACTCACCCAATGCTGCTCGGCTTCCAAAATTTTTTGTTCAATATCTCCAACAAAGTTAGATTTTGAAAGCTGAATATCAGCGATATGTGATGAATAGTAGACTTAGATTTTCTGAGATTTTTACCAATCATATTTTTAAAATGTTCTAGTGATACGATTTTCACGAAAATCTGCAAAATTCGCGCGTTGGCCTTCGACAACTCTTAATTAACCATGTTTGAATTAGATAGGATATGTATCTATTGCGTTATTGAGGAAGTAATAACAAAATTTCATATAGGTGTAACTCCAAAACCATTCGTCTGATTATGCTATTTGACGAACTCAAATGTCGCATTTGTATGCAGAACCTACCCGGCAAATTGCAAGGTGTGAGTTCTATATTATATTTATACAGTGTGGAAAAGCCAAACGGAATAAATTCATTATCTTGGTTACTGTACATATTTATGGGAAATCCCGAAACACATTAAATTCATATTTTAAATTGTCATTCTACAAAAAAATTCGAACTCTACCTTCAGAAATGGGTTCAAGCCCTGTGGACAGGAGCTTTCTGGCGCTCTAGTTCAAACAGACAAATTATATCTGGTATTGGTTTCTCAGAGTTGGGAATTATATTAATGTATTCATATGATAGAACTGCATCAAAGAGGAAATTCAATTCAAATAATAGTTTATTTATGAAGATTAAATGAGCAATCATGAGAATGAGAACTGCACCACATTTTCAATTTTTTTTTTGACACTTTGCGGTAATCCGGTCAATACAAAACTTCACATGCGTATAAAGGTCATGATTCTACAATTTGGTGCTAAATTTCAGATAGATCGAGTGATCGGTTTCGGAAATATTCATAAAAAATATTTTTACTAAAATCGGCCATAACTCCGAAACCCTTTGATGGTTTTCGCCCATTAACGAACTTGTCCGAGATATTTACGCTCCAAAACCACCTTGCAATTTTCAATCCGCTAACTCCTTTCGTTCGAGAGTTATCGTGCCTATGGCCGGTCGGCCGGCCGGACAGAATCGATTTCGCACTCGGATTCTTGATCAGTGAGTCGAACCAAATCATTTGAGACCATTTTCAGCCAAAAATTCCAAAATTACAGTGACTTGGGCAAATTGATAAGCAATCTGTTCCGAGGAACTAGAGCGCCAAAAAAACAAGTTTCGTATGACAATTGCCCAAAACAGGTTTAAAGTACCTACAAATAGTAGGTATTCCATAAAACATGTATAAAACGATAAATTACCTTGTAATCGATCAACAATTTCCTGATCTACGTTCACAAAATTTTCTCCCCTCTCGAACTTTGGAATTATGCTTTCAATATTTACGTAATATTTTCAAACATTTTCGGGTGAGGTCCCCGTTGCATCGCTAAAATACGAGTATTTCAACCCCAATATTCTTGAAGTTACAATATTCCCTTCTGTCAAGTTGACTTTATGGCAATTCATACATAGAATATACATAGAATAATTATATCAATCTGTGAAATACGATTTACATTGAAATTTTGAAAAATCATATCTCCGAAAGTATTAGCTTGTTAGAGTTAAATATGATATGAATGGATTCTTATGATAAAACTGCTCATTAAAAAAAATTTAGTGTAGAATTTGTTCTGTAAAAAAAAAATTTTTTTTTATTACTCCGAAACCTTCTGTCCGATTTTGCCCAGTAACAAACTTAGCCGAGATATTTATCCCCCAAACCTACTCTGAAAATTTCAACTCTCTAGTTCATTCCGTTCGAGAGCTATCGTGCCTACGGCCGGCCGGACAGAATGAATTTCGACCACGGATTCTTGATCAGTGAGTCGAACCAAATCGTTCAAGACCATTTTCATCGAAATATTCGAAAATTACAGACATTTGGGCAAATTGAAAAGCACTCAGTTCCGAGGAACTAGAGCGCCAAAAAAAGTCAGGTAGAATACCCAATTTTTCAAATAGGAATTATGGGCTTGTGAATCACGATTTGAAAGGTCGCGACATTCTGTATTCATAAATGTTGTCATTTTTATGTTTATTGCAAAACTCAAAATAGAAAAAAATAAAAATTATCGAAATTCATTTTAATAATCCCTTGAATATGTATTCCCAAATCTTATTACAATATCTAATACTAAATTCATTTGTCTTCAAGATGTGATAGAAAGAAAATTTAAAAAATTATAACATTGTGTTTTCAAGATGGTACCGTGAAAACTACATAATGAAATTTTTGTGGTTATGCTAGTTTCTTCAGAAAACCTTTGCAAATTGTTTTTTAGCTGATAAGTTGTAGTTTATAAATTGTCTAATTTGTGTTTGAATTTCATTACTTCAATTTTGAAAAAATGGTTCGATTAACAGAAATGCACAAAACAACAATTCTACAAATGATTGGTTACGGACATAACACCCGAACACAAAAAGAAGTAAGTCGCTTGTTTGATGAGAGATTTCCCGAATTTGCCGCCTATAACCCAAGGGACAATAAGTAAAATAGAGAAGCAGTTTCGCGAGTTTGGGCAAGTAAGGCAGATTCAAAAATCAGCTGCTAATACACTGTGTGAGGATGTGAAATTAGTTGTGATGCTTGGGTTTGAAGAAAATTCACATACATCAAGTAGAGATGCTTGAACAACATCCATTGTCAGCCATAGGTTCCTTGATTCTAAATATATATATTACAACAACATAAAATGCATCCCGAATAGGAGAACTTATGTTTGTGAATAAATGATGGACCTGTAGGATAACAATATTATCGAGTTAGTAGACATTTTGTTTTCTGTTGAGGACACTTTTTGTCTCAGCGGCCATGCTAATCGCTCAAATTGCCGCTACTGATCTTCCGAAAATCCTCACTGGATGAGAGACGAACACATGCAATTCCCTCAAAAGGTCAATGTTTTGGCAGGAAATGTTCGAAACCATATCATAGACTCCTTTTTCATTGAAGGTAATTTGTTTGGTGATAAATATTATGCAGTACTCCAAAACGATGTCGTTACAACGTTGGGAAATTTATATCCTTATCAAGGAAATCCTCAATTTCCACTGAATACGATATGGTTCCAACAGGATGGAGCGCCACCACAGTACCAACGCAATGTCCGGCAGTACTTCGCGGCCAGCGCGATACCCCAATATTAACTCATTATATTTCTTTTTATGGGGATATGTGGAGAGCATTGTGTACAAAACTAAACTCCTTGATTTGAATGACCTGGAAGATCCGATAACGCTTGCGATTAGGTCGATCACTCCTGAGATGTGGAATAATATTGGAAGAAATTTTTATTTGAGGTTAGGATGTTTCCAATGCGTTTGTGGTGAACACTTTGAACATCTACATCATTAACATTCATATTTTTTTGCTATATTTTGTATTACATTTTAGTTTTTGATATTGTACCAAATTTCGCCAAACCCTTTTTATTTTTTTCTATTTTGATTTTTGCAATAAAAATGAAAGTGATAACATATCTGAAAAAGGAATGTCGAGACCTTTGAAACTTTGCATCATTTGAGAAATTGTGGGTTCTATCTGTCTTTCAAAGGGGGTTGAAGGTAGGGTTCGCATTTTTACGAAGGAAAATGACAATTTTAAATTTAATTTGATGTGTTTCGGCATTTTCCATGAATATGTACAGTATCAAAGATAATGAATTTATTCCATTTGGCTATTCCACACTGTATAAGAACATTATTTTTATTTGAAAATTTATAGTTCCATTTTTTTTATCATCCTGATAGAAACTTTTACTATCATCATAATGGTTGTAATGCAAATCCATACCATAAGACTGTCCATTCCACTTTTTACTCTGAAAGGTTAAAATGAGAACTCTGATAATTCCCATTTTAGATTACGACCCTAATTCACTTTACGATATAAATTCCTCGGCGGGGCCCTTGGCACAAGATGAATTTTTCGGGGTAGAGATATCAATATTTTCGAAGTTTTGAAGGGTGCATGAATTAGGCGAGCGAAAGTTATGGCTTAGAAGTGAAAACGCAGATGTTGCTGACGTTATTTCGGTATACGGCGTAAAATCTTTGACTTTCGTTTCCCAATACCATACAAAAAACTAGGTGAATTTTTGGAAATCCGTATTTTGAATTAATTTTATCATGAATGTAAAATTATGTCTATTCAGTCATATATTGATCTATTAGATCATTTATTTCCATCCTTTTGAATTTGAGCATATTTTTATGTAGAATTATTATGAGATGAAGAACTAATAATAACTTTAAAACTATCTATATAAATAAAAGATTGTTGTATTACTTATTGTCAAAACAAGGTTTACGCATAGGTATATTTCCGAAAAAATCGTACGGAAAAGAAAAAAAAGCATTCCTTTTTCGTCCGAAACATAGAGTACTTCGACACTTAGGATGTATTTTGGGTTGCCGGAAGAAATCGAAATAGGTTACTATTTTTTTACTTTCAGGTTAGGTTGCTGCAATCACTGTTATTTCCAGCAAAACGTTTTTCTTGAAAGTGCTAATACTGCTTATACATTTATTACTGTTAGATATATATCGTTGTGTTGTGTGTTTGTGTTACTTATTGTCATTAATAAAAATGCCATCAGTGAGGCATTCAAATATTGATCGGCGGACGCTAACTCAAGTATCCTTAATCGTCGATTGGAGCTAAACAGAATAAGAGAGGTTCTCGAGCAAGATCTGCTCCAGCTTCCGGAGAATCCATACTATCGATAGTATCGATCTCAGGTGATTTATTTTCCGACTGTACACTATTAGGTGAATACTCGATAATTCATGTACCGACACATTCGAAGCGATACGATTCAAGTATCGATACTACTTATTTCAATATACAGGGTGTCCCAAGTTCGAGTGCCTATTAGACGTTTCTGGAAAACTGTACATATTTGAAATCTGAAAATTGGGATTATGATATTGCTTGAAATTCTCTACAGAGCTAAAATATTTTCGAAGCCCAAGCACTTCCGGTTATACTGGGAGTGAAAATAAATTTTATGAAAAAATTTTTTTTCAAGTTTTGCATTCCTTGTATGGTCAAGTATTCAATGCTGAATACATTTCTGTTAAAACCATTGTATTCGTTCGAACAGTTATCAAAATATCGAAAAAAAACCGGAAAAAGGTCAAATATGTTTAGTCAGTATTATGTTCATTATTCTTATTTTAAACATCCTGAGCGTGAACCGCTTTTACAGCATCGAAGAGAAAGAATGCGGAAAGGTCATGCATTTTTTGAATTTCAGAAATATGATCACAGGGTGTTTCAAATTTTGTGTCGAAAATTGTGATCAAAAATTGGCCATAACTTCTGTTTTTCAAACTAGTACACTATTTTTTTTATGATTGCGTTGAATTCTGCGCTGAAAAATAATTATGGTTTTCTAACATGATTATGCTCCTAAATTCAATAATTTCTGATATATTTTTTTTAATTTGGTAGCATAATGATGTTAGGAAACTATCATTATTTTTCAGCGCAGAATCCATTGCAATCATAATAAGCACTCAGTTCCGAGGAACTAAAGCGTCAAAAAAATAAGGTTCTAATTTGAAAAACAGAAGTTTTGGCCAATTTTCGATCATAATATTGTACACAAAAGTTGAAACACCCTGTGATGATATTTCTGAAATTCAAAAGATGCATGACCCACATTCTTTCTCTTCGATGTTGTAAAAACAGTTCACGCTCAGGATGTTTAAAATAAGAGTAATGAACATAATACTGACTAAACGTATTTGATTTTTTTTCCGGTTTTTTTTTTGGATATTTTGAAAACTATTCGAATGAATACAATGGTTTTAACAGAAATGTATTCAACATTGATTACTTGATCATTCCAGGAATGCAAAACCTGAAAAAACATTTTTTCATCAAATTATTTTTCACTCCCTGTATAACTGGAAGTGCTTGGGCTTCGAAAATATTTTAGCTCTGTAGAGAATTTCAAGCAATATCATAATACCAATTTTTAGATTTCGAATATGTACAGTTCTCCAGAAACGTCTGATAGGCACTCGAACTTAGGACACCCTGTATTACGATCCAGAGTATTTTCACTCGCCTATACTAAACCTTTTATCCAGGAAATACATATATTACATTAGCAGTACATTAGTTTTTACTATCAATTGGTTCTCAACAAGATAAAGTAAAAATTAAATAAAAGGTTCAACGCCCGGGCCCCCAGACC
The DNA here is from genome assembly GCA_937662695.2 of Halyzia sedecimguttata. Classification (NCBI taxonomy): domain Eukaryota; kingdom Metazoa; phylum Arthropoda; class Insecta; order Coleoptera; family Coccinellidae; genus Halyzia; species Halyzia sedecimguttata. The sequence goes on from OW569411.2 coordinate 79,503,123, forward strand.
CCGCGGACCCCCCTCCAATGGGGAGTCTGGGGGATGTACGTTACGCCACTGCCCACAGTCCATTATGGTAGCAATAATATTGGTCTATTTTGGAACTATGAGCACTATTTGTCAATACTTCAATGCTCCGAAACACATCGTATGTATGATGCTTTACAATACCCTCTAATATTCTGCCGGGGAGAGGATGGATATCATTTTATGATCAAGATGATCAACCCAGGCACTGGTAAGTTTTGATATAAATATTTATATTCCGTTGTGAAAGAGCATTATATACTTCGGAATATTGAAAAATATCACATGAGTAATACTTCAACCGAATAGTTATTGATATATAGAATTTTTTTTTCAATGATTTTTTAAAAATTTTCTACAAATACTTTCCTCACGAAATTTTGCAAGAATTTTCTCGTTGGCATTCCACAACTAATAACCATCTTTGAATTCAATCGGTTTAGTATTTTTCAAGTTATTGAGGAACAAAAAACAACCAAATTTCAGATGGCAATAACTCTAAAACCGTTTGGCCGGTTATACTCATAAACAAACTGAAATGTCGCGTTCTGATGCACATCCTAACTTGAAAATTTCAAGCCGCTATCTATTTTCGTTCTCAAGTTATCGTGACAACCAAAATATTTTTTAATGATTTTTTAATAATTTTCTAGCCATACGATTCGCACAAAATTTCACAAACGTGCTTAGGTTCATATTCTACAACTACTCACCAAGTTTCAATTCGATCGGATTTGTATTGGTTGAAAACTAAATTATTACTCGGAAACTCGGATTATGCCCATTTACGAACTTTCCATCGTATTGGGATGCGCCACCCACCCTGAAAATTTCAAGTCGCTAGCCCTTTTCGTTCTCAAGTTATCGTGGCAATGGCCGGATGGCCGGCCGGACAGAATCAAATTTGACCTCGAATTCTTCATTGGGGAGTCGAACTAAATCGTTTGAGACCATTTTCGTCAAAAAATTCGAAAGATACAGACATTTGGGCAAAATGATAACGCGATGTTCCCAAGAACATACGCGCAAAAAATATTATGTATCTCAGAAACTATTCGTCCGATATTGCTGAAATTTAGCGTATATTTCAATATTGAACGGTGTTGACTATCAATGTAATATTTTTATCATGAACGAACCCCCTAAAACTCCTGACACGTACATGGCAACTTCATGTATGTGGTAGGTCATTGAATATTGATTCGGAGAATACAATATTGATACCAGCAAATAGTTATTTATGTATCAAGGACGAAAAACTGTCTATTATAGTCGAGTCTGCAAATTGGTATCCGAGATGCAGCCGAGGATAGTAAGCAGGCGAGACAATGGACAGTTTTTCGCCGAGGTGCATATTACACTTTTTGGTCGACCTCCACATATTTTAATGAATTTCTGTTCTGACCTCTTAAATAATTTCACAATAGCAAATGACACATACACTTATGTTTGTATTGAACCGTATCCATAGTAACCACAGCACTGACAATTATTTTTACACATTCTTATTATTTTTTTTGTTTTTTTTTTTTGAGGAAAAACCTTTTATAGGCGCCGCAAGCGGCAGTGTGAGACTCCAGATGTTATTTGGTTACTCACTAAAAAACCTCTCACTATTCTTGGACTGTTCTTCGTCCTGCCCTTACAGCGTCCCTTAACAAAAGAGATGAGCTGCAAGTGGCCTTCATAGTTGATGGGACCTCATCACTCGTAGTGACCCGAGCAACACTGCTTTTTGCATTCTGTTCGCCAAAACCTCGGCCAAGGATGTACAGGCCGGAATAATCTTCAATTCTGTCACATAGTTCGCTCTCATTCCGCCAAGGCATCCTATGATCAGAACGACCATTTTTACTTTATACCCTGGATATAGGGTTCCCAGCTCAAACAGCAAATCCTTGTATTTCTCCCTCTTCTGTTGTTCTTTCATCACCACATTATTTTCAGCGGGGGAGGAAAATTCGACAACAAATAATTCCCTGAGATCTTTGTCCACCAGTACTATATCTGGCTTTATGGCATGGATCTGCCGAGTTGTTGGAAAAGCATAGTTCCAGTAGATTCGAGCTCTATCATTTTCGATGACTGATTCAATTTCCAGAGGCACAAATGGTAGCACTGGCTCCTTGTCTATATCATAAACTTCTCTCAGATGGAAGTAGAGAATCCGAAGCGCCGCATTGTGTCTTTCTGTGTATCCTGATGGAGCGTGGACTCTGCAAGCAGACAAGATATGCATGACAGTTTCCTGCTGACTGTGGCATGCTCTGCAAGTTGTTGGGGTGTCCACTTTCATGATGTTCTTCTTATACCATCTTGTATTTATCACTCCATCTTGACAAGCCATAACGAATCCCTCCGTTTCCGACTTTAGACCAGCCGACTTCAAAAACGCAAAGGATAGTTCCTCTGATAGGCCCTGATCTTTCAAACTCCTGAAATATATAGAGTGCAGACTTTTACTCATGTGGTCTTCGAGTAACGTCTTCAGTTGTGCCTGTCTGATCTCTCTGCCTACTCTTCTCTGATCTGTTGGCGTGATAGGTGTTCCCACTAGCTCATAGTCGATGGATACTCCAGTTATGCTGAGTTTTTCCAAGGCTCTCCGTCCAGCTCTAAATAGGAAAGCTCCTTGGTTCCTGATTTCATGATGAGCTACCATTTTGAGGAGCGGGTCTTCACTTCTCAATATCCTTATTGCCATTTCCAACGTTTGTTGATGGTGTTGGTATTCCAAACTCTGCAAACCTCTGCCACCCTGCGTTCGTGGGAGATATATTCTTTGAACCGAGCAGTTGGGATGCAGGCTCCGATTCATGTTCATCCCTTTACGTGTGGCCCTGTCTAGTTCGAGAATCTCATTAACTGTCCAGTTGATTATTCCGAAAGAGTATGCGACTATCGGAACTGCCAAGATGTTCGTAGCTGACACCTTGTTTTTACCAGACAGCTGTGATTTCCATATATCTCGGATCTTCTTTTTGTAGCTGGCTGTTAAAGCATCCTTGATTCGAGTTGTCTCCAGTGCGCCTCTTTGTTGCATTCCAAGGAATTTGTAATTTTCCTCTTCATCGAGGTGCCGAATGATTATTCCTCCTTTCAGTTCGATGTCTTCTCCTACTTCTTCAGTTCTTCCTCTGCTCAGATGGAAAACAGCACATTTTTCCAAACCGAATGACATTCCTATTGCTGTGGTGTATTCCGCAACGATGTTAAGAAGTTGTTGTAGCGCTGCCTTGGGGGGAGCGTACAGTTTTAAGTCGTCCATGTACAGGAGATGTGAAACCAGATGTTTCCTTCTGCCTGGTGGCCCGGCCTTGTACCCTATTCTGCTTTCCCTCAACTCCGTTGTTAATGGTACGAGTGTTATGCAGAACAGTAAAGGGCTTAGCGAGTCTCCTTGAAATACGCCTCGCCTGTATTTCACCCATCCCGTATACGTGGTTCGACCTTCCGATCGAACGGCGAACTTAGTCTTCCATAGCGCCATGATGTTTTTCATCACATGGACGATATTTGTGTGGACTTTGAGCATCTCAAGCAGCTGTAATATCAAGCTGTGCGACGATGTGTCAAATGCTTTCGCGTAATCCAGCCAGGATGTATGTAGATCGCGCTTGTAGTGTTTTGCATCTTGACAAATGCTCTTGTCTATGAGTAGGTTGTCCTTGCACCCCTGTACTCCTTTCCGTGCTCCTCTTTGCTCGTAGATTTGGTTCCACACTGGTGCACTAGCCTCCAGAATCCGGTTTTGAAGGACACTTGTGAGTATTTTATACAGCGTATTGAGACACGTGATAGGGCGATAGTTCTTTGGCTGTCCTAGATCGCCTGATTTTGGTATCAGTACAGTTCTGCCCTCTACCAACCATGATGGAATTGCCTCACGGTGAATTATTATCCCACTGAATAATCTGGCTACGTGTTGATGAGTAGCTGGAAAGTTCTTCCACCAGTAGTTTTGGATCCCATCCAGTCCAGGTGCCGTGAAATCATTTTTGTTCTTTAGGGCTTGTCTAACTTCTTCGGTTGTTACTTCAGTCATTTCTTCTGTCGGTTGCAGACTTTGATCGCATAATGTCTGGAATCTGTGAAGTGCTGGAGTATCCCTGGTTTCCACTGGTCGCTCGTACAGTTTCTTCCAGAACCGTTCGACTTCTTCTGGCGATGGCGAGTTTTTTGCCTCTATTTGTTTAGGCTGAAATAGCTTTGAGGGTTCTGCGGTGAATGTGTTGTTGTCCTCTATCCATTTCTGCTTCCTGATCAGCTTCTTCCTCGCTGCCGCTAGTGATCTTATCTTATCGACAGCTTCCTGCTTCAGTAGATTGATGATGGGCAAGCTAATCGTACGGTGCAACGCACGTAGCTCCCCCATCATGACCTCTATCTTCATGCTAGGCTTCAGTTGTCCTTTCATAACATCTATGATACATTGGTACCAAGATGCTTGCTGCCTCACGATCTTCATCTTCTTATCTAGCTTCTTCATTCTTGACCTATGTTTGTCATCCCTTGTTGTTGTTCTACCTGGAGGGCATAGAAGTGAAGTAGCAGCTCTCACTGCAGCCACGACATCTTCTAGTGAGCAATCCTCCTTTAGGTGATCGTTGATGATATTATTCATCATGGCTAGGTCTTCAGCCTGGAGTCTCGTTTTCAACCGTGCAGTCGTTTTGTTCGGATCCCCTACTGCAGCCTCGAATGCTTCCTTTCTGTTGATGACTGGTTCCGGAACATCTCTCACTTGTTCCGTTCTTCGCCTGTTGCACTGTGCAGGATGTTCCACTCGGAATGGGGCAGCTGTCACCTGCTCCATGTCCAGTGCTTCGACTTGCGATCCAGGCATTGGAGGTTGGATGTTTGCGGCATCTCTCACCTGCCTTCCATCCTGTTCTTCTCTCCTTTGAATCGTGGATTGCTGCTGTTGGTTCCGAGCATCTCTCACCTGCTCTTCAGCTTGTTCTTCTGTTCCTTCTGGCTCTTGAAGCTGCTGCAAGATTCCTCTCTTCTTCAGATGGCTCACCTGGTCTCGCAGGTTTTGCTGAGTCATAAAACTAAGATCTGGATTATTTTCACACCACAGACCATGCAGTCTACCCATATATCCCCTTCTTTCTGGTCTGGATCTTCGGTATAAAACAGTCAGTTTTTCATGTTGCTCGGGTGTCCACTTGTGGCGTCCCCTTTGCGTGGTCTTGTTCCTGTTGCCGGGTCCGACTACGGGTTGCTCTTGCGAGCGTAGATTCCCTATGCGACCGGCAACTTCTCTCTCCTCCTCGATGTCCTCGTCGGAAGCTGTAGTTTCTTGTATGACAGGCGCCCGCCTCCTCAGCATCCTGCCTATGGTGGTTCGCATGCTGTCACGCCTAGCACCAACCCCAGACGTGCCCTGGTGATCCCCAGGCAGCAGCTGTTTTCCGAGGCCTCTTAGTTGGTTACTCATCATTGGTTGAGATACAACCGGGGTTCGCGGGCTTGTCACACCCGTATGCTACTAAGTAGTACCCCCGTGCGATTTTGCGTTTTATACCTACTGCCAGGTAGCTAAGATACCTCGGGTTTGCTAAGCCCGTACTCTGAGACACATCCTAGAGCCCCTGAGGGGTTGTTATTGTTAGTGTTAGTTTAAGTGTTAGTGTTAGTGTAAGTGTTAGTGTAAGTGTTAGTGTTAGTGTTAGTGTTAGTGTTAGTGTCAGTGTTAGTGTTAGTGTTAGTGTAGTGTTAGTGTTAGTGTTAGTGTTAGTGTTAGTGTAAGTGTTAGTGTTAGAGTTAGTGTTAGTGTTAGTGTTAGTGTAAGTGTTTGTGTTAGTGTTAGTGTTAGTGTTAGTGTTAGTGTTAGTGTTAGTGTAAGTGTTAGTGTTAGTGTTAGTGTTAGTGTTAGTGTTAGTGTTAGTGTTAGTGTTAGTGTTAGTGTTAGTGTTAGTGTTAGTGTTAGTGTTAGTGTTAGTGGTAGTGGTAGTGTTAGTGTTAATGTTAGTGTTAGTGTTAGTGTTAGTGTTAATGTTAATGTTAATGTTAGTGTTAATGTTAATGTTAGTGTTAGTGTTAGTGTTAGTGTTAGTGTTAGTTTTAGTGTTAGTGTTAGTGTTAGTGTTAGTGTTAGTGTTAGTGTTAGTGTTAGTGTTAGTGTTAGTGTTAGTGTTAGTGTTATTGTTAATGTTAGTGTTAGTGTTAGTGTTAGTGTTAATGTTAGTGTTAGTGTTAGTGTTAGTGTTAGTGTAAGTGTTAGTGTTAGTGTTAGTGTTATGGTTATTGTTATTGTTATTGCATTTTATACCTACTGCCAGGTAGCTAGGGTACCTCGGGTTTGCTAGGCCCGTACTCTGAGACACATCCCAGAGCCCCTGAGGTTATTATTATTATTATTATTACTATTATTATTATTATTATACTGATCCTCCTATGTTTCTAATGACCCGTATCATGCCGTATCCATTGTGACCACACGGACGAGAAAGTCATTTTGCGGACGAGAAAGTACTTTCTCGTCCGCAAAGTACTTGCCTTCAATCATAGTCGATTTTACGGTCGCGAATTAGTACGTAAAATGTCACTTTTCATAAGGTCGACGAAAAAAATATTAATTTATCGTTCTTAGTTCTCCAGAAGTTGGAAGAAAATCAGATAAGTCCAATACCTGAAATCAGGATGATTATCTTCAACAGACCTGATAAAAGCAGAAGAAGCATTTCACGAGTTTCATCCTGACGATATAATTTTATGGGAAGTAACTGCGAAACACGCAACGTTCAATCAACAATTTTTTACAAACGTTATCAGGAATAGGTCTATCTAATCGTTATTTCCGTTTATTTACGTGTCTGGGAGAAATAATGACCTAGAAATCGATATCAACTGTTAATTAAATGTAATAAACCGTGAACTCATTCCAGACAAATTTCAATGTTTATTTTAAACAAGTACGCCAGGCAAAATACTGATGCATGCACTGAGACCATAAACCACCCGGATTTTGGTTCATTATTTGCTCACATAACTTAAAATAAATAATCGTATAGCAGAAAATGTTCATAATCCTCCTGAAATCTTCATAGTTTTAGAGTAAGTAGAGATAACATAAATATGAGGTCGTCCGCCCGCTGTAAGTCTGAGCTTTTTATTGGAATGTATCGTGTTCACGTTGGCTTATTTGAGGGTACACCATTCACTGTCAGGTCAAAAATTAACAGTGCTGTGTCTAAGCTGGCGTAAGGATAGAGATAGTGTTTTAGACTTTTTCTTTCATAGTGAAGTCAATCTGCATTTGCACGCATGGTATATACATGATTATGATTATACTGACCCTCCCAAGTCTTCCCCAAGGAAATCACTCAGAAGCTCCATTCAAATTAGCCAACGTGAACACGTGCGCCAAAGAGTAGTGACTTCACGTCAGTGCTTTTTTGTATTTTTTCAAGTTTCTTTGACAAATCTGGCTATCAATACAGACTGGCCGCTAGTTTTACCGCAGGTCGAAAAAAAATTGTGGTTATGGAACCCCCGCATTTTCTTAGGCCTATTCTTCAAATCCGATTGTAATATATTTCTTGGTCACGCCATCACGCGTGAACGGCTGGACCGATTTCACTATTTTTTTTTGTATTTATTATTGCCAGGAGAAGGTTCTTATGACGGAAAAAATTTTTAAATTGCACTGAAAATTAGAAAAATAAAGAATCGTTATTCAAGAAAACTTAACAATATTATTTCTAATCAAATCTAAGCGCTTTGGACCACAAACAAAGCATTAACTTAATAGGTACCTTGGATGGGTTCTCATAATGTATTTGTCCGATATTTTCATACTAGATGTTTTTCTTTTAACGTCAATTGTAACTTGCTTCACGCCAATCGTGAAATTTCATTCAATTGTGTTAAAAAATATACTTTCGAGGCATACAACATTGAAAATAAACCATTACTATACAGGGTGTTCTTTTTCTCACGGCACATTTGTACGCGATTGAAGTGGTTTGTGCCAAAAACAAAGCATTAACTAAATAGGCACCTTAGATGGATTCTCATGAAGTATTTGTCCGAAATTTTCATACAGGGTGTTGTTCTTTTAACGTCAATTGCAACTTGCTGTATTTCACGCCAATCATACAATTTCATTCAATTGAGTTAAAAAATATACTTTCGAGGCATATATCATTGAAAATAAACCATTACTATACAGTGTGTTCTTTTTCTCACGGCACATTTGTACGCGATTGAAGTGGTTTGAGCCACAAACAAAGCATTAACTAAATAGGCACCTTGGATGGATTCTGATGATGGATTTGTCCGAAATTGTTATACAAGGTGTTTTTCTTTTAACGTCAATTTCAACTTGCTGTTTTTCATGCCAATCGTACAGTTTCATTCAATTATGTTAAGAAATATACTTTTGAGGCATACATCATTGAAAATAAACCATTACTATACAGGGTTTTCTTTATATCACGGCACTACTGTACACAAACAAAGCATTAACTAAATAGGTACCTTGGATGGATTCTCATAATGTAACAATTTTGTTTCTCCTTTGATATATGGACATGGTGCATGGAAAATTATACGTCGCTAGTTCGCGCGTCAGGAACCGTCATCTTTATTTATTTACGCACCACAAAACAAAACAAAAAATATGGCTTTAAATTGATTAAGATACTGTATCATAACTGTATGTGTCTGTCAAAAACAAATTGAAACCTAAGAAATAGCCAGTATTTCAGGAAAACTCTGTTTTGTAAGTATGCAACATAATGTGCAATTAATCGAAAATAATAATAAAACTTCATATATAACGAGCATTTTTTTTTATTAACTTAGGTGGTGCGAAGTTCGCCAGGCCAGCTATTATTTATAAATATGTCCCAGGGTCAAGATACAGACGTTTCAGCTCAGAAACAATGCAAACTCCTAGAAACTGACTCGTTCGTGCACATAATTACTATTTAATTCTTCTTAAAATCTCACAATATCGGCTCAGCTCCACATCCATGACCGCTAGACGTTAACCGCACCTAACTTAAGCCATACAACCCAAAAAGAGCCACTTCTCGTCTGCGCAATCTACTCGTAGCTGTAAGTCTCCTCGAAATCACACACCTGACACAAAAGTCTGATTCTTCAACACCATTGGTTCAGGAGATATCTCAGCATCAATCCACGCATGCGCGGACACTCCCAAGGGGATTCTGTGGTCAAATAGCATCCTGTACCTCAAAACCCCAATCCTCTGAGACGAAAACTCCAGCAGTTAAATCACTTCTTGTCTGCTCATGCGCATAATGAAAAATGCCCGAAAGGGGCCACTGTAAGGACACTCCAACTCGGAAACAACGCTTTTTCCCCGAAACTGACTTGTCCTTGCACATAATTGCCATGAATTTTCTTTTAAAACCTCATAATATCTGCTCAGCACCAGACCCATGACCGATAGTCTCAAACTACTCCCAATATAACCCATACACCCCAACAACAAGTCACTTCTCCCCTGAATAATAATAATGTCGCCTTTATTAGAATGAAATCATATCATATAGATACACTCTGAAGATGTTAGGGACTCAACTCAAAATCACACACCTCATACGAAACTCCGATTCTCCAACTCTGGATATATTCAGGAGATATCGCATCTTGAATTCACGCATGCGCGGACACTCCCAAGGGGATTCTATGGAGGAATAGCATCATCCACCCCAAAACCCCAATCCTCTTAGATGAAAACTCCAGCAGCTATCACTTCTCATCTGCGCATGTGCATAGCGAAAAATGCCCGTAAGGGACAGTATGAACTTCAAAATAAAATGTTTTGGAATTTCTAGAGAAATATTCCGAAAAATAGTAGCAATTTTTTCAAGTCATGTGATCCTCACGAAATTTTGCAACATTGTTTGCTTCGGTCTTTTGCATCTAACTACGGAGTTTCAATTCAATCAGATCAGTACTTTTCGAGTTATTGTGGAAACAATATTGCCACTTTATAGCCATCCGATCAATACAAAACTTCGCATGCATATAAGAGTCATGATTCTACAATTTGATGCTAAATTTCAGATAGATCAAGTGATTTGTTCCGGAAATATTCATAAACAAGCACTGATGTGAAGTCAGAAGCTTTTGCGCGTATGTTCTCATGTCCATTCTCAATACAGGAGGATGGACAAGAGAACATACGCGCAAAAGCTTCTGAGTTCACGTCAGTGCTTGAAACAATTTTTTTGTAGATGATATTTTAAAAAATTTCTAGTGCTCCGATCCTCACGAAATTTTGCAAGAATTTTCGCGTTGGCACTCTACAACTAAAAACCATATTTGAATTGGATCATATTTGTAATTGTTTCAGTTATTCAGGAAATAACAACCAAATTTCAGATTGATATAACTCCAAAACCTTTCGGCAGATTATGCTAGTTAACGCACTTAAATGTCGTATTCAGATGCGCAATCTACCCTGAAAACAGCAAATCGCTATTTCTTTCCGTTCTCAAGGAATCATGAGATACATAATATTTTTTCGTAATTTTTAAGAAAATTTCTAGAGGTACGGTCCTCACAAATTTTACACACGTTTTCATGGCGATATTCTACGACTAGTTACCAAGCTTCAGTTCGATCGAGTCTACATTTTTCAAGTTATCGAGGAAATAATATTCCTGATGGGTATAACTCCGAAACCGTTGGGCCGATTATGGCCAACAGCAAACTTAACTCTCCCATTCAGATGTGCAACCTATCCTCAAAATTGCAAGTTCCTATCTCATTTCATTCAGGAGTTGTCGAGGCAACGATCACCCATGCAGCTACTGAATTCACACAAGGCTGCTCGGATCTCCAACAGTATAGATCCGATCATGTTAAAACTTGGAATTTGGTAGTAGAGTTAGGTTCTGAAGGCTCTCGCATTTCAGCGATGTCGGACGAATAGTTTTTGATATATAGAATTTTTTTCAATAATTTTCTATGATTTTGTGAAAAATGTCTAGTGATACGATCCTCACGAAATTTTGTAAGAATTTTTGAGTTGCCATTCTAGAAATAATAACCATGTTTGAATTGAATCAGTTTCGTAGTTTTCGAGTTATTGAGGAATTAATAACCAAATTTTAGATGGGTATAACTCCAAAACCGTTTTGCCGATTATGGCAATAATCAAACTCAAATGGCGCATTTAGATTATCAACCAAATCTGAAAATTTCAAGTCGCCATTTTTTTCCGGTCTTAGGTTATCGTGACGTAAATAATATTTTTCGATAATTTTTTTGAAAATTTTATAGCTATACGATTCTCACAAAATTTCACAAACGTCCTTATATGTATATTTTACAACGACTCACCAAGTTTCAATTCTATCCGATTAGTATTGGTTGTAGACAAAATTACTACTCGGAAACCATTGGGCCGATTATACCCATTAACGAACTTTTCCGTCGTATTGGGATGCGCCATCTACTCTATAAATTTCAAGTCGTTCTCTCTTTCCGTTCTCAAGTTATCGTGGCAACGGCCGGTCCGGACGCCGGCCGGACAGAATCAAATTTGACCTCGAATTCTTGATCACAGAGTCGAACCCAATCGTTTGAGACCATTTTCGGCAAAAAAATTCGAAAATTACAGACATTTGGGCAAAATGATAACGCGATGTTCCCCAGAACATACGCGCAAAAATTGGTTCAAGCCGTGTGGACAGGAGCTTTGGCGCTCTTGTTCAAACTGAGACAAATCATATCTTCGAAATTATTGGTAAGAGTTGGGAATTATATCAATGGATCCTTATGATAGAACTTCATAATAGCAGAAATTGAATTCAAACATCATAAATCAATTTAAATTTAACAAAAGTGCCAAAAATTATTAATAGAAAAACCAATAGACCAATTCTACTCAACAACGAACTCATCCGAGATATTCGTTCCTTAATTCTATGATGAACGATATATTTTTTTCCTCAAAGCCACTCTGAAAATTATATTAGATCAATTGAAACTTTAGCCTATATTTCAGTTTTGTTTTTACTGGAGATATTCTGAACTCAATATTATTAACTTACCATTACCATCCCCATCATCATACGGATTAACCATGGGCATTAAATATCAAAATTTTACATATCATGTCTCAGGAAAATAAAATGACATGTATCACCTTAGGTCATTTTATAATAATTCATAGATAGAATAATTATCGCATTCTGTGAAAACACAGAAGAACGATTTATTGTTGAAATTTTGAAAAATCATATCTCCGAAATTATTAGCTTGTTAGAGTTGAAAATTACATCAATGGATTCCTATGGTGAAACTGCTTAATTTTTTTTTGTTACTCCGAAACCGTCTGTCTTTGCCCAATAACGGGCTCAGCCGTTCATTCCGTTCGAGAATTATCATGCCTACGGCCTGCTGGCCGGACAGAATGAATTCTGACAACGGATTCTTGATCAGTGAGTCGCACCGAATCCTTTAAGACCATTTTTATAAAAAAAATCGAAAATTACAGACATTTGGGCTAATTGATAAACACACTGTTCCGAGGAACAAGAGCGCCAAAAATTGGTTCAAGCTCTGTGGACAGGAGCTTTTGACAAATCATATCTCAAGTATTGGTTTCTCAGAGTAGGGTATTATATCAATGGATTCTTATGATAGAACTGCATCATAAATTAAATTAAATTCAAACAAGAATGCATTTATCAAGATTAAATGAGCAATCTTCAATGCTTTAATCCTTCAAAAATTATTATTTAAAAAAAATAGCAATCTGCAATGCTTCAATACTTTAATGCCTCAAAAATTGTCATTAAAAGAAACAACAGTCCCAAAAATTATTAATCCGAAATCACCAGACCGTTTCTACCCAATAACGAACTTAGACGAGATATTCATTCCTTAAAATCTACTCTGAAAATTATATTATTTCAAATGAAACTTAGTCCATATTCCAGTTTTGTTTTTACTGGAGATATTCTGAAATTTCATTAACTTACAAATTATATATTTCCATCATCATATGGATTCAAGAGCTTTCCATGATAAGTGAGATTGTATCATGGTTCATTTTGCATTGAATCATACTTTGTTTTCTAGAAAAGGGGGCGTTTTATATCAAGAATTTTGAATAGAACTAGAAATAAATATCACATTATACTCAGTTTGAAATCTCTTATCTGTAGGCAGAGACAATAACTTCTCTATGAGATGACAATCACTGAACACATGTATGACAATGACGACACATAGAATATATCTTACCTAGGGTATATTCTATGTGATATGTATGAGCACGGATCAAATTCATTTTTACGATGACAGCATTCTGTGAAAACACAGAATTACGATTTAAGGTTGAAGTTTTGAAAAATCATATCTCTGGAATTATTAGCTTGTTAGAGTTGAAAATGATATCAATGGATCCTTATGCATCTTGAAAAATTGAATTTAAAATTCAGAATGAAAAAAAAATTTTTTTTGTTACTCCGAAACCACCTGGCCGATTTTGCCCAATTTCGAACTTAACTCTGAAAACTTCAACTGTCTATCTCATTCCGTTCGAGACGTATCGTGGTTACCACCAGCCGGACGGACGGCCGAACAGAATCGATTTTGACCACGGATTCTTGATCAGTGAGTCGAACCATCTCATTTAAGACCGAATACATCCAAAAATTCGAAAATTACAGATATTAGTGCAAATTGATAAGCACTCTGTTCCGAGGAACAAGAGCGCCAAAAATATTTTAACTGAAAATGACGATAACTCCGAAGTCGCAAAACTACCCGCAAACTTAAATCCTCTAACTCCTTTCGCTCAAAAGTTATCGTGCTAACGGCAGGCTGCACAGGACGGACAGAATTGAATTTGACCTCGAGTTATTCATCAGTGAGTCCAACTGAATCATTTAAGAACATTTTCGGCCAAAAATACAGACAACAGGGCAAAATGATAGCACGCTGCTCTTTGCGGAACACGCGCGCAAAATATAGAAAAGTACTATCGCGCTTGTTTACGTTGACCATTTTGAATTGAATGATGAGTGCTTCTAGCTCTGTGGATATAGTATTATACTCGGAACCGGAGGTCCTGGCTTGAATCCCGTGGAAAGACGGTATTTGTCACTGTTGGATCAAACATTAATATTTCTGTGTTCCTAGGAGCTTCTAAGGGTACTCCTTGGGGAAGATCTAAGGGGGTCAGTAATATTCATAATCATGTAATTAGCAAATGCGCCAAAGCAGACTTACACAACGTCAGTGCTTTCTCAATGTTTTCATGGGAAAGTTAATCTGCGCTTGCTAATGACATGATTATGATTATACTGACCCTCAGGACTTCCCCAAGGAGACCCTGTTTGGGGCCACTATTAGTTTGTCGCGGCTATTTTATGGACTGTATGGTTTGTAAGGGTTGGGGGTTTATTATTTGTCTATGCAAAAAGCGGATGCATTGTAGGGTTCACTTATTAACGACAATAATCCTCAGAAGAAAACTATGGAGGTTATTCCAAATTTGACGTACACCTTGGAGGAGCATGGCTCATTAGTTCTTGTTTGAGCCATATTTATTGATAACCGAAAATCAACAGTTTCCGAGATATTAGAGTTCTGGTGATTTTTGAAAGATTTCTCAACTTAGTTAATTATTCGTCAATTTTATCTACGTTGACCAAATTTGATCATAATTTTTGTTTATTTTTATCAAAAAAGGACATGATATGTATGAAAAACGCAAAACTATGCTGTACAATATGGAAAAGCATTAGTAGTAGTAGCAGTTATAATGATAATTTCACTCCGCTCGATTAACGTATGCCCCTGGTGTTTATAAAATTGGGACCAGCCTATATTATGTTTTTGCTTATATCTAAATATCGCGATTTATTGGGATTGATGGAATGAATTCTGTGATACATGGAACGATAAAACATTGAAAAATTTTCTGGAAATTGCTAAATATGGATTTCACGATAGCTATACTGGAGTGCCGTACGTATGTAGGTATACTGTCCATGCCTGTCACGTCAACAGATTTCAGATTCAAACTGAATTCCAAAGAAAATTCGCATATGCTTCTGTGATGAAGTGAGCTTGTCAGCCTGCGTCTAACAGCACTTGACAGGCTTTTGCTCTTCCTCTATTATTCACGATATCGACAATCGCTGTAGGTAGTAAAACTTCCGATTCCACTCAGGCATGCAAATTCAGACTAGAGGGAGTATTTGTAGATTGGGAAGTTCACTTCACCGTAATTTTGCGAAAACTTATGATTTTCGAAATGCAAGAGTGCATTGTACCTCTAATCGCACTTTTAACCATTTCCAGCAGAGAATTATTCTGCTGCTCGGAGATTTTTACGTAAGAAATTAATGCAAACTGCTGTCTTTTTTGCCGAATTGAAATGGTATAATGGTTGCAACGCTAGAAATATTTTGCAATCTCGAACATTATGAGGACCCTTGCATGGAATGAAAACAGAAAATAACCTTGGCGGAAGTAGAGTATGATTGTTGGTTGCGTGCGTGCGAGCATGTATTATGATGAGCTTTATCATTCGATTGACCTGATTTGGGAGTATTTTCACATGCTTATGTATCTTCCAACTACTCCAAGCGTCGTAAAAACGAAACTTGATTGATTTTGTGAACAACCAATTTGCTACTGAACACTACCTATTTGTCGTGGAGACCACGATTGCTATTGTAGGAATTATGATATTTTTAGTCTCGTAAATATTGAAGTGAGGATTAATTTTACTGCTGCGGATGATGTTTAACGAGTTTCGTACCAATAATTCAGACGTAATTCTGGATTAAATTTCTGTCTGAAGAAAAACCAAACCCATTCTCATGACCTTTTATATTAACTGAGAAAGCGCCTCGAAGCCAGTTAAGCCGTCTACAGTCTCCAGATACTCTTATCTGAAGTGGAAATCACTGAAACATTATTAGTGTTAGTTGTATCGTAAATTTTATAAGTGACTTAGTGGGTGAGCAAGTTCTTGGAACTCAGTACCACTCTCGGGATCGTTCTCATGGAACCCGATTGGATCCAATGAAAGATCGTGGGCAGGGGATCTACCAAACAGCAGTAGCTGCGTTGGTAGTACAGCCCTAGCTCAAGGAGAGGGGCAGGAACGTACTAAGGGTTTTGGGAAGTGGGTAAGAAGGTCAAGGGAGTGCAGCCGAAGCAATTGAGTTAGTTTGAGGGAATCAGTAGAGTCGTTGAAGAAGTTGGTTCCTTCTTTTACGAGAGGGAGAGAGAGAGAGTTAGTGCAAGTGTGATAAAACCTTATGAGACGTATGAAAAAAGACTGTTAGACGGTAGAGACGTGTGACGTACAAGTATAAAGGGTGTTTCACGAACGATTGTACAGGCTTTCAGTACAGATGCAGGACATTTTAGTGAGCCTAAAGGCTGGTTTATGCTGGATTGGTAACTTTAACTAAACCCTTAACTTAAAAATTGAAACATAGATTTCTAGGAATATTGTTTATTCTCAGACTAAAGAATCCATTTACTTATTAGTAATAATAATAATTAATGAGTTAACGGATTCTTTAGTCTGATTTTAAGCTATAACACTAAAAATCTATGTCTATTGATATTATATATATTTCAATTTATAATAAACACGGACCTGTGAATATCCGAATAATGCGTTGATTCGTCATGAATCAATTGAAATTCTCAGTTACACTACTTAATTACAGTGCTGCATCTTATTTCATCCAATACATGAATTTAGGAGTTTCACATTGGATTACGTGACATTGGATGTACCTGAACATAGAAATGATAGAAATACTCATTTTCGAATTATTGATCTTCGAAAATTCTTTTTTCGAATAATTTAAACACAGATGTTAGCATAATTGAAGATTTTATGCCAAACAACCGAAAACTGGAATTAAGTATGGATAGAAGTTTGAAGGAATAGTGGCGTGTTTTGGTTGCTTAGACCGATATTAGGATTTTGAAATAGGTTGAATTCAGAGTATACGAAAATCTTCTCTGGTCTTTCTCATAGCATAGAAAAAAAATGGAACATAAAATCTGAAGCTACAGATCGATTCAAGCTGCATATGAGGAGATAAATAATCGACCAGAAAAGCTGATGAAAGCTGAAGGACACTCAATACAAGAGCTAGCTAGTGTCAAAAAGGAATATGGGAATTTTCGAGAACAAATCACATTCTCATTCCTTTAATTCCTTTTTATAATGAGTTCACTTCAATATTCAATATTTTTTTGTGTCACATTCTCATTCCTTTAATTCCCTTTTATAATCAGTTCACTTCAATGTTCAATATTTTTTTGTGTTTTTGTTTCTATGGAACCTTTGATTCTGCTACCATCTGTTTCAGTTATTTTAAACAAAAAGTTTTCGAAGATAATTCGAGAATGAGAATTTCTATCATTTGAACCATGTTTTTGAACATTCCAGATATTCAATGGTTCATAAAATATGCGAAGTGTGCCATTACTGCCAATAAGCTTGTTTGAAAGAGTATTTATTGTAGATTCTTAGAAATTTCACTTCTTGAAAATTTGATGTACATGGTGTTTTATAAGGTGTAGAATGAAGAAAATAATTTTCTCAGTCCTGCACTATCCACAAGTAATTTTGAGCGAATATTAGACATAGACCTATAGGTACTCATTCCCTGCGATTTTCATGAATATCCATGAAGGCGTTCAAGAGTTATGCCGATTGAAAGTTCCTGATAAAATACATAAAACACCCTGTAGCTCTTAAACGAATATAGTTAGGACATATTTCGAACATTGATTCAGCCTCACCAAAATGTCCTGCATCTGCACTGGAAGCCTGTACAATTATACGTGAAACAGCCTGTTTAGTATCGATAATTGATGTAGATTTCATTAAGACGGAATGTTGAAGATTGTAGAGTTATGTAAATAAACCTGTACATATTAGCATACAGTGTTCTATTTAAGCCATAAGTGTAAATATACAGGGTGCCCGGGAAAATGTGGGAAATCTCTCGGATTCAGATAACACATAAAAAAAATATGATGACAAGTTCCCATCAATTTTTTCCTAGCAGCCCTCCCTACGGAGATACAGCCTCCTAAATGACGCCACTGGAAATCCATTTTACTTGATTAAATTTTAAACTACTCAATATAATTCAATGAAAATTTGATATGATAAACAGTAGTAACGACCTCTTAAAATACTGCCCTTAAATTTAAATTAGCTTGTTTAGTTTACCAAGGGCGAACTAGGTTGTACATTTTAATGCTTACATTTTCAACACCATGTATGATAAGGAGTTAAAAAAAAAGATTTGGATACTTTGAACATCAAGCTGAAGAAAAGGTACTCCTGTTCATTGTCGTTAAAATGAACCGTTTTCGAAAAACAAAATAACGAAAGAAGTAATTTTTTATTTCTATTAAGAAGAACCATGAATTCTAATTTTCTTTTGTTTGCAACAGAGTTGCAAACTTTAGTGAGAACACATTTGAAAAAAACATTTTTGTTAAGGTGCCTTTCTGGGTCAAAACTGCATTGTTAAGAATCTTTCTAATTTTGTCGGATCAAAAAACATAAAAAAAAGCTTTTTTTTTCCTTGAATAACTTTCGTATCACACTTTGTTGTAGACATTCATGGTGTTTTTTAATAGAAATAAAAAATTACTTCTTCTATTATTTTTTTTCGAAAATGAACAAGAGTATCTATTCTTCAGCTCAATGTTCAAGGAATCCAAATTTGTTCTTTTTAACTCCTTATCATACAGGGTGTTAAAAATGTAAGCATTAAAATGTACAACCTAGTCCGCCCCTGGTAAACTAAACAAACTAATTTAAATTTAAGGGCAGTATTCTAAGAGGTCCTTACTACCGTTTATCATATCCAATTTTCATTAAATTATATTTAGTAGTTTAAAATTTATTTCAGGCAAATAGATTTCCAGTGGCGTCATTTAAGAGGCCGTATCTCCGTAGGAAGGGCCGCTAGGAAAAAAATATTGTGAACTGGTCATTTTATTTTTTTATGTTTTATCTGAATCCGAGAGATTTCCCACATTTTCCCAGACACCCTGTATATTCATTATCCCCAAGACAACGATAAAAATCCTTCACTATCAAAAGAGTACTCCATAATTCTACAGGTTATCCAAGGGTCTTGAGTACCCGAAAGTGTTTCTGGAATTGCGAACAGATAATTCCTATGGCACACAAGGTATTAGGAAGTAGTGACCTGTATGACTCTGAACAATAACTCTATTATTAATTAAAACGGGTTCTTAGCAATTCCCATGTAATTTAATAAATTTCGGCTGACAATCCAACAGAGTGCGATCACCTCAGCCGCCTCACCTGTTAGGCATCCTCAAAGGTCAAACAATGTTTCAATGGGAGGAATATGCGATTCTTCATGCACGAGATAATTAAACAAATAGTGAAATTCTAATCAAGAATTGAAGCTACCGGAAAAATTAGGGGGAGAAATGTTAGGCAAACTAGACGTATTGCTGTTTGAGGGAATGCCGATAGGAAATTACTCCGAATTCTGTAGATTGAATGATTGAACGCTATTCGAAGCACGACTAGATATCAGTGCAAGGGTATTCAAGTATATTTCCACATATTTATCATCAAATTGTTAATCCTGAATATTCAAAAAGCCTTCGACTGTATGTGACATAGAGGACTGTTATATAAGATGAATAAAATAGGACTTCCATCACAACTGATCAGACTAATCAAGTGTTTTCTACAGAACAGAAGGTTAACAATAAAAGTAGGAACAAGCTTATCGGATTACTTTTGCCCTTAACAGGGCAATCCTCAAGGTTCCCCACTTTCAACACTACTTTTCAACTTTTTCTGTCATGACATCATTGTAGGAACTTCAAACAATTTATACATCTTACAGTTTGCAGATGACACAACACTGATAGCACATGACAAAAATCTTAATAATTGTATACGAAAACTTCAGTCTATGCTTGATGATGCTAAATCCTGATAAATCACAAGTGATATTTGACCACAGAATTTCCCCTACATCATCAACATTACACATCAACGGTAAAACTGTTAGGCCAGCACCAGCAATGAAATATCTTGGAGTAAACATTGATAATAAACTGAACTTCAATCTCCACACAAAGACTGTGACGAAGAAGACAATCTCATGAGCAAGACACTTTTGCAAATTGACTCATAAAAATGGGTTCAAGCCCTGTAGACAGGAGCTTTCTGGCGCTCTAGTTCAAACAGACAAATTATATTTCCGAAAGTATTGGTTTCTCAGAGTTGGGAATTATATCAATGTATTCATATGATAGAACTGCAGGAACTGAAGGAAGTTCAATTCAAATGATAGTTTATTTATCAAGATTAAATGAGCAATCATGAGAATGAGAACTGCACCATGGAAGAAATCAAATTAAATCTGGCCAATTTTGCCCTATAACGAACTTAACCGAGATATTCATCTCCCTAACCTACTCTGAAAATTTCAGCTAAAAAGCTCATTCCGTTCGAGAGTTATATCTATGTCTATGGATGAAAAGCAGTCTCACTACTCTCAGATCTCTTACTTCATGTTCCGTTCCGAAATGTAAGACTTTTCTGAGAAAAACTAATTTCGGAGCAAACAACTGAGATTTTTCTCACTTCGCTCACAATAATTCTTCGATTGATTAGATAATGACATGTCTCAGGAAAATGAATTGACATTATGACAATTCATACATAGAATAATTATATCATTGTGTGACAACGTTGAAATACGATTTATTATTGAAATTTTGAAAAATCATATCTCCGAAAGTATTAGCTTGTTAGAGTTAAAAATGATATCATTGGATTCTTATGGTAAAACTACTTATTGAAAAAAATTTAATTTTGAATATGTTTTGTAAAAAAAAAATTTTTTTTTGTTACTCCGAAACCATCTGTCCGATTTTGCCCAATAACGAACTTAGCCGAGATATTTATCTCCCAAACCTACTCTGAAAATTTCAACTGTCTAGCTCATTCCGTTCGAGTGTTATCGTGCCTACGGCCGGCCGGACCGGCCGGACAGAATGATTTTCGACCACGGATTCTTGATCAGTGAGTCGAACCAAAGCGTTTAAGACCATTTTCATCGAAAAATTCGAAAATTACAGTCATTTGGGCAAATTGATAAGCACTCAGTTCCGAGGACCTAGAGCGCCAAAAAGCAAGGACTGAGCATTAAAAATGCATCGAAATTTTATAAAAGCATTTGCCGCCCTCTGCTAGAGTATTCCCACCCAATCTACGCCAACTGTAGGGAACCAGCAATTAAACATTTAGATGTTGCTGAGAAAACAGCGCGGAGAATAATTACAAGAATGAGGCACACCACTAACAGACTACGCAACCCACCCAACCAACTACTATATTCAATAACTAATGTGGAACCAATAAGGACCAGATTAGATACCCTCAACAGTAGATTTTTCAAAAAGCTCAAGGAAATTATTGAAATACTACCACTTTATCATGTTGACAATATCTACACCTCAACTAGAAAATACCCAACAAAGACATTATTTGAGATACTCGAAAATAGATAGCTGTTTTTGCGCGTATGTTCTGGGGAACATCGCGTTATCATTTAGCACACATGTCTGTAATTTTCGAATTTTTTGCCGAAAATGGTCTCAGACGACTAGGCTCAACTCACTGATGAAGAATTTAAGGTCAAAATCGATTCTGTCCGGCAGTCCGTTGCCATGATAACTTGAGAATGGAAAGAGATAGCGACTTGAAATTTTCAGGGTAGTTGGCGTATCCCAATACCCAAGGACGTTTGTGAAATTTTGTGAGAATCGTATCGCTAGAAAATTAAAAAAAAATTATTAAAAAATACTATTTATGTTCCGATAACCTGAGAACGGAAAGACATAGTGACTTCAAGTTTTCAGGTTAGATTGTGCATCTGAATTTGGCATTTGTGTTCGTTTATAGGCATAATCGACCAAACGGGTTTGGAGTTATACCCATCTGAAATTTGGTTGTTATTTCCTCGAAAACTCGAAAAATTCAGAACCGATCAAGTTCAAACATGGTTATTAGTTGTAGAATACCAACGCAAACATTCTTGCAAAATTTCGTGGGTATCGTATTACAAGAAAATTTTTAAAAATCATTGAAAATCATTAAAAAAAATTCTATATCTCAGAAACTATTCATCCTACATCACTGAAATTTTGCGAGAGCCTTCAGAACTTAACTCTTCTGCCAAGTTCCAAGTTTGAACACGATCGGATCTATATTTTTGGAGTTCAGTAGCTAGATGGTTGACCGTTGCCTCGATAACTTTTGAACGAAAGGAGATAGGGACTTGCAATTTTCAGAGTTGGTTGCGCATCCGAATGGGTCTTAAACGTTTCGGAGTTATTATTATTATAATCAAATTCTTCCACGCATCTGTCGATTTCGTTGTGCTCATCGACGAGTATTCTCAAATCAAATTGAATTTTTCTCTTCGTATACGGACTCCGGACTCTACTTTGTTCAGATGCTTTTGCAGAAAGGGTAAATCTTCTGATTCGTCAGATTTGCTTAAAATCTTCTCGAATGAGTGAGCAGTTTATTGGTATGCGCTCGTTTGAGCATCGAAGTTTTAATTGAAATTTCAGACATTTTTGTTCTTAATAAAGAAACGTCGAACGGGATGAGGATTCAACAAATGGGAAATAATCGTTTAAAGATTTACGATCTGAGACTTACGAACAATCCCTTGATCTTGCACCTCAGAACCTGGTTCACGTTCCGGCTCTGCTCAGCTCGATGGAGAAGAACTAATGACGAATCCAGCTTCGCTGGACGAATGTTTTCGAAGTACCCACATATTTCTGGTTCACAGGATCAATGATGATCATCTCGGCTTGAAGTACCAAAACGTTTCTAGTTCGGAGGATCCATTTTCCAGCTCCCAGCTCGAAAGACCAACATTTTTCTGGTTCAAAGGAGCAATTTTTCTAGCCGGCCAGAAGGACTAAAATATACACACCGGCAAAATTTGGGGAACGGTCAAAATCTCCACGAAGTTTGTAGTTCATTTTCTCTTGAACCCTTTGGCCGATTTTAGCATTTTTTTTTAATATAGCTTGATTCCTCACGAACATAACTGTTCAGATGTTGTCCTCAGTTACTTAGTTTTTTGTTATATACAGGGGTGAACAAAAAGAATGAGAACTATGATTTCATTCAGAACATTCTGTGTAGTGAATCGTTGACAGCCCGTCATATGGTACCGTTCGTTTTACCCATCTCACCAAGAAGTAGACTGATAAAGTGTGGATAAAAGATCAGCAGAACGGAGAAAGCTCCAGTGCTACATAGCGACGCTATCGACTGACCAGAATGAACGACTACACGACAACTGGAATAATGCCGATTGGGCAAACGTTCTGTTTATAGATGAGAGTCGCTTTTGCGTTAATTCATTTGATGGAGGACAGACTCACCGCCGTATTCACAAAGCTTTCAATCTCTGTTAAGTCCTAACTGAAGTCCTCAGTTAAGCATAAATAAGAATCGCAACTTCAGTTAACGTGAAAATTAACGTGAAACAAGTCTGTTTCACCACCGTTAAATACTTTAATTGTGGTTGCGATGCAGATTTATCCTTAACTGAGGACCTCAGTTAGGACTTAACGGAGATTGAAACACTTAACAATGCTTTATGAATACGGCAGTATATCGTCGAAAAGGAGAACAGAGTGAGCAATTCAACTTCACTTTCACTGTCTCTTTTGATTGAGGTTCAGTAAAGGTTTGGGGTGGGATTTTTTTGGGGGCACCTACAAATTTATTGGTAATTGATGGTGCGTTGAATGCATATGGATATATTGAAGACATTCTGCAGATAACGCACGCCCTCACGTGGTCCGTTGAGTAAACGACTTTCTGAATGGCGTTGGCATAAATGCAAAGGATTTGCCAGCATGTTCACCAGACCATAATCCAATCGAGCATGTTTGGGACATGTTATGTAGAAGGCTAAGGAACAGAGTACCCGAAGCGAAAAATCGGGCACAATTGGCAGCTGCACTAATAAAGATTTGGGATTATCTTCCTCAACATATTTTCGATAATCTTATTCCGAGCAACTAAAGACGGTTTCCTGCCGTCATAAGAGCACGAGGAGAACACACAAGATATTGAGCAGAACTGAAAATTTTATTACCTGTCAATTAATTATTGTATATGAATTAAATGTTGCTGAATAAAAATTAATGTTTTGAATCGCGAAGCTTTTAATGTTATATTTAAAGTGCTGTAATTTCAAACAATATTAAGATATTGCAATGAATAAAAAATGGGTTCAAGCCCTGTGGACAGGAGCTTTCTGGCGCTCTAGTTCAAACAGACAAATTATATCTCCGAAAGTATTGGTTTCTCAGAGTTGGGAATTATATCAATGTATTCTTATGATAGAATTGAATCATAAAGGAAATTCAATCCAAATAATAGTTTATTTATCAAGATTAAATGAGCAATCTGAGAATGAGAACTGCACCATGTAAGAAAATATATTAAAATAGCTGAAATGAATTTGACTCTCTCTTATAGAACAGGATGACATGTACGAGTATGAACACAGATCATATAATAAAGCTTAGATAGAATAATTATAACATTCTGTGAAAACAGAAGTACGATTCATTATTGAAATTTCTAAAAATCATATCTCCGAAAGTATTAGCTTGTTGCATTTGAAAATGATATCAATTTATTTTATTGGTGGAACTGCATCTTGAATAAAAATTCAATTTGAAATTTGTTACTTAAAAAAATTTTTTTTTTCGTTACTCCGAAACCGTTTGGCCTATTTTGCCCAATAACAAACCTGACCGAGATATTCATCTCCCTAACCTACTCTAAAAACTTCAACTGCCTAGCTCATTCCGTTCGAGAGTTATTGTAGAAACAATTTTTTTAAATTTTCAGAATTTTTTTTTGACACTTTGCGGTAACCTGTTCAATACAAAACTTCACATGCGTATAAAGGTCATGATTCTACAATTTGATGCTAAATTTCAGATAGATCGAGTGATCGGTTTCGGAGATATTCATAAAAAATATTTTTACTAAAATTGGCCATAATTCCGAAACGCCTTTATGGATTTCGTCCATTAACGAACTTGTCCGAGATATTTACGCTCCAAACAGACCTTGCAAATTTCAATCCTCTAACTCTTTTCGTTCGAGAGTGATCATGCCTACGGGCGGCCGGCTGGATCGGCCGGACAGAATCGATTTCGACCTCGGATTGATCAGTGAGTCGAACCAAATCATGTGAGATCATTTTCAGCCAAACATTCGAAAATTACAGACATTTGGGCAAATTGATAAACACTCAGAGATGATGAGATGAGGCAACATCTGAGTGTACGTAAAGATTCTCGTCTGTCAATGATATACTCCACAGGATGTTCTGAATAAAAGTTTACTTTTCATTCTTTTTGGTGGCGCCTGTATTATAACCGAATACGAAGTTTCTGAGGATCTCAACAGTTCCCGAGAAATCATGCTACAATTGGGAGAAAAATTGCTAAAATCAGCAGAAGGGTTCAAAAGAAAATGAACAATAAATTTCGTTAAGATTTTGTCCGTTCCCCTAATTTGGTGTGTATATTTGGCACAGCTGTGCAAACAGCTGATGGATTTTAGGGTTGATTTATTAATGACAATAATCAACAGAAATAAATCAAATATTTGGCTATCCAGAATATAATCAGAATGCAGTCAGCGAAGGCCTGCAGTTGATTATAATAGGTGAAATTGTTTGACATACTTGAGTACGGATATACCAGTTGTAAACGCGATAAAACAACTAAGAGGATATTGATACAAACGACAAATATAGCAATTAAGAGACTGCAAAACGAGATGGAACAGAACTCGACTTTGAGTATCCTTTGAGAATTTTGGTTACGATATGTGTTGTTGGAGCTATCGATTTGAACTTTCCTTTTGGATCTCTTGATCCTCGGAACAGAGTGCTTATCAATTGGCCGAAATGTCTGTAATTTTAGAATTTTTGGCTGAAAATGGTTTTAAACGATTTGGTTCGACTGACTGACCAAGAATCCGTGGTCAAAATTGATTCTCTCCGGTCGTCCGGCCGGCCGTTAGCACGATAACTCTTGAACAGAATCAGCTAGACAGTTGAAATTTTCAGAGTAGGTTTGGGAGATAAATACCTCGGTTAAGTTCGGGTAAAATCAGACTAATGGTTTCGGAGTAACGGAATATTTTTTTTTTACAAATTTCAATTTAAAAAACAGATTACAGCACGCAAGTTTTCCCAAATGGTCACCCATCCAAGTACCAAGTGCACCCGACGCTACTTTGCTTCAGTGTTCGGACGGAATGTAGCATATTCAGTGTGGTATGGCCGCGAACAATATATCTTCCTCTAACTCTGCAACTCTATATGATGCAGTTCTATCATAAGAATCCATTGATATCATTCCCAACTCTGCGAAATCTATAGGTAGTTTCAGAGATATGATTTGCCATAGTTTGAACAAGAGCGCCAAAGCTCCTGTCCGCAGGGCTTTCCCACATTTTGTTTGAGCAACGATCGTTTTCAAACTCAATATTCCGACCCCCCGTCAATGCTTTCAGGCTTTTTTTTCATTGTGAAGTCAATCTGCAATTGGCGCGTAGTTTTTGGCGCTCTAGTTCCTCGGAACTGAGTGCTTATCAATTTGCCCAAATGTCTGTAATTTTCGAATTTTTCGATGAAAATCGTCTTAAACGATTTGGTTCGACTCACTGATCAAGAATCCGTGGTCGAAAATCATTCTGTCCGGCCGGCCGGCCGTAGGCACGATAACTCTCGAACGGAATGAGCTAGTCAGTTGAAATTTTCAGAGTAGGTTTGGGAGATAAATATCTCGGCTGATTTTGTTATTGGGCAAAAACGGACAGGTGGTTTCGGAGTAACAAAAAAAATTTTTTTTTTTACAAAACAAATTCTAAATTAAATTTTTTTCGATAAGCAGTTTTACCATAAGTATCCAACGATATCATTTTTAACTCTAACAAGCTAATACTTTCGGAGATATGATTTTTCAAAATTTCAATAATAAATAATATCACACAATGATATAATTATTCTATGTATGAATTGTCATAATGTCAAATTATTTTCCTGAGACATGTCATTATCTAATCAATCGAAGAATTGTGAGCGAAGTGAGAAAAGTCTCAGTTGTTTGCTCCGAAATTAGTTTTTCTCAGAAAAGTCTTACATTTCGGAACGGAACATGAAGTAAGAGATCTGAGAGTAGTGAGACTGCTTTTCATCCATAGACATAGATATAACTCTCGAACGGAATGAGCTAGGTAGTTGAAATTTTCAGAGTAGGTTAGGGAGATGAATATCTCAGTTAAGTTCGTTATTGGGCAAAATTGGCCAGATTTAATTTGATTTCTTCCATGGTGCAGTTCTCATTCTCATGATTGCTCATTTAATCTTGATAAATAAACTATCATTTGAATTGAACTTCCTTTATGATGCAGTTCTATCATAAGAATACATTGATATAATTCCCAACTCTGAGAAACCAATACCTTCGGAGATCTAATTTGTCTGTTTGAACTAGAGCGCCAGAAAGCTCCTGTCCACAGGGCTTGAACCCATTTTTTAAGAAAGTGTTTGCTATTCTTCAAAAAACTGGCTTTCTTTCCTGTTCCTGGGTTTAAAAATTGAAGTGAATATTTCGCTAAATTTTGACATGGGACCAATAGAACCTACTATTGGTCTCACTGGAATTAGAGGTTTGTGTATTTCAATAGATATTTTTCAGCGTTTGGGAGAGAAAACCCAAAAAAGAAGTTTTTTAAATATCATGTAGTTTGAAAGTCATATTGGAATTTGGTTTTTGAAGCTCCTTATAGTCTGTTTCTCTTGAAATTGCGGACACTCCAAGAGGCCATTATTGGTCACCTAAATGCCAATATCGAACTCCATCCCATGTAGGATTATAGAATTTCAAGCAAATTATTCCGCAATATAATTGAACATTTTTGTAATTATTTCTAGTCATGCGATCCTCACGAAATAGCACGAGTCTTTGGGTCGACCTTTTGCAACTAACTGTGGAGTTCAGTCTGATCAGGTCGTTATTTTTCGAGTTATTGGAAAAACAAACAAGAACCCACAAAACATCGTTCGTGTTCAATTTTTCTTTTCCGTAGAGCCATTTGTTCTGGGGAACAGCGTGCTATTATTTTACCCAAATGTCGGTAATTTCCGAATTTTTTGCCGAAAATTATCTCAAACGATGAGTCGAACCTAACTCAGTAAAGAAGAATTCAAGGTCAAATTCAATTCTGTTGTGCCGGTCGTCCGTTGTCGAACGGAAAGAGATAGCGATTGGCAATTTTCAGGATGTGTTGCGCATGGAAATGCAACGGTTATGTTCGTTAATGGGTATAATCGGCCGAAAGCTAAAAAAAAATAAGGATCTGATTGAAATGACACTTGGTACCTAATTAGTAGTTGAATGTCAACGAACAAATTTTGCAAAAGTTTGTGTGGATCGTATCACTAAAAACATTCTTCATACATATTCCGCCGTATTCACAAAGCATTCAATCTCTGTTAAGTCCTAACTGAGGTCCTCAGTTAAGGATAAATTGGGGATAATAAGAGACAATAAGGAATATAGGTGATAAAACAGGCCTGTTTCACCACCGTTAAATACGTTAACTGAGGTTGCGATTAAAATTTATCCTTAACTGAGGACCTCAGTTAGGACTTAACGGAGATTCAAACACTTAACAATGCTTTGTGAATACGGCGGATAATATTTCAGAAAATATATGTAAGATTCCACATGAACCTCGAAACCGCCATTCTACAATCGTGTACCGGATTTCAGCTGATCGCTTTGTATTTTAGCAATTATTGTGAATATAAAGTTTCAAACTGGTATCTACTTCTCTGAAATTTCAAATCATGTAAATCTCACAATAATAACAGCACTGGGAGGTTTGCATCCTCACCTGCCATGCAGGTGAGGTGAGGTAAGTTAAATATTTTATTTATTGTAAAATTTGAATTCAGTTCACGTCAGTATTTCTCGAATACCCACCGAGGTTTGGTCAATCAGATCAGCATTTTTGGAGTTATAGGACAAACGCAATTTCAGATGAATACAACTACGGAGCCAATCGGCAGATTTCGCCCATTAACGAGCTCAACGGAGATATTTGTGCCCCAAATCTCCCCTGTAAATTTCAACTCTCTAACTTCTTTCGTTGCAGAGTTATAGGCTCACGGCCGGACTGGCAATTTTTCACCTCGGATTCTTCATCAATTAGTCGAAACTTAACACTTAAGACCACTTTCGGTCAAAAATTCGAACATTACAGACATTTGGAAAAACGATAGACTCCGCTCAGGTTATTTACTATTCTACGATGTAAAAAATCACCAAGGTATAAATTAAATTCGATGAAAATTTGAAGCTATCTCTCGAACGCAATTGAGAAACCACCCTTCCATGGAACAAGAAAGAGGATAGTAAAATCGTTCTACAGAGAATATGTCTCGGATCGAGGGTGCTTTCACTTTACAAAGAGACTTTGGCGTAGGTGAGAACTACGAAAGTTTGCATTTCACCGTGCTTTGTGTCTGCTTTCGTGAACCGAAACAGGGTCTAGCAAGGTCTATTACTCTATTGTAGTTTTAATTGATTCCATTTTAGCTTTGGACCTTCCGGGTTTCATCAGTAAGGTGAGGAAGCCACCGAGCGGGTGATTCCTTGAACAATAATGTGGAAGAGCCATGTGGATATGAGCCTTGGCCCTCTTGTTTAAACTTTGACAAATCATATCTCCGAAAGTATTGGTTTCTCAGAGGCGGCAACGAAAACTAAGGATTATTATGATAGAACTGCATCATAAAATAAATTAAATTCAACTAGAGTACCAAAAATTAATAATCCGAAACCACCAGACCGATTCTACTCAATAACGAACTTATCGGAGATATTCATTCCTTCAATCTACTATGAAAATAATTATTATATTATATCACTTGAAACTTAACCAATATTCTTCTTTTGTTTTTACTGGAGATATTTTGAACCTCATTTCATCAACTTACCAAAGTATATATTTCTATCATCATATGGATTATCCAAGAACTATATGTATACGGTAGCTGAGGTTATTTTATTGTTCATTTTGCATTCAATCATACTTTGTTTAACATGTCTCTTATTTGTAGATTAGATGACAATGAGGACATGTATGAACACAGATAATTAAATTTATAGATCAGGACATGTTACTTTCGATTACAGCATTCTGTGAAATCATAGAGTTACGATTTAATATTGAAAAATTATATCTCCGAAAGTATTGATTTGTTAGAGTTGCAAATGATATCAATGGATTCTTATGGTGAAACTGCATCTCAAGAAAAAACTGAATTGACATTTGTGATGTAAACAAAATATTTTTTCGTTACTCCGAAACCATCCGATTTTGACCAATAATGAAGTAAAACCAGATATTTATCTCTCAAACCTACTCTAAAAATGTCAACTGTCTAGCTCATTCCTCTCAAAAGTTATTGTGTCTACGGCTGGCCGCACCAGCCGGACAGAATCGATTTTGACCACGGATTCTTGATCAGTGAGTGGAAACAAATCGTTTAAGACCATTTTCATCGAAAATTACAGACATTTGGGCAAATTGATAAGCACTCTGTTCCGAGGAACAAGAGCGCCAATGAAATACATACTAATTCGACGAAATGAGAGAGTGGCAGTCTTTTGCATGAGAAAGATTATTTTGGATAGCTAAGTATTTTCCATTCATTGTTTGTAACTTGTGAGACTGGTTCCAGAATCCTGTCAACATGTTCACCAAGTTTTATTAAATTTAATCATTTTTCTCATTCTGATGACAACTTGTTTGGTCGAATGTAAAATCAGTGGACCAGTACAACCGATCGTTGGAATATTTCGGTGTTTTGGCAATATATTTACCAATACAGATCCGATCAAGTTCAAATATAGAAAAAATAAATAAAATAAGGTTTTGAAGGCTCCCGCAGCATTTGAACGATATCTGTCGTATCTATAGATTTTGAGATACATAATTCTTTGAATATTTTTTGTTTTAATTGTCCAGTCATGCGATCCTCAGAAAACTTTGCAGAAGTCTTCGTGCCGGTATTTGTCAACTTTAATTCGATCAGATCAGTATTTTTTGAGTTAT
This sequence comes from Halyzia sedecimguttata, assembly GCA_937662695.2. Classification (NCBI taxonomy): domain Eukaryota; kingdom Metazoa; phylum Arthropoda; class Insecta; order Coleoptera; family Coccinellidae; genus Halyzia; species Halyzia sedecimguttata. Next base: position 79,534,390 of record OW569411.2, read on the forward strand.
CGGAAAAAAAAATTCAGATGGCCATAACACTGGAACTATTTGGTGCATTTCGCCCATTAACGAACTTAGCCGGCGCATTGGGACTCCAAACTCACTCTGAAAATTTCAACTTTCTATTCTCATTGCGTCCGAGCGTAATCGTGCTGAAGGCCGGACGGCTGGACAGAATCAATTTTGACCTTGGATTCTTCCTCTGTGAGTCGAAACTAATCGTTAAAGATCATTCTCGGCCAAATATTAGAAAAATACAGACATTACGAATTGATAGGCACTCTGTTCAGGTGAACAGTGTGCCAAAAAGGAATAGCTGAAGCTAAGGCTTCCTAGAAGAGAGAATGAAATCCCACCAAAAACATATGATATAAAATAGGTTGCCAAGACACTTTTGAGAAATGAAGCTTTCACAGTTTATTAGTTATCAGATCTCATGAAGAGCCAAGCCCCCTCACTGTACAAGGACTTATTCTACAAGCCCTAACTGTTCTCTAATGTTGTGTCCTGCAATAGTTCTATGAAGCAGCCAAGTTAAAAATTACACTGGAATGTATTGTAGCGTCTGCGAAACGACCACTACATAATATTTGACCAAGATGTAGGATTTGAAGAATTAGCATTTTATAGGAAGTTCTTGTACAGTTAGGGTCTTGCCGTTTTATGAGATCTGATAACTTTCAAACGGTCAAAGCTTCTCCGCGTGAGTATTGGCAAACAATATTGCATGAAATGTGTTTGGTGGAATTGTGCTTTACGCTTTCGAAGTAACCAGTTGCCATACTCTATAAGCAGTATAGGAAGCGGGGTTCTGGGACTGGAGGACGGCGTGTCCATCAGGAGAGATCATCATCGCTGAAGAAGTAGACAATGACCAGAAGGTCTTAGCTGAAGACAATTACCAGAAGGTCTTGAGCTGAAGACATTGACTGGAAGGTCTAGAGTTGAAGACAATGACAGGAAGGTCTTGAGAATGGAGGCAATGACCAGAAGCTTTTGAGAAGGTAAGTACACCTACCCAGTTTGTATCCTATTGTCGATTGTTACCACCTGTCAAGTTCATAGATTGTCAAAATTACCACAACCTCAAATGTGTGTCAGCCGTGGTCGATTGTCACCACCTGTCAATTTATCACCTGTCGTAGATTGGCACAAATGGCCACACCCTAAAGTCAAGTGTAAGTGAAAAAGTTGTAAAGTCGTTGTGGGGATTCGAACCTCTGTCGTCTGCGTCATGAGCAGTGATTTATAGCGCTAGGCCACTCAAGCGTTGTCTAAAAACGGAGTTGATGATCATGAGCTCGTAGTGTATGGTCTAGCCTAGACGAGCCTGTTCATATTTTGATTTTAGAGCAGTAGATTCGAGTAGCCCTTAGGGTATGCATCATAAGATGGGAGATTATATGAGCAAATTAGTTTCCTCTGTTCAAGTATTTTGCTCTCCTCATGTGAGAACTGAATGTGATTGTTGTTGTTGCATTTATATATCGATGAAAGACGAAGAAAGAGATGACTCTACTAACATCAATCTGGATTTTGATGGGAATGATAGATCACTCAGTTTCTCAGAAAAATATAAAATGAAACAAATGAAAACGAAATGCGAAACAGAACGAAATATTCATTTTCATCTACAGGAATTGTATAATTCTCAACCTTGGCCTCTCGTTGAATATTCGCACAGGGAGCATCCTCAATTCTTTCTTATCTTATTTCTTCTTTCTTTTCTTATTTCAATCAGTAAAATTAATGAGACTACCTCCGTGAACATCATAGGGTTACCGTAAGAGTTCGACGAGTACTATGCGTCTCTCACACGAGAAAACCGTTTTTATACCCCCTGTTATCTTTTAATTTCCTAGAATCACGTTGAACCTGGCTCGGCTAGACCATACACTACGAACTCATCATCACCTCCGTTTTTAGACAACGCTTGAGTGGTCTAGCGCTATAAATCACTGCTTATGACGCAGACGAAACGGGAAAGAATCCCCACAACGACTTTACAACTTTTTCACATATATTTGACTTTAGGGTGTGGCCATTCGTGGCAATCTACGACAGGTGATAAATTGACAGGTGTCGACATTCGAAAACAAGTGACAAACATTTGAGGGTGTGCTAATTTTGACAATCTATGAACTTGAAAAGTGGAAACATGCGATAATAGGTTATACACTATTACACTCACCTTCTCAAGACCTTCTGGTCTTTGCCTCCTTTCTCAAGACCTTTCTGTCATTGTCTTCAACTCAAGACCTTCCGGTCAATGTCTTCAGCTCAATACCTTCTGCTCATTGTCTTCAGCTCAATAACTTCTGGTAATTGTCTACTTCTTCAGCGATGAAGGTCTCTCCTGATGGACATTCCATCCTCAGTCCCAAAACCCCGCTTCCTATAATAATTCTATATACTGTTATGCCGCTCGTATACCTACACCACAAGACCGCAACGCGACCGCGACGATACTTTTTAACGAGGAATTTGCGTCGCATCGCTGTATCTTTGGTGTGGGCGTTTCTATCACTAACTTGGTACCGTGACTTCTAAGGCTGCTCGTATACCAGCCCGAAGAGACCGCAACGCGACCGCGACGATACTTTTTGACGAGGGATTTGCGTTGCATCGCCGTATCTTTGGTGTGGGCGCTTCATTGACTTACCTTGTACCGCGACACGAAGTCGCGGTCGCGTTGTGGTCTTGTCATGCTGGTATACGAGCAGCCTTAAGATCCATTCAAAGTTTCAATATCGTCGAGGAGTGCTGAGGAATGAGAGGAATTATATCCTAGTGACGGATACTATGACCGGATTCTTATTCCTGAGATCCTAAATAATAACAAAACACATCTTGCCGAACGGTGTGGTGGTCCCTTCCCGCTCCCTTCACATCCCCTCTAAACCCATACAGTAAATATAGTGTGCGTAAGTATTTAGTATTATTTTTACAGAAGAGTAAGAAATTATCGGACCCTATACAAAAAATTTTGTAAGAACCGTACCCCTAGAAAATTTGAAAAAAATGACGAAAAAAAAAATTTAAGAACCGCACCCCTAGAAAATTAAAAAAAAAATCACGAAAAAAAAATTGGTTCAAGCACTGACGTGAAGTCAGAAGCTTTTGCGCGTATGTCCTATTGTCCATTCTTCTGTATTGGACACCCTTAATCGAATTTACCGTGGTTAATTATGTTGTCCATTCTCCTATATTAGACACTCTTATTTCGAATTTACCATGGTAAATTCGAATTAAGTGTCCAATACAGGAGAATGGACAACATAATTAACCATGGTAAATTCGATTAAGTGTGTCCAATACAGAAGAATGGACCATAGAACATACGCGCAAATGCTTCTGACTTCACGTCAGTGCTTGAACCAATTTTTTTTTCGTGATTTTTTTTTAATTTTCTAGGGGTGCGGTTCATAAATTTTTTTTTTCGTCATTTTTTTCAAATTTTCTAGGGGTACGGGTCTTACAAAATTTTAAACACGTCTTTATGCTGATTTTCTACTACTAGTTACCAAGCTTCAATTCAATCGAATCTTTAATTTTTCAGTTATCAAGGAAATAATATTCCAGGTGGATATAACTCGGAAACCGTTAAACCGATTATGCCCAAAAGCAAACTCAACTCTCCTTTTCGGATACGCAACCTACCCTGAAAATTACATCTCCCTATCTTCTTTCGTTCGAAAGTTATCGAGCCAACGGTCACCCATTTACTGAACTCACACAAGAATGCTCGAATCTCCAACAATATTCAACCGATTGTGTTAAAACTTGAAACTTGGCAGTAGAGTTAGGTTATGAACGCTCTTGCAAAATTTCATCAATTTCGAACGGATAGTTACTGATATATAGAATTTTTTTTTTTTTATTTTCAATGATTTATTAAAAATTTTCTACGAATGCTATCCTCACCAAATTTTGCAAACATTTTCGCGTTGGCATTCTACAACTAATAACCAAGTTTGAATTCAATCGGTTTAGTATTTTTCGAGTTAATGAGGAAAAAAAAACCACCAAATTTCAGAAAATTTCAGATGGCTATAACTCTAAAACCGTTCGGCCGATTATGCTCATAAACAAACTCAAATGTCGCATTTAGATGCACAACCTAACCTGAAAATTTCAAGCCGCTATCTCATTCCGTTCTCAGGTTATCGTGACAACAAAAATATTTTTTAATGATTTTTTTAAAATTTTCTAGCCTCACGATTCGCCCAAGATTTCACAAACGTGCTTAGGTTCATATTCTACAACTACTCACCAAGTTTCAATTCGATCGGATTTATATTGGTTGAAAACAAAATTATTACTCGGAAACCACTGGGTCGATTATGCCCATTAACGAACTTGTCCGTCGTATTGCGATGCGCCATCCACCCTGAAAATTTCAAGTTGCTAGCTCTTTTCGTTCTCAAATTATCGTGGCAACGGACGGCCGGACGGCCGGACGGCCGGCCGGACAGAATCAAATTTGACCTCGAATTCTTCATTGGGGAGTCGAACTGAATCGTTTGAGACCAATTTCGTCAAAAAATTCGAAAGTTACAGACATTTGGGCAAAACTATAACGCGATGTTCCCCAGAACATACGCGCAAAAATGGCAAAATTTTGAGGTTTACCTTGCCGATATATTGGGATATATCGATAATAGAAGTCGACCACTCAAGGAAGGTGAAGCAGTTTTCAGGGCAGAACACGTTTTATTATGTGGTATGGAGAAAGAATTCACAAATATAAAAAGCTTCTGTATGCAGACATCTAGCCTGACTTCTCCACCACTTGAAATATACATTCGTCTCAACGAAAATGTTAAAAATTACAAGTATACCTACCTATTGTATTCTGTAAAGTCTATAATTCAAGAAACATTGTTGAAGTATATTGTTTTTTTTTTATTTATAATATCATTTAAATTAATATTGTAGGACGTTACTTTAAAAGTTCTAAGCTATACTGACTTACAGCTAAAATATTATAAAGAAAAGAAGCAATTGGATAGTCAAACTATCATTTTAATAAAATGATGCATTTTTATTGTTCAAATAAAGATATTTTGTCAACTTACAATAATTTCTTCATTCAATGGTATTTCAAAGAACTAATTACAGTTTTGAATATTTAATAAAAAAATGGAATAAATTTCATATACATATATAGATCCTATCGTATTCAAACTTGGAACTTGATAGTAGAATTATGTTCTGAAGGCTCTCGCAAAATGTCAGCCATGTCGGATGAATAGTTTCTGATATCTAAAATTTTTTTTCAATGATTTCTTAAAAATTTTCTAGTGATACGATCCTCACAAAATTTTGCAAGAACTTTCGCGTTGGCTTTCTACCATTAATAACTAAGTTTGAATTGGATTGGTTCTATATTTTCGAGTTATTGCGAAAATAACAATCTTTTCTTTTCTTTTCAGATGAATATAACTCCAAAAACGTTTGACCGATTATGCTCATGAACAAACTCAAATGTCGCATTCAGACGCACCACCTAACCTGAAAATTTCAAATCGCTATCTCTTTCCTTTCTCAGGTTATCGTGACATAAAAAATATATTTTTTAATTTTCTAGCGATACGGTTCACACAAAATTCTACACACGTCTTCAAGTCGATATTCTACAACTTATTGGCAAGCTTCAATTCGATCGAGTCTATATTTTTCAAGTTATCCAGGAAATAATATTCCAGGTGGGTATAACTCGGAAACCGTTAGACCGATTATTCCCAAAAACGAAATCAATTCTCCTTTTCGGATACGCAACCTACCCTGAAAATTGCAAGTCCCTATCTCCTTTCGTTCGAAAGTTATCGAGGTAACGGTCACCCATCTACTGAACTCGCACAAGAATGCTCGAATCTCCAATAATATTTAACCGATCGTATTAAAACTTGAAACTTGGCAGTAGAGTTAGGTTATGAAGGCTCTTGCAAAATTTCATCAATTTCAAACGAATAGTTACTGATATATAGAATTTTTTTTTTTTATTTTTAATGATTTATTAAAAAGTTTCTACAAACGCTATCCTCACCAAATTTTGCAAACATTTTTGCGTTGGCATTCTTCAACTAATAACCATGTTTGAATTCCATCGGTTCAGTATTTTTCGAGTTGATGAGGAACAAAAAACCACCAAATTTCAGAAAATTTCAGATGGCTATAACTCTAAAACCGTTTGGCCGCATATGCTCATAAACAAACTGAAATGTCGCGTTCTGGTGCACATCCTAACCTGAAAATTTTAAGCCGCTATCTCATTCCGTTCTCAAGTTATCGTGACAACAAAAATATTTTTTAATAATTTTTTTTAAATTTTCTAGCCATACGATTCGCACAAAATTTCACAAACGTGCTTAGATTCATATTCTACAACTACCCACCAAGTTTCAATTCGATCGGATTCATATTGGTTGAAAACAAAAATATTACTCAGAAACCACTGGGCCGATTATGCCCATTAACGAACTTGTCCGTCCTATTGAGATGCGCCACCTACCCTGAAAATTTCAAGTCGCTAGCTCTTTTCGTTCTCAAGTTATCGTGGCAACGGCCGGCCGGACGGCTGGACGGACAGAATCGAATTTGACCTCGAATTCTTCATTGGGGAGTCGAACTTAATCGTTTGAGACCATTTTCGTCAAAAAATTCGAAAGTTACAGACATTTGGGTAAAACTATAACGCGTATGTTCCCCAGAACATACGCGCAAAAACTAAATTTTACAACTTTAAAGACACTCAATCGAAATCAAACATAAATACGTCCAACAAAAAAATGTGGATTTAATACAAGGTTATTAGCATCGTATGAAATATTGAATTACTGTCCGCCGTATTCACAAAGCATTCAATCTCCGTTGAGACCTAACTGAGGACCTCAGTTAAGAATAAATAAGAATCGCAACCTCAGTCAACTTATGTAACGGTGGTGAAACAGGCCTGTTGTTGTTAATTTTCACTTAAACTGAGGTTGCGATTCTTATTTATCCTTAACTGAGGACCTCAGTTAGGACTTAACGGAGATTGAATGCTTTGTGGATAATACGGCGGAGTATCTATTTGACAGTGACGGATTTCAAAGAAAGTCATCAAAATCATAGCTCCTCGTTGAAATTCAAGAATATTATAATTGTGGTACAAGCTCTGAGTGAGATTTAATGAATTTAAATACTTTCAAAATTCATATTATTGATGGTATGGCACTTACTCACAAAATTCAGTTAAGAAGTTCAATAATTTCGGTGATTTTGCCCAGGCTTTCTTCAAAAAAATTATGGAATTCTTTACTTTGCCTGGTGTTAAGAGAATAGAGTTAATATTTGATAGATATGACGATATTTCTATAAAATTTTTGGAGACAAAATTACAGAGTAAAGGCCAGATCATGAGAAATATCATAATTTTCAACCATTCAACGAATACTTCTGCTCATTGTAAAGCAGATTGCTTTTCTTTTCTTACTAACGCTCATAATAAATTGCAACTCGTTAGATTGCTTTGCGCTAATGCTCCAAAATATGCACAAGTATTTGAAGACTGCGAGTTGTATATTTGTGGAGGATTCGATGATCCAACTAAATGTTTCAAGTTGCAACGATCTTTAATTTGTGAGATACTTGAATATCAAACTACATAGAAGCTGGTTTTTCAAGAATGTTTGTCCACATATTTCATATAATCATAATCTGCGCTGATACAGATGTATTCGTCTTGGCAGTTTATTTCTGGAAATACTTAGCAAGTATTGGGTGCCTCGGTCTGTGGTTTGACGGTTCTCACACAAAGAAAAATTTTCTAGGATGCCACTTGGCTGCTGACTCCCTGGGCATATCCAAGATTTTGTGGTTGCGACACTACTAGCAGATTTGGTAGTAAAATGCAATGTTTGAAAGCTGCGTCTGAAGTTTTTGTACAGACAGCTCTACTGCCTTTGGAAAACCTTGACCTAAATTGGAGCAATTCAACCATAGTTTGAAAAAATAGTTTGCACAAATTTATTCTCGAAGAAAAAATTATCTGCCGATGAACTCAGATATAAACTGATATCTCAAAACATGAGTTTCAATTTCAGTTTAATGAAAGTGATATGCACTTCAGATGCTTTACATTTGCATTTATTAACGGCTACAGTACAAACATATATATGGAAAAAGTCTCATCAAACACAATCACCACCCATTGATCATTGTTCATTTGGTAATGAAAAGCTGAACGATGACTTACGTCCGCGACAAATGACGAAGCCGTCTTTACCAGAGTCATTAATTCCACCATGTAAATGTAATGCAAATTGTCGCACAATATCTTGAAGTTGCAATAAATCAGAATTATGTTGTACTTCATTATGTGAATGCATCAATAACGATTGCCAAAATAAAATTGAGTGATTATTTACCTACTTTAAGTACAGTTATGCTTTAATTCGATGGTTTTTTATATGTTACTATTATTTTTTATTAATTATTACTTTATTTCAGTTTTTTTTAATATTTAAGAAAACCTCCTCGCTTCAACTATTATAACAAACTATAAATTATTACGGAAATAATCATTAAAATGATTTTATATCATGTACTCAATATATTCCTTTCACGAATAAGAGTAGAGTGGTTAAAAATAAAATGGACAAAAAAATTAACTGGCAAGGTCCATATTCTTAATCTTTGACTCAAATCCGTTGGCAAAATTCGTCACTCACATTATGCATACTCACTTACCTCTAGCACCCGGTCTATACAGTACGTGCGTCAGGATGCAGCATAGCCTAACTTTGTCCGGTAAATAATAATGTCCCCTGGAAGAGGTTGGTTTTTCCAATGTTGTGACAACATCCTTGATGTGTCCTCAACATTGGGATAGACAAATCCATTCTTCTTTTATCTCAAATATTTTTCTACAAACCCAGCATCATCTAATTCTATAACTTCTCCGACATAATGTTCAACGATGTTCTCAGCTGGGAACGCTACTATCGGTTTAGTGTTTCCTCCGTATAATTACGATATTTCCTCGCCCCCAACTTCTCTTTGTATTGACGACCCATAGCTGTGTCTAAAAATAAAATAAAATATATTTTGGTATGTGGCAAAGTCCCCCGCAAAACTGCAATAATAGAAAAATTTCCCGAAATATAGAAACCCTCTCAAACAAATGCTTTAAGTTTTTTTTTACGTGACCCTAAATACATGTAAAGTAAGCTGCTGAATGTATTTTGATGTACAGCTTGTCATATTTTCTATACAACCCTTAGTATTTCGCATTCATGAACACGTTAAAAACTTACCCACTTACATAACACAGCGTGGCACTCCATTCAACGCTCGCCAGATGACTGCGACCGTCGCAACCTTTAGAGATATACCGTGGTTAACAGTTCCCATTCGTGCTGTCGGTGAGATATAGCCAACTCTACAAAATTAAAATTAAACTCAAAATATTAGGCTGTTCGGCAAAGTCACCTCCATTGGCAAAGCTACACCGCTCTACCGTACACCTGAATATAATATTATTTCAGGTCTGTGTCCGAATATTGTGAATACACATCCCATTCGACCGCGTGAATTATGGTCAAACTGTTATGAGCCATTCTAAACGCAAGACTGTCATAATTATTCCATTGAATGAATTAAATTTTAGCATATTATGCTGAACGGTATCCTTACATAGTATAAAACAAAGTCGCTTTCAGCTGTCTGTCTGTCCCTATGTATGCTTAGATCTTTGAAACTACGTGAAGGATTTTGATGAGGTTTTTTTTAATAGATAGAGTGATTCAATAGGATGGTTTATATGTATAATACATGCATAATATATTAGACAAACACTGATAATTTTGGAGGTTTCTGATGGGATGTAGTAAAGAAACACATTTTTTTGCGCTTACATTTCAAACGCTGGCTGAACCCTACGATCTTTCAAGAGTAACCTCTAAAAAAAACATGTTTGTATCGTCTAACGACAAAAATGCTGTGAACGTTGTACATAAAGAAATTCTGTAGTATATTTAATATCAGCATTTCAACCGTGCGAAGCCGGGGCAGGCAGCTAGTAAATAATAAACACAAATAATGTACGATACATGTTCCAATGGCACATAAATTGAACATTGAAATTATGGAGCTTTAATAGTGAAATACATTCCAGTAACATGACAAGGAAACCCTTACCTTAGGATTAATTTCCGTCACCAAAATTCCCATGAACTATGTATGGGAGGAAGGTAGATTCTTCCGTACATATGATAATTCCAGATTGTCTATGGAGTCATCACGAACAGGTCCTTTATACAATTTCGACCCCATACTGAGGATTTGTGAATGCGATATTATATTGCTATAGGTATATGTACATAATATGTATTCTACTTATGTATGACATTCATGCATCCCCATGGGATAGCATTTCTCAAATGCATTCAATGAGGATTATACAATCGAATTGATTTCATAATCATAACTGAATTTCTTTGATCTATTATACGAAGTTATTATTGAAGCTCACATCGAAAAGATGTCTATAGAACTAATCAAAATAAGATCATTTTGGCTTATAAGGATATATCGAAATATGCAAGGTGTCCGAGATATAGGGTGTTGGAGTTAAATTCTGTTCAAAGATTTTCTCAAGTAGGTATTTCAAAAAATAAAATAGATACATCGGTAAAATTTTGCAGAATAATTGAACTTTTCTGGAGACATCTTTTGATAGATCAGAGTTATATCGCAAAAGTTCCAGTGGCGTTCTGCAGGGGGTCATTTGCCTTATGTACCCCCCTTTTTTAACCCACTGTTTTTTTTTCGGTCTTGGATATCCATTGCAAAATCCTTACCCATATAAAATTATTTATAATAGAATGGGTAGGCTTTAATAATGATATCTTTAAGTGATTATTTGACACATCACATTCAAACTTGATAGAGAAATAATTATTCTTCATTTGAAAATACATAGAAATTATAGATTATTAGTAATTTTAAACAGTCCTTCATATTAATACGTCCCTAATAGAATTCACCTCGCATATTTCGATATAAGTTCATATGAAAAAATTTTCTCATTATGATAAGTTTTAACGACTCCTGACGTTTGGTCCTTAATAGTAGAAGATCCGAACCTAAGTCGACCTTCACCGAGCTGATAATAGAATGAAACATATTATATAATAAATTTAGCATATTAGATAATATACTAAAAATGGGTTGCTAGAAAAAATCCTGGACAGACTATTTTTAATTTTTAAAAAAATTTCTAGTGATACGATCCTCACAAAATTTTGCAAAAATTTCCGTGTTGGCATTCTTCAACTAATAACCATATTTAAATTGGATCGCTTTAGTATTTTTCGAGTTATTAAGGAAATAAAAACCAAATTTCAGATGGCGATAATCCTAAAACCGTTTGGCCGATTATGCTTATAAACAAACTCAAATGTCACATTCAGATATTTTCGGCGAAAAATTCGAAAATTACGGACATTTGGGCAAAATGATAACACGATGTTCCCCACAATATACGCGCAAAAATAATAAAAAATAGTCTGTCCAGGATTTTTTCAGGCAACCCATTTTTAGTACATTTTCTAATATACAAAATTCATTATAAAATATGTTTCATTCTATTATCAGCTCGGTGAAGGTCGACTTAGGTTCGGATCTTAGACTATAAGGTTACCTCCGCACAGACAAGCGGCTAGCTTAGCGCCTAGAGCTTTACGAGTCACCTAGCGAGTAACTTACAAAAACGAACGTTCTAGAAATTTTGCGACCGGTCGCCAGCACGCTTAGCGCTTAACTAGTCGCTTAGCGTATATCGATGTAAACAAACGTATTGGTTTTTGCGCGTATGTCTGGGAAACATCGCGTTATCATTTTGCCCAAATGTCTGTATTTTCGATTGTCTCAAACGATTGGGTTCGACTCCTTGATGAAGAATTCGAGGTCAAATTTGATTCTGTCCGTCCGGCCCTTGCCACGATAACTTGAGAACGGAAAGAGCTAGCGACTTGAAATTTTCAGGGTAGGTGGCTCATCCCAATATGACGGACAAGTTCGTTAATGGGCATAATCAGCCCAATGGTTTCCGAGTAATAATTTTGTTTTCAACCAATATAAATCCGATTGAATTGAAACTTGGTGAATAGTTGTAGAATAGAAACTTAATCACCTTTGTGAAATTTTGTGAGAATCGTATCAATAGAAAATTTTAAAAAATATGTTTTATGTCTCGATAACCTGAGAACGGAAAGATATAGCGACTTGAAATATTCAGGTTAGGTTGTGCATCTGAATGTGAAATTTGAGTTTGTTCATAAGCATAATCGACCAAACGATTTTGGAGTTATCTCCATCTGAAATTTAGTTGTTATTTCCTTAATAACTCGAAAAATACCAAACCGATCCAATTTAAATATGGTTATCAGTTGAAGAATGCCAACACGGAAATTATTAGAAAATTTTGTGAGGATCGTATCACTAGAGATATTTTTAAAAATCATTGAAAAAAAATTCTATATATCAGAAACTATTCATCCGACATGGCAGATATTTTGCGAGAGCCTTCAGAACCTATCTCTACTACCAAGTTCCAAGTTTGAACAAGATCGGATCTATATTGTTGGAGATCTGAGCAGCCTTGTGTGAGTTCAGTAGCTGGATGGGTGACCGTTGCCTCGATAACTTCCTAATGAAAGAAGATATGGACTTGCAATTTTCAGGGTAGGTTGCGCATCTAAATGGGAGAGTTCGCTGTTAGTCGAAATCGGCCCAACGGTTTCGGAGTTATACCCATTGGAATACTATTCCCTCGATGACTCAAAAAATATGGACGCGATCAAATTGTAGCTTGCTAACTAGTTGTAGAATATCGACATAAAGACGTGTGTAAAATTTTGTGAGAACCATACCCCCAAAAAATTGAAAAAAAATTACGAAAAAAAAGTGGTTCAAGCACTGACGTGAAGTCAGGAGCTTGTGCGCATATGTTCTATGGTTACAAGCGTTTAAAGATTTCAGAATGTGCTAAAACACTCCTGCATAGAATTTACTTGTGACCTTGATGGCGAACGATAAAGAGGTAAGATAACATTCAATATAGATTATCTTGAAAATGGTGCATTCAAGTAGGAAGGATGAAGAATAATTTAATTTTCTAAGAAAATGTCTTATTTGATGAGCGGAATGTACAGTTAAAATTAATGTACAACTTGAAGACTCACCCTGTATACTGTATAGGTTATGAAAATATTCAGTACATACCTATTGAATTCAGAGCAAATACCGAGATAGCCTAAGGATAATATTTTGTATCGAAGAAACATCTTGGGAATTGTTTGAAATGAATATTTTATTGAGAAAATGCACTAATCATCAAATAAAAAGTAAAAGCACATGCAAAATCTACTCGCGGCTGAAAGTCTTCCCGAGATCACACACCTCACACAAAACTCTGATTCTTCAACATCATTGGTTCAGGATATTGCATCCTCAATCCACGTATGCGCGGACACTCCCAAGGGGATTCTGTGAAGTAATAGTATCCTCAAAACCCCAATCCTCCCAGACGAAAACTCCAGCAGTTAATTCACTTATCATCTGCTCATGCGCATAACGAAAAATGACCGTAAGGGGTGACATGGATTTCAAAATTAGCCCCAGAGCCACGGTACAAACACTTCAACTCGGAAACAATGCTACTTCCCCGAAACTGACTTGTCCGTGCACTGAATTGCCATGAATATTCTTTTAAAACCTCACAATGCCAGCTCAGCACCAGACCCAGGTCCGATAGTCCTAAGCCACTCCCAACATAACCCATTCAACCCAAAAACAGCCACTTCTATACTGCGCATGCGCAATCTACTTGCGGCTGAACCTCCCAAAATCACACTCCTCACACAAAACTCTGATTCTTCAACACTAGTGATTGAGGAGGTATCGCATCTTGAATCCACGCATGCGCGGACCCTCACCAAGCGATTCTATGGAGGAATAGCATCATCCACCCCCAAACCTCAATCGTCTCAGATGAAAACTCTAGCAGTTAAATCACTTCTCATCTGCGCATGCGCATAACGAAAAATGCTCGGAAAGGGCAGCATGAACTTCAAAGAAATAGGTTCCGGAATTTCAAGCAGAATATTCCGCAAAATAGTAGTATTTTTTTAAATTTTTATGTCACGTGCTCCTCACAAAACTTTGCAAAACTGTTTGCCTTGGTCTTTTGCATCTAACTACTGAGTTTCGATTCGATCAGATCAGTATTTTCCGAGTTATCATGGAAACCAAATTTTCAAATTTTTTAATTTTTTTTTGCCACTTCATGGCCATCCGTTCGGTACAAAACTTCGAATGCATGTAAAGGGCATCATTCTACACATTGATGCCAAATTTCAGATAGATCAAGTGATTGGTTGCGGAAATATTCATAAAAAACGTTTTTAGTAAAAACGACCTCAACTCCGAAACCGCTTGGTGGATTTCGCCCGCTAACGAACTTGTCCGAGATATTTACTTTCTTACCTTTCTTTCGAGAGTTATCGTGCTAACGGCCGGGACGGACAGAATTGAATTTGACCCCCGATTATTCATCAGGGTATATGAATTTCTGAGAGGAAGTACCAGGAATATCACACATGTATAAATTGAAAAGGAGAGGTGCTAAAACTGAACCTTGTGGGAGACCATTATTCAAATTTTTGGCACTCTAGTTCCTCGGAACTGAGTGCTTATCAATTTGACCAAATGTCTGTAATTTTCGAATTTTTCGCAAAAAATGGTCTTAAACGATTTGGTTCGGCTCACTGATCAAGAATCCGTGGTCGAAATTCATTCTGTCCGGCCGGTTCGGCCGTCCGGCCAGCCTGCCGTAGGCACGATAACTCTCGAACGGAATGAGCTAGACAGTTGAAATTTTCAGAATAGGTTTGGCATATAAATATCTCAGCTAAGTTCGTTATTGGGCAAAATCGGACATATGGTTTCGGAGTAACAAAAAAAAATTTTTTTTTACAAAGCAAATTCCAAATTTTTTTTTTCAATAAGCAGTTTTATCATAAGAATCCAACGATATAATTTTTAACTCTAACAAGCTAATACTTTCGGAGATATGATTTTTCAAAATTTCAACAAAAAATCGTATTTTTACGTTTTCACAGAATTATATAATTATTCTATGTATGAATTATCATAATGTCAACTTATTTTCCTGAGATATGACATTGTCTAATTCCTTGCTAATAGTTGGCTCGAGAAACGTCAAAATCGCCTTAGAGAGACAAGGGTAAAAAACCGTCAAATAAACCCCCATGTGGCGATTTCATGTCGAAAAGTGAAAATTAAGAATATAGATCCCAGGTAAGTACCGACGTTTTATTCTAATACCGGAGATCGACAAGATCGTACGAGGAGCCTATAGCCGGTGTGTCTACGCTGTCGGGTTTTTGGTTTCGGAACGAGAGAAGGCGGGATTTTTTGGCGCTCTAGTTCCTCGGAACTGAGTGCTTATCAATTTGCCCAAATGTCTGTAATTTTTATTTAAGATGCAGTTTCATCATTAAAATCCATCGATATCATTTTCAACTCCAACAAGCTAATACTTTCGGAAATATGATTTTTCTGAATTTCAATAATGAATCGTACGTACTTCTAAGTTTTCACAGAATGCTATAATTATTCTATCTAAGCTTTATTATATGATCTGTGTTCATACTCGTACATTTCATCCTGTTCTATAAGAAGGAGTCAAATTCATTTCAGCTATTTTAATTTGATTTCTTCCATGGTGCAGTTCTCATTCTCAGATTGCTCATTTAATCTTGATAAATAAACTGTTATTTGAATTTAATTTTCTTTATGATGCAGTTCTTTCATAAGAATACATTGATTCAATTCCCAACTTTTAGAAACCAATACTTTCGGAGATATAATTTGTCTGTTTGAACTAGAGCGCCAGAAAGCTCCTGTCCACAGGGCTTGAACCAATTTTTTAATTTACTATTATTATTATCAACAAAAACACGAAACCTTCTATCCGTCAGCATATTTTCGAGTAAACGAACCATTTTCCACACTTTAAAAGAGTATAAAGTTTCAAAATCATTCTATTTTTCCATACCGTGTCATATGCTGCCGACAAATCCACAAATGCTGTTCCTGTTTTTATTTTACTATTGAAACCTGTTTCAATATGAGTAAAATTCCATTGACTTTCGCTTTGTGGAATTCTTTTGGAATATTTCCAGTATTCAGAATATTATCATGGAATGATAATAACCAGGACAAGGCCCTCGTGCCCAAGGTTTGATGAATGAAGGATAAATTCCATCAAATCCTGCTGCTTTTCGAGATTTAGTGCATTTAACAGCTGTTTTTAATTCATCCAAGTTGAATAGATTCAAAATACTGTCTACAGATGAAGATTATGTCCTAAATTTGTGCAAATTATACTTCATATTTTTTATTTTTGATTTTGAAATTTCAACCGAATTGGAAACATCAATCAGTCGACGAGCAATTAATTCAGGAATTACATCAATTTTGGAAGATGACAATGTTAGAGGAGTAGCTCCTCCTAATTTTCTCAAAACATCCTATGTACTCCTACTCGAATGTGTGAAATTCATATCATGCAGAAACTACACTATTCCACTTTTCTTTACGACTTGCAGTTATCGAATTTATTAGCTTTTCTCATTTTTCATTAGTTGGGGAATTTGATTATCCTGATGTAGATTTTCTGCTTCAACTAAACAACCAGGAATAACTATCAACAAAATAATTCTGAAGATTTTCGATACGTGAGTGACGAAGTAGTCTGATATAGACTCCGAAACGTTACGATATAGTTGTTTCTTCGTTGATGTTGTTTAGTTGTTGTTTGTTAGGCAACATTGTTCGATTTATTGCTTCTGACTAATATCTTGTGTTTCTTACGCAGAAGCAAATCACAATTTTTTTTATGGATAGATTTTCAGTGTTTAGGAGACAAAACCCAGAAAGAAACCTTTTAACAGGAACATCATCTTGGCGGAAACTCCTCGGAATGAATTGCTTAGCTATAGCTTTTACTACACCAACAAATTCAGAGTAATTTGCATAAGTTGGTGGAATCCATCTTATGTCACTATCAACTTTTTTGGCGAATCCCAACCGGCGAATCCCAACCCAATCAGCCTTTTGGAAATTCCAAAGGGGTTTATTCAAACAGGGTGCAAAATGAACCACATTTCCTATAGTTAATAACATGGGCTTATGCTGGCTACGCGGAAAAACACCTAGAATTTTACGTTTTACTGAAAGAGGTTTAGAAGAAGCATCACAGGAAACCATGCATATGTCAGGGTTATAGCCTCTATTCTATCTTGAAGAATGGAAAGAGGTGTATCTTTTCATCGAAAATAAAAAAATTATCATTGTCTTTCATCCAATCGGAAAAGCTATAACATTTCTATCATTAGGTAACATCATAACCCCACATAACATGATGCAAATTGAAATCTCCACAGTAAATTGATGTATGATTAACATTTATATTGAAATTTCTTGGCCAAAAACTATTTGGAGGTTTATAAATGTTGATGACAGAAATGTCACAAAATTTGAAGGAAATGGAGAAAACTCCTTCAATCTCACCTTTCCTAATTAACTCAACATTTTGAAAAGAGATTTTTTTTACATAACAAACTAGGCCGTAAATTCGACTTAGAAGAATATCAACTAATAATAATTTGCTGATGTATGTAAATCCAACATATGAGGTGAGTCATGGACCTAAGTTTCGAATTTAATATTTTATGATGCAGGTCGATCATAAGAATCCATTGATATCTTTCCCAACTCTGAGAAACTTGCGTCAATCTTCTTTGCCCTTCATCATTAATATATTCTACTAACAACGACGGTCATGTAATCATTAAAGGATACTGTAGGAGGTATATTCATCATTGAATGGTTTCTTTCTGGGTTTTCTTTCCCAAACTCGGAAGAATATCTATAAAATAAAAAATTAATTATTTTGTGATTTGCTTCTGCGTAAGAAACACAAGATATTTGTCAGAAGCAATCAATTGAACAATGTTGCCTAAAAAATAACAACGAAACAACATCAACGAAGAAACAATTATATCGTAACGTGTCGGAGTATATATCAGACTCCTCCTTCAGACGCTTAACGAAAAAATCTTCAGAACTATTTTGTAGAATAACAATCAACAAAATAGTTCTGAGTCTGATATAGACTCCGAAACGTTACGATATAGTTGTTTCTTCGTTGATGTTGTTTCGTTGTAATTTGTTAGGCAACATTGTTCAATTGATTGCTCTTGTGTTTCTTACGCAGAAGCAAATCACAAAATAATAATTTTTTTATTTTATAGATATTTTTCAGAGTTTAGGAGAGAAAACCCAGAAAGAAACCATTCAATAACGACGGTCATGCTTGGAACAATTTTCACATAGTCTAATTAGGGAAATAACTGAATTATAGACTGAAATCGGAAGAAAAGCATAATGGTTGCAGATCAAAGAATTCAACCCTTCTCCATATATCCTACGTATGAAGCAAGAATTAATTGGCCAGAATTTGAGCTCATTTCAAAATATGCATTGATCGATTCGACCTTCCACTTTCAACTTCCTCCTGAATTTTAGAACCAACTCCATGTCCATTCCTCTTCCCCTTCCAACTTCCCATCCAGAGTCCAGACCGATCCAGAATCAGCAGATCGCGCGTTCCCGTAGTCACAGTCACGAGTGGAGGTTCGCACCACCTGTTTCGCAGTCCGGAAAACCAAGCTGCGTTTTCGTCGCGTATGAAATCTACCAATTCGCCTGGTAGAAATTCGTTGCTTGCTTGTTGGAATTGGAGACGAAGTTGCTAATGAACCTGGCGTTCGTATGAGGAAATTGTATTGGTGAGTAAAACGGTGAAATGAAAATGCACCTATTTTCTATTTATTGCGTTTATAATTGAAGGAAATAATAAGCCAAAAGTGGAAGTATACTGTAGTGAAATGAATTTTCTGAAGAATCTCCCATGAATATCGAACCTGGATAGTAAGTCAAAACATATTTGTTTCAGGAAATAAGAAAATTAATTTCGTAGGAAGAATTCTTTGCTAAATTCGATTCCTAAAAGTGACCTATAAAGAAGGAAAACAGTGAATCAGAAAGAGTAAAATGTAATAAAAATATAAAGTGCCAGAAAAGTAAGAAGTCAAAAAAACTAAACACAATTTCACTAAAGATATAAATTTATTTTAGGTGTATTATCAACAATTTTTACACCCATTAAATGAATGAATATAATAATTTTGACAAAATAGAATAAATCAAATTCAAATATAATAAGCAGCTTAGGGTAAAATATTGCATGAAGCAATGGAAATGAATAACACGAAAGCACAAAGTTTAAGCTACAAATATCAACAAATACCCTCAATCACTTGATGATGAGCTGTTTCAGTTGTTATTGTAAATTATCCAAAATTACAAGTACATCTGGAAATAAAATTCCAAAAAATTACTGACGCGAAGTCCGGAGCATTCTTGCGTATATTCTATTATCTATTCATGCCTCACACATACCCACGAAATGCTGCATGAAATTTAAACCGTCTTCTTAGCGTAAACACGTGAAGAAATGCATGAGGCATCCACGAATTCAAATTTTGAAAAAATAAAATAGAGAACTTACACAGCTGGGATTCGAACCCGGAAGGTCAGGATGCTAACCCCTCAGATATCAAGGTGTAGGTAGTTACTATTCTGAGAGAAACATTATTTTCAAATTCAAAAGAAGTAGATACCTTTGAAAATTTGTTTTCACAATAAAAGTTAAAATGCAAAGCCAATCTAGGTGGAATCCAGTACTCGATTGTAAAATGACGGATTGAAAGATTGTGCGCAATTTTAGAGGAATCTGTCAGAAAGTTTCTGAAATATAAAATTTCTGAGGGTATTTTTTTTGTCTATTGATACGCTCATCAGGACATTCTGCAAAATTTTCGATTTGGCATTCCACAACTAATTACCTAGTTTCAATTCGATCGGATCGGTATTTTTTGAGTTATTGAGGAAATAATATTTCAGATGGGTATAACTCCGAAGCTGTTAGGCCGATTGGCGGGTTTATACAGCAAATAAAATAAACTAAGAAACAAATTATAATAAAATAAGTGAGTTGAAAATGCTTGTATATAGACGAAATAAGATAAAATAAGAAATAAGAACAACAACTAAAGATAGCGAACTTTCATCTTCATTTCTTATTTTATGTTATTTTGTTTGGAAAATCATGATGCGCAGACTCAAAGAGTGAAATTCACAGAACTTGCATGGAATTGTGGAAAAGCTGCGATTTTATTGGTTCATTCTTATTTCTTATTATGTTTTAAATCATCTGTATAAACCAATCATCTTAGGCCTTAGTTCTTATTTATTTTAATTTGTTTCTTATTTTATTTTATTTGCTATGTCTTTCCGTTAGAAAGATATCGTGGCAACGGACGGCCAGCCGGACAGCATAAAATTTTACCTCGAATTATTCTTCAGGGAGTAGAAGCTAATCGTTTGAGATCATTTTCGGCAAAACATTTGACAATTACAGACATTTGGGCAAAATAATCTCGTGGACCCAACATCCTTATAGTTCAACCATAACAATTGAATTGATTTTTGGCTTATATTTTAGTAGCTTCCTAAGCCAGCATCACCAATAGTTATTGGCACGACAGTGCTCAATTTAGAGAGTGAATCATCAAGCAAGCCAAGATTCTAGCGTGCTCTTGCTCCTCTGAACAGAGTGCCTATCAATTCGCCCAAATGTCTGAAATTTTCGAATTTTTGACCGAAAATTGTCTGAAACTTTTAGATTCACTCATGAAGAATCCGAGGTCAGATTGTGTTCTGTCCAGCCAGCCATCCATAGGCACGATTGAACTCGAACGAAATGAGTTAGAGAGTTTAAATTTGGAGGGTGGGTTTGTAGTCCAAATACACTGGTTGAGTTCGTTAATTGGCAAAAACCACCGAATGGTTTCGGAGTTATAGTCATCTTATTTTTTTTCCAATTACTCGAAAAATACTGATCTGATCGAATTAAAACAAGGTAGTTAGTTGAAAAATATTGACACGAAGACTTATGTAACTTATATCGTGACGATCGTATGCGTAGAAAATATTAAAAAAATCTCTCTCAGAAACTATCCGATAGATATCGCTGAATTTAAGAGCGTCTTCATAATCTTATTCTACAGCCGAGTTCTAGATTTGAACTCGATCGGATCTATAGTGTTGTAGATATTGGGGAAATATAGAAAAGTTATATTCAATACAGTGGAGCAGTTTTTATGACGTGCTTGTTTACACTCGACAAACAAAATATTCATATACAACGATGGAGTAAATTGGTTTCTGTGTGAGATCTATCAACCTCTATGTATGTTATGGAATTCCTGTACAGTGTACATATCCATTGATATTATTACTCTATGTTTAAGATTCTTACGAATGAAAGTTGTCGAAACAACGATCTTATTTAGATAGCAGATTATATTTTAAATGAATGAAAATAAGTTTACATAACTGATTTTCTACATAACTAATTTACATAACTTGAGACAATTTGATGAGTTGCAACACAAGAATGGCGGGATTATCAAATTACACATTTCCAATTTTGCACGCAAATCATTTTATTAAAGGGTCTCATGCAAGTATTTTTTTTTATGTAAGAATCGGTTATTATATCCATAAGAATAGTGAGAAAGTTCAATACCGTCAAAAATTTAAATTTTCAACGAGAAAACGATCATTCAAATTTGGTTGCACATAATGGCTGTTCAAACGATCGAAACTTGGCGCCTATCCGTGACGCAATTAGTCATATCTACTCTTTCTATCTCTCTTCTCGTGTCCGTCTCACTCTATGTTTCGCTGTAACAACTGAGTAGGGCCCACTCCATCGAAGACTCATTTCATCGAAAATTCACTGCATCGAAGGTTACCTTCATCGAATAGGACGCCCACTTACTCCTGATTCGCCGAACGTGAAATCTCATATATCGATCGCCAGCGTCCGTAGTTTCGCTGGATGAGAGATAAGTTGTTTCATTGAGTGTACGTCAACAAAGCGGACTCTGGGTCGGCGGCTGTGACAGTTATGAACCTGCGGCTCTTCAGTTCCATACGCAAATATTATTTATTCTTATGAATAAATAGATAAGTTTGTTTATCAAAAAACTTTATTTATGAAAGTACTATTTATCGTTGGCAAGAATAATTTTTCTGGTTCTTTAAAAACTTTGAAATTTTGTAAATTGTAATTTTTTACTCTTCTGACTCAAAAGGTTGCCGACCCCTGGTCTAACCTAAAATTTGAAATGATTGAAGGATGAATGTGTTCGACAATTTTCAATTAGTGAACCATTATAGAAAATCTTGGTACCTATGCGTTATAAGTTGAGTTTTGTAACGAGCAGGAATTTGTCAACAAGAAAATATCCTCCAGTGATATTGCTAATGAAAATATCTCGATCTATACTTACTATTCAAGCAGGACTATGACATTTTCGCTGAATTGGAATGCTGATAACACGGTACAACATTGGGAAAATAGGAACATCTTATTTGGAACATTTACTATACAGCGATTGTTCATGGTTTTTTATTCAACTGACTGCATTTTCTTTAACATCAAATGCAGTTGATACAGTATATCCATCCTCCACTGGAAAATTACTGCAGGACTTGGAACTGAGGAAAACTATTTTATTGATTCACACAATATTATCCATTACCCATAGAAATTATATAATTGGAAAAAAAATTGAAATCAAAATATTAAATTGGTCAAGAAGCACCGAGATAAATTGGCTAGGTGCGAAACCCGTTCAACTCCAATTTTCTTCGAATTAACAACATTATTGATTCAAGAATTTAAATATCCTTTTCATTGTGCACGTTAGGAATTTTCTCCTTACCAAAGTGGAAACACTGAACAGGAATTGAGAACTTTTAAATTAATTTATACTTATATTTCAGAATTTTCATGGAAAGAACTGAATTTAAAATAAAAATATATTAATATACCTATCTTTTTCCTTCCTTTCGGGCATCCTGCCATCATTCTCGTAATATATTTCTAACTCAGTATAAAAATGTTATATCTTTAAACGAATTTCTTTATTACGAATGAGAAGTAATACAGAAACCAATTAAACATAAATTGAGTTCTAGAATGCAACAAAATATCCTACTCTTTTAATTGATGAACCTTTCAACTTGCTCCAATAGATTTACTAAAATTATATTTATATGTCGTCAGATTAAAAGGTATACAGCATATTATTTAGATTTCAATGTTATTTTGAATCAGGCTATGATACTCGAGTAAATATTATATATTCATATTTTCATAGCATCACTGGAGGATGTTTTGTTCTTGACAAATTTCTGCACGTTACAAAACTCAACTTATAACGCATAGGTGCCAAGATTTTCTATAATGGTTCACTTATTGAAAATTGTCGAACACATTCATCCTTCAATCATTTCAAATCTTAGGTTAGACTAGGGGTCGGCAACCTTTTGAGTCAAAAGAGTAAAAAATTACAATTTACAAAATTTCAAAGTTTTTAAAGAATCTGAAAAATTATTCTTGCCAACGATAAATAGTACTTTCATAAATTAAGTTTTTTGATAAAAAAAAGCTAATCTATTTATTCATAAGAATAAATAATATTTGCGTATGGAACTGAAGAGCCGCAGGTTCATAACTGTCACAGCCGCCGACCCAGAGTCCGCTTTGTTGACGTACACATGAAACATCCAGCGATCCAGCCAAACTACGGACGCTGGCGATGGGTATAGGAGATTTCACGTTCGGCGAATCAGGAGTAAGTGGGCGTCATTTTCGATGGAGGTAATCTTCGATTCAGTGAACTTTCGATGCAATGATTCTTCGATGGAGTGAGCCCTACTCACAATAACTTGAGAATGGAAAAAGATAGCGACATGCCATTTTCAGGGTAGGTTGAGCATCCGAATGCGACATTTCAGTTCGTTAATTGGCATAATCGGCCAAACGGTTTTGGGGTTATATTCATCTGACATTTTGTTGTTTTTTCCTCTAACATTCAAAATATAAAAATTAGATCCAATTAAAACTCGGTAATTACTTGTAGAAAGCCACCTCACTAATTTTTGCAGATTTTACTAACTATCGTATCCTGAAGTTACTTGAGGTGTAAGTTTTTTCAAATATTATTAGATATTCAACGAATTTCAATTCCAATAGAATATATAATGTCAGAATTAAAAATTCTGTGATAATAGATGATTCTCTTATTACTCAAGTATGTCATTAAAATGGTATGAAATGTATTCATATCTGATAAAAGCTGAGAAAACGGTATATATCGATGCAAAATTCCATTAAGAATTCAAATGGAGTTGAATAGACAATAGAACATGCGCTCAGAAGCTCTTGACTTCACGTCAGTGCTTGAACCAATTTTTTCACTCAACTTCATTATGCATGTCAGCTGATTGGTTAAAATTTATTGAATTTTGAAATTAGGCACAATATCCGAAAGTCACCATAAATCCAAAATCCAGGACACCAAAGGATTAAAATCTCTGGATATGATTCCACCCAGATGACCTCAGTTCATTGTCTCTGTCTTATTACTCCCGAGTATTTTCCAATAATATTTCGTTTGATTTCTGCTATAAATCAAAGTCAACACCTGTTTGAAGCAGACAATGATTCACGATCATAGCTTTCAGAACAACGTATCATCCAATTCTTGATAATGTGAAAATATCGAATGCTCTTCAGAAAATATGACACTTTCCAGCCGAGTGTTTCCTCTTAATAATCTGGCAGAAGCGGCTTAAAAGGATTCTGGAGTAATAATGAAATTTCTAGTGCCGCAGGAAATGTTTTCTGAGTGAGCTCCTCACAAGACTTGAAAGCATATTTATTGCTGTTAATATTTGCACTCTTTCCCAATTCCATTCGGAACATCAGTTTGGAGTGATGCAATTATTTTAAATCCTGAAAAATATCCAACTTTACATGGACAAATGAACTCAGGGCATTCAAAAAGGGCCAATTTAATCTTTTGTCCTTGTGAGCGTTAAAAGCTGACGACTTGCTTCATTAATTCCGTAGCATTCCTTAGTCCATCACCATCATTAAACGAATGATCATCAGTTGAAATTAAATGAGCACTGAGTAATTATTTTTGTGAGCGCGAACCAACGGGCAATTATTTAGACCGAATACGAGTATCTGTGTTTTTTCGGATGTGCAACCGGAAATCGTCTCAAATGATTACATTGGACTCATTTATAGAAAAATTATCGTCGAATTTGGTTATACTTGTCCAATAAGCTCGATAATGTTCGAAAGAAATATCTTAGGAAGTCGAAATTGGCCGGATAGGTTTGAGTTTATGAAATTTGATTTCATAATGATAATAATAAACAACAGTGAATGATATTCTCGAGCTAGACAGAACCACTCGTAAAGTGATGAACATGAATCGTAGCCTGCATCCCAACTGTTCGCTTCAAAGGATATACCTTCCACGAATGCAGGGAGTCAGAGGTTTGCAAAGTTTAGAATACCAACACCATCAACAAACGTTGGAAACGGCAATAAGGATATTGAGAACCGAAGACCCGCTTCTGAAAATGGTGGCTAATCATGAAAGAACGAACCAAGGAGCTTTCCCATTTAGGTCTGGTCAGAGAGCTTTGGAGATCATGAGCTAGCAGGAACTCCTATCATGCCAACAGACAAAAAAAGAGTTGGCAGAGAGATAAGACAGGCACAACTGAAGACACTACTCGAAGATCATATGAGTAAACATCTGCACTCCAAATTTTTCAGGAGTTTGAAAGATCAGGGCCTGTCAGAATAATTATCCTTCGCCTTTTTGAAGTCCGCTGGGCTAAAGTCGGAAACAGAGGGATTCGATATGGCTTGTCAAGATGGGGTGATAAATACCAGATGGTATAAAAAGAACATCATGAAAGTGGACACCTCCACAACGTGCAGAGCATGCCAGAGCCAGCAGGAAACTGTTATGCACATTATGTCTGCTTGCAGAGTCCATGCACCAACAGGATATGTGGAAAGACTCAATGCCGCACTTCGAATTCTCTACTTCCATCTGAGAGAGGTTTATATTATAGACAACCAACCAGTACTACCATATGTGACTCTGGAGATTGAAGCAGTTGTTGAAAATGACAAAGCTCGCATCTACTGGAACTATGCGATTCCAAAAACTCGGCAGATCCACGCCATAAAGCCAGATATACTCTTGCTTGAAAAAAATACTGAAGGAATTGTTTGTCGTCGAACTTTCCTCCCCCGCAGAAAATAATGTGGTGATGAAAGAAGAACAGAAGAGGGAAAAATACAAGGATTTAATGTTCGAACTGGGGATCCTGTATTATTGAAAGGTTTTGTTTTCTGGGTTTTCTCTCCCAAACTCTGAAAAATATCTATAAAATAAAAATGAATTATTTTGTGATTTGCTTCTGCGTAAGAAACACAAGATATTTGTCAGAAGCAATCAATTGAACAATGTTGCCTAACAAACAACAACGAAACAACATCAACGAAGAAACAACTATATCGTAACATTTCGGAGTCTATATCAGACTCCTTCGTCAGACGCTTAATGAAAATCTTTAGAATTATTTTGTTGATTGTTATTCAACAAAATAGTTCTGAAGATTTTTTCGTTAAGCGTCTGAAGGAGGATAGACTTCTATGAGTCTATGAGTCCAAAAAAACCAAATCAATGAGACGACACATTCGGAAATGTTGTCACTTTTATGTTTATTGCAAACTCAAAATATAAAATAATAAAATCATGTGATTACAAATACAAATAATGTCATTACAATATTTCCAAATCTTATTACACTGAAAGAAATGATTCAATGAGAAAGGTTTACCAAAAATATTTTTACTAGGGTTGAAACATTTCTTACTATTCGGTTAAAATAGCACTATAGGCATAGTAAATTGAGTTGCTATAGTTATTGAACATATCTTACTACGGTTTTCTTATTACACCAATGAAAGTGTTTTATTATCTCATTCAAATGCGGAATTGCCACGGTAAACCAAAGTTTTCTAACCGGCATCCAATAGCCATAACAATTTAGCGATACTATGCGAGATACTGTAGTTCCATAAATTTACTACTGCAGTTAATGTTGATTCATTAAACCAGTCGAATATAAGCGATTATGCTCGAATGCAGGTTTGCGCGCCACCCGATTCATAGCATCCACTCAAACTCAATACTCATCGTTTGTATATTCGACTTGAGACAGCCTGCTAACGCGATTAAACTAATTTGTGAAATATGAATCCTAGGTTATTCATGATATCAATCAACAAGCATCATCATAGTGTAGTTGAAAGTGTTTAGTTTGTACATTGAAATATCACCGTTTTTGTTATGTGTGTCTACAATCAATCTTCCTGCACACATGGAACAGAAGTTTGCAGAACTCCTAAGTTCCTAATGGAGAGTGTAAATTCATTGCAAAGTTGGGGATTAGGAAGCAGACTATGTCAAAGAATGTACAGGTAGCTAAGTTATGTTCCTAATTATTATTAGAGCATCAATCTGAATTCACTAACCATTGATTTTTCATAATAACAATATTGGCCGTTGGATCTTGAAACAATGGCGTCCATGCGTTCGGAATGAATAATTCATCAATCGTATGAATGCTAGTATGTAATCATTTAATAATTTCCATTGATCTCATCAGATTGATGATTAAATTTTATTCGAAATTCTGAATAATTAATCATTGAAATATTAGGTAAATTTTTTTTAAATAGAACATTATTGTTCTTCTGTTGAATCCATTGCTCCTTATCTTTGGAATGTGTTTTGTTTGCTCTATAATATTGTTTTTTTGAATATATTTTTGTTACCAATATTTGAGAAAGTGTGCAGTTAATTTCTCATTCAAATTGAATATCTTTTTTTCGTGATATGAGTAAGTTCAGTCTCAGTGTTTGTTTATCTGTAATAATCTATTTGTTCGTCTTTTAGTATGGTATTGTGATGAAAAGCCCTTTATATTTGAAATATTTCGACCAGTATTTGCTCGCAGTGTATGTATATCTACTAATTCAAACCAAAGAATGTGATTAAGTAATCATTAAAGGATACTGTGGGAGGTATACTCATTATTGAACGGTTTTTTTCTGGGTTTTCTCTCCCAAACTCTGAAAAATATCTATATAATAAAAATTAATTATTTTGTGATTTGCTTCTGCGTAAGAAACACAGGATATTTGTCAGAAGCAATCAATTGAACAATGTTGCCTAACAAACAACAACGAAACAACATCAACGAAGAAACAACTATATCGTAACGTTTCGGAGTCTATATCAGACTCCTTCGTCAGACGCTCAATGGAAATCGTTAGAATTATTTTGTTGATAGTTATTTTGTGAAATTCAAGAATTTCGTTGTTGTTTGTTAGGCAACATTGTTCAATTGATTGCTTCTGACAAATATCATGTGTTTCTTACGCAGAAGCAAATCACAAAATAATTAATTTTTATTATATAGATATTTTCCAGAGTTTGGGAGAGAAAACCCAGATAAAAACCGTTCAATAAAGAATGTGATTATTACTAACAATAAAATGTCTTGTTATGCTACTATTTTTTTATTTGTATATCCACCCAATACATTTCTGGCAGTAGACAGTGGAGATAATATGTTCTCCATATATAATGAATAAAATACTGCTTCAAAAAATAGAAATATAGACCATTACAATTTATGAAAGAAATTGTATGATTTGCAGGTAGGTATAATTGAGATTCAGTTATGAATAATTCGACAAAGATAATTAAATAAAGTTCCAGAGATAGTTGTATCAATTAAGCTCATTTGAATACACTATGAAGTCAACAAATTGCTTCATGCCGAGAGTTTCCTTGATGTCAGTCTGATGTGAACGATAGTTATTTTGTGAAATTCAAGAATTGACAATTCTTGAATTGAATTTCAGAAATAGGCCAAGTGTCCTCTATCTCTGTATGAAATATGTACAGTTAATGAGGATTCACCCTATACAGGGTGTCCCAGGAAGTATGCGACAAACGGACACCATGAATTAATGTCATCAGGTTGAACTCGTATCAAGAGGTTGTAATCGCCTAAGTGCCTGTTTCTATCCTCTACCTCTTTCTTCTCCATCACGGTTGTCAAGATCTTGAAACCATCTTTCCATTTGCTCTCGTTGTCCAGCATCTCTTCCACAATTCCCTGACAAGTCAGGTTACCTCCGAAGAGGCAATTTGAGGCAAATTAAAGAAAGGTAGTCGTAAAGGGTGACAAAACTATAAAATTCGAAATAATTTTACCTATAAATTCAAGATTTATAGAAGTAATGTTTATTGATCACCCTGTATGACGGTGCCAAATAGAGTTTTAGAATTTTTATTATGAATTAATTCTTTATGATTACGAAAACTAAAAAAAAATCATAATGTTCGTGTACAGGGTGATCCAATATGCACGAAAATAGGAAAAGTATAAAATTTTTCCAGTCCGGATCTGATTTATTCGATTTCAGAAATATCGTAGGAAGGCGATAGTAAACAATGACAAAACTTCAAAATTTGAAATCATTCGGTCGATTAGTTCAAGGGTTATCGAACTGTGAAATTTCACTCGTAAGATGAACATCATCCTGTATATCCCAAACGAAGGCACTCAGGCGATTACAACCTCTTGATACGAGTCCAGCCTGATGACATTAATTCAAGGTATCCGTTTGTCACATTCTTCCTGGGACACCCTGTATAAAGATGAAGAAAATTAGGGTAACTGATCCCAATATACGTTTATATAAAATTTGCAGCACTTTCCTCTTCAAATTATTTCTTTGAGATATCATTAGATATACACGATAAACAATCGTCTTATAAAGTTCCGAGATACTCAAGAAATTTTTCTATGAAATGAATTAAAAGAATTGCATGGCAATGCAAATAATAATTACCACTATAACCTTAGAATTCATATCCCACTGGTATCACTCCACAGACACGTAGAAATTTCTTATCGCGAAAACCAAAATTTGCTACTCAATTTGGACTTTCCAACTGACGTCCATGAACTTGGTGTAAAGTTTTCTGAATGTAATTATACTTCCTTGCTATATACTGGCAGGAGTCGAATTGGTTCTAAGGAACTCCAGTCGTAAAGTCCAGAACTTCTGATATCTCTGGTAAAAAGAACTTTGGAAAGACCATTCCGTATAAATTTAATCGGATATTCAAAGGGGTAATTATTTTCAGAATGACGGTATTCAAAAGAGAATTCATTTTCATGTCCCATCATTTTTATCTATATTAGATGTAACTATCGTACTCATCTCTTGTCTTGTGTTACGACGTATTCGAATAATTCCATCAGTAAAATGGATTGATTTTGTATAATTTCCCAAATTAGGTTCGGATTAAAAATATCGTCGCTTATAACTTGCGCGTGAATCTCAGCATAATTCTCCTCATCAGGTTTGGAATGGGCACAACTAAATATTGAAACAGGTATGAAGAAGGCTAGCCTAGTCAATTCTAGGGTACTGATACCATACAGTCTTTTGCGCGCTCTTACCAGGATTCTCCAAAATATCTGAATTTTTCAAATATTGAGCTAAAATAATCTCCATAGATTATATTTAAATTGATTTTATGGAGAATTCGTGGTATAATTCGATTATGTCAGTCTGGTCTGGTCAAGAACTTTCGAGAAGAGTTATACCACCGAAAATATTTCACCCAAAAATGATTGCCAAACCTCACAAGAAGCCTTATTGTTCAAGGCTTTATCTTATAGCCCTAATTCTACAAACAGAGCCCAAGGGATGGCAGTACCTTTCTCGGTCTGACCTAGTCAGTTCGTTTTATAATGTCAGCGAAATAAGTCGCTCAAAATACCACCACGAGTTTTCTACTGGTAAGTCTAATCATATCGATTCTCATAGTGTTTGTCAGTAGTGATTTTATGATTGCTTGGACTTATATATCTCGGCTCATTATGTCTCAAAATTCATATTACCTAAAATCGAATTAGCGAATCCGAAGAAATTGTTGTTCATTTGGTTGAAGGTCCTAGAGCTGAAGGCACAAATTGGTTGCTCGGTCCTGTTGTACTGTCACCTGTTTTCAGTTTTCTTCCAAAATTTCCCTTAGTTTCTTGATTGCCCTGTCCTAAAGATGCCAATTAGTAGAAACATGTGGCGGCAGTTACTAGTTACTACTACTACCAGAATGAATTTTCTTTGCGCCTTTTGCGGAATTATCCGTTATACTTTTCAATTTAATATTTTTTTTTGTTTTTGCTCAACCCAAAAATATTTTTATATGCATGTGTCAACGTCAATTTGTTTTTGTTTTTGCGCGCATGTTCTGGTGAACAGCGTGATATCATTTTGTCCAAATGTCTGTAACCTTCGAACTTTTTGCCGAATTCGATTAGGTTCGACTCACTGATGAAGAATTCGAGGTCAAATTTATTTTTGTCCGACCGGTCATAGCTACGATAACTTGAGAAAAAAAAAGAGATAGCGACTCGAAATTTTCAGGATATGTAGCGCGTCCAAGGCATTCTAAAGAAACTAACATTGACACAGAAAGTGTTTTACATAGTTTTCATGGTACCATCTGGAAAACACAATGTTATGTTTTCTTTTCATTTCCTTTCTATCACATCTTGAAGACAAATGGGTTAAGTAGTAATATAATAATATTCGAGGAAATATTTTAATGAATTTCGGAAATCATATGATTTTATTATTTTTTATTTTGAGTTTTGCAATAAACATGAAAGTGCTAACTTTCTGAATAGAGAACTACGCGAACTTTCAAACAATGTATCACAAGCCCATACTTCCTATTTGAGAAATTAGGGGTTGTACCTGTCATTCGAAGGGGGTTGAAGGTAGAGTTAGCATTTTTACGAAGAAGAATGACAATTTAGAATTTGCATTTGACGTATTTTGGGATTTTCCATAAAAATGTACAGTAACCAAGATAATTAATTCCATTTGGCTTTTCCACACTGTATACAGAAATAAATTACACCCCATGGGTTCCCAAAAATATCTATCGTTAAAGTCGAAATATTATGGTGGTGGCACATGTAAAATATATATGCAATCTGACTAATTTTTCTGAACTCATAAGGAAATAATTATATAGTCGTTCATCGTGTTCAATTACATTATGCCTTATAAATCGTTCCTAAAAATTTCAGCTGAAGTGCACCGATGTTACCTATAACAGCGGATTACGCAATCCTTTCAATCTATGCATAAACAAAGCAAAACTGTTATACAGAGCTATATAATGCATCATCAGCAAACCAGCCCCGGACAAT
This sequence comes from Halyzia sedecimguttata, assembly GCA_937662695.2. Taxonomy (NCBI): domain Eukaryota; kingdom Metazoa; phylum Arthropoda; class Insecta; order Coleoptera; family Coccinellidae; genus Halyzia; species Halyzia sedecimguttata. The sequence goes on from OW569411.2 coordinate 79,566,841, forward strand.
ATGTCTGGTTTAAGGTCAAAATATGATGGTAGGTGTTACACGTGCAGTTTATTTATTGTGATTATGTTCCGCGTAATGAGTTTCATAAAGAATTTTTATTGTATCATATGGGTTTATTCGACCGGAATGCGAAGGGAAATATTTGTACTAAGCATACAACTATAAATTTAATATCAGATATTCTAGCTGAATCAAGACTGATTTGTCCTTCGTAACAACTTGTCCAATATTCATCCACTTTATTTCATTATGTTTGAATCTCGTGTTTCTACTTCACCTTTAAATTGCTTCCGCAAAATCTTGGCTTCTATATGAATATCAAACCTGAGTTTACTGCTAATTTTTAATAGAAAGCTATAAAAATCAATCTTGTACCCAGCCGGGAATTAAGACTTGATCCTTTTTCATTTCGAACATATGAAGATGAAAAGGAACTTGTTTGAAGCCAGTTATGAATATTAGAAAAATCTGAGACCTATCATCAGGGCTACTGGAGGTTCGTGAAACCATATAAGGGGAGCTTCACCTTCTCTAAATTTTTGAATGCGCCCAAGAACCCTCTCCTAAAAACATCTCAAGGAAATTATTAAGAAATAAATTAATTTCAGTAAGTAGTATTTCAATATAAGTAAACTAATGTGCAGAAGAACAAAATTGCAGAAGATTCAAATAAAATCATATTCCGAATTTAACACAGTAGACAAGTATTTCCTATGAACATAGGTCCACTGTAATATCTGTTATATTCTGATTAGGTAAAACTACGTAATCGATAGGAATCAATAACACACTCGACTTGGTTGATCTCATTTATTTGACTGCCGTTCTCGAACCACTGAGTTCGTGAGTACTACAATATGTCATGCGCCTTCAGATTCAACATAGATATATGACATCTTCCCTTTTTGCGCGTATGTTCTGGGGAACATCGCGTTATAGTTTTGCCCAAATGTGAAATTTAATTCTGTGGTGCCGTACGGCCGTCCGGCCGTTGCCACGATAACTTGAGAACGGAAAGAGCTAGCGACTTGAAATTTTCAGGGTAGGTGGCGCATCCCAATAGGACGGACAAGTTCGTTAATGGGTATAATCGGCCCAATGGTTTCCGAGTAATAATTTTGTTTTCAACCAAAATAAATCCGATCGAATTTAAACTTGGTGAATAGTTGTAGAATATAGACCTTAGCACGTTTGTGAAATTTTGTGGGAATCGGATCGCTAGAAAATTATTAAAAAATTATTAAAAAATATTTTTGTTGTCACGATAACCTGAGAACGGAAGGAGATAGCGGCTTGAAAATTTCAGGTTAGGTTGTGCACCTGAATGTGACATTTGAGTTTGTTTATGAGCATAATCGTCCAAAAGGTTTTAGAGTTATAGCCATCTGAAATTTTCTGAAATTTGGTAGTTTTTTGTTCCTCATTAACTCGAAGAATACAAAACCGATTGAATTCAAACATTGTTATTAGTTGAAGAATGCCAACGCGAAAATTCTTGCCGAATTTCGTGAGGATGGTATAACTAGAAAATTAAAAAAAAAATAGTTGAAAATTATTGAAAACAAATCTATATATCATAAATTATTCGTCCGGCATGGCTGAAATTTTGGAACAGCCTTCAGAACCTAACTCTACTGCAGAATTCCAAGTTTGAACATGATAGGATCTATATTGTTGGAGAACCGGGCAGCCTTTTGTGAGTTCGGTAGCGTAGTGGTAGCCAAGTGTAGCGGATGGGAATCGTCGTATGATAATATGTAGTCTATGGTCGTATTTTTGTGAGAACCTTCAAAAAAAATATGAGTGTCATGATGACATATTTTCGCTCGTATATTATGGGATAATCGTCTTATTTCATCACAAATCTATGGGAGATGATAGCCCTACATTAGTGGTCAGACCAGGTTTTGAAAGAGATCCTCCTTAGGAGGAGGCAACTAAATATTGAAGGGATTTCTATGAACAAGAGTGAATATCTTTGAGAAATAGAGAAGGCGATTCTTCTTCAAGAGATCCATGTGCCTTCAGAGGAGTATATTTGCGAGAGGGGACTTTTGAAAGGTTATGTATTATTTTTAATATGATATCGCTGAAATTTTGCTGAAGGCTTCTGATCTTGTAAGGTGAGAGGCTCATTTGTGGATATTAAATCTTAATTGTGATGGGTAGAGAGGAATTTTAGGCCATGTAGGCCACTAAGGCCCACTTGCACGAATGCGGGTTATCTAATTAAATCCGGATTAACTCTAAACCTAGGGTTAAATTGATAATAGGTTTTGCACCTTCAAGAGTTAGAGCCTAACCCTGGGTTAAAACTATAAAAATTTAACCCGGCAAAATAGCAGGTTTAAATGGCTAAGTCCGGGTTAGTCATGTAAAAATTGACATTTCTAATTTAAATAGTTTCGATTTGTGATGAATTTCTGGTAAATAATAAATATTAGCAGTGATCGGTAAATTGCTTGTGTGGTATTTTTGAGAATGATTCATGATTAATGGATATACTACAAACTACATTCTGATCTACGCATGCGCCCCGTTTTAACCTCAACATCGAATCTGAAATCTGAAACGTAAACAAAATATTCTCAATCCACGAAGTACGAACGAGTATTCCTTCCGTTGAAAATAATCGAGATTACCTTGTATTTGAAGATTGGAGGAATCTAGAAATATTGTTTACGTATGTGAAAGAAATTCCAAATTATGGAGAACTGTGGAAAAGTTGTTCAGAAAGAAGATATCTGGTATATGTCCTTCAGGATTTCTGGCTAAAAATCAGCAGTAAGTAATAGAAGTGAATTGAATGAATTACTTTACTCAGAGAAATCCAAGTCTTAATATTTCCTTTCAGGTTGGAATGAATTAAGGTCCAGTTGACGTAGAGCAAAAAAGTAATGCTTTTCGACAAATAGAATGCATGAGTTACTCTTGGAGTTACTGCAGATAGAATTCTTAAAAACAAGGTATATGGAACTTAGTCGATTGAATATTTGTGAAGCTTAAGTATATCTCATGAGAAAATTTAATATTGATAAGAGGCAACCAAGATGACATGAACACTAAAATTTTTAAAGTTCAAAAGTGGAATAGCCAAGAAGAAAATCTAGTGTTTCTATTCAAACAAATCTGTTTTCCTGATATCATGGGTCTCTTACGATCCATCATCAGGGTGTTTGGATGCCAGCGTGTACCTATATAATAGGCATTTTTAACGAAACATTTTAATTTTTCTAATTGCAGAATATTTTAAAATATAGGAGTAGAAGGCGATGCAATATAACATGTGTGTAGGTATATATTATGTATATTGTTTTCCCGTGGAACTTCAGGTATATGTTTCTTAAATGCTTGTTGCTTAGCATGCTTAACAATGAATACCTCTGAAGAACAGATTTTACTAATATTATAATAGAATGGCTTGATAATTCAACGCTAACTTTGAAAATGATGTATCCTAGTGTTGCGGAGAATGGACAATAGAATTCATCTTGGTAAATTCGATTAAGAAGAGTCTCCAATACAGGAGAATAGACAATAAAAATCATCATGGTGAATTCGATTGAGAAGAGTGTCCAATACAGGAGAATAGACAATAGAATTCATCATGGTAAATTCGATTAAGAAGAGTGTTCATTACAGGAGTATGGACAATAGAATATACGCGCAAAAGCTCCTGACTTCACGTCAGTGCTTGAACCAATTTTTTTTATTTGGAAATACATTTTAAATCTAATTATAAGCATTCTATATTATCAAAATTTTTGAGGTTTTCTAATTTTTCTACCATATCCTGTCTCATAATATGTTCTTCTCTTTTTCTTACTTTTCTCTGGCACAGATAGAAAACTTTCATCAGAAGAACCCTCTGCATCTTCAGTCAGTGAAGAATTATTAGAACGTTGAACACAGTGAACATGTAATGGAGAACAAGATGCAGAAGCTTCTTCTTTGTTCACAATATCATAATTGGATTCTTTCATTATTATTCTATAATAATATCATAATATCACATTCGTCATCTGTTACATCTAAATGATTAAATGAATCCCCATAATTGAATTGCTTGATCAGCTTCAAAAATATCCTATTTCTTCTAATTGCGCTTCCATTATCACCCTTCTTAACTAAGTATGATTGCTGATTAATTTTCTCCAATACTATACCAGGAAGCCAAATACTACCTTCCTTTACAAAAATTGTTTCACTCAATGAAAGTGGTCTTAAATTTTTAGCATTTCTGTCATAATATATTTTTTGAATATTCTGCCTTCTCGTTAAACATTTTTTTTGCTGTGTGTAATTAATATTCTTAGATCTTAAACTGAAGCTTTGTATAGGCAATACAGATCTTAACTTCCTGCCAAAAAATAGTTCAGAAGGTGACAAAATATTATGATCTATTGGACAATTTCTCAATTCTAATAAGGCTAAATTCAGATCATTATTACTGTAAATACATTTTTTAATAATATTCTTAATTGTCTGTATGCTATGCTCTATCATCCCATTAGATCGAGCATACAGAGGACTTGAGGTATTGTGGGTAAATCCATATGTCCTAGCAAAATTTTGGAAAATTTCAGATGTATATTGAGTACCATTATCGCTGAACAAACTTTTAGGAATTCCATATTTCGAAAAAACATTTTTCATCACCTTTACTATTGTTTCTAATTTTGAAGATGAGACCTCAAATACCATTCAGTTCATACAAATCTGTACCTATTGTTTCCCATGGATAATCCGGAACCTGGTGTGGAAAAAGTGGCTGTCTTTTGTTACTTCTCGCATATCTGATACAGGTTTCACAAGATTGAACCAAATTTTTATATCATGATTCATTCCATTCCAAAATACTATTTCTTTAGCTCTCAATTTTGTTTTTGTTAAACCAAGATGACCAATGTGCAATTTTTGAAGAAAACTGCTTCTTAAACTTTTAGGTACAACCACTGCATTGGCTTTAAATAAAAGATCTCCAATAACAAGTTCATTACGGAAACTCTAATATGGCATAGCTAATGCATTACATTTGCGTTTGTCTGATGGCCATCCAATTTTAACATACTTCATAACTGTGCATATTTCTTTATCATTTGAACATTCTTTCTCAAAAATTCCCTGCATTTTATGTGACAACAGTAAATACTTTTGGATAAAATCAACTTGATAATCGTACTCAAGAGTGACATCACCTTCACAATTCTGGACAACGCATCGGCATTTATTTTCCTGGCTTAAACACTAATTTTAGATCATATAATTGTAGATCTAATAACATTTTCTGCATGCGCATTGGACATTCATTCAAAATTTTTTTGAAAATACCTATTAACGGTTTGCGATCAGTTTCGACAATAACTGTTCTTGCATAAATGTACTGATGAAAGATTTCCCATCCAGGAACTACAGCTAGTAATTCTTTTTCAATCTGAGCATATTGTTGCTGTGAGGAATATAAAGATTTAGAAGCATAAGCTATCGGTTTAGAATTTTGTATCAACGCAGCTCCACAACTATATCTCGAAACATCTACAGTTAAAGTTAATTTATCCTTTGGATTATAGAAACTCAAAACAGGAGGAATACTCAATATTGTCTTCAATTTCTCGAAAGTCTCTTGTTGTTGAAAATCCCATCTAAATATTATGCCTTTTTTCAATAATTGTCTGAGCGGAGCAGTGATTTCTGCTACATTCGGTATGAATTTGTATAGATAATTAACAATTCCAAGTAACTATGAAGTTCTTTGACATTTTTCGGTATTGAATAATGCTTTATGCATTCAATTTTCTCAGAATCTGGCTGTATGCCATCTGCACTTATCACATGTTCCATATAACTAACTTCATTCAGTTCAAATTTACATTTATTTTTATAAAACTTTAAATTAACTTCTCGCGCCTTTTCCAAAACTTTTCCAACCCTATCATCATGCTCTTGTCTTGTTTTTCCAAATACTAACAAATCGTCCATGTATACTTCAAAACCATCTACGTTTTCAAAAATTTCCTTAATTTTTCTCTGGTAAATTTCACTAGCACTTTTTATTCCAAAAGGTAGCCTAAGATAACGATACCTTCGAAATGGTGTGTTGAACGTACATAATTTAGAACTTTCTTCATCCAATTCTATGCTCCAGAAGCCATTAGCAACATCTAACACGGAAAAATATTTAGCCCCTTTTAATTTTCATGCAATATCGTCGAATATATGAAAGTGCTCCCGTAATATGGCCTTATTTAATTCAGATGGGTCTATACAAATTCGAAAATCATTTCCCCCCTTTTTCCTACAATTACCAGTGAATTTACCCAGTATGTGGGGCCAACTTCCTTTTTAATGATGTTTTCATCTACTAAGTAATCTAACCTGTGCTTCAATTTGTCTAATATGCCATGTGGGAATTTCCGAGCCGCATGTACAGTAGGTTGCTACTACAGTGTGCTGAAATTTCCAGATTTTTTTTGATATTTCTTAACGACTCTTATAGCTTCCGAGCGAGGGGTAAACCCCTAGGAATTCTGGTGTACAAGAAAGTAGAATTCCATGGAATTCCTATTGAATTCCGAGGAATTCCTATTGAATTCCGTGGAATTCCTATAGAATTCCGTGGAATTCCTATTGAATTATTGAGAATTCCTATTGATGTTAGAGTGCGACACCTATCGGACAATCATGTATACAGCTCCAAATAGTTCGTTTTAGCCGAGGGGTAAACCGCTAGGAATTCTGGTGTACAAGAATATAAAATTCCAATAGAACTTCAAAAGAATTCCTAATGAATTCCTATTGAATTCCAAGGAAATTCCGGATGAGTTGGAATTCTGGTGTACAATTTTTATTCAGCGGTTTCCCCCTTGCTTCCTTGGAAGATGAAGCAATTTTTGGGGATTAAATGAAACGATAATCAGAATTTTTCTTAGTAGATGAAAATGTTTCATAGATATAGGACCACAAACCGCAGGGTGTTCAATTTTCTAGATTTGGTTCGTTATTTCTTAATAACTCTTGTACTTTTTGAGATAATTGGAGCGAACTAGGACGATGGGGTTACTTTTGGGGTTTAAATTGAATGATTATCCGAATTTTCCGTAGTATAGACAAAAATGTCCCATAGACATAGGTTCACAAACTTTCATTTTCTAGACTCTTTTCGTTATATCAGAATAACTCTTGTAGTTTTCGAGATATTTTGAGGAAACTTGTAAGATGGTGTTTTTTGAGGTGTTTTTGAGGTTTAATGAGGAGTATAAATAGGTCCACTAACTACAGTATGTTCAATATTCCAGATTTCTTGTTATTTCTCAATAACTCTTGTATTTCCCGAGATAGTTAGAGAAAACCTGGAAGTAAATAAAATGGTAATCTGAATGTTCCATTGTACACAAAAATGTTCCATTTCTTAATAACCTTTGCAGTTTCTGAGATATTCAGAGAAAACTGGGCACATGAGGTAGAATTTAACTGAAATGATGAGCCAAATTTTTCATAGTAGAAAAAAAGTCCCAATGTGTTGAATTTTTCAGACTTTTTTCATTATTCCTCAATAAAACTTTTGTTATTTATATATATTTTAGTTTCCGAGATATGTGGATCAATGATGAGGTCCTTTTTATGGTTTAAATGAAATGACAATCCGAACTTTTCATAGTAGGTATATAATGTCACTTTCCATCTCTCTCAAAAACTTTTTTGTATCCTGTATTTCTTTGTACATACTCGCGACCATTCACAAAAAAATCAAATAAATGATTTCGGTATCCGTCGGAAAATTTCAGTATAAGAAATTATTTTATCGATTGCATAACCCAATCAAGCTAAAAACGCAACAAAAGAATTGAATTGAAAGCTCGAATCATCTCGGAGACTACAAGAGTTATTAAGAAAAATTTAAAAAATCTGGAAACTTCAACAATCTATCTTAGTTGTGAAGTGTTTGCCGATCTATATTAAAAGAAAATTCCTCGCTCGAAATTGAACATTTTTTCGATTGTTGTTATTCTACAAAAAAGTTGACCATTCTATATTCAGATACGGTACGCAGGGTGTTTTCTAAATTAATGTCGAAAAATTGATTTTTTCTGACAACGTTGAACGTTCTTCGATCAGAAATTTTCATTGGTTTTCTAGTTTTTTTTCATTAAAACCGAATTGCAAATAGTTCCATATCTGAAAATCTGAAAATTTCTTAGTACATATATTGGATTCCTTTAAACGGATCCAAGTAAATTTTTTTCCGTCTTTCAAAGTACGAAAATATCTCATGAGATATTTCTCATCAGGAATTGAAGAGGCTTCAAATAATTATGTTTTTCTTTCAAAAAACGCAGTGGCGTATCGTTTTTTTCGTTGGAAATTTTCATTATTATGTTAATGGGAGCGCCTCTGATTTAATCCGGTTATCAATTATCGTTTTGATATGCATGTCTCCACACATATTTCTTCACCGATTCATGAAAATATCTATCTATCTATATCTATGTATAGAAGCCATTCAAAAAAATAAATTATAGAAATTAATGTTAACCCCCTGTATATATGAAATATAGAACGACAGTGGGCCTTTGTTGATATGAACATTTTGGATTAAAATTATGCATGGATTATTTATTTGAGAGTATAATAATATAAGAGTTGAGGCGGAGCCTACATACTCAACTCATACTCAACCCAAAACAACCGGAAGTAACTCTGACTTTTTTTATCTCAACTAGCACCTTATATATTTATTGCAATTTTTTAATTCTACTCAAAATTACCTTTCCAACGATGTATCATACTTTGTATTTTATATTTGATTTGATGGAGAAAACGGCAATTGATATTTCAAATTGAAATAATTACCTATAGTAGGCTATGATATTTTGTGTGAACTTGATTTTTACTTCAATAGTCGAGATCAATAAAAAACCTTCCTCAAGTTGAAAGTATGTATTTTACCGAACATTAAACAAAGAATGATTAGAAAAAGGAACAAAAAATTACAATAAAGGGGACAAAAAATAAGTATAATAACTAAGGCATATGTTCGAAATGTTGATCATATGCTTCTACATATCTTTCAGCTTGGTGGACTAGTTCACGCTCTATATGCATTCCTTATGTTGGGTGTCACATCTTCCAAATCAATAGAAGGATAATAATGAAAAATGGCGATACCGTTGTCAATAAATCAACAAGTTCAGAGCGTGGATGAAGGCCAAGAAGCCAGAAATGCGTCTGCTCTTGCTTCTCGACAAATCAATGAAATCCTCTAGGGTTTATTTGACTTGTGAAATATATGCATAAGTATATATCAATTATACGAAGCCATTATGTAGACCCTATTGACAGGAACGCTTTGGACTTGTTGATTCAATTGGAGGAGTCTGGTACACACGATCTTTCAAATATCTCCAAAGGAAGAAATCTAGCGGTGTTAAATCTGGAGATCTTGTAAGCCATCTTATCGGTCCATTTGAAGATAGATGGATTGGCACACACGGATTATAAGTAAGTCAAAATCAAGATTACACAAAATATCGTAGCCTACTACAATTCTTTCAATTTGAAATTTCAATTGACGTTTTCCAAATCAAATGTAAAATACAAAATGTGATACCTCGTGGGAAAGGTAATTGTGTGTAGAATAAAAAAATTGCCGGAAATATTTCCATTTGAGATAAAAAAGTCAGAGTCACTTCCGGTGAAAGCAAAGTGATTTTCAATTTTTGTTTTTCTCAGATAAAGGTTTCTTGAATGAATTGTAAATTATAAAATTTTCAAATTTTCATCTTTTGAAATGGTTGAGATAATCCATCGGAACATGTATACTGGGACACCCGGTATATTATGCAAATGAAAATTAATAGCAACTCAAACTAACGAAGACTTGGACGTCATATTTCAAGTCTAATCCTGAAGTTATTCACAGTGAACACCCTGTGTACATAGAAAGGACTCGGTCGAAAATAGAAACTTTCTAACCTCGGAGGACTGTAGAGTGTTCAAATCACACATGAACTCCTGGGAAACAACTTTTCCCGCCGCTTTGATATATCCATGTGAAGTTTCCGCGACATTACCGCGCTTCGATTAGATTTTCCCCATGAGATTATTATCACAGCCACAGTTGACAGTTTCGTTATTTTCTATCTTGATTTACAGGTCGGCCTGTGTGAATCCAACAGCTGATAATATGTGATATGGGTGAAATATTAATCTTGTGTAACGAAGATCTACGTTAGCATGAAATTATTGGAGTGAATGAGATTTTCCATCATACTAAGTAAGTAGGTATATTGGAGAATATAGTATCAAAGTATACAAGGCGTTTCAGAAAAGAGGCGGCCTAGTTCTAGGATAGGTAGAACACTTAAAAATAAGAAGGGGTTTGCTAAGTAAACAATTTTTGTAACAACATGAATATAAAGGGTATTGTAAAATACTTTTTATGCCCATTGTAACTTGGTTTACTTGGACAGAGTTCACCCTTAAGCGCCAGCTATTCTTTTAATTAGAGAAAAATAGCAAACCCACCTAGATAGCCTCTACCTGGTTCGGGGTTATCTTAGTTGGTAGTGATAACAAAAAAGAAAGGCTGAAAACAAGCCTACGATTCAATTATCCTAAAATAGGATATACCGGGTGGCCCATCACAGACGCTTGTTTTGAGGGAGTAAATGAAATTATTTGGAGAATAGTGATGTATGTAGGGAGTTCAAAAGCACGATTTAAAATTATTTTCATATATAGAGGGAGATATAAACCAAAGCTACATTTATTTGTAATGTAACTCCCTGTATTTACCGTAAACAATGGAATTGCAAGCTGAAATTATGATGAGTTTTTTCTAATCACTTTATACCTTGGTACCATTTACAATAAAATGGCGAAAAATTGAAAATATGGAGTTTTTTTTAAATAGAAATTAATTAAGAAACCTGTTACGCCAGCAATACAGACAGTATTTTTTCGAGTAGACATATTGGCGATTCAACTACAAATAATGGTCGAAAATTGCTGAGAAACTATCAGATTTAGGTGTAGGAAAACCTTATGAAGATGGTTTCGAAATTAATTTTCTCGTTCAACGTGATATAGAAATACGGGTATGCCATTTGAAATAAGAAAGTTTTCGACCGTTATTTGTAGTTGATGTTTGAAAATTAATTATGATCACTCTATATATTCCAGAGTTAATTTTTTTTCTGGATAGGAGTAGCCAATATTTCTACCCGAGAAAATACTGTCTGTATCGCTGGCGTAACTGGTTTCTTCATTAATTTGAAAAAACTCCATATTTTCAATTTTTCGCCATTTTCTCGTAAACGATGCATCTAAGGAAAAATGTGATCTGAATAAACACAACAGAATTTAAGTTTGTCATTCTATTTTTGAGGTCAAATACTGGGTGTTACTCATAAAAAAAAAATTACTTTGGTCTATATCTTTGTTTTCGAACACCCTGTATATATGAAAATAATTTTAAATTGTACTTTTCAACACCTTACACACATCACAAAAAAAAAATTCTCAAAATATCACCATTTACTCCCTCAAAATGAGCTTCGCGTCTGTGGTGGGCCACCCGGTATGCTATACAGGGTCTTTCACGAGGAACCTCACCCATATTTATACGGGAAACTACTGAACGTATTTTCATGAAATTCAGCACTTATAGGTATTTCACGATGCTGATGAAATCTAAAATATTTTCAAGGCATGAGCACCTCCGGTTTTTCCGGAAATGACGTCAACTTCCGTTTTTCAAATTAGAACACCATTTTTTTATTGCAGAAATAGATTCCTTAGAAAATTTCAAGTTATTTTGATGTAACATTTTTCAGTTTTGGTTGGAAAATTCTCTCTGAGCGGGAAAATTCGAAAAAAAAATCGAAAATAAAGCTCCGCTGAAACAAGAATAACTTCGAGGTTTTTGAATGGAAAATTTTCATTTTTGGGATTTTTCAAGATGTAAGATTGATGTATCCACTTCAAAAATCGAAATCGCGATTCATGATACAGGGGGTGAAAAAATCGGTTTCAAAGTTAGGGATGACAAAATCGTGAAAAAACAATTTTTTCAAATTAGAACCCCATTTTTTTATGGCAGATATTGAATCTACGTTAAAAATAATGTGAGTGTATGCATCACACCCTTGCCCTAAAATGGATATTTTCTGAGTTATTCACAAAAACTGTTTTTCGTCATGAATTTTCAGCTATTTCTTTTCCCTTCACGCCAAAAAGATGAAATTTTCAGGAACTGTTATTTGAACCATGCTGTAGATTTTTCACCCCTTCTTGAAACCGACTTCAAGTTACTATTAGGAGAACCATGGCAAACTCTCGCAGTTATAACTAGAGAAGATGCTCAAAGTTTTGACCGTTAATTTCTAGACATTTATTTATACGTCTCAGGAATGCTTCGTGCGTTGCTCTTCTTATTTCATCGGGAGGAAGAGATCTGCATAAGTGTTTAAAAACCAAATTGAGTTTCAAAACTATGAATCTAAAAATCTAAACAAACCTGAACGCATTTCTGACTCGTTCTATGCAGTCCTCTTTATCAGTCAGGGGAGTTGAGTAGACAATATTTTTTATCCTACCCCAAACATAATAGTCTAAAGGAGTTAAATCGGGAGAACGTGGTGGCCAAAGATGTGGACCATTGTTCGCCAACCATCGATCTTCAAATAGCCTGTAGAGGATATTTGACACATTGAGTGAATTGTGTGGAGGCGCGCCATCTTGTTGATACCATAAGTCATTATGGTTCTGTACTAGCGGCTCAATTATTTGAGTCAATATGTCAGAATATCTATCTCCTAAGGGAGAACATTCTCTAAATAATGCAAACATGTGTAGTGTTCTATCTTACCAGTTAAAGTCCCATCATAAATGTGAACATCGAGAATTGCATTATTTTTGATGGCGCAAAAAACATTGAAACTCCAGGTCTCTTGAAAGTTCCATTGTCTGAAGTGGTGGTTGTTCTCTTCGTCCCAATAATGACTGTTATGCCTATTGAAAGAACCATTCTTTGTGAATTTAGATTCATCTGTCCAAATTATACAGTCCAAAAAGTTTTCATTCTCTTGAAATCGAATCATCATAGCTTCGCAAAACTCTGTTCTCCTGACGAAATCAGTTTCCTTCAAATGCTGTACCCTATTGCATTTTATGTTTTTGGCGCTCTAGTTCCTCGGAACTGAGTGCTTATCAATTTGCCCAAATGTCTGTAATTTTCGAATATTTCGATGAAAATGGTCTTAAACGATTTGGTTCGACTCACTGATCAAGAATCCGTGGTTGAAATTCATTCTGTCCGGCCGGTCCGGCCGGCCGGCCTTCCGGCCGTAGGCACGATAACTCTCGAACGGAATGAGCTAGAGAGTTGAAATTTTCAGAGTATGTTTGGGGGATAAATATCTCAGCTAAGTTCGTTATTGGGCAAAATCGAACAGACGGTTTCGGAGTTACAAAAAAAAAATTTTTTTTACGAAACAAATTCCAAATTAATTTTTTTTTAATAAGAAGTTTTATCATAAGAATCCATTCATATCATTTTAAACTCTAACAAGCTAATACTTTCGGAGATATGATTCTTCAAAATTTCAATGTAAATCGTATTTCACACATTGATATAATTATTCTATGTATGAATTATCATAATGTCAACTTGACAGAAGGGAATATTGTAACTTCAAAAATATTGGGGTTGAAATACTCGTATTTTAGCGATGCAACGGGGCCTCACCCGAAAATGTTTGAAAATATTACGTAAATATTGAAAGCATAATTCTGTAGTTCGAGAGAGGAGAAAATTTGGTGAACGTAGATCAGGAAATTTTTGATCGATTACAAGGTATTTTATTTATTACTCATCTTCTTTCATATTATTACTCATCTTCTTTCATACATGTTTTATGGAATACCTACTATTTGTAGGTACTTTAAACCTGTTTTGGGCAATTGTCATACGAAACTTGGTTTTTTGGCGCTCTAGTTCCTCGGAAGAGAGAGCTTATCAAATTGCCCAAGTGTCTGTAATTTTGGAATTTTTGGCTGAAAATGGTCTCAAACGATTTGGTTCGACTCACTGATCAAGCAGTTCTCATTCTCATGATTGCTCATTTAATCTTGATAAATAAACTATTATTTGAATTGAATTTCCTTTATGATCATATGTATACATTGATATAATTCCCAACTCAGAGAAACCAATACTTTCGGAGATATAATTTGTCTGTTTTTTTGATATTCTCCAAACACTCGATTGAGATAATCCCAGATCAATCTCGGCATCTTTGAGAGAATTTTGAGGATTCACACGAAAATATGCAAGAACTGTAATTTCGTTGTTCTCATCTTCTACTACACTTTTTTCTCTGTGTATAGTTTTCTTAACGAAAGATCCGAAATTTCTCAAGTTTGTCATGGTTCTGTTAATGGTATCTCTCGTTGGTCTGGGTCGGTCAGGAAACCTCTCAATGAACAGTCGAATCGTTCTATCTACAACTTTATTACATTCTCCATGAAGTAGAATGAGATTTAAATAATCTTCATTGGTAAAATTAGGCATAGTGATCGATTTTATAACTTAATACGAATTATCACCAAATTAATAGTAAACACAAAATGCTACTGAATAAAGGGGAATTTGGCAGATGTAATTAATGATATCTATCATTAAAAAAAAAAGAATGTGAAACATGGTAAGTTTTTGCATATGGTTCATAAGGAATTATTTATTTATCACTGGAGAGAAAACCGATGGCCGATTAGTTGAAATAAAGAGGTTTCCGATACAAATTCGAATCAAAATTCGCCATCTATTTAGGAACAACCTGTAACTTTTTTCTCTTGCATATTAGGGTAGTAAAATCTAAAACATGGTTTAAGTAACAGTTCCTGAAAATTTCATCTTTTTGGCGTGAAGGGAAAAGAAATAGCTGAAAATTCATGACGAAAAACAGTTTTTGTGAATAACTCAGAAAATATCCATTTTAGGGCAAGGGTGTGATGCATACACTCACATTATTTTTAACGTAGATTCAATATCTGCCATAAAAAAATGGGGTTCTAATTTGAAAAAATTGTTTTTTCACGATTTTGTCATCCCTAACTTTGAAACCGATTTTTTCACCCCCTGTATCATGAATCGCGATTTCGATTTTTGAAGTGGATACATCAATCTTACATCTTGAAAAATCCCAAAAATGAAAATTTTCCATTCTAAAACCTCGAAGTTATTCTTGTTTCAGCGGAGCTTTATTTTCGATTTTTTTTTCGAATTTTCCCGCTCAGAGAGAATTTTCCAACCAAAACTGAAAAATGTTACATCAAAATAACTTGAAATTTTCTAAGGAATCTATTTCTGCAATAAAAAAATGGTGTTCTAATTTGAAAAACGGAAGTTGACGTCATTTCCGGAAAAACCGGAGGTGCTCATGCCTTGAAAATATTTTAGATTTCATCAGCATCGTGAAGTACTTATAAGTGCTGAATTTCATGAAAATACGTTCAGTAGTTTCCCGTATAAATATGGGTGAGGTTCCTCGTGAAAGACCCTGTATGTGGACACAAAGCCGAATGTGGGCACAAAGTCGGACTATGAGCACTTCTCGGCTACTCCTGGTAGGTATACTTGCCAACCAGAACTGAAGTTTAATTAGGTGATGAGATGGACGGAGTTTCGGATACAGGTAACGGACCTGGGTGAATCGGGGTAAAATAAAGGATCAGGGTAAGGGAGGATGTTTGAGTTGCCTCTCTCCGGCTCCAGGGTTAACACGCCATGAACTGCAGGTGAGTAGTAACTTAACCATAATCACTTACGTGTGTTTACAAGTCGTGAAAAAACAGGTGACAAAGGATTCCTTTCGAAAGTAGGGACAATAGGGATAGGAAAGATGTTCGAGATTCTTCTCTGCTGTCCAAGGGTTAACATGCTATGAACTACTGGTGAGAAACAACTTAACGCTATCACTATTCGTATTTCACCTCGTGAAATACAGGTGATGAAGGACTTCTTTCGAAGCATGGGAAAAAAGAAAATAGGAAGGTATAGGTAACGGTCGGGGTTGCGAGGTGAAGCAAATGTAACGGTGAAAACAGGACATTTAAAATTCACGAATGTATAAGTGAAAAAAAATTAGTTCAAGCCCTGTGGACTTTGGAGCTCTTGTTCAAACTTCGACAAATCATATCTCCGAAATTATTGGTCTCTGGGAGTGGAAATATAAATGGATTCTTACGAAAGAACTGCATCATGAAAGAAATTAAACAGACCGATTCTCCACGATAACGAACTTATCCGAGATATTCAGTCCTCAAATCTACTCTGAAAAATATATTATATCAATTAAAACTTAGACAACATTGCAGTTTTGTTTTTACTGGAGGTATTCCGAACCCAATTTGATTATGTATCTTACCAAAGAATATATTTCCATCATCATATGGATTATCCACGGTTATTATATTATCACTTCAAAAGAATAATATCATATCATCCTCATAATTCTACGATATGAGGTTATTTAATTGGTCATTTTGCATTCAATAATAAATTATTTTCTAGAACAGGAGTTGTATAAGAATAAACAAACCAGAAGTAATTTTGATATTTATCTTTCATAGGAAAATAAGATGACATATAAGAACACAGAACATATAATAATTCATAGATAGAATAACCAAGCACAGCATTCTGTGAAAACATAGAAGTATTCATTATTGAATTTTCGAAAACCATATATCCGAAAGTATTAGCTTGTTAGAGTTGAAAATTATATCAATGAATTTTTATGGTGAATATGCTTCTTAAAAAGAATTGAATTTGAAATTTGTAATGTAAAAAAAAAATTTTTTTCGTTACTCCGAAACCATAAAGCCAATTTTATCCAATAACGAACTTAACCAAGATATTTATTTCCCAAACTTACTCTCAAAATTTCCAATGCTTATTCCAAGTTATTGTAGAAACAAAACTTTAAAATTAAAAAAAAATATTTCTACACTTTACGTCAACCTGACAATTCAAAACTTCACATGCGTATAAAGGTCATTATTCTAAAATTTGATGCTAAATTTCAGATGAATCGAGTGATCGATTTCGGAAATATTCATAAAAAAAATGTTTTTACTAAAAACGGCCATAACTCCGAAATCGCTTGTTAGATTTCGCCCGTTAACGAACTCGTCCGAGATATTTACGTTCCCTTCTTACCCTGCAAATTTAAATCCTCTAACTCCTTTCGTTCGAGTTATCGTGTTAACGGCCGGCAGGACAGAATTGATTTCGACCATGTATTCTTGATCAGTGAGTCGGACCAAATCGTTTGAGATTTTCAGCCAAAAATTCGAAAATTACAGACATTTGGTCAAATTGATAAGCACTCTGTTCCGAGGAACAAGAGCGCCAAAAATAAAGAAAACTTTATATCCCACCCGAGAATTACAAATCAAAATGAACTGAACTTGAAGATTCAGGAATAATGAGATTATAGGAAACGGGATCTCGTAGATAATGAGATTAAAAATAAATAAAAATTCGGAACAAAAAATCTCGGGAAAGGAAACTATGTAAATTCGTGGAACCAGTCTTACTCCAGCTAGTACTCGATAATTATGCTTGTCGGGGAAGATCGTCATTTATTTGCTTTACGGAAGGAAACATTTTTTCGTACAACTGAGTTCTGTGGTGAAAATCATCTCCATTCAGTTCGTGCACTAATTGAATCTATAATGGGTGTCATTCATTGCATTTTCATTTTCTCAAAATCGACTTTTGCTATATATTGTTATTTGCCCTATTGTTATCGAAGACAAGTGGGTATTTTCCTGCAACTCTAATGAAATATTCAATTCTACCCCCTCTGGAATTGCCGGTCGACCACTCCACAACCACTTAGAATCAGAATTTCTATTTTATCTGATGCCGATAAAAGCAAGAACCATTTTAAGTTTAGTTATTGACCCCTGAACTGGTGGGATCGTTCAAAATTCTCATAAATTGTCATTTCACCACCCAAGTTCTGAACAAAATAACAAAAATGCAATTTAATGGTACACAGATGGATCAAAATCCAATATAGGATCTGGCGCTGGAGGCACCAAATTCTCAATATCGCTAGGCTCCTCTCCGATCGTCTTTCAGGCAGAAATAATAATAATCAAAAGAAGCGTGGAAATTAACCTAGAAAGAAACCAACAAGTCCAGAGCGTTCCTGCCAATAGCGTTCCTACATAATGTCTTCGTATAATTAATATACTTATGCATATATTTCACAAGTCAAATAAACCCCAGGGGGTTCACTGATTTGACGAGAAAGCAAGAGCAGACGCGTTTCTGGCTTCTTCGCCTTCATCAGTACTCTGTAGCTTCTCAACAAATTCAACTAAACTGAACCGGGTTAAGCCTCTCAGAGCCGGCTTGGTCGATCATACCTAATCGCCCTTGTGAAGGTATATGCATAAGTATATTAATTATACGAAGCCATTATGAAGGACCATATTGGCAGTCCAGAGTGGATTTTTATGGTGAAACTGCATCTTAAAATAAAAGTATTTTGAAATTTGTAGGTTAAAAAAAAAATTTTTTTCGATACTCCGAAACCATCTGGTCTATTTTGCCCAATAGCGAAGTTAACTGAGATATTTATCTCCCTAACCTACTCTGAAAATTTCAACTGCCTAGCTCATTCCGTTCGAGAGTCATCGTAGAAATAAAATTTTAAAATTTTCAATTTTTTTTTACACTTTACGAGAACTCGATCAATACAAAACTTCACATGCTTCTAAAGGCCACGATTCTACAATTTGATGCTAAATTTCAGATAGATCGAGTGAACGGTTTCTACATTTTAAGGACATACGTTCATAGGAAGTTTTTTTCTTGAAATGAGTCAAATAATCCCCCCCCTTAAATATTAGCATGTCCTAAAGAAACATCCTGTATATGAAAAAAAATGACAAAAGCTTCAACTTTTTTAACAATTGATCAACCTGAATGTTATAGTGGTTTCACTGGGGAGCTTTGAAAGAGCATTATTTTCTCATTCAATGTTATGAGTGTTAGAGGGATGGAATAGAATTGCGAGATGATGGCCACTAACCATAAACTTACGGTCCATTACTTTCTTGATTGCCCAGTACGATAACGGCTACTTCACATAAAAACAATGAAATTTTTAATCGTTCTCGTCCAGTCCCGGACGCGTATTGGCATTGGTCGCATTAAGCGGACGAAACGATTGCGCAACCGTTACCAAAACGTTCGGTGGCACATGCCCTACGAACTCAACACGTTGTGGAGCGGAGGCTATTTATGGAACACATTTGATTTCGTGCTGGGTAGCGGTAGCATGAAGTTGCTGAGCGCTTCGTCTGCTGAATGTGACCATTGTTTACTATACTGCAACTCAGACATGCTGTTGCATCGCAGTAAGGAATGACTGAACCAATGTTCTCTCTACCCAGATATAATGTTACCACGACTCAGCACAGGCAGGTGTTCAGACGTAGTAACTATTGTATTATTGATGCCCTGCAAATCTCGAGACAATGCAATTAATGCAATTAATCGAATATAAAAACTTAATTCATACCGAGCATTTTTTTTATTGAGTTAGGCGGTACGAAGTTCGCCGGGCCAGCTAGTACTAGAATAAAATTAAATAAGTCAGAGGATGTCATAATTTTGTTGAACGTTTTATTAAATTTTTCATGGCATTAATCATATAAAAATGTTTTATTTTTGGATGCTTTTTGGCGCTCTTGTTCCCCAGGACAGAGTGATGATCAATTTGCCCGAATGTCTGTAGTTTTCAAATTTTTCGCTGAAAACGGTCTTAAACGTTTTGGTTCGACTCACTGATCAAGAATACTTGGTCGAAATCGATTCTGTCCGGCCGTCCGGCCGGCCGTTAAGTTCATTATTCGGCAAAATCGGTCAGATGGTTTCGGAGTAACAAAAAAAATTTTTTTTACATCACAAATTTCGAAATGAGTTTTTGTCAAGATGCAGTTTCACCATAGGAATCTATTGATGTAATTTTTAACTCTAATAAGCTAATACTTTCAGACATATGATTTTACAAAATTTCAATAATAAATCGTACTTCTGTGATTTCACATAATGCGATAATTATTCTATCAATGAATTATTATAATATGATCTGTGTTGATACATGTCAACTTATTTTCCTGAGACATGATATGTCAAATTTTGATATTTAATGCCCATGTTTAATCCATATGATGATGGGAATGGTAATGGTAAGTTAATAATCTTGAGTTCAGAATGTCTCCAGTAAAAACAAAACTGATATATTGGCTAAGTTTCAATTGATATAATAAAATTTTCGGAGTGGATTTGATGAAAAAATATATCGTTCATTATAGAATTGGGGAACGAATATCTCGGATGAGTTCGTTGTTGGGTAGAATTGGTCTATTGGTTTTGGATTAATAATGTTTGGCACTCTTGTTCAATTTAAATTTCTTTATGATGTTTGAATTTAATTTCTGTTATTATGGAGTTCTATCGTAAGAATCCATTGATACAATTCCCAACTCTTACCAATACTTTCGAAGATATGATTTATCAAAGTTTGAACAAGAGCGCCAAAGCTCCTGTCCACAGGGCTTGAACCAATTTTTTACTAATGCGTTCAAAAAGTTCTGTTACAGCTGCTGAATATTCTTCACCTAAATTTACTTTTTCGTCCGATGTGGTCACTATGAATACGGCATGATACGGTTCAATATAAACATAAGTGTCTGTAGGAATAACTGTCAGTCTCTGCGTTCACTATGGATACAGCATGAGACCGTTCAATACAAACATAAGTGTATGAGAGAATAACTGTCATTATTACTGTGAAATTATTTAAGAGGTCCGAAACTCATAAAAGTATGTAGATGTCGACGAAAAAATGTAATATGTACCTCGGCGAAAAACTGTCTATTATCTCGCCTGATTGCTATCCTCAGCACTGCTTCGGATAGACATTCGCAGGCACGACAATAATTTCAGTTTTTCGTCCTTGGTACATAAATAACTATTATACTTTTTGGAATAACCTAATGAAAGTACTTATACTTGTATATATACATCCAGTTTTTCTCTTAATAAAGGATCATTCCTAATGGTGTAGCGGTAAATTTCTCTAAATTTCCTTCAATTTGTCGAAGCTATTATGCTGAAATTTAAAAACTTTTTTGAATTGATACTTTTGTATGTATTGATTCGTATCGTTTATCGTACAATACAACTTGTAGAAGTTTCCTAGCTGAACCTCTGTAACCAGTTTTTGCACAATATTATATAACTGCACATATTCCTCATCAGAACAGCCACCCTTTGCTCTTTGCAGCAGTAAAAAAATCTTTCATTTTTTATAGTTGCTGACAATATCTTCTCCACTTGATTTCTTTAGCAATAACAAAATTGTTTTCGACAGACATTTTCTTCCTAACCTTCGTAATGTCTGCGCCTGTCTAGCGGTCTTGCGTAACTGATAACACCTCAAAAAGCACGGTGGCTGTTACAAGTTGGTGCGGCCGTGTAGGCGTCGCGGCAAAACAAGCAGATGCGTTGTTGAGTTGGAGCGCGGTAAACAATGCCTCGAGATTGGCGTATTGGCATTGTTTACCATGATGCAACGCAAGCATGTTGTTGCAACGCGGTAAAGAATGACTTAACCAATGCTCTCTCTGCCCAGACATATCTTACCACGACTCAGCACTGGCAGGTGTTCAGACGTAGTAACTATTGTATTATGGATACGCGCTCATTCTCGAAGCATTGTTTGCCGCGTTTCAACTCAAGATTCGGCGTCACTTGGTGGATTTCGCTGCCAATACATATGTTATCGAGTCCTATCAAAGACGACACTTGCTGTCATTTGCTAATTTCCGGAACTCTAAAAAAGGAAATACTGTTTAGAAAAATATTGCCACCTGCTAATTTCTCTGTTCAAAGAATCGACGAAATTACTTTTTCTTTCTTCGGAGACCGATGATCATATGTTTTATACTGCATAAATGTAGATATTGTATTTTGGCACTGCATTTTTGGACAGGGTGGAAGGTACTGTAGGCACCTTTGCGCCATAGAAAATTAGTTTTGAATAACGTTTAAGACCTGTGTGCAAATAAACACTGATGACAGAAAAGTATTAGCAAAATTAGCTCTAGGAGAAAACATGTCCCCAGAATTTTATGAAGATATTTCAACTGACATGGGTAAATAAAATGACTTGCCAACTAGTACAGAGCAACAAAGCAATGTTTTTCTGCAACAGGATACTTTTACTATCGAAACAATAATAATAAACGAGAATACCAAAAAAACAAATTAGGTGAAGCACATTCCGTAGCTGTAACACAAATATCAGATAATTTTGGACGGATCAGTAAAATAGCATCTAAAAATAACGGTTGATTCAGTTAATGCCATGAAAAAATTCAATAATACAAAATTATGATACCCTTTGACTTATTTAATTTTATTCATGTATCCAAAAATATCTCACTAAAGAAGAACATTTCTGTTCAGCCAACATCAGTTAGCCGAAGAAAAATTAGACGTGGTTTATCATGCGGCGCAAAACGTGTTCAAGCTGGTAGGCCATCCTAGAAATAAATGCCAAACAATCCTGAAGGCAAAGATCTTTAAAGGAAAATATTGATCTTAATAGACCAAAAATGCAAATGAATCACATGTAAATGCTCACTATAGGATTATACTTTGGTGGATTTTGCATTTAATGTAGTTCGTTGTATTTTATTGTGGTGTAGTAAACTGTTTTTAGCGATACTAACTATATTATATACTATTGATATTTTTTTGTGTTTTGTATTATTTACTTCATATTATTTTTTGTATTTTAGTGTCGTTTAATAAAATATTTTTGGCGATAGTATATTATTGTTTTTTTTATGAACGCGAACTGCAAAATTGCAAAAGAAAGCAAATTTGAACGTGGTTTGGACTGCAACGCGGTAAACAATGTCTTGAGAATGGCAGCGTATCAATAATACAATGTTTACTACGTCTGAACACTTGCCTGTGCTGAGTCGTGGTAAGACATGAGAGAGAGTATTATTTCAGTCAATCTTTACCGCGTTGCAACAACATGTATGCGTTGCAGCATAGTAAACAATGCCAATACGCGTCCCGGACGAAATACATTCATGGACGTAAGCGCTTACTGGGACTTTAATAGGTTATCCACCCAACTACAATCATAACGTGTGAAGTAGTTGTGAGAAAAGGGATAAATTCTCGTCTATGAAAATATCCCCTGATTTTGGAGCTATTCTCAACAATTAACAGTGTTGTCTCTACGCTGGGCCCCAATCTGCCTACTCCCCAGGTTTCCTCAATTCCAGCAGAAAGCAGAATCGAGTGGGTTTGCTCCGTAGACAGGACTCATGTGTGTAGGATTTTTATCTTCGTCTAGTGGTATCATGATTCTTGCCTGCACTCGTGTCACTCTTGATTATTTAAACGGTGTATGCTAAAATGTACAGGTTCATTTACAGAACTCTAAAATCTTCAACTTATCGCTGACTTCAACCCCGCTCAAAATTTGGACACCATTCAACCTGGGAAATTCAAATTTGAAAAAAAAACGTTCAAGCACGAACGTGAAGTCAGGAGCTTTTGCGCGTATGTTCTATTGTCCATTCTCCTGTCTTGGACACTCTTAATCGAAATTACCATGGTGAATTGTGTGGTCCGTTCTCCTGTATTGGACACTCTTAATCGAATTTACCATGGTAAATTTGATTAAGAGAGTGTCCAATACATTCTCCTGTATTAGACACTCTTAATCGAATTTATCATTGTAAATTCGATTAAGAGTGTCTAATACAGGAGAATGGAATATAGAACGCGCAAAAGCTCCTGACTTCACGTCAGAGCTTGAACCAATTTTTTGTTTCGCAATTTTTTTAAAATTTTTGTGGGGTACGGTTCTCACAAAATTTTACACACGTCTTTATATCAATATTCTACAACTAGTTAGCAAGCTTCGATCGGGTCTATATTTTTTGAGTCATTGAGGAAATAATATTCCAGATGGGTATAACTCCGAAACCGTTGGACCGATTATGGCCTACAGCGAACTTAACTCTCCCATTTATATGCGCAACCTACCCTGTAAATTGCAAGTTCCTATCTCCTTTCTATCAAGGCAATGGTCACCCATCCAGCTACTGAACTCACACAAGGCTGCTTAGATCTCCAACAATATACAGGGTGAGTCTTTGACTACTGCATTAATTTTAACCAAAGATTCCTCTCATCTAATGAAACACCTTATTCATTCACCATTTTTCCAGATTCGGCTCAGGTAAAAAGTTACAAGCGTTTAAAGATTTCACAATGTGCTAATACACTCCCGCATATAAATTATCTATGACATTGTTGGCGGACGAGAATAAGGCATGGTAACGTGGTTTACAGCTTGATTCGGGATTCCAACGCTCAGGGACGGATCCATAAAAGTAGTGAAATTTCTGGAGTTTTCCATTTTAAAACATTCGATGAAGAATATCTCGAAAACGGTGCGTTTAAGGAGAAATGATGAAGAATAATATAATGTTCTAAAACGATGGAATATTCTTGAAATGACTCAAGAAAAACTTTATATGCTTTCTTTACGCTAATTTCTTTTAGTTTTATGAATCCACGAGTCCATAACTAGAAAACCAGTAGAAGTAGAAAATAACTAATATTTGGAAAATATGTATCACAGTTATAGGAAACTTTAAGCCAACATTCATTTTATCCGAAAAAAGGATGTCAAAGCTACAAAATAAATACTGATTTTTTTTCAAAGTTTCAACAGCCTGTATCTTTTTACCTGAGCTGAATTTGGAAAAATGTTAAATGAAAAAAGTGTTTCATTTGATGAGAGGAATCTTTGGTTAAAATAAATGCAGTGGTCAAAGACTCACCCTGTATATCCGATCGTGTTCGAACTTGAAACTTGGTAGTAGAGATAGGTTCTGAAAGCTCTCTCAAAATTTCAGCCATGTCGGATGAATAGTTTCTGATATATAGAATTTTTTTCATTGATTTTCAATCATTTTTAAATAAATTTCTAGTGATCTTCACAAAATTATTATTATTACATGATAATTAAAGGATACTTTGGGAGATGAATTCATCATTAAATTATTCCTTTCAGGGTTTACTCTGAAACTCTGAAAAATATTTATAGGAATTAAAAAAAATATTATTTTGAAATTGCTTCTACGTCAGAAACACAAGATATTTATCAGAATAAATATACAGGGTGTTCCTAAATTGAACGTACAAATGAAAAGGGGAGATTCCTTAAGTGAGTTTAAGAAAAAAAAGTCCCATAAACATGGGGTCGCAAACGTTTCGTTTTCGAGATACAGAGTGTTGAAGTTTGAATTTTTTTCAAGTTTTTTTCTCATAGGATCTACACTTCACAAGATATTCAACTGTTTGGCATAGATATTACATTTGAGAGTTCTCACCACGTGACATGGCAATTTCGATAGAAGTTCTACAGGGTGATATTTTTTCTGGAACACTGCCACCTGTTCTTCTGCAGAACTTTTTTTTGGTGATCAACTGATAATTGGAAAAAATGTAAAAAGAAGCTTTGTTCTTATACTAAACTTTTCGGTCTCTTGTAGTTTTGTCATATCTACCAACGATTTCGAGAAACAAAATTTTGAACGATTCTCTCGAAATCCTCGTGAAAATCCAAATTATGATGGGAAGGCCACTTTGTAAGCTGTGGTGAATGAATTCAGTGTCAGTTTTTATGAAAATTTTCCTGTTCTGTACCGATGATTCATAAAGATTCGATAAACTCGTATAATCAACACAAAAAATGTATTACAACAAGAAACGTAAAACTAAAAAAAAATTAAAACAAGAAAACTAAGTTACGAGAATTTCGAGAGAATCGTTCAAAATTTTTTTTCTCGAAATCGTTGGTAGATACGACAAAACTACAAGAGACCGAAAAGTTTAGTATAAGAAAAAAGCTTCTTTTTACATATTTATAAATTAACAGTTGCTCACCAAAAAAAAGTTCTGCAGAAGAACAGGTGGCAGTGTTCCAGAAAAAATATCACCCTGTAGATCTTTTATCGAAATTGCCATGTCACGTGGTGAGAACTCTCAAATGTAATATCTATGCCAAATTTCAGTTGAATATCTTGTGAAGTGTAGATACTATGAGAAAAAAACTTGAAAAAAATTCAAACTTCAACACTCTTTATCTCGAAAACGAAACGTTTGCGACCCCATGTTTATAGGACTTTTTTTTTTTAAACTCACTTAAGGAATCTCCCCTTTTCGTTTGTACGTTGAATTTAGGAACACCCTGTATAGAACAAAGTAACCTAATAAACAGTAAAGAAATAACATTAATTATAAAACAACTCAATCAATCTCCTTCTTCAGAAACCAAGGAAAAATCTTCAGAATTATTTTTTTGTTGACAGTTAATTTGAAATTCGAAAATTATTACAGTGACGGTCTTTGAAAAAACGTAAATTCTTTTTAGCGACGATACCGCTTAATACCATTCTTGATCGGTTATAATTTCGACACCTTAGCGTTGTAACAAGCGGTAACGCAAGTTCCCTCAGGTTCCCCTCCAAAGCCGGCATTTTGAAATTGGATGCTTGTATCAAATTCAATGACAGAGTTCTTGAGGTGAGTTACTGACGGTTGACATCGGTTGAAACATAGACAGCATAGGTTGAAAGTTGGAAAATGTCAGAAATTCTGAAAGTTTGAAACTGTTCAATGCAATCGAAATGGCTGTGGCACAGAAAAGCGTGGAATTTTTTTAATATTCTTCAGAGACCCATCGAATTAACCATGGTGAATTACATTGTCCGTATTCCTGTGTGTTTTGGTTAGTGACTCGAAAATGAATGATGCAAGGATGTCTAGCAAAATTTATGAGTCATTCTCTAATTAAGGAAGATTTAGAACGAGATTTCCAACGAATGTACAGGTACTCAATCGTCTGTAACACTATCTAAGATTTCCTACATAAATATTCTGGTTTGAGTTCTCTATGAACTGATTACATTAGATTTGTTTCATGAATAAAACTGGCTATTTCATTAACTCAATTTTTCAGAATGACTCCTCCGGCCGTCCGTCCGGCCGTTAACACGATAACTCTCGAACGAAAAGAGTTAGAGGATTGAAATTTGCAGGATAGGTTTGGAGCGTAAATATCTCAGACAAGTTCGTTAACGGGCGGAATCCACCAAGTGGTTTCGGAGCTATGGCCGTTTTTATTAAAAATATTTCTTATGAATATTTCCGAAACCGATCACTAGATCTAACTGAAATTTAGCACCGAATTGTAGAATAATGATCTTCATATGCATGTGAAGTTTTGTATTGATCGGGTTGCCGTAAAGTGTCAAAAAAAAATTGAAAAATGTTTAAATTTTGTACAATAACTCTAGAACAGAATGAGCTAGGCAGTTGAAATTTTCAGAGTAGATTTGGGAGATAAGTATCTCGGTTAAGTTTGTTATTGGGTAAAATCGGTCAGGTGGTTTCAGAGTAACGAAAAAAAAAATGTTGTACATTACAAATTTCAAATTCATTTTTTTTTAAGATGCAGTTTCATCATGAAATTCCACCGATATCATTTTCAACTCTAACAAGCTAATACTTTCGAAGATATGATTTTTCGAAATTAAATAATGAATCGTACTTCTATGTTTTCACAGAGTGCTGTACTTAATTTTTCTTTCTATGAATTATTATATGATCTGTGTTTTTACAAGTCGTCTGATTTTCCTATGAGACAAAAATGTCAAAATTATTTCTGGTTCGTTATTCTTCATATAAAATAAACCTCCTGTTCTAGAAAACAAAGCATGATTGAATGCAAAATGACCAATGATATAACCTCAGCTATCGTAGAATTATGAGGATGATATGATATTATACTTTTAAGGTGATAATATAATGACCGTGGATAATCCATATGATGATGGAAATATATTCTTTGGTAAGATACATAATCAAATTGGGTTCAGAATATCTCCAGTAAATGAAAACATCATTGTCTAAGTTTTAATTGATATAATATAATTTTCAGAGCAGATTTGAGGAATGAATATCTCGGATAAGTTCGTTATTGGGGAAAATCGGTCTTTTCTAATTTAATTTCTTTCATGATGCAGTTCTAT
Organism: Halyzia sedecimguttata; assembly: GCA_937662695.2. NCBI lineage: Eukaryota > Metazoa > Arthropoda > Insecta > Coleoptera > Coccinellidae > Halyzia > Halyzia sedecimguttata. The sequence goes on from OW569411.2 coordinate 79,595,059, forward strand.
CGTAAGAAACCATTTATATCATTCCCATAGACCAATAATTTCGGAGATATGATTCGTCAAAGTTTGAACAAGAGCGCCAAAGCTCCTGTCCACAGGGCTGGAACCAATTTCTTATTTGAAGAAGGAGTTGAAACTTGGAAACTTCTATGTAAAGTGAAACGCTGTTGCTATGTATTTTTCAGAGACTATCACTATGACGAATTTAGAATTTCAGTCTGTTAACAAAAAAACTATTCTGAAGATTTCGCTTGGTGCTGAAGAGGGAGTATAATTTAGTCCGAAGCGTTACAAAATATCTGTTTTATCGTTGATGTTGTGCCATTACTTTTTGTTGGACAGCATTGTTCTATATATTGCCCCATACGAATATCTTGTGTTTCTAGCGCACAAACAATTTCAAAATATAAATTTTTTTGGCACCGGTGGATTTTTTGACACCAATCTGTCGTATCTGTTCAGGTTAAATTCGAACTACCTTAGAGGTCATAGTCGTAAACTTGCTCGTGAGAGATTCCACACGAGAAGTCGAGAATATTTTTTGCCCAATCGTGTTTTTGGCTATTGGAATCGATTCTCAACCGATGTAGTCGGAGCTCCGTCAGTGAACACCAAAAACCGGCTGGACACTTGGAGAGCTAGTGCGTTGCTTTGACGTGTTTATGTCTGTGCTCTGTTTTTTTCTTCTTCTCTTTAGGAAATTTAAAACTAGTACTGTTTCATTAAGGAATTTTTTATTGTAGTTTTCAAAGAGTTTATAGTTTAACTTTATTCTGTAATCTTTATAATAATAATAATAATTTTCATAGATATTTGTCAGAGTTTGGTAGAGGAAACCTAGAAAGCAACCATTTAATGTTCATTATTACATTATATTATATTTGGATACAATTATCAGTAATAATATAACAAGAGAGTGAGAATAAATTGAAAATAATTTGACAGATTTTTTGAAAACTTGTTGCCAGGCCAATAGTCACGAGGCCCGCAGGGCTCGGGTGGCTATTTCCAAATGGCAACAAGTTTGAACAAAATCTGTCAAATTGTTTTCTAATTTATGGAACTCGCGAGTTATAGTCGACTAGATTATTTTTTGATTCACAAATTTTTACAATAAAAAAGATCAATAAAACTATCATACAATTATACCTGTTATACTTATTAAAGTAAAGTTCTTGAACTAATTTTGCCGTTTCATTCCACATTGTCTTTATTACTGCTACTTTATAATCATTTCCGTCTTTTCTTTTCATGTTATAAACCCAATCTTTCAAAATCAATGCCAGAGTAGCTGTTGTAGTATATTGATCCAGAATATAATTTCCTTCTTTGGTGAAGGTCACAAATTGTCTCCATATAGACTGATTATTTATTAGAGTATTTTTCGAAGTAGTTTCTGAAATCTTTTTTTTTATTTCTGCTTCAGAAAAGGTACTAAACCGATAATTTTCACTTTATATATCGCGTTGACACAATTAGGTAATTATTTTGACAATTATCTGACATTTGCCATGCAAATAAAAGCCACAGTGATTATTCCCGAGAATAATCACAAGAGATTTATTCCCACTATAATGATGTCATAATTGGTTGAAACTTACCCTTGTGACAAATAAAGAAGCATTTCATTGGTTTTAAGGAACGTCAAAAAACAATCAGTCGAATATTTCATTGATGAATTATATGTTAAAGGCAAAGTTACTTGATAATTCAGATTTGGGATATCCATTACCTGATATGTATCTGAAAATAATAATGGAAAAAATGTGAATAGTATATTCTAAAACAAGTTGCAGAATGGGCTGATATTCAAACACGAATGCGAAATTCGAAAACGATCGACGAATGAGCGAGTTTTCGTACGCATGAGTGTTGGAATTGCCTTCTGCAACGAGTATTAGACGATATTTTCTCTATTTCAAGCAAGTTTTGTAAAATACTGTTGAAATTTAATGAAATATTAGGATTAAACATCCTAGTGACTTTTGAATTGTATCTTGGCAGTTGGTGTGACTGTTACGAAAGTTGACAGATCACGGAATTCAAATTGTACGTAGGGCATGGAGATCAGATTTAACAGTTTCCTAATATCATGAATGATTCAAAATTATCAAGAAGGAAATCTCTAGTACCTTATTTTTTGATGAAAATAAAACCTTTCTTCTCAACAATTATTTCACCTCATCCAGATTATCTTATATTGAAAATAATTGACGTGTGTTGAAATTTGATAGGATCGAATGTCAGTGCTGACTACCACAAAATGAAAAATATAACTAGAAACAATGCGGGAATGAGTTCATTCCAGCACTGTTCTTAGTGCTGGAATGAACTCATTACGATACTGAAATAGAGAATAGTATATTCTAAAACAAGTTGCAGAATGGGCTGATATTTGAACACGAATGCGAAATTCGAAAACGAGCGACGAAGGAGCGAGTTTTCAACGCATGAGTGTTGGAATTGCCTACTGCAACGAGTATTAGACGATATTCTCTCTATTTCAGGCAAGTTTTGTAAAATACTGTTGAAATTTAATGAAAAATTCGGATTACACATCTCAGTGACTTTTGTATTGTATCTTGGCAGTTGGTGTGACTGTTACGAAAGTTGACAGATCATGGAATTTTAATTGTACGTAGAGCATGGAGATCAGATTGAACAGTTTCCTAATATCATGAATGATTCAAAATTAGCAAGAAGGAAATCTCTAGTACCTTATTTTTTTATGAAAATAAAACCTTTCCTCTCAACAATTATTTCACCCTTTCCAGATATCTTATATTGACAATAATTGACGTGTGTTGAAATTTGTTAGGATCGAATGTCAGTGCTGACTACCACAAAACGAAAAATATAACTAGAAACAATGCGGGAATGAGTTCATTTCAGCACTGTTTTTAGTGCTGGAATGAACTCATTACGATACTGAAATAGAGAAAAAACATTCTGATACAGAAATATTATTATGGATTGAATCTAAAACCAGAAATATTTAATTTCTCTATAATTAGACCATTCATGCATTTATTGAATGAATTGAATCCGCTTTCAATAGGGGAACACGATCCAGGCTCATAAACGTCAGTAGGCTGAATTCGTTTCTCGAACGATAGTAATAAACTCTCAAATTCTTTTGATGTTGAGTTGATAAACAACTTCCGAGTTCATATCCCGAAATTCATGTGGTGAATTTATTGGATTCACGAATAGGTTTGTATGAATGTTTCTGTTGACATGATTTACTAGAACATATCGATTTTCTACTTCAATAATAATGTGGTGAATTGGCGATTGCGTTATCCTTTTTTGTTAGGTCCTACGTAAAGATGCAGATGGCCTCGATGCTGTCGACGAAATGTTTGCTTCATTGAGGAGTAAGTACTCCTAGGTTTCCCGTTTTACTTATGTTATTTCAACATTTATTGTCTTTTTGCGCTCATCTTCTAGGGAACGGCGTGCGCAAACGCCAGCCGGTTGGCCGTCTGTTGCCACGATAACTTGAGAACGGAAAGATATTGCGACTTTAAATTTTCAGGGTAGGTTGCGCATCCAAATGTGATGGACAAGTTTGCTATTGGTCGTAATCGGCATAACGGTTTCTGAGTACAAAGTTCGTTTTCGAACAATACAAATCCATTCGAATTAAAACTTGGTAATTAGGTATTAAAAGGTTTTTTCTGGGTTTTCTCTCCCAAACTCTGAAAAATATCTATAAAATAAAAATTAATTATTTTGTGATTTGAATCTGCGTAAGAAACACAAGATATTTGTCAGAAGCAATCAATTGAACAACGTTGCCTAACAAACAACAACGAAACAACATCAACGAAGAAACAACTATATCGTAACGTTTCGGAGTCTATATCAGTCTCCTTCGTCAGACACTTAATTAAAATGTTTAGAATTATTTTGTTGATAGTTATTGTGAAATTCAAGAATTGTCACATTGACAGTATTTGAAAATCATAGCTAACATAGTTTTACTTTGCATATAAATTTCCAAGTTGCTACTCCTTTTTCAATAAATTTAGCCAAATATGGTCAATACCAATTGAGCAATTTGCAAAATTGCAATCTCTGTTCAATAAAATACAAGTTGACTCCTTAAGTTTCCTTTTAATATAATCAGGTTTTGTCATTAGAATCTTTGTATTACTCCAATTCATAATATGATCTCCTTGGATTGTACATATATGTTTTGCTATTTTTGATTTCTGATTGTCTCTATTTCTCAAGTTATTCTTATGCTCTGACTTTCTTACTTCTAGTGGTCTTGATGTTTCTCCTGTGTATGATTTACCACAAATACAAGGGATATTATATACACAGGATTTCGATTTTTGTTTTTCATTTATGGGTTTTGTTTTCGTTAATGAAGTCCTAGGATCATTTTGTGTTTTGAAGACGGTTCTTGTATTGAACTTAGAACCGATTCTTCTAATTTTGTCAGAAAGGCCACGAACATAAGGGATCACATTCATCAGATTGGGTTGCTGTTCTTGTTGATCATTCTGTTGTAGTTGTTGATTATTTAGATGTTCTTGATTATTTACTCTCCTATCTAAATTCATGATACATGTATTTATGAATTGCCTCGGATATCCATTTTCTTCAAGAAATTTTTTGATGAAATCAATTTCATTATTTCGGATTTCAAGAGTAGAACAAATTAGGTTAGCTCTGTCATAAATTGTTTTAATAACACCTCTTTTCACACTAAGCTGATTGTTTGAATAGATATTCAAATATCTATACAGAAATCAAAAATAACAGAACATGTATGTACAATCCAAGGAGATCACATGATTAATTGGAGTAATACCAAGATTCTAATGACAGATCCTGATTATATTGAAAGGAAACTTAAGGAGTCAAGTTGTATTTTATTGACCAGAGAATGCAATTTTGCAAATTGCTCAATTGGTATTGACCATATTTGGCTAAATTCATTGAAAAAGGAGTTGGAACTTGGAAATTTCCATGCAAAGTAAAACTATGTTAGCTATGATTTTCAAATACTGTCAATGTGCCAATTCTTGAATTTCACAATAACTATCAACAAAATAATTCTAAACATTTTAATCAAGCGTCTGACGAAGGAATCTGATATAGACTCCGAAACGTTACGATATATATGTTTCTTCGTTGATGTTGTTTCGTAGTTGTTTGTTAGGCAACGTTGTTCAATTGATTGCTTCTGACAATATCTTGTGTTTCTTACGCAGAAGCAAATCACAAAATAATTAATTTTTATTATATAGATATTTTTCAGAGTTTGGGAGAGAAAAATAAAAAAAAAACCTTCTAATAATGAGTATGCCTCCCACAGTATCCTTTAATGATTACTTGGTAGTTAGTTGTAGAGTGCCTACAAAAATATTTTTCCGGAATTTCGTGCGGGTCTTATTTCTAGCACATTAAAAAAAAAACCTCGAATATGCGTGTAAAAATATTATGTATCTCAGAAATCATCCGTCCGATATTGTTGAAATTTTGCAACAGCCTTGAAATCCTAATTCTTAAGCCAAGTTTCAAATTTGAACACAGTCGAATCTATAGTGTAGGAGTTATAGAAGAAATACTGGAAACCAATAATCGTTGGGCGAGCAGTTGGAAAGCACCGTTGCGTTAAACGTTCAACACTCCTGGAGAGGGGGAATAGAATGAGTCAGAGCGAGAGAGAATGCGTGGCACTCGAAGGCATGCGCGTAGTTTCACTTCTTCCTCTCGGAGGGACTCCACGCACAATTTTTTTTTTATTTTCTAGTGACACGGTCCTCACGAAATTTAGCAAATATTTGTGCGTCAGCATTTTTCAACTAACTACTCAGCATGTTTGAATTGAACAGGTTTCGTATTTTTCGCTATTGAAGAAACAATAACAAAATTTCAGATATGTTTAACTCCAAAACCCTTTCTGCTGAATATGCCTAGTAATAAACTGAAATGTCGCATTCGGATGCGCAACCTATCATAAAAATCGCAAGTCCTTATCTCTTTCCGTTCTCAAATTATAGTGATATGAATATTATTTTTTGAATTTTCTGGTGATAAGAACTTCAAAAAATTTCACATACGACGGTATTCTACATCTAGTTACCAAATTCCAATATGATCGGATCCGTATTAGTTGCAAACAAAATTTGTACTCGGGAACTGTTGGGCCGAATAAGCCCAACAGTCCGTGGTATTTGGACACGTCACCTACCCTGAAGACTTCAATTCGCTATCTCTTACGTTACAGGTAGTCGAACCTAATCGTTTGAGTCCATTTTCGGCAAACTATTCGAGCATTACAGACATTTGGGCAATTTGGCCATCTTTATCAGTAAAGGGAGTTCCACATACCATATTTTTTATCCGTGTTTGCCATCCACCGGTCTTCAAAAATTCTATATAAGATATTAGAGACATTCACTGAGTTATGTGAAGGTGCACCATCTTGTGTGAACCATAAGTTCTTAACATGGCTCTCCACTAGCGGCTCTATTGTCTGTGTTAATATCTCTTAATTCCAATCTCCTAAAAGTGATAATTCGAATTGGAAAAAATACATCACTTGAGTGTCCTATGTTACTTGTTAAAGTTCCATCGTTAGTATGAGCTTACAGAATTGCGTGATTATATTGATTGGACAAAAATTAATTATTAAAACTCCAGTTCCGATCTCTTAAGTGGTGACAGTGTGACTATAATGCCTATTAAATTTACCATACTTTTTGCGCGTATGTTCTGGGGAATATCTTGCTATCATTTTGCCCAAATATCTTTAATTTTCGAAATAGTCTCTAACGATTGGGTTCGACTCCCTGATCAAGAATTCGAGGTCAAATTTAATTCTATCTGGCCGTCTGTCCGGTCGTCCGTTGCCAAGATAACTTTAGAACGGAAAGAGATAGCGACTTGAAATTTTCAGGGTAGGTGGAGCATCCCTATACGATGGACAATTTCGTTAATGGGCATAATCGGCCCAACGGTTTCCGAGTAATAATTTTAGTCTCAACCAACACAAGTTCGATCGAATTGAAACTTGACGAATAGTTTTAGAATGCAAAACTAAACACGCTCGTAAAATTTTTTGTGAATCGGATCACTAGAAAATTAAAAAAAAAATGATCAGAAAATATTATTTATGTCACCATAACCTGAGAACGGAAAGAGATAGCGACTTGAAATTTTCGCGTAAGGTTGTGCATCTAAATGGGATATTCGAGTTTGTTTATAAGTATAATCGACCGAACGGTGTTGGAGTTATTCTCATGTGAAATTTGGCTGTCTCAATAACTCGAAAAATATAAAACCGATCACATTCAATCATGGTTGTCAGTTGTAGAATGCCACCGCAAAGATTCCGGCAAAATTTTATGAGGATGGTATAACTCCAAAAATTTTTAAAAATCATTGAAAAATTTCTATATATCAGAAACTATTCCTCCAAGATCGCTGCAATTTTGCGACATCCTTTAAAACCTAACTCTCCCGCCAAGTCCCAAGTTTGAACACGATCGGATATATATTGTTGGAGTTCCGAGCAGCCTTGTGAGAGTTCAGTGGCTGGATGGATGACCGTTGGTAGGTTGCACATCCCAATGGGAGAGTTAAGTTCGTTTTTGGGCATAATCAGTCCATCGGTTTCGGAGTTATACCCACCTGGAATATTATTTCCTCGATTATTCAAAAAATATAGACTTGATCGAATTGAAGCTTGGTAACTAGTTGTAGAATATCGACATAAGCAGTCTGTAAAATTTTGTGAGAACCGTACCCCAAGCACTGACGTGAAGTCAGGAGCTTTTGCGCGTATGTTCTATTGTCGTTTCTCCTGTATTGATCACTCTTAATCGAATTTACCATGGTGAATTCTATTGTCTGTTCTCCTGTATTGGACACTCCGAATTCACCATGGTAAATTCGATTAAGAGTGTCCAATACAGGAGAACGGACAATATAATCTACCATGGCAAATTCGATTAAGAGTGTCCAATACAGGAGAATGGACAATAGAACATACGCGCAAAAGCTCATGACTTCACGTCAGTGCTTGAACCAATTTTTGAATCTCAATTCACCAGTCCAAATGTCACGGTGAAAAAAGTTTCTTCTTGAACTCGAATCAACATTGTTTCACAAAACTGAATCCTTTACAGAGGTTCTTTCAAATGTTTACCTAAATTAAATTTATAAGGATGCATGTTACATTTTTTCAAAATTCTCATGACGCTAGAAAAACAGATTTCTAGATATCTTTTAGTGTCATAATATTGCGGGTTTCCACGAAAATACTTGCCAAAACTGTAATTTGGTTATTTCGTTAACTATAACATTTGTATGTTTTCTGACCAGTTTGTTATAAATGAACCAACATTCTACATGTTGCTCATTATTCCATTGATGGTATCTCTTGTTGGTCGAGTTCGGTGAGAAAAGATCCCAATATAGAGACTACTTGTACTCTTCAAACTCGATTACATTCGCCATGAATAAGAATGCGATTCAAGTAATATTCGTTCGTGAAATCAGGCATTTTGTAGAATCTTTAGTAAACAATGAGCACAAATGTTTTCAGTTTTCTATCCACCTTTTCCTCCGTTTCTTGTTTGCTCGGTTGTTCAATTGATTGCTTCTGACAAATATCTTGTGTTTCTTACGCAGAAGCAAATCACAAAATAATTAATTTTTATTTTATAGATCTTTTTCAGAGTTTGGGAGAGAAAACCCAGAAAAAAAACCTTCTAATAATGAGTATACCTTCCACAGTATCCTTCAATGATTACTTGGTAGTTAGTTGTAGAATGCCAACCAAAATATTTTCCCGGAATTTCTTGCGGGTCGTATTTCTAGCATATTTAAAAAAAATCCTTGAATATGCGTGTAAAAATATTATTCAACCTTTCCATGTTCAATATAATCAAAATGAGGTTTTAAACTTGAATTTTGTGCTTCAAGAAATAAAATATCAATATTTTCACTAACAATAATTGATTTTATTTGATGTAGTTGCTTGGAAGTGTTCATGCCATGGCAGATATCTAGCAACAGCGTATCTTGTCTTGAAGGTAGTATTGTAAATTGCAACATGCTACTCAGCCCCGCATCATGACATTGGCAACAGTTGATCTCCGAATAAATGGGAAATACCGATACTGTCATGTTTTTTGCGCGTATGTTCTGGGGAACATCGCGTTATCGTTTTGCCCAAATGTCTGTAAATTTCGAGTTTCTCGCTGAAAATGGTCTCAAACGATTGGGTTCGACTCCCTGATCAAGGATTCGAGGTCAAATTCGATTCTGTCCGGCCGTCCGTTGCCACGATAACTTGAGAATGGAGAGAGATAGCGACTTGAAATTTTCAGGGTAGGTGGCGTCTCCCAATACGACGAACAATTTCGTTAATGGGCATAATCGGCCCAATGATTTCCGAGTAATAATTTTCTCTACAACCAATACTAATCCGATCAAATCGAAACTCGATGAGTAGTTGTAGAATATAGCCATAAGAACGTTCGTGAAATTTTTAAAAATTATTAAAAAATATTATTTACGTCACGATAACCTAAGAACAGAAAGAGATAGCGACTAGAAATTTCCAGGTGAGGTTGAGAATCTTAATGCGCCATTTGGGTTCGCGTATAGGCATAATCGGCAAAACGGTTTTGGAGTTGTACCCATCTGAAATTTAGTTGTTATTTCCTCAATAACCCGAAAAGTACAAAACCGATCCAATTCAAACATGGTTGTTAGATGTAGAATGAAAACCCGAAAATTCTTGCGAAGTTTCCTGAGGATCGTGTCACTAGAAAATTTTTAAAAAATCATAGAAAATTATTGAAAAAAAATGTATATATCAGAAACTATTAATTCGACATCGCTGAAAGTTTGCGGGAGGCTTCAGAACCTAACTCTAATTCCAATTTTTAAGTTCTATATTGTTGGAGATCCGAATGGCCTTGTGTGAGTTCAGTTGCTGGATGGACGACCGTTGCCTCACAACTCTCGAACGAAAAGAGATAGGGACTTGCAATTTTCAGGATAAGTTGGACATATGAATGGGTGAGTTAAGTTCGCTCTTGGGCATAATCGGCCCAACGGTATCGGAGTTATACTCATCTGGAATATTTTTTCCCCGATAACTCAAAATATAGACTCTATCGAATTGAAGCTTGGTAACTAGTCGTAGAATATCGACATAAAGACGTGTGTAAAATTTTGTGAGGACCGTGCCACTAGAAATTTAAAAAAAATTGGTTCAAGCACTGAACGTGCTTGACGTGAAGTCAGGAGCATTTGCGCGTATGTTCTCTTGTACATTCTCCTGTATTTTACACTCTTAATCGAGTTTACCATGGTGAATTCTATTGTCTGTTCTCCTGTATTGGACACTCCGAATTTGCCATGGTAAATTCGATTAAGATCCAATTGTGTGTATTGAATACTCCGAATTTACTATGGTAAATTCGATTAACAGTGTCCAATATAGGAGAACAGACAATATAATTCACCATGGTCAATTCGATCAAGAGTGTCCAATACAGGAGAATGGACAATAGAACATACGCGCAAAAGCTCCTGACTTCACGTTAGTGCTTGAACCAATTTATTTATGTTATAATAAGTAATAAGTAAGTTTAGGTAAGTTCATTCCACAAAAAACTACAATTTTGCTACATACATTAACAAATCATACAGTGCCAACCATATACTATACACACATAAGAGTTAACCATGTCTATCCAAGTGGAGCAAACAAAGATACCACAGAAGCTCTAGTTTAACTTTCACTTCTACGTGGTCTGTGTGTGAAATTTTAGTCAACAGATTACTCGTATGAACTGCAAACAGCAACCCTCTTTTATGAATTAACAGTAATTTTTTCTTTATTTTAATATCATCATTTTATTATATTTTTTTTTTATTTTTAACTTTCTTCCCTCATACACACTCGATCCTTTTCTCGATCCACCTCAATTCTACAAAAGAAGTTTCTGGTTTACAAAGTCATGGAAAACATTCCTTTCAGAATTAGAGATCCAGTATTTAACCTTCTTCTTGAATAAACTAATACTTTACAAATCAGATTTGTGACAATGATTATTTTGTAATGTTGAGTCTTTTCGATGTAGGTTTGTTGACTTTGATGATGATGTATAGTCTCCGTTAAAGAAAACAATTGAAGCCTTGAAAAAGAGGATATTCAAATCCTCGAAACGTTGGCAGAATTTTGTAATTAAGGAGAATAAATTCCAGTCCAATACCTGAATCTTGTTCACTTACATAAACTGATACTGTTCACCCCCCTGACATCAGGAGGCAACAATCCATAAAGCCTGGGTGCCAGATAATCGCAATGACGTTGGCCTATGGTCTCATCACAGCAGGGAACACTAAGAAATCTGTCTTTTAACCTCGTGTTGTAGGGATGTATTATTGGCCTGGGTATGATCTTACTTTTTAGCGCTCTTGTTCCTCGGAACAGAGTGCTTACCAATTTGCCCAAATGTCTGTAATTTTGGAATTTTCGGCTGAAATTGGTCGTAAACGATTTGGTTCGACTCACTGATCAAGAATTCATGGTCGAAATTGATTCTGTCCGGCCGGCCGTTAACACGATAACTCTCGAACGGAATGAGCTAGACAGTTGAAATTTCCAGAGTAGGTAAGGAGATAAATATCTTGGTTAAGTTCGTTATTGGGCAAAATCGGCCAGGTGGTTTCGGAATAACACAAAAAAAAATTTTTTTCACATTACAAATTTTGAATTCAATTTTTTCTTCAGATGCAGTTTCATACCACCAATACTTTCGGAGATATAATTTGTGAAAGTTTGAACTAGAGCGCCAAAGCTCCTATCCACAGGGCTTTCCCAGATTTTTAGCGCTCTTGTTCCTCGGAATAGAGTGCTTATCAATTTGCCCAAATGTCTGTAATTTTCGAATTTTTGGCTGAAAATGGTTTTAAACGATTTGGTTCGACTCACTGATGAAGAATCCATGGTCGAAATCGATTCTGTCTGGCCGGCCGTCCGTCTGACCGTAAACACCATAACTCTCGAACGAAAGGAGTTAGAGGATTGACATTTTCAGAATAGATTTGCAGCGTTTTTAGTAAAAACATTTTTTATGAATATTATATTATTAGAAAATTCTCAAATTTTGTTTCTATTATAACTCTCGAATAGAATGAGCTAGGCAGTTGAAATTTTCAGAGTAGCTTTGGGAGATGAATAACTTGATTGAGTTCATTATTGGGTGGAATCGGCCTATTGGTTTCGGAGTAAGGAAAAAAAATGTGTTTTTTCCATTCTATATGATTCCATAGAATACTCTAATTATAATTTTCTGATGTATATAAATCCAACCTGAGATGAGTCAAAGACCCACGTTTTGAATTCAATTACGAAAATTCTCGAGTATTGACGCACAGAAGCCAAATTGAATAATTGAAAAAGACTTGTGGACAGGAGCTTTGGTGGTCTTGTTCAAACTTTGACAAATCATAACTCCGAAAGTATTGGTTTCTCCGAGTTGGGAATGATATCAATGACTTATTTTTTAATTTAGTTCATTTAATGATGCAGTTCTATCATAAGATTCCATTGATATCATTCCCAACTCTGAGAAACCAATACTTTCGAAGATATAATTTGTCAAAGATCGAACAAGAGTGTCAAAGCTCCTGTCCACAGGGCTTGAACCAATTTGTTTTATATTGATTAGCATCGATACACAGAACAGTTGTCTGACATCCAAAAAACTGGACTCCGCATATAGCCTATCATTTAGAGACCTTAAATGCTTTCCCAACATAACCCTCATAATCCATCTGTGAATAGATAACATTTAAGTCCTCAAGATGTCCATCCTTTACACCACCCCAACCAATTATACCGTAAGTTAATTGTAACTGTACCAATAAATAATACAGTATTCTAAGATGTTTTACATCCAGATATTCTTTCAGGTGCAAATCGGTATAACCTTACCTCCCAACTTTTTTACGATGTTCTCCATTTGTATATCCCATTTGAAGTGCCGGTCAACAATGATTCCAAGATACTTGACATAATCTGTCTCAGGATATGTGAGTCTGTCCCCACAAATAAAGGTCCCATTTCCGGTATTCCACTAGAATATGAAGAGAAAGGCAGGTATTTTGTTTTCTCCAAATTTAAAGTGGGTTTATAATGCCTGAGACACCTCTCCAAGACCCTGAAATCTTCTTCTGCCTCAGTCTTCAACAACCGCCACGTTTCCGCTTCGCAGAATATAGCAGTGTTGTGTGCAAAGCCCACAATTTTCCCCTTGATTCTAAGGGTTTATAAATTGTTTATGTATAATGTAAACAGAATCGGACCCAGTACTGTTCCCTGTGGTACCCTATATGTTACATACCCATATTTTCAAGAACACGTTTTATTTGTTTTAAATTTTCAACGTATAATATTTGTAATATTTGTAACGAATGTAACAAAGATACATTGCATTAATTACAATTTTCAGTAGGCATTTTGATGTTATTTAACTCAGTAACAAAATATACAAAGCCTAAAATTAGTACATTTCTATTTTTAATCTTTTCAATCTAGAATATTTATTTTTTGTGGTATCATTTTGGCCAAATGTCTGTAATTTTCTAATGTTTTACCGAAAATGGTTTCATATGATTAGGTTTGACTCACTGAGAAAAATTCAAGGTCAAATTTGATTCTGTCCGGCCGTCCGTTGCCACAAGAAGTTTCAAATGGAAAGAGGAAGCGACTTTGAATTTTTAGTGTAGGTTGCGCGTCCAAATGTGACCGACAAGTTATTTAATGGGCATAATGTTTTCAAACAATAAAGATCCGATGGAATTGAAACTTGATAGCAAGTTTCAGGATACCGACACAAAGACGTATCGTGAGGGTCGTATCACTAGAAAATTTTGAAAGAAATATTAAACAATATTATGTATCTCACGGTAACTTGAGAACGGAAAGAGATAGCAACGTGCAATATTCGGAGTAAGCTGCGCATCCGAATGCTACATTTAAGTAAGTTAATTGGAATAATCGGACAAACATTTTCGGATTCATATCCATCTGAAATTCTCTTTTCATTTACCGAATAACTCCAAAACTACGAATCCGATCCAATTCAAACATGGTATCTAGTTGTAGAATTCCATCGCGTAAAAACTTGAGAACGTTCGTGATGATCATATCACTATATAATTGAAAGAAAATCCCTTGAAAAAATTCTGTATCAGATAATATCCGTCCGATATAGCTGAAATTTTGCGATAGCCTTCATAACCTAACTTTACAGGCAAGTTCCAAATTTGAACACGATTGGATCTATATTAATTGTTGGAGATCTAAGCAGCCTTGGGTGAGTTCAGTAGCTGGATGGGTGGTCACTGTCACGATAGCGTTTGGGACAGTTAAGTTCGTTGCTGGGTATAATCAGCCAAACGGTTTCGGAGTTATATTCATCTTGAATGTTGTTGTTAATTCCTTAATAACTCAAAATATACAAATCCAATCCAATTAAAACTTGGTAATTACTTTTAGAATGCCAACGCGCTAATTTTCAATGAATTTCGTGAATATAACTAAAAAAAAATCCACAAAAATTCTATATTTCAGAAACTATTCATCAGAATCTACTGAAATTGAGTACCGAATTTAAGCTCGATCGATATCGTATGCGGAGTGAATGACCAATGGAACATGCGCAAAGAAGCTCCAGACTTTACGTCAATGATTTTTGCTCGTACATGTTCTGGGGATCATCGCGTTATCATTTTGCCCAAATGTCTGTGATTTTCGATTTTTTCGCCGAAACTGGTCTCAAACGATTGGGTTCGACTCTCTGATGAAGAATTCGAGGTCAAATTTGATTCTGTCCGTCCGGCCGGCCGTCCGACCGTTGCCACGATTACTTGAGAACGGTGAAAGCTAGTGGCTTGAAATTTGCAGGGTAGGTGGCGCATCGCAATACGACGAACAAGTTCGTTGATGGGCATAATCGGCCCAATGGTTTCCGAGTAATAATTATGTTTTCAACCAATATATATCTGATCGAATTGAAACTTGGTGAAAAGTTGTAGAATATAAACCTAAGCACGTTTGTGAAATTTTGTGAGAATCGTATCAGTAGAAAATTTTAAAGAAGTTATTAAAAAATATTTTTTATGTCTCGATAACCTGAGGACGGAAAGAGATAGCGACTTGAAATGGTCAGGTTAGGTTGTGCATCTGCATGTGACATTTGAGTTTATTTATAAGCATAATCGGCCAAACAGTTTTGGAGTTATCACCATCTGATATTTGGTTAATATTTCCTTAATAACTCGAAAAATACTAAACCGATCCAATTTAAATATGGTTATTAGTTGAAGAATGCCAACAGGAAGATTCTTGCAAAATTTTGTGAGGATCGTATCACTATAATTTTGTTTAAAAATCATTGAAAACAATTCTATGTATCAGAAACTATTCATCCGACATGGCAGATATTTTGCGAGAGCCTTCAGAACCTAACTCTACTACCAAGTTCCAAGTTGGAACACGATCAGATCTATATTGTTGGAGATCTGAGCAGCCTTGTGTGAGTTCAGTAGCTGGATGGGTGACCGTTGCCTTGATAACTCCCGAACGAAAGGAGATAGACACTTGTAATTTTCAGGGTACGTTGCGCATCTAAATGGGAGAGTGAAGTTCGCTGTTGGCCATAATCGGCCCAACAGTTTCGGAGTTATACCCATCTGGAATATTATTTCCTCGATGACTCAAAAAATATAGACCTGATGAAATTTTAGCTTGCTAACTAGTTGTAGAATATCGACATATTTGCGTGTGTAAAATTTTGTGAGAACCGTACCGCTAGAAAACTAAAAAAAAATTACGAACAAAAAATTGGTTCAAGCACTGACGTGAAGTAAGGAGCTTTTGCGCGTTTGTTTTACTGTCCATTCTCTCAATCGAATTTACCAAGGTAAATTCGATAAAGCGTGTCCAATACAGGAGAACGGACAGTAGAACATACGCGCAAAAGCTCCTGACTTCACGTCAGTGCTTGAACCATTTTTTTAAGAATATTTTAATAAATACCAACGTTTCAATTTTAACATAGATGTTTAATAAAAATCGATGTTTCACAACCGATGTTCGATGGTCTACACCGATGTTTTGTGTCGATTTCCCAGCATTAATAGGAGGTTCTGGTGTTGAAGGCACAAATTGGTTGCTCGCTCCTGTTGTGTTGTCATCTATTTCCAGATTTCTTTCTGGATTTAAGCTCTTTCGTTGTTGGCACTTTCACCATAAGATATTGGCCAAATTTCCAAAGAAACATCAAATTTAACAAGATCCTACCGTCAACGATGAATTATATGTTGTTAAGAATCATCTAATTATGGAAATACATATACAGAGTATAATGTTAAAAGCAATGAATAAATACGAATATTTACCGCAGATTATGAGGCACCACATGTTTGAGATCTTTTTCACGATGTTCCTGGAATTACGGATCGTAGCGAATTTCAGCGAGAATGTAGGGTTCCGTCATGACCCATTTGCTCTGGTTGGCGGACGAACGGAGAAAAGATCGTATTATTTTGCTTCCTGAAGACACTCGTGTCTTCAGGAAGCAAAATAATACGGTCTTTTCTCCGTTCGTGTCTTCAGGAAGCAGACACATACAAATAGATATTTAAATTTCTATTCAAACCATCAGCTTAGCGTGAAAAAGAGGTGTTATTGAAACACTTTATGATAGAGCGAACCTAATTTGTTCTACTCTTGAAATTCGAAATAATGAAATTGATTTCATAAAAAAATTTCTTGAAGAAAATGGATATCCGAGACAATACATGTATCATGAATTTAGATAGAAGAGCAAATAATCAAGAACAACAAAATAATCAACAAGTACAACAGAATAATCAACAAGAACAGCAACCCAATCTCTTGAATGTGATCCCTTATGTTAGTGGCCTTTCTGAAGAAAATAGAAGAATCGGTTCTAAGTTTTATATAAGAACCGTCTTCAAAACACAAAATGATCTTAGGTTTTTATTAACGAAAACAAAACCCATAAATGAAAAACAAAAATCAAAAAACTGTGTATATAATATTCCTTGTATTTGTGGTAAATCATACACAGGAGAAACATCAAGACTACTAGAAGTAAGAAAGTCAGAGCATAAGAATATCTTGAGAAATAGAGACATACAGAAATCAAAAATAGCAGAACATGTATGTACAATCCAAGGAGATCACATGATGGATTGGAGTAATACAAAGATTCTAATGACAGAACCTGATTATATTAAAAGGAAACTTAAGGAGTCAACTTGTATTTTATTGAACAGAGAATGCAATTTTGCAAATTGCTCAATTGGTATTGACCATATTTGGCTAAATATTTCTATGCGAAGTGAAACTATGTTAGCTATGATTTTTAAATACTGTCAATGTGACAATTCTTGAATTTCACAAAATAACTATCAACAAAATAATTCTAAAGATTTTCATTAAGCGGCTGACGAAGGAGTCTGATATAGACTCCGAAACGTTACGATATAGTTGTTTCTTCGTTGATGTTGTTTCGTTGTGTTTTGTTAGGCTAACATTGTTCAATTGATAGCTTCTGACAAATATCTTGTGTTTCTTACGCAGAAGCGAATCACAAAATAATTAATTTTTATTTTTTAGATATTTTTCAGAGTTTGGGAGAGAAAACCCAAAAAAAACCTTTCAATAATCGTTGTTGTTTGTTAGGCAACATTGTTCGATTGATTGCTTCTGATAAATATCTTGTGTTGCTTACGCAGAAGCAAATCACAAAATAATCAATTTTTAGTCAATAGATACTTTTCAGAGTTTGGGAGAGAAAACCCAGAAAGAAACCTTTTAATAATGAGTATACCTCCCACAGTATCCTTCAATGATTACTTGAGAATACGAATCTTGGTATACTAACTCCGTTCGGAAATTTATCAAGAGATAATCGGAATTATATCATTGTGCCCAGAGGGTCTGTCAAGAACACTGAATACTTGAAACTATCTCCCTATCTTGAGCGTTGAGAATATGCCTTTGTTGCTATAGAAAATTTCCATTCAACAGAAACTCAATTGAATGAAGAAATTAATTACAAGATGCCGTTTGCCGGTGCTAATTGAATTTGGTACAAAGTTAATATCGAAAATTCAGTCTCCTCATCAGCAGTAGTGATTGGAATGTGCAGAAAGTGAAAACAGTGTATTTCCAAGTCTTCAATTTCAAGGACATGATCGAGAAATCAGTTGCGGTCGTTCATGGAGAATAGTATATTATATGGACAATTGGTTCAAGCCCTGTGGACAGGAGCTTTGGCGCTCTTGTTCAAACTTTAACACATCATATCTCCGAAAGTATTGGTTTCTCATAGTTGGGCATGATATCAATGTATTCTTATGATAGCACTGCATCATGAAGGCAATTCGATTCAAATAATAGTTTATTTATCAAGATTAAATGAGCAATCTGAGATTGAGAACTGCACCATGGAATAAATAATATTAAAATAGCTGAAATGAATTTGACTCTCTCTTATAGAACAGGATGACATGTACGAGTATGAACACAGATCATATAATAATTCATAGATAGAATAATTATAGCATTATGTGAAAACATAGAAGAACCATTCATTATTGAAATTTCGAAAAATCATATCTCCAAAAGTATTAGCTTGTTAGAGTTGAAAATTATATCAATGGATTTTTATGGTGAAACTGCATTTTAAAACAAATTGGTTCAAGCCCTGTGCACAGGAGCTTTGGCGCTCTTCTTCAAACTTTGACAAATCATATCTCCGAAATTATAGATCTCTGGGAAGGATATAAATGGATTCTTACGATAGAACTACATCATGAAAGGAATTACATTCAAACAGACCAATTTTCCCCAATAACGAACTTATCCGAGATATTCATTCCTCAAATCTTCTCTGAAAATTATATTATATCAACTAAAACTTAGACAATATTGCAGTTTTGTTTTCACTTGAAATATTCTGAACCCAATTTGAATATCTAGTTCACCAAAGAATATATTTCCATCAGCATATGGATTATCCACGGGATTTATATCATCACCTTAAAAGTATAATATCATATTATCATCCTCATAATTCTACGATAGCTGAGGTTATTTCATTGTACATTTTGCATTCAATCATACTTTGTTTTCTAGAACAAGAGATGTAGGGGTTAGCGGGGCATTGTGGGGTAGCGGGGCAAAGCGGAATATCTCTATTACAGCCAACCGAAACTCCGCACATTGTTTCAAATAGCTCTATTTGATTGGTCATCAATCGACACGTGGTCTTCATGTGCTATCCACACTACTTCTAGAATCGTATAGGCAGTGTGACTGAAAGACTGAAACGAGCGTGTTCGTTAATAAAATCTATAGTATTGAACATCAGTTTTTAGGAGATCCTGAGCTCAAATAGTGTTGATTAATATTTCTTTTTGTAAAGGTTCTTTATATAATTAATTATTGAAAATTCAAGAGAGATTGTGCAACAGGTAAGTATTTTCAGTTCATGTTTTGTAGTTTAAGTCACATTGGGGCATAGTGGGGAACATTAAAGGGGCCACAGTAGGGTATCGCTTGGACGGTACCCCACTTTGCCCCTTTTAATAGAACTAAAATATTATTTCCCCTTCATTAACTATAGCAACTGTTTTTCAGGTAATATGGTTCGAACGTATAAGAGAACTACAGAACAGCATTCATGCTCTATGGAAGCAATGAAGAAAGCGGTTCAAAATGTTGTATCGGGAGAATTGGGCTACAAAAAAGCTGCCAACTTACACAACGTTCCTCAAACTACACTGGAACGGTATGTTTCCAAATACCGGTCCAACCCGGACGATATTATTTTCAAAAAAAAATTGAGCCATTTCAAAATGGAGTGATTATACTTTGTTTTCCACCTCATTGTACCCACCGACTCCAACCACTAGATGTTGGGTTCATGAAACCTCACAGCACATATTATACAAATGAGGAATTGGCTACGGTGCCATCCAGGACGCTTAGTCACACAATTTCAAACTGCTGCGCAATTTGGAAAAGCCTTTGTATCTGCATCAACTATGACGACTGCTATTAATGCACTCAGATGTCCCTAATTGATGAAGCCATTTCGCAAGGTGGCAACACACCTGTTAAAAAAAATGTTCAGAAGTTGAACTTGATGAAAATACGCCACCTAAACAAATGACCCCAAAAAGGCAACTTTCCTGGATGACTGATAGACCCACGTCTTCTTTTACAACAACACCAGAACAAAGAGAGCAGAACGAAGAAAAGAGTAACGAGGCGAAGAGGGAAACGAGCTGGAGTCCTTGAAAACTGCCACAGAAATCAAAGAAAAAAAAAAGAGAGTTACCAAGGACTTGGATTTCAAATCAGATAAACAGAAAAAGAAAAAGGAAGACAGCAACCGTTCAGTAGGAGATGAAGATGATGCTGAATGCTTATATTGTGGCTACTTATGGTCAGAATCCACAGAGGAATGGATTCGTTGTGTAAAATGTTCCTGTTGGGCACACTTCTCTTGTGCGGGGGAAGATGATCGCGATAACGAAGCCACTCATTTATGTGCGATGTGCGCTGATTAATGAATTATTTTAAAAATGTTAGGTTGTTATTTTACAGAGGCAGTATTTTTATTTCGAAACGTTGATGTATTTGTTCTTTTGTTTCTCTATAAAAACGTAATTTTTTATATGAAGATTTTGATAATGAGCAGTTTTTTCTTATGCCAAAGATTTGTAGCTTATTTTTATTGTAATAATAAAGAATATTAAGTTTGAAATTTTTATTCTTAATTTTTTTATTGACTATTATTAACTACCCCACAATGCCCCATAAGGTACCCCGCATTACCCCATGTATGGGACATAGCGGGGCAAAATGCCATCACACATTTATGCGTCATATTTCGTATATTTCTCATGAAAAATGAGAGAAAAATATCTATGATCATTAGTAATGAGTTAAACCGTGATATTGAGAAAAAATTTGCTGTTTAATCACAAGTTTTTTTCTTGAAGGTACACTTTAGTGTTAAGTACCCCAATATGCCCCACTCTCCCCTATTTTATATCAAGAATAACGAACCAGAAATGATTTTGACATTTATCTCTCATAGGAAAAAAAGATGACATGTAAGATCACAGGTCATATAATAATTCATAGATAGAATAATTTAGTAGGTACAGCATTCTGGGAAAACATAGAAGTACGATTCATTATTGAAATTTTGAAAAATTATATCTCCGAAAGTATTAGTTTGTTAGAGTTGAAAATTATATCAATCGATTTTTATGGTGAATCTGCATCTTAACAAAAATTGAATTTGAAATTTGTAATGTAAAAAAAAAAAATTTTCGTTACTCCAAAACCATCAAGCCGATTTTGACCAATAACGAACTTAACTGAGATATCGCCCAAACCTAAATCTAATCTGAAAATTTCACGGAGACCCGATCAATACAAAACTTCGCGTGCATGTGAAAGTCACTCCGCCGTATTCACAAAGCACAAAGCAATCTCCGTTAAGTCCTAACTGAGGTCCTCAGTTAAGGATAAATATGAATCGCAACCTCAGTTAACGCATTGAACAGTGGAGAAACAGGTCTGTTTCGCGTTAATTTTCACGTTAACTGACGTTGCGATTCATATTTTTCCTTAACTGAGGACCTCAGTTAGGACTCAACGGAGATTGAATGCTTTGTGAATACGGCGGTATATTCTACAAGTTGATGCTACATTTCAGACGAATCAAGTGATCGGTTTCGGTAATATTCATAAAAAAATGTTTTCACTGAAACCGGCCATAACTCCGAAACCGCTTGATGGATTTTGCCCGTTAACAAACTCGTCCGAGATATTTAGGCTCCAAACCCATCCTGAAAATTTCAATCCCGTAACTTCTTTCGTTCGAGAGTATCGTGTTAACGGCCGTCCGGACGGTCGGCCGCACGGCCAGACACAATCGATTTCGACCACGCCAAAAACAGATTCAGAGTGAATTAAGTTATTCAGACTTGTGTCAGGGAACCTAAATATTGTATTTGGCAGAAGGAAACTAAGAGGACATTGTTGGTAATTGAATAGAAGTAGATGGAAACAAATACAGAGAGATGAGGGAAATCCAATCTAATAAATAATGTAAGAAGGCCGTAGCTAAATACCCACCTCAAATGAAAAGTCTTGAAACTGGTTGACATGTACGTCTATTGAATGTTTTCGGAACAAGAGATAACGAGATAAAGGAACTCTGTAGGGATGTCACTCAGAGTTATAATTCTATGAATCTCTGTGCATATAATATTAATCTACCTCTCTATGTTCTCGTCTCCGTGTCCTCAGTATGAAATGAATTAATTTGAAACCTAAATCTCGAATTCAATTATTACAACACAGAATATTCTTTACACATTTGATAAGATGTTGTGAATTTAGATGAGGCTGGGATAGAGGAGATGAAAATCAAGTTCTTGGGCAGCTTTGCTATTTTTTGTGTAAGATGCACGATTCATTTTACCACAGGGAATGAACTTACCACTTTTCCGCCACTTTTTTGTTAACTTATACCGTATTGTGCTTTTATAAATGAAACCGGAGTTAGGGTAATTTAAACCTTTGACTGTAACATTTCTATTCATGAATGACTTTCAAGATGCTTGGGGATACTAATCAATGCTATCAAAGATATTGCATCACGTGACCTCTCGGCCAATCAAATTATTGGAGCCGTCCAGTGGCAGCTGGTGATAATTTTCAGGGGAGTGCTGATTCAAGAATACAAAAAAAGTATATATAGTTTAAAAAGTAATTACCAAATGCCTGCGTCTTAATCCTTATGTTTTTGTCGCAGATGAACTTCTCGATCACCTTTTCGTTGAAGTGAGGAATGTCTTTTACTGAATTTTGTTCGATGGACAACGTCAGTCTTTCTTCTGACATTGTATTCCATAGAAACGTCTTGATCAATTTTAAAATAAAGAAATATCTTTCAGTTTCTGCGGTTGTCATTGGCATCGATATTAAAATGACCGATTTTTCGTGTTTTTGCGCGCGTGTTCCGCAAGGAACAGCGTGCTATCATTTCGTCACAATGTCTGTATTTTTCGAATTTTTTTTCGAAAATGGTCTCAAACGATTGGGTTCGACACCCTGATGAAGAATTCGAGGTCAAATTCAATTTTGTCCGTCCGGTCCGGCCGGCCGGCCGGCCGTTAGCACGATAACTCTCGAACGGAACGACTTAGAGCGTTGAAATTTGCAGGGTAGTTTTGTAGCGTAAATATCTCGGACAAGTTCGTTAACGGGCAAAATCCACCGAGCGGGTTCGGAGTTAAGGCCGTTTTTAGTCAAAACGTTTTTTATGAATATTTCCGGAACCGATCACTCGATCTTTCTGAAATTTGGCATCAAATTGTAGAATCATGACCTTTATATGCCTGCGAAGTTTTGTTATGACCGGACGGCCCTAAAGTGGCAAAAAAAAATTTGAAAAATTTTAAAATTTTGTTTTCACGATAACTCGAAAAATACTGATCTGATTAAATTGAAACTCAGTAGTTAGATGCAAAAGACCAATGCAAACACTTTTGCAAAATTTCGTGAAGATCACGTGACATGAAAAAAATCAAAAAATTACTACTATTTTGCGGAATACTTTGCTTAAAATGCCGAAACCTATTTTTTTGAGGTTCATGCTTCCTTTTCCGGGCATTTTTCGTTGTGCGCATGCGCAGATGAGAAGTCATTTAACTGCTGTAGTTTTCGTCTGAGAGGATTGGGTATTTGGGGTGGCGGATGCTATTCCTCCATAGAATCCAGATCCCTGATGAGGGTCTGCGCATGCGTAGATTAAAGATGCGATATCTCCCGAACCACTAGTGTTGGAGAATCGGAGTTTTTTGTAAGGTGTGTTATTTTGAGAGGACTTTTAGCCGCGAGTAGATTGCGCATGCGCAGAAGAGAAGTGACTGTTTTTTAATTGGATGGGTTATGTTGGGAGTGCTGAGTCGATATTGTGAGGTTTTAAAAGAATATTCATAGCAATTCAGTTCAAGGACAAGTCAGTTTGGGGGATGTAGAGTTGTTTCCGAGTTAAAGTGTTCGTACCGTGGCCCTGGGGCTAATTTTGAAATTGATGTTACCCCTTGCAGGCATTTTTCTATATGCGCATGAGCAGACCATCAGTGATTTAACTGGTGGTGTTTTCGTCAGAGAAGATTGGGGTTTTTGGGGTGGCGGATGCTATTCCTCCATAGAATCCCCTATTGAGGGTCTGCGCATGCGTGGATTACAGATGTGCTATCTCCTGAACCACTAGTGTTGGAGAATCGGAGTTTTTTGTAAGGTGTGTGATTTTGAGAGGACTTTTAGACGCAAGTAGATTGCGCATGCGCAGAAGAGAAGTGACTGTTTTCGGGTTGTATGGGTTATGTTGGGAGTGCTGAGCCGATATTGTGAGGTTTCAAAAGAATATTCAAAGCAATTCAGTGCAAGGACAAGTCAGTTTGGGGGATGTAGCTTTGTTTCCGAGTTGAAGTGTCCGTACCGTGGCCCTGGGGCTAATTTTGAAATTGATGTACCCCTTACGGGCATTTTTCGTTATGCGCATGAGCAGACCATCAGTGATTTAACTGCTGGTGCTTTCGTCAGAGAGGGTTGGGATTTTGGGGTGGCGGATGCTATTCCTCTATAGAATCCCCTGGTGAGGGTCTGCGCATGCGTGGATTCAAGAAGCGATATCTCCTGAACCACTAGTGTTGGAGAATTGGAGTTTTTTGTGAGGTGTGTAATTTTGGGAGGACTTGCAGCCACGAGTATATTGCGCATGCGCAGACGAGAAGTGAATGGTTTTGGGTTGTTTGGGTTATGTCGGAAGTAATGAGCCGATATTGTGAGGTTTTAAAAGAATATTCATGTCAATTCAGTGCACGGACAGAAGTCAGTTTGGGGGAAATAGCGTTGTTTCCGAGTTGAAATGTCTGTATGGTAGCCCTGAGGCAAATTTATAAATAACTATATTCGGTAGATCTATATTAAAATACATTCGGATTTGGAGAAGAGGCAATTGCTTTCCTAACGGAGGTCCCACCACCACAATTTTTTTTGATCTACAGTAAAGCTAACAGCCAAACTGATTGATAGCTATATTTGTTAAAGGAACTTGAAAAAAAAAAAAGGCACTGACGTGAAGTCAGTACTCTTTGGCGCGCGTGTTCACGGTGGCTAATTTGAATTGAATGATGAGTACTTCAAGCTCAGTGGATAGAGCGAGCCGAAGATCTACCCAAAGGATAGTGGACACCATTCACTGTTGGTTCAAAAATTAACAGTGCTGTATCTAAGCTGCCATCAGGATAGAGTAACAAAGTTGGAAAAGAACATAACTGACTCTCCTTAGTCGCACAAGCTCCTAGAAGATTTGGGAGGGTCAGTATAATCCTAATCATGTTTATAGCACGCGCGCAAAAGCAGAGTGACTTAACAATGAAAGAAAAAGTGTAAAAAGTCAATCTGCTTTGGCGTGCATGCTATAAACATGATTAGGATTATACTGACCCTCCCAAATCTTCTAGGAGCTTGTGCGACTAAGGAGAGTCAGTTGTGTTCTTTTCCAACTTTGTTACTCTATCCTGATGGCAGCTTAGATACAGCACTGTTAATTTTTGAACCGACAGTGAATGGTGTCCACTATCCTTTGGGTAGATCTTCGGCTCGCACTATCCACTGAGCTTGAAGAACTCATCAATCAATTCAAATTAGCCACCGTGAACACGCACGCCAAAGAGTACTGACTTCACGTCAGTGCCTTTTTTTTATATCTTTTCACCCACGTACACCTTCTTTTGTCCAGTTATTTTCTCCTCCAAACAGTGAGCCAACAAAACAAAAAAAACCCATTTTTTTTCACATCACACAACCATAATGTCCTGTCGTAAACATTTGCGTCAAACTTTCGCGTAAACTTTGCCCGATTCTTACACCCGGGTTGCAATACGGGCAAAGGTCGTTCATTGATTTTAATATTTACTCCGTTTGCCAAACTCAAAGAGCTAAAGTTTAATATTACCAGTTTACACACCCTCAGTGTCAGTCCTTAAAGCTCAACGCAACTTTATAACACGAAACAATTGGCACCTACAATCCCTATCTATTTAACGTAACCATAAACAAGGTATACTACTACTGAATGTAACTTTTTTTCCTATCTGGGCTGCTATTCTGGGCACCCGAATCATCACTGATAATCGCGTTGAACTAGCTGGTCTTTGAGTGAGGACGTTTGCCGTTTTTATGGTAACCGGTGTTGTCGCTTTGATGTTCGAGATTTAGACTGACATAGTGCGGACGCTCATAGTATACCCTGTCTATACGGACGCTTAACGCAACTGTAATATATAATATTAGATGGTCGCTCGGTAAAAATGATTTAATTTTAATTCTATCCAGTTTGAAAAGAAAAGCACGATTATGAAATCCACAAATTAATTGTTTATGTATGTACGTCAATTTTTATAGGGGGGGCGGTGCTCCGCAGACCTCCATCACCAACCGCCCCTGGAGCCATCTATATAAAAGTGAGCTCTGCGAAAGATCTCTTTCAAAAATATCAGGAAATATTATTGAAATATTCAGGAAATGTATGTTTTTTGGCAATTCCACGATCTTATGGAATTGAATAACCATTTGTGCTGATATCTCAGATTGAAATCATATTGGAAAATTATTTGTGTTCATATATTAAGATTTTATAGTAATAAAGTGTGATTTCCGTACTTGCAGAAAACGGGATCATCCAATGAAGTACAAAATACTATGTTGGATTCTGATTGTTTTATCAGGTTAATACGGCTTCACCGTATTATCCGTGGCTTGAAGTTCTATTTGTTGGGTACCCTCATTATTTTACCAGGCTATTGATGATTCGAAGGACCAGATATTTCGTACCCTGATTTCTTCATCAGGAGGATGAGTTTTTTATTCTTTCATATTTGAGAAACAACTGCTGAAGCTTATTAATCTCATTGAATGAGGTGAACTTTGGCTAGTTGCCAATAACTAGAACAAGACACACGGTGAAATATTTATTGATTCTAATCATCAAAAAATATTCCGCGTGGCCGGGATAGATCGCCCTATTGCTCAGTGTTCCCGAAAGAGGAAGGCGTCATTCAAAGGCAGACACAAACCCAGGGTTTCATGGTTATTACCAATCATAATTGAAGGCGTTCTAGGAAACTTCAAACAATCGGTCGCGAACTGGTAGGGAATGAATCACACCAGCAGCACCTATGGAGATCCTTACGAACTTCGACCTTCTGCGATGAAGAAACTTTGAGCGATGTTCAGCGATGTTCAATATTTTGCCGTAAGAGGGTCAGGAATGGTAATGCCATCTGCCTATAAACCGACCTTTACGGACTGAAAACGCCCGGTTCAGTGTGGTTAGATAAACCACCAACCAGTGAACATTGAATGAGGGGAACTGTGACTAATTGCCAATAACTAAAACAAGACACACGGTGAAAAAAATGAACACACGGCAAAAGAATGAACGTCGCTGAACATCGCTCAAGGTTTCTTCATAGCAGAAGGCCGGAGTTCGTAAGGATCTCCATAGGTGCCACTGGTGGGATTCTTTCCCTACCAGTTCACCACCGATGGATTTAAGTTTCCTAGAACGCCTTCAGTTTCATTCAGTCCCCCTCTGGGGAACACTGAGCGATGAGATGGTCTAGTCCGGCCACGCAGAGTATTTGTTGATGGTTCAAATCAATAAATATTTCACCGTGTCTTTTTTTTATTTTTTTATTAATCTCGTTGATTAATGTCATTTTGAATGCACAACCGATGAAAAGAGGGTATACTTAAATTTAAGCACCCAGCAGTAATCTCGTTGATTACGGCGTAAATTGTTATTTGAAATTAGATAAAAGTTACTAAGGTGAGAAGGAAGTGGTGAAAGATTCAAACGCACCTACTTCAAACAAACAACAAACTGTATTTACTTGTTACCAATACTTTGATGATAAGCACGAAGTAATTATACAAAAGCAATATTTATACAATCTAAAATCTTCCTTCTATATGGAAATTTACAGCAAGAAAGGAAGTGACTACTTAGTTGATACGACAATTAAAGGAAATAGTATTGATTCGCGACAGATCAAAATAGTAATGTTTCGAGATCTACGGGAAGTATTCGTAAATACTTGCAGTGTTACTGTATTTAGACGCCCAGATAGAAGAAAAATAGTTCCTTCATCTGGTTAGAAACGTAATGTTACAACAATAATCTTTTTTGTTGTTTTTGAATAGAGTGGAAATAAATCCGAAATTTTGGATCCAATCTTAGGCATTCAAAATCTGGAATTTGTCCCATTTATCTGAGCTGACTTCCCTTGTTTTTTAGACAAAAGGAGTCAGCAGAGATGGATAATTTCCGGAGAATACTTTATTCCAGTGAAAATGAATAGCATGATGGTCAATGTCTAAAGAACCGATAAATTTCTTAACACTTCAGTTGTTGAATGCATTTGTGCATTCTTCTGAAGTGTTTACAGGAAGCGAGCAATAAATCGCTCCACAATGGTCGACCCTTAACAAGAAATTCCAATTTCGGATGAAGCAAAGTTATCTTCTGTAAAATTATTATTTTCAAGGGTTAGACCCCGCATGGCAACTAAAACGCAGTTATTACTAGCGACAAATATTCAAATTTTACAAGCGAGCTCCTTTGTGGAGAAAACCAAATATACATTTCTTAAAATGTAACTTCATGATCCGTTACATACTATTTCAATGGTTAGTTTGTTGCATTTTGAATTCAAAGAACGGAAATTGCAGGTAAAAATGATTAGGTTTGACAAGAATCTGGGGATTTTTAAACCTCTTCCAAGAGATGCGGCATGCTGTACTTGCTCACCTAATAATATATTCGAACGGTGGCTGCTGAGAATACTTGGCCTTCACTCCGCCGTATTCACAAAGCATTCAATCTCCGTTAAGTCCTAACTGAGGTGCTCAGTTAAAGATAAATTGGTGACAATAAGCAACAATAAGGGATAGGGGTAGTGAAACAGGCCTGTTTCACCACCGTTAAATACGTAAACTGAGGTTGCGATTCTTATTTATCCTTAACTGAGGACCTCAGTTAGGACTTAACGGAGATTCAAACACTTAACAATGCTTTGTGAATACGGCGGACTGTCTATTAAATCCACTGTTAAGTCGACGTTGTGAATGATCAAAATTTCTTATTTTTTTCATTACGTCCAATTGTAATTACAATTGCTAGTTTCAATTGTAATTTGGTGGTTGTGAATGTAGCTTAGGAGATAAAAATTATATTTAACTAGCTTCTGATCATAAGGAAACGGACCAATAGTAATATTATAAACAAAGGGTTTTTCCAATGTTTAATGAAGCTTTATACCTAATTTTTCAATTAAGTAGATTGTTGATAACGAAAGGAAAATTAAGAATTTTTAATTTTTTCAACGGGAATCTATTCTAAGACATTTGAAAAATAGCTCCACGAAAGGAAAAATTCTCAGATTAATAGTTTAATAATTATCGCACTTGCAATGTTAATGTTCGTGCTATAAAAAATTGTTAATCAACTAATGGATAACTAATTGAAAAGCCGCGATAAACATTTTTGGACCACGAATTATTGTTCATTGATCTATCCTTCAGGCGCCCAAATTTTTGAATAAGTTCAAATAATATTTATTTATGAAAGGTCTGAAAGTGTCGAGGCTTGAGCAAGCAGGAGTACCCGTTTCCTGGCGTATTTCAAACGTTGAATTATCTCGAACAGCTTTTGAGATATTGGCAAAAAACAAACCCCTTCCTTCTTTTGACGCTCTTGTTCTTCGGAACAGAGTGCTTATCATTTTGCCCAAATGTCTGTAATTTTTTCACTTTATTGTTTATAACTAATGCAATTTTTGCGCTCAGCCTTAGCATTTTCTTAAAAACTATCTACATGCCATTCTGAATCGAATGACACCTCAATCATAATTTTCGGAGAATACGCGAAAATTTTGACCTAACAAGCACTTGTTGACTAGACTATACAGGGTCTTTCACGAGGAACCTCACCCATATTTATACGGGAAACTACTGAACGTATTTTCATGAAATTCAGCACTTATAAGTATTTCACGATGCTGATGAAATCTAAAATATTTTCAAGGCATGAGCACCTCCGGTTTTTCCGGAAATGACGTCAACTTCCGTTTTTCAAATTAGAACACCATTTTTTTATTGCAGAAATAGATTCCTTAGAAAATTTCAAGTTATTTTGA
Organism: Halyzia sedecimguttata; assembly: GCA_937662695.2. Lineage (NCBI taxonomy): Eukaryota > Metazoa > Arthropoda > Insecta > Coleoptera > Coccinellidae > Halyzia > Halyzia sedecimguttata. Next base: position 79,625,440 of record OW569411.2, read on the forward strand.
TGTAACATTTTTCAGTTTTGATTGGAAAATTCTCTCTGAGCGGGAAAATTCGAAAAAAAAAATCGAAAATAGAGCTCCGCTGAAACAAGAATAACTTCGAGGTTTTTGGATGGAAAATTTTCATTTTTGGGATTTTTCAAGATGTAAGATTGATGTATCCACCTTAAAAATCGCGATTCATGATACAGGGGGTGAAAAAATCGCTTTCAGAGTTAGGGATGACAAAATCGTGAAAAATCTATTTTTTCAAATTAGAACCCCATTTTTTTATGGCAGATATTGAATCTACGTTAAAAAATAATGTGAGTGTATGCATCCCACCCTTGCCCTAAAATGGATATTTTCTGAGTTATTCACAAAAAACTGTTTTTCGTCTTGAATTTTCAGCTATTTCTTTTCCCTTCACGCCAAAAAGATGAAATTTTCAGGAACTGTTATTTGAACCATGTTGTAGATTTTTCCCCCTTCTTGAAACCGACTTCAAGTTACTATTAGGAGAACCATGGCAAACTCTCGCAGTTATAACTAGAGAAGATGCTCAAAGTTTTGACCGTTAATTTCTAGACATTTATTTATACGTCTCAGGAATGCTTCGTGCGTTGCTCTTCTTATTTCATCAGGAGGAAGAGATCTGCAAAAGTGTTTAAAAACCAAATTGAGTTTCAAAACTATGAATCTAAAAATCTAAACAAACCTGAACGCATTTCTGACTCGTTCTTTGCAGTCCTCTTTATCAGTCAGGGGAGATGAGTAGACAATATTTTTTATTCTACCCCAAACATAATAGTCTAAAGGAATTAAATCGGGAGAACGAGGTGGCCAAAGATGTGGACCATTGTTCGCCAACCATCGATCTTCAAATAGCCTGTAGAGGATATTTGACACATTGAGTGAATTGTGTGGAGGCGCGCCATCTTGTTGATACCATAAGTCATTATGGTTCTGTACTAGCGGCTCAATTATTTGAGTCAATATGTCAGAATATCTATCTCCTAAGGGAGAACATTCTTTAAATAATGCAAACATGTGTAGTGTTCTATCTTACCAGTTAAAGTCCCATCATAAATGTGAACATCGAGAATTGCATTATTTTTGATGGCGCAAAAAACATTGAAACTCCAGGTCTCTTGAAAGTTCCATTGTCTGAAGTGGTGGTTGTTCTCTTCATCCCAATAATGACTGTTATGCCTATTGAAAGAACCATTCTTTGTGAATTTAGATTCATCTGTCCAAATTATACAGTCCAAAAAGTTTTCATTCTCTTGAAATCGAATCATCATAGCTTCGCAAAACTCTGTTCTCCTGACGAAATCAGTTTCCTTCAAATGCTGTACCCTATTGAATTTATATGGGTGCATTTTATGTTTTTTTAATATTCTCCAAACACTCGATTGAGATAATCCCAGATCAATCTCGGCATCTTTGAGAGAATTTTGAGGATTCACACGAAAATATGCAAGAACTGTAATTTCGTTGTTCTCATCTTCTACTACACTTTTTTCTCTGTGTATAGTTTTCTTAACGAAAGATCCGACATTTCTCAAGTTTGTCATGGTTCTGTTAATGGTATCTCTCGTTGGTCTGGGTCGGTCAGGAAACCTCTCAATGAACAGTCGAATCGTTCTATCTACAACTTTATTATATTCTCCATGAAGTAGAATGAGATTTAAATAATCTTCATTGGTAAAATTAGGCATAGTGACCGATTTTATAACATAATACGAATTATCACCAAATTAATAGTAAACACAAAATGCTACTGAATAAAGAGGAATTTGGCAGATGTAATTAATGATATCTATCATTAAAAAAAGAATGTAAAACATGGTAAGTTTTTGCATATGGTTCATAAGGAATTATTTATTTATCACTGGAGAGAAAACCGATGGCCGATTAGTTGAAATAAAGAGGTTTCCGATACAAATTCGAATCAAAATTCGCCATCTATTTAGGAACAACCTGTAACTTTTTTCTCTTGCATATTAGGGTAGTAAAATGTAAAACATGGTTTAAGTAACAGTTCCTGAAAATTTCATCTTTTTGGCGTGAAGGGAAAAGAAATAGCTGAAAATTCAAGACGAAAAACAGTTTTTTGTGAATAACTCAGAAAATATCCACTTTAGGGCAAGGTTGTGATGCATACACTCACATTATTTTTTAACGTAGATTCAATATCTGCCATAAAAAAATGGGGTTCTAATTTGAAAAAATAGATTTTTCACGATTTTGTCATCCCTAACTTTGAAAGCGATTTTTTCACCCCCTGTATCATGAATCGCGATTTCGATTTTTAAAGTGAATACATCAATCTTACATCTTGAAAATACCCAAAAATGAAAATTTTCCATCCAAAAACCTCGAAGTTATTCTTGTTTCAGCGGAGCTCTATTTTCGATTTTTTTTTCGAATTTTCCCGCTCAGAGAGAATTTTCCAACCAAAACTGAAAATGTTACATCAGAATAACTTTAATTTTCTAAGAAATCTATTTCTGCAATGAAAAAATGTTGTACTAATTTGAAAAACGGAAGTTGACGTCATTTCCGGAAAAACCGGAGGTGCTCATGCCTTGAAAATATTTTAGATTTCATCAGCATCGTGAAGTACTTATAAGTGCCGAATTTCATGAAAATACGTTCAGTAGTTTCCCGTATAAATATGGGTGAGGTTCCTCGTGAAAGACCCTGTATAGACTTGGTCATGAAAACGAAGATCATTAGTTCGACATACGACAATATGGCTCTCAATCTTTTTACACATTTCTCAATCAGCTCTAGAATATGCACACCTCATAATTATTTCAATGAAGCGTTAGAACGATTCTATTCCTATCGAAGACGTCGACACTTCATCCGATAACTCCTCCGCTCTAACTTCGTCTATGGTTAATGTGGGATCAGAAGATTAGATGTCAATGAGATAATGATAATGCGGTTCATTGCATCTTTATCATCAAAAACCTATACATAGTCACCAAACCGTATCTTCTTTCCCAGCAGGGAAGATTGGACTATATCTGGGACCTCACTGCTTGAGGGTCCATTTTGATTTACAGATGGCTCCGTCACCACCCAAGAGGTGGGAGCGGAGGTCAATGGTTGCAAAATTGCCGATGGAGATTCCATCGATCTGGGTAGATTTGCGACAGTTTTTCATGCGGAAATTTTAGACATTGGCCACTTCGCGAAGCTTATACTTGAGTCAGGATGGGTTCACAGATTAATAAAGATCCTTTCGGATAGCCAAGCTGCCCTGAAGGCTATGCCTTCCCACAACTGCATGTCTCTGTCTGTGCAGGACTGCCGGACTACACTTGCTGCACTGGGAGAGTGATGCAGGCTGCAGCTCATCTGGGTTCCGGGTCACTCAGACGTAGAAGCAATGAGGTTGCGAACTCATTGGACGATAGGTGGCTTTCACGGGACTCATTGGACCTGCACTGGCCTGTAGCATCTCTCTCAAGACGGCAAGTTGGGAGAACAATAGATGGTTGGACCAAAAGGTCCACGGACTCTCAAGCAGCGTATCTGATCTCAGACATGCTCACTTAACAATTATTGGTCCCTCAGCTGAAAGAGCAAGATGATATCTCAAAATATCCAGGTCAGAACTGGTAGTCTTGACAGCTGCATATACAGGTCATTGTGGTCTCAGGAAACACCTTAGTAAGTTAGTGTTGGCGGAACACTCTGTGCGCAGACTATGCCTGGAGGACGACGAGTCTATTTAGCACATCATATGTGATTGCCCCGCCAGGATTAGATTTGAGGAACTAAGAGTCCACAAGCTGAGACTGGGGAAAATGGAAAAGATGAGAAGGCTTGAGCTTGTGGGTGAATTATAGATTTAGGTGTGCCACAATTGACCGATTGGTCGCAGCCGTCATGCAACTGAACTCACCCAAGACTGCTCATATCTCCAGTAATATGGATCCAGATAGCGTTCAAGTTAGGAACTTAGCTGTGAAGTTTTGAAGGCTCTCGCGAAATCACCGCGATTTCAAAAGGATAGTTTCTGGATAATGCATTTTTGACACTGATCTGCAATATATTTTTTTAAATTTTCTTGTGATACGATCCTCACAAAATTTCGCAAAAATTTCAGTATTGGCATTCTACAACTAAACTAAACAAAATTTCAGATAGGTATAAGTCGAAAGCTTGCCGATTATGCCTATCAACCAGCTCAAATATCGCATTCGGATGCTTTAAATTTTCTAGTGATATGATCCTCAAACCGCCATCTCTTTCTGTTCAAAAATTATCGTGGCACCAGCTTATCCGCCGGTCGGATAGAATCAAATTTGACATCGGATTCTTTATCAGTGAGTCCTTATCGTATGAAACCAATTTCAGCAAAGAATTGGAATATTTCAGATATTCGGGCAAAATGCTAGCACGCTGTACTCCAGAATACGCGCACAAAAAATGAAACATCACAACACATCACGTATAAAATTCTCGAATTTCCTCCGAAAGATACTTGTTCCAACGAATTCCAAGCAAACATGTTTGACTGTCTACGGTCTCACACAGGGGAAACCAGCTGAGTATAGGATACAATATACCAATTTGCCGTCCGGAAGCTGTGCAATCCTGAGCCCTCTTCAAACAACATCGAGAAACGGGCCACAAAATTAGCTTCTAGAAATGGATACTTGGGGCGATACAGAGGAGGTTCGAATTCTCAAGCAGAAAATTTATTCTGGTGTGGTCGCCAAGCACGCGGAAAATACCTAAATATTCCTGTGAATCAGCAGAATATACGATTCTCATTAGGGGCCACAAGCGTTGTATTTATTTTCGCTGGAATTTAGCACATGGATTAAATGTGGGTTTGAGTGATGTTATTTTCATTCCAATTCCCTAACTACGCTGTTACAGTTGATTCCTCTTTAGAACCTTCATAAGCAAATAAATGCATACTAACATAATATATCTTTTGGAAGTGTGTTTGTTTGCTATAATTTCAAGACTAACGGTGGGTTTCACAAAGCTTTGACAGCTCTTAATTGCCAAATTAGTTCGATTCTATGTCGCTTTCCAGTTCGATTTTGATGCAACCATAAATTAAATCTTCAGTTAAGCTTATCGAAGTTACGTGAGACCCACCATTAGTGAGTCAACAAATACTTTTGATATTTCATAAAACGCTAGCTGATGATGTGTTGTCGCATTCTTAATTTTGTATAAAGCAGGGGGAATTTCAATATTTGTAGCGCTGTCTATGGAGTGGAAACTCCTGCTCCGTATAATGTATCGATAGAGGGTCGATAATAAAGCGATCATTGTTTCTCTGAGATTATGCTTGCGATCATGTTGAATAGTTAGAATTGATTACGTCTTAGATTTTTGGTTGAGCGAGGGATGTGGTTCTTCCTTTCAAGGATTAAAATTGAAATATAGTATTTCGTCAAATCAAAGAACTTGAATCGATTTAATCCGAGACAGGGTGAAATTTAATCAGTATTTCATCGATTTTGAGAAGTCTGATTAGTTGAATACGAGTAAGTGGATATTTTTTGGCGGCAAGAACTGGTGAGTTTTTTCAGGATGAAAATGTACAGTGCCGGAAGCTGAAAAGTGAAGGACTTTACAGAGCATATTCGACTATTTTTAGTTTATTGAATGAGTATTCGGCATAGAATAGCTCTATTCTGTAGTTTTGCATTCCTAGTCCATGAAAGTGTCAAACTCAAACAATTCGCAGTTTCATTTGAACCAGGGGTCAGCAAGTAATTTGAAGTAATTTGAGTCCGAATACTTTGGGTAAATTGCTGCGACGTCCAGGCCTACACTATAATAACAATTACATATCTAGACTAAGTTTCGGTCGCTGTCATTATTATTATTATTTATTTGGCAAAAGTTTAGAAAGAATTCTATAAACTCAAAGAATAACAAAATAAAAGCAAATGTACATTGCAAATAGTAAAAAAAAAACAGTTTGAATTATGAATGGAGATTGAAGGAAAAAAAAAGAGAGCATCCTCCTGAAATTGGCGATGATCAACCCTGCATCCACCCGTCGTACTGGTTCTTGAATGAATTGACAGAGGAGGCCTCCACAACGGCAGGTGGTAAACGATTCCAAGCAGAAAACACCCGGTTGCAAAGGAAATATTCCTTCTGGGTTGTTCTGAAACATTCCCTCCGCAACTTGTACCTGTGGCCACGTAATCGTCACTGTTTAGAGTGAAAATTTCACCCAGATCCACGTTGAAAAGTCCGTTGAGAGCTCTATAGGTGATAATAAGGTCACCTCGTGTGCGCCTTTCAGAAAAAGGGGAAGATTCATAATAGAAAGCCTTTCAAGATAGTTGGGTCGCAGCACACCTTAGGAGATTCTGGTCGCGCGACGCTGGACACTCTCGAGTAGTTCCACGTCACGAACGAGAGACGCAGCCCAAAAAGGACCGGCATATTCCAGGATAGGGCGCACATAAGTGGTATAGAGAATCTTACAGGTGGCCGGATCGCAACGGGAAAATGATCTACTCAGCATATAAAGAATTCTCTTTGCCTTGTTAACAGTATGTAAGATATGATTAGACCAAGAGAGGTCCTTGGAAATAACGACTCCAAGGTCGCAATGAGAGCTTTCGGTGGAAATGGCGTGACCACCCAGAAAGTATTTGGTGGTGGGATTATTCCTTTCCATGTGGATAACAGAGCACTTCAGAAGATTTAGAGGTAAACACCAGTTCACAGATCAGTCGTAGAGGGCATCAAGGTCCTGCTGGATGACACCTGGATTGCCAAGCGGATCACCAAAGATTTTAGTATCATCGGAAAACAATTGGATCGAATAGATCCAGGCAAATCTGAAGTATAGAGAAGAAAAAGTATTGGGCCCAGCACCGAACCCTGGGGGACACCACTTAGAACTGATCTCGTAGTCGATAGAGAATCTCCCACGCGCACGCGAAAACTGCGATCAGACAGTAATGACTTGATCCACTCAAGGAGAGAACCTCGAATACCCAAACTATCGAGCTTGAGAAGTAGACGCTTGTGTGGAACGCGATCGAACGCATGAGAAAAATCAAGGTAAACCACATCAACAGGAATACCGCTGTCCAGCATCCTTGACCATTCATGCCAATTCATCCAATTTGTCACCCGATTTGAATATAGGGGTTATAAGAGCCATTTTCCAACAAGCAGGTAGTGTGTGGGAAGAAAAAGAAATATTAAATAAGATGGACAAGGGTTCAGCCAGGGAAGGTGCGCAGAACCTGAGAACCTTGGCGGAAATTCCGTCTGCTCCCGGAGAAGAAGATACTTTCAATTGCCGAAGATGCTTCAAAACAATAGTAGGAGTGAACTCAACATCACTCAATACGGCACCCAGATCACCGGTCAATAGTCCTGGCAAGCGAAGAGGCTCCAAAGAAAAGGCAGATTCAAAAACGTCGGCCAACTCCTCTGCAGATGCCAGCGGTGGAGAAGTGACGTCGCCGTGTTTATCTCTTACTAGTGGAAAGATGACTTTCGTTTTTAGGCATGACCTCAGATACTTAAACATTCGCCTACGGTCCCCAGAGGAAACCAGTTTGGACTCAAATGCAGATTTAGCTCTTTTAATTACGTCCGACATGTGTTTGGAGTAGTCTCTATGCGCTTGGTAAATATGACCAGACTTATGACGCATGTATCTCTGCCAAATCGCTTTCTTATGTCTAATCATCTTAAGGATGTTGTGATTGATCCAGGGTTTAGCAGGAACACAAACAACTGTCCTAGACTCAGAGCAACCATCAATCAAGGCCTTGGTCGTGTCCAGGAATATGTCCCATACATCATCAACGTCAGCACAAGGCGAGAGGACCATCGTCCAATACAAATCAAGCGCTTTACGGAGAAGGTCGAAGTTTATCCACTTGAAGGTTTTTGTCTGTTTGGTACTTGATGAGCCCAGTGATAGATGTATCTTGGATGAGAGGGTGACATGGTCTGACTTGCCGAAAGGGGGCAAGTAGTGAAGCTGAGATACCAAATCTTTATTGTTGAGGAGAATAAGATCAAGGAGCGATGGGTTTTGGTTGATTCGAAATCTTGTGGGCTCAGTGGCTAACTGAAAGAAGCTGGCATCACGAATCACATTAACGTAGGGCCTAGAGGATGAGCTACACTGTCGTTCATCTGATAATGGCATATATTTATCTGTTTAATATTTTTTTTCAATTATTTTATGAATAGCTATAAGTTCAAATTTTTGGAGGAACAGGTTTCGATTTCTTCAGGTTCGAATACGGACCGCGGTCCGCCAGTTGCCAACCCTTGATTTGATCTCTGAATGAATATGATCAACGAAATTGAATATTTTATATCTATTGATACAACATAATCAATATTTTATAGCAGCAGCATTGACCACTATAACAGCTTCCAGATGACTCATCATTGATAAAACTAATGATCTCGTAACATACGTACCAGGTATATGTTCCCAAACATTTTCTATGGATTCCCATAATTATTGGGCATTTGATAGTCTTATACATTTCGATTATTCATTGATTTCACCATATGCCTCCAAAAATTTTCCATAGGGTTCATATCAGAACTTCTTGCAAGCCAAGGTAATACGATTGTATGTTTTTCCTGTATTCATTGTCTTACTATATTCGAAGTGTGAATAGGAGAATTATCATGCTCAAATATGAAGTATTTAGGGAACGCCTGTGTAACTGACGGTATCATTACATTTTCTAATATTTCCTTGTAGTCTTCACCTGTTGAGCTCCCATCTATTTTCCTTCAAATCAACAAGTTAAGAGCGTTCCTGCTAATCGGGTCCTTCATGAATGGCTTCGTATAATAAATATACTTGTGAATATATTTCACAAATCAAATAGACCCCAGAGGGTTCATTGATCTGCCGAGAAAGCAAGAGCAGACGCGTTTCTGGCTTCTTGGCCTTCATCAGTACCCTGTAGCTTTCCCGACAAATTCAACTAAACTGACCCGGGTTAAGCCTTTCAGAGACGGCTCGGTCGATCATTATAATCGCCCACGCCACCTATGAAACAAAACACGGAAATCAGCCTCTCCCCACCAGTGAATATTTGAAGCGTGAAATCATATGCCACCATTCACTCGATATTAAATCAAGAACGAGTCCCACAGAGCTCAGACAGTATCTTCTCAATGCCATGAACGCTGTTTAGCGTTTTCAAAAATAATAATGAAAAATGGCGATACCGTTGTTAAAAATCAACAAGTTAAGAGCGTTCCTGCTAATCGGGTCCTTCATGAATGGCTTCGTATAATAAATATACTTGTGCATATATTTCACAAATCAAATAGACCCCAGAGGGTTCATTGATCTGCCGAGAAAGCAAGAGCAGACGCGTTTCTGGCTTCTTGGCCTTCATCAGTACCCTGTAGCTTTCCCGACAAATTCAACTAAACTGACCCGGGTTAAGCCTTTCAGAGACGGCTCGGTCGATCATTATAATCGCCCACGCCACCTATGAAACAAAACACGGAAATCAGCCTCTCCCCACCAGTGAATATTTGAAGCGTGAAATCATATGCCACCATTCACTCGATATTAAATCAAGAACGAGTCCCACAGAGCTCAGACAGTATCTTCTCAATGCCATGTACGCTGTTTAGCGTTTTCAAAAATAATAATGAAAAATGGCGATACCGTTGTTAAAAATCAACAAGTTAAGAGCGTTCCTGCTAATCGGGTCCTTCATGAATGGCTTCGTATAATAAATATACTTGTGCATATATTTCACAAATCACGCTTCAAATATTCACTGGTGGGGAGAGGCTGATTTCCGTGTTTTGTTTCATAGGTGGCGTGGGCGATTATAATGATCGACCGAGCCGTCTCTGAAAGGCTTAACCCTGGTCAGTTTAGTTGAATTTGTCGGGAAAGCTACAGGGTACTGATGAAGGCCAAGAAGCCAGAAACGCGTCTGCTCTTGCTTTCTCGGCAGATCAATGAACCCTCTGGGGTCTATTTGATTTGTGAAATATATGCACAAGTATATTTATTATACGAAGCCATTCATGAAGGACCCGATTAGCAGGAACGCTCTTAACTTGTTGATTTTTAACAACGGTATCGCCATTTTTCATTATTATTTTCCTTCAGACACCTGATCCATAGATGCTTACCCAATCCCACGCACCCACTGAAAAGCGACCACTATTTCTTACAGAGTGGACGTAATCCTCGTCATACCTTCGGTTTCGAGGTCTGTAAACCCACTGCTGCACGATTGAAACGTTTTTTCACCAGAAAAACTAAGGTGTTCTGAAAATTGTCATCCATATTTAAATAATCATATGCGAACTGCAATCCCTTCATTTTATGGTCTTCTATTAAGAATGCCTTCTTTGCTGCAGAATAGTTTCTTCAGTTACCTTCCTTGATTCTATTTCGCGCTCTTCCTACGGGTCCAGGAAAATCAGTGAACTGAAACGCATCGACAGCAGTTGCGAATGGATACCCCTCAATATAATTGATAAGCGCATTGTCTTCATTTTGATCCGATATTCTTCTAATTCCAACTCGGATCGGACGTTGAATGCGCCCTTCCTGCCAGCGTCGCTTCTAGTTGAAAATAAAAGTTTTACTGACATTTTAGGCTTCTGCTGTCGAATTGAGCGACCAATTCTCCTCCAGTTTAGCAATTGCCCACATTTTCTCACCATCGTTTAAATGTCGGAGCATTTTATAATTATTTCCGTTTATTTGAAATCACCTCAACAAATTCTGACGTTTTTGTTGTCAACGGCTGCGCAATAATAGCCATAGATATACATGGATGTATATGGATGGAGCCATATTTACAATAGGAAAAAAAATCGTTCACATTTCGGTTTCTGCCACTGTATACGTTTTGTCCCCCTTTCTAGAACTTTTGGGCTAGATATTTTATCTTTTAATGTCGTTATCACGTGCAACGAATTAGGGACCCGTACACCTGAATACTGATCCAACTACGCATATTCAGGAGAGAAAATAACAATCAGAGTACAGTGGTAGTATTTCTTCTTGGAGAGAGAATTTAAACAATGAATAGAATTGGGTAGGAACCCAGCTAAGTTCAGTTGCCGACTATTTCACTATCAAAGTACATTGAAGGATCATTATATTACATCAAGCCTGCAATATTACCCAGCTATATTTTCTGTATGATTTTCTCTGTTTCAGTTCTGAAATATATAATTGAGTATGTGCATATTATATTAAATCCTAGGTATCGTAACTTGTCGATAACTACACCATCAGGGCTACGATGCACCAATTAGGAACCTACGGTCCTATTTCTTCTTTCTCCGAGAATGTATTACTCTGTTGAAAAAGTACCAGAAATTGGTCAATTAAACACTGACTATTAGAAAGTTAGAAAATCCATTGTGATTGTACTTCGTATGGTAGTTAATTGAAAAACATATAAACAAAATGAACTTTGTATCTAATTTAATGACGAACAAATAAAATTTAAATAACAAAACTATTTTCACTTCTAAATTTCACTGTGATAAAATATGAAATAAATATTAGAATTCTAATAACAAAACGAGTGTCTCAATCTTACACTTCCAGTTTTCACAGTAACTAAATATCGAATAAATAAAGTACTGTTGAGAAATTCTTTTATCAAAATTTTCAAATAAAAAAAATTAATTAATTAAATATTTTTTTCAATTTAGAAAAATATTCCGAATATATAATTAAATTTCAGGGAGGGTTCAAAATTAAAGAAAATTATCAAAATGAAATTGGAAATCTATTCAAATTAGTGATTACCAAAACAAATACAAATACTTAATTCTACAACTTAACTTACTTGTCACTATCTTTCTTTATATCTAGAATGTTTTTGTTGTCCACTTAATTTCTTTTATATTTCTTATTCTGTATCTTCTTTCTTGATTATATTCTTCTTCTGTTTCTTTTTTTGTAGTTATATCCTTATTCTTGATTCAGCAAATTCGAGTACTTCAGTGTTTTCAATTGATTTCTTGGAAATTGGTTAGTTGTTATGATACTTGAGATCGGAGAATTAAATTTGTACTTGAAATCAGATAATTGTTATCATAATTGAGGTCGGAGAATTGAATTTATACTTGAGATCGGAGAAATGAAATTATATTTGATATCGATGTTGACTCTGTCGCTGCGAAAATCTGACTGAATGACAGGAGACGCGTCCACTCCCTTTTATATCCTCCGATTAATTTGAAAATTCGAGGTTTCTTTGAAATTTTGACAGTTTTAAAATAAAATGCATTTTTCTTGAAATTTTCCTTAATAGCACTGTTTCCTGAATTGTAATGACTGCAGAAAATTCGGCCAAACTTTTCTCTTCCGTCTGGTACTACTTCCATGTTCCAACTTGCATTGGAAGTTCCTCAAAATCTTCTGAGTTTCCTGACAGCTATCAATTTTGCAATCTCTTCCACTTTAAATTTAAATATTTCCCTATCTAATTTGTTCTAGCATACCAAACTATTTATAATAATCAATGAGGTCAATTCACATACAAATTAACTTAACATAACATAATAAGAATAAATAATAATGACATTTTTACGTGGTCTTCCAAAATATTGACTTCACATAAATTTTGATGATTCTATCTCATGGAGACTACTCCATAGTTCAATAAGAGTGTATCCTTTACAAATATACAATGTTTCAAAGATTAAATTTAATTCTTTCCATATGAATTTTATACTAATATGTTTGAATAGATGTCAAATTTCATTCTCAAATTTCAATCTTATTTTACTTCTGCTATATAATTAATTGTATGATTTGAATTCAAATCATATCTTACCATAACAACTTCCCCAAAATTAAAATATTTCTAATTTTGTTAAAGAAAAATTGAACATATTTTAAATTTTCTGATTTAATTTTGTTCGAATTGTAATATTAATTCTGATTAAATTTATATAAATCATTAATGTGGATAATTCCCCTGATTCTATCAGTGCCTATTTCTTTTAGTCTATAACTGTTTAAAATATTATCATTGTCAATCACATATGTTCCCTCAAATGGAGGTAATAATTTTGCACAAATATCCCTATTCTTGTTGGATACTCTGTGTGATCTTATCAGAACTAAATCTCCTTTTTCAAATTTAACATGTTTCCTTCTCTGCTTTCTCTCCATGTTTTTATAATATTTTTCCCTGTGGAATTTATTTTTGAAAGTCTTGTAATTATTCAATTCTATTTCTTTGTTATTGAACCACAACAGAGCTTCTTCCGTTAATTGATTTCTAATGAATTCTTTAAAATAAATAAATGAAGGAAAACATGATTCTTTGTTCTCTAAATATTTTATGAATGGTATTGGATGCTGCTTCTTTACTTTTCCATTAAAATTCATTCTACTCTCACCCAAATTAATTCCAGTTACCCCATTATTTTCTTTAGCCATTATTCTTTCCAGCTTTTCATTTTGTTGTTCTATTCTTTCCTTCTGCATTTCAACATTTTTGTATATTTCATTTTTATTTAATACCAATTGTTCATTAAAATCTTGCTTCATATTAGCCTCAATTAGATGTAATTCCTGGTGATATATCCTATTGTTATTTTCCATTTTCTTTTCTAATAATTCTTCTGTTTCTATTATTCTTTTTGTTAATGATTCATTTATTGTTATTATGTCCTCTTCTGTTCTTCTTTCCATTCTTGCTGAAATTTCTTTCATGTTATTTTCTAATTTGTCCGATAATCTATTCATTTGTTCTTTAGAATCCTCCTTCATTTCCCTCATTTCCTTGGTGTTATTTTCCAATTTTTCCAATAATTTATTCATTTCTTCTTTAGAATTCTCCTTCATTTCTTTGGATAATTTATTTATTTCTTCTTTAGAATTCTCCTTCATTTCTTTGGATAATTTATTTATTTCTTCTTTAGAATTTTCCTTCATTTCTTTGGATAATTTATTCATTTCTTCTTTATAATTCTCCTTCATTTCTTTGGATAATTTATTCATTTCTTCTTTATAATTTTCCTTCATTTCTGTCATTGCTCGTAAAATATCCCTTAAAATAATTTCACCCTCATTATCTTGGCTAGCACTGCTTCTCACATTATCATATTCATCTCCTCTTTCTCCAATCATTGATTTGCTTCGGGTTTCCATTTTATGATTGACAATGCTAATATCAAATTGGTAATGAAATGAAATTCAAATTATTGTGTAAAATAAAACTTAAAAAAAATCAAAATTATTTCATACACTTGCTTAATATTTGAATTAAGTTGGAAATTATTATGAAATTTGAATATTTAAGCCCAAATTATTGTTATTTGAGCCCCACGTTGGGCGCCAATTTGTTGAGAAATTCTTTTATCAAAATTTTCAAATAAAAAAAATTAATTAATTAAATATTTTTTTCAATTTAGAAAAATATTCCGAATATATAATTAAATTTCAGGGAGGGTTCAAAATTAAAGAAAATTATCAAAATGAAATTGGAAATCTATTCAAATTAGTGATTACCAAAACAAATACAAATACTTAATTCTACAACTTAACTTACTTGTCACTATCTTTCTTTATATCTAGAATGTTTTTGTTGTCCACTTAATTTCTTTTATATTTCTTATTCTGTATCTTCTTTCTTGATTATATTCTTCTTCTGTTTCTTTTTTTGTAGTTATATCCTTATTCTTGATTCAGCAAATTCGAGTACTTCAGTGTTTTCAATTGATTTCTTGGAAATTGGTTAGTTGTTATGATACTTGAGATCGGAGAATTAAATTTGTACTTGAAATCAGATAATTGTTATCATAATTGAGGTCGGAGAATTGAATTTATACTTGAGATCGGAGAAATGAAATTATATTTGATATCGATGTTGACTCTGTCGCTGCGAAAATCTGACTGAATGACAGGAGACGCGTCCACTCCCTTTTATATCCTCCGATTAATTTGAAAATTCGAGGTTTCTTTGAAATTTTGACAGTTTTAAAATAAAATGCATTTTTCTTGAAATTTTCCTTAATAGCACTGTTTCCTGAATTGTAATGACTGCAGAAAATTCGGCCAAACTTTTCTCTTCCGTCTGGTACTACTTCCATGTTCCAACTTGCATTGGAAGTTCCTCAAAATCTTCTGAGTTTCCTGACAGCTATCAATTTTGCAATCTCTTCCACTTTAAATTTAAATATTTCCCTATCTAATTTGTTCTAGCATACCAAACTATTTATAATAATCAATGAGGTCAATTCACATACAAATTAACTTAACATAACATAATAAGAATAAATAATAATGACATTTTTACGTGGTCTTCCAAAATATTGACTTCACATAAATTTTGATGATTCTATCTCATGGAGACTACTCCATAGTTCAATAAGAGTGTATCCTTTACAAATATACAATGTTTCAAAGATTAAATTTAATTCTTTCCATATGAATTTTATACTAATATGTTTGAATAGATGTCAAATTTCATTCTCAAATTTCAATCTTATTTTACTTCTGCTATATAATTAATTGTATGATTTGAATTCAAATCATATCTTACCATAACAGTACATACTATGAAATTGAGATTATTTTGATTTTGGAAAAAGGAACTTAAAAAACAAATGGTTGTTATTGAGTCATCTGTCACTTGACTCCTTAAGGAGTTACAAATACAGCCTGTGGTAAAAGAAGCCCTTTCAGCTTCCACACTTGTTTACGAATTAGACACTAAACAGGTTCATTGATACAGTAGAGTCGGTGAGGCCTACTAAGGAATGGGGGGAAAACTGCTTTCTTTATTTGCTAATTTTGGTTGGATATTATGATTCCTGCTTCAGTTTAAGGTGTTTGTCGCATTCTCCCTGATACACCCTGTATATATAGGCTCAGTGGATCGCCATTTATTTCTTTATTTATACATTTTTTTTAAGAGCAATAGAATTTCTAGTCTTTCGTTAATGCTCATTCTTGGGAAGTCAATATATTTGGAACAGAACAAATCATACGACAAAGACAAAGGACACGAGATTGAAGCGAGATCCGAGTGATTCATGCAAAGTTGAAAACAGGCTAAACGTTCGAATTGCGATTGTTCTGGTTGGGGCAAACACTTGAAGATGGGGAGCTGTGCAGTTATGTTCACGTAGGATATAGTATGAATTTGGGTTAGAGAAAGTAGTTCAGATAATTATTAACCTCGCGAAATTGAACATTTCTCTTCTGCAAATAATATAAAATGATCACGTAATGAAAGTTAAAGTACCCATGCTAAAGTTCAGCTCAAGTAGGGATCAAGATGAGTGCGCCTGATAGGACACAATCTCAGATTACCCCAATATTCGACTGCAAATTGCATTTCACCTCCTTTATGTGACACACGGGTATGCAGGGGTGGATCTAGCTACGGCGCACCCGGACACCTCGCGCCGGGCCTCAGTGATACGAATTCCACCGTAAAAAAAATTATTCCATTCTTCGACGCCCCCGGGTGCCACATAATCCATGCCATACTTTTAAACACTACCCGATTAAATGATTTTCACGCGCCTCTTCTAGGGAACAGCGTGTCTTCATTTTCCCAAAAGTCTGTAATTTTCGATTTATTCGTCGGAAATGATCCCAAACGATTAGATTTGACTGATAACAAATTTGAGGTCAAAATCGATTCAATCCGTTGCCACGATAAGTTTCGAACGGAAAGCGCAAACCTCCAAGCAGCCATTTTCCGATCTAACTAATGGATTTCAGCTCGAGCGCTATTGTATTTTAGGAATTTTTAAGAAAATAATACTTTGAACTGGTATTTAGATATTTGAAAGTTTTAAATCATATTAATCTCGGAATTGTAACAACAACTCAATGGCCAAGAGGGTGGCGTGCTCACCTAATGCACTGGAGATTCGGGTTCGAATCCACGCTGAGTAAGTTCACTATTTTATTTATTTTAAAATTTTAATTCAGTTGATGCCCAATGCATATTTTTACGTATTAAGGCTCAAGGGACGGTTTGAAAAATCCTGACTTCATGTAAGTGCTTTTTAATATATTTTTTTTAGGAGGCATTCGTAATCCTATATGTTTTGATTATGAACATCAGCTTTAGTTAACATAATCAGCCCAACGGTTATTTTTTCAACCAATACAGATCCGATGAAATAGAACCTTGGTGAGTAGTTGTAGAATACAAACTTTAAGACGTATACTCCATTCACCGTGTATATTTTGAAAATTTTAGGTTATGCTCATTTTCCTGTCAGATAACTACGCAACGTTGTCCTCTCTACATAGAACGTACGTAGTAATTACGTATTTTTCACAATGTGAATTTTCGTGGGAAAAATAATGAATTTAAGAAGATATTATATGAATTCAACAATTCCAAATACCTGGTGACTGTTTCATCTGTTGTTACTATGAAAAACATAACAGAATGAAGTTTTCCTATTACAGATTTCAGTTCTGTATAGCACTTCATGATGTTGACTTTGTCTCTGGTTCTTCAAAACTGTTTTCGGCATTTTCAATTTCAAAGCGAGTTCTTAATCATTCGAAAATAATGATATGTGATAATATCTTGTCCAAGATGGAACATTATGTTGATTGTTGAGAGTAGGCAACGTTTCAGAGAATTGTTTTGACATTGACGATATTTCAGAAGTGCCAACCTGCCTTTGTTTCAGTTACAAACACCTGATTGACCTAAATCATGGCCAACTAGGAGACTTTATAAAAGTGAATGGAGTAAAGGTGTGTGTAATTTTGTGAGAATCGTATCACTAGAAAATTTTAAAAAAGTTATTCAAAAATATTATTCATCTCATGATAACTTGAGAACGGAAAGAGATACCGACTTGGAGTTCTCAGGGTAGGTTGACCATCCGAAAGCAACATTTGAGTTCGTTAATCGGGCAAACAGTTCTGAAGTTATACCTATCTGAAATTTTGCTTTTTTTTCCTCCTTAACTCAAAAAACAGGAAATAATGCAATTCAAGGATGAAGATTAGTTGTAGAATGCTGACGCATAAATTTTGACAAAATTTCGTTAGGATTGTATCAGTAAAAAATAAAAAAAAATCATTGAGAATATTTGAAAAAAAATTCTATATTTCAGAAACTATTCGTCTGATATCGCGGACATTTTGCAGAAGGCTTTAAAACCAAGTCTACAGCCAAGTTACAAATTTCGTATCTATACTGTTGGAGATCTGAGCAGCATTGAGTGAGTTCAGTAGCTGGATGGGTGACCTTTGCCACGATAACTTTCGAAGAAAAGAGATAGCGACTTACAATTTTCAGGGTAGGGTTTTAGAGTTATACCCATCTGGAATATTGTTCTCTTGAGTTTTTTCGTATATTATCAGATATTCAATGAATTTCAATACCAATAGAATACATATTATGTCAGAATTGAAAATCCTGTGATCACAGACGATTATCTCATTGCTCAAGTTTGTCATTAAAATGGTATGAAATTTATATATTGATGCTGAATTCGATTAAGAGTGTCCAATAGAGTGCACAAAAGCTCCTGACTTCACGCTAGTGCTTGATCCAATTTTTATTATTGTTTACTAGCCACCGCTATTGCAAAATAAGACGAACGTTTCGAACTTTTGATTGAAAACACAGAATTCTTTCGTTCCTGCAAAACCCCAATAATTGGATCATTATTATCATTATTTATGATTTAATCACAATAAGGGTTAAGGATATCCTATAAACTCCAGAAATAAAAATGAATATTGTTCACATATTGAATAGAAAATTAAAGCAGAACTTTTATACATTTATACGAGAAAAAAAAAGAAGAAAAAGTTCAAAACAAATTATAAACGAGCACTCACAGTGATCTTCCATCTGTCAAATCTGTTCTTAAAATCGTTCACTGATACTGCCTCAACAACATCACTCGGTAAACGATTCCATCGCTCCAAAAATTTGTTCGGAAGAAAATTCTGGCGCTGTGAAGTTTTCCTTGCGGAGCTTGTATTTATGACCTCTCAAGTTATTTTGATTTCCGTCGAACATATTACACATATTTTCTCCAAAGTGGCCTCGTACAGAACGGTATGTATCAATCAGATCTCCTGTCTCGCGCTTGGTCTCAAATGATAGTCGATTGAAAATATTGAGCCGATCCTCATAAACAGGGCGCCCCCGCTGGTAAGGGATCCGAGTATTCCATCTCTGAATGGACTCGAGCCGTTCCTCATCGCTTTTTGTAGATGGCCATCAAACAGGACCCACATATTCCAGAATTGGTCTTACATATGTGGTATAGAGCATACGAACCGTCGAAATATCACTACCTCCGAATGACTTATTGATGGTGTAAGTTATGCGTTTGGCCTTGGCGCAAATAGAAGAGACATGATCAGACTATCGCAGATCACAAGAAACCGTCAACCCGAGATCGCAGTGGCTGGTTACACTTCTCAGGAACCTCCCGTCGATAGTGTACTCCGCACCAGGGTTGCTCCTTCCGATATGGAGAACACAACACTTGTCCACGTTCAGAGGAAGAATCCAATCCTCGCACCAAGAGACAATGACTTGAAGATCGCGCTGAAGGGTTTGCGGGTGGGAAAGAGGAAAGTTATACAGCTTCGTATCGTCTGCGAACATAGAGCATCTTGAGCGGAGTAAACGTGGTAAATCTAAGGTGTAAAGAAGGAGTAGGATGGGTCCGAGTACAGAGCCCTGAGGAACACCAGACGTGACTGCTTTGTCTATGGGAATGATTTGTTTACTTCGATTCTGAAGGTCAGATTGGATAGAAAAGCCTCGATCCATGCCTGAGTCTGCCTCTTATGCCCAAATGCCTAAGTTTGTGAAGAAGGTGTTGGTGTGGAACAGGTAAAGCACATCCACTAGAATACCCATGTTCCAAGCTTAATCATCATCAATTAATAATCAATTAAATGGGATCCCGAAGAAAAAGGAACATATTGCAACAATTTGCAGAACACATTGAGCGATGGTTCTGGAAATTCGGAGATAGATGGAGGGGATCTCAAAGAATTTGAGTTGAAATTTTTTCTAGTGTGCTCATTGATAATTGTACCACAATAGTGGAAATATTGAACTATTTATTTTGGGAAAATTTGGGATCAGTATCTCCTAATCTATGTACCACCTTCAGAATTTACCTCACATTACCAGTAACAGTGACACACAGTTTATTTATTTATTTATGCACTTCGGGAATACAAACAGACTAATGCCCACTAAACTGCATCCACAATATTTTACAGATATTTGTAAAAATAATTTCCATACAAAATAATACACCAGAGGAAAAAAAGCATCAGAAACAACCTACATAAAACCATACAGTAGTAAATCATACTTGAACTAAATTAACATTCTTCTCAACTTTCTCTTCAATGCCTCGCGAGATTCATAAAACAAATCAATGCCACTACATTCATTGCAAATTTTAGCGACTCGGCAAAGTGAGGAATTTTTGGCACAGTTGGTGTTCTTAACCGATAAGCCAAACACGTTTCGTTGGCTCAATTGCCTTATGGGAGCGTAAAAAGCAATCTCCCGCAGGATGAACTCTACTATGTCGTTGATTCTCCTTCTGTTTTCCAAACTTACCAAATTGAAATGTTGACGTCTTAATCTATAATTTTCATTTCTATTATTGCTAGAGACCCTGAAGTTAGTCTTAAAACCTAGGAATCGGGCAAATCTCATCAGAATTTTTTCGATGTGCTCAATATGAATTCTATATAATGGTTTATTCCATATGACAGAAGCAAAATTTAATTTACTGAAAAAATAGGCATAATACACGGATAGAATTGGTTTCTCCGAATTGAAATTGTGGCACCCTCGGGTGACATAACCCAACATTTTATTGTTACTGGAATAAGGAACACAAAGTACAAAGTTATTGTTATTGTTGAATACGTTTTGCCAAACTAAAATTAAATAGAAATTTAGCAAGTCGGCATTGAGGCAGAGTAAATTAACTAATAAGAAAATAGGATAACGCGGATAAGTTGGAGGTCCTAGAGCTGAAGGCACAAGTTGGTTGCTCGCTCCGGTTTGTGGTGTCGCCTGTTTTCAGTTATCTTTAGGCCTTTTTCTTGGTTTCTTGGTTGCCCTGTCCTGAAGAAGCCAACTAGCAGAAACACGTGTGCAGGTACCAGCAGAATGATTATCTCTGCTCCTTTTGCGGAATTACTCGTTATACTTTTCCATTTTAATAAATTAACTAATATTTCTTTGATAAGTATTGATGGAAAAATCCACATCGAAACAAGTGACATTGTGAGGGATTTTGCTAATGCAAAAGCTGGAAAAGTTGATTTCGATATTATAAAGCATTGGTTCCCAAGAATAGATGATAATTGGAAAAAATCTTTTTTTCAATTTTCAAAAGAACGAAATTGCCATGGCCTCCTACCAAAAGTGGTTGGGGAGGAGAAGAAAATATTTTTCGCGCTCGGGTGCCGAAGAGACTAGAGCCGTCCCTGCACAGTGGTGGCTGGTGATAATTTTGTTCAGGGGGGCACTGATTCAAGAATGAAAAAAAGTATATATATTTCAAAGAGTAATTACCAAACGCCTACTTCTTAAAATTAAACTCAATCCTTATGTTTTTATCGCAGATGAACCTCTTGATCACCTTTTCGTTGAAGTCACGAATGTTTTTAACTAAAATTTGTGCGATGGACAACATTGCGAGTGCCGTCAGTCTTTCTTCTGACATTGGATTCCTTAGAAACGTTTTTATCGATTTTGAAGTAGAGGAACATTTTTGGGCGCATGTTCTAGGGGAACATCGTCCTATCATTTCGTCCAAATGTCTGTAATTTTCGAATTTCGAGCTGAAAATTGGCTAATAGACTAATTCGGACTCCCTGATCACGAATCCGGTGTCAGATCTTTGGGTGCCGTCCGGCCGGCCGGCAGGCCGGCCGGTTTTCCGGCCGTAGGCACGATAACAGGAGCACCGAAGGTCCTATCGACTTCAAACTTTCAGGGTAGGTTTCTGATCAAAATGCGACGGTTAAGTTCGTTAACGGGCAAAATCGGCCGGACGGTTTAGGAGTTATAGACATTTAAAATTTTGAGGTTATTTCCGTGATATTTCAGGAACTAAAGAAGATGTTGAATCGAAACTTGGTAGTCAGTTCGAGAATATAAACGCGCAACTTTTGGCAAAATTCTGTTATGATCGAAATGTTGGTAATTTTTAAAAAAATATTTCTTTTAATTTTTTCGAAAAAAAATTTTTTTTTCGTGAACTATTCATCATATTGCAACAAAAACTTGTACTAACATCAATTGTAGTATTTTGCAACATTGTGCAAAATTTTGGCTCTATACGATTTCAATTTCTGGAGATATAAGACAAAATGTGTCAAATTTCCTGGGTCTCTCTCAGTATTTTCATCGATTATTATATAATAATCAATAATATTAAGGTATTCAACATGATACTGCTTTTTTTCTTTACTGGTCAGTACGGGCCACAAGGAAGATGAACATGCGCCCAATAGCTCCTGTCCACAGGGCTTGAACCAATTTTTTAGTTTCTGCGGTTGTCATTGGCATCGATATTAAAATAACCAAAATATTACATATTTCACAAAACGTTGAGTCCAAACCATGCGACATTGAATTAAATTTAAAGTGCATTGGCAACCGGTCACGTTCTCGTTTTCTTAAGTTATTAGTCTTCCGCCTCATTATGACAAAGTAGTGCAAGATTGCATTTGCCACGCAACTTAAGACTATCGATAATTATTGATAGTACGTAGCGGTATTTTGATACCATTTCGTTGTGCTTAAGAATAGTTTCGACATATGCTTTACTTAAACCAGAAGCGATATTAGTTGTGGCCAAATAGCTGGAAGTTTACAATCTTGTTCATATGTTTGGCCGATTTTTCTTGTTTTTTTGTATTTTTTCACCCATATGTTTCATATCACGTATATCTTCTTTTGTCCAGTTATCGTCTCAACCAAACAGTGAGCAAACAAAAGAAAATGCATTTTTCTCTTCACATCCTCACAACCATAATGTCTTTTCGTAAACATTTGCGTCAAATTTCCACGTAAACCACTCCCGATTCTTATACTCGGGTTGCACTTGACTTACATTCAATACGGGCACAAGTCGTCCTTTTTTTTAATATTCACCTCGTCTGACAAACTCAAAGAACTGAAGTTCAATTTTACTAGATCAAACATCCTCAGTGTCAGTCCTTAAATCCCCAACGCAACTTTTTAACACAAAAGAATCGGCACCTACAATACCTATCTATTTAGCGTAACCATAAACAAGGTATCCTACTACTGAACGTAACTTTTATTCCTCTCCGGGCTACTCCTCTGGGCGCCGGAATCATCACTGAGAATCGCGTTGAACTAGCTGGTCTTTGAGTGAGGACGTTTGCCGTTTCCATGTTAAACAGCGATTTTGCTTGGGCGTTCGAGATTTAGCCCGTCATAGGGCGGACGCTCATAGTATACCTTGTCCATGCGGGCGGTCAATGCAAATGTAATTATTGTGGAATATACATGGTCGCAAGGTTTTAATTTAAATTCAATCCCGTTTGAAGAGGAAAGCACGAATATGAAATATACAAATTAATTGTTTATGCATGTAAGTCATTTTTATAGGGAGGGTGGCGTCCCTGGGGTATGGTTCATCATATTGAAATAAAAAATGGATTTCACGGTGAAGGAGGTGGTTCTTGCTATGTTCTGCAATAATTCGTATCGTATTATCTCAATATTAAATGATCAATATTCTCGAAGTTTTGGAAGTATCCACTTCGAAATAATATTCCAACTACCCAAGATAACTACTCTCCAACTTACAATGTCGATAATACTCACAGGCGCGAAGCAGCGGAATGAAGTCAGTTCATTGATGAACAGAAAAGCCAATGAAATAAATGTGAACATCGAGATGCACTCAACGACTCACATTTGCGCATCTTGTCTAATGGATACGAACTAAACACGGTCGATTTCAGATACGGAATTGAAATTATTGTCTACTTCTAGTGGCTGTAACTTTTTATGTTACAACTTTCATGCGGCGATTTTCTGAAATGGTTTGTAGCACACTATTCACCTAAACAGATTGCCTATCAGTTCGTCCAAATGTCTGTAATTTTCGAATTTTTGACGGAGAATGATCTCAAACGATTAGTTTCGACTCACTGATGAAGAATCCGAGGTCAAACTTGATTCTGTTCGGCTGTCAGCACGATTCCGCCTGAACGCAATGAGTTAGAGGGTTGGAATTTTCAGTGTAGTTTTGGATACAAAATTTGCCGGCTAAGTTATTATTATTATTATTATTATTTATTGTTGAAGAGTAGAGGTTAAACCTATAATCTCACAATTCAACAAAAAAAAAGAAATATTCCAAATGTAAAATAAAGAAAAATTTGAAAAAATATATCCAGGATATTGAAAATTACGTATAAGCACTATAAATACACTTCACAAAGCACTCCCGTGGAGTTTCTATCCATCGTAGCTGTTCTTAAATTTTTTCACACTATTGGACTCAACGACAGATCTGAGCAAACCGTTCCACCGATCGAATATTCTATTGGACAGAAAATATTGTCGTGTACTGGTCCTACATGGCTCCTTGGCTAGCTTGTGATTATGTCCCCGTAGGTTTTTCCTGTTGAACTCGAACAAATGACCCAGATCAACTCCAAATTTATTATTTATGGCTCGATGAGAAACTATTGAATCCCCCTAGTACGGCAATCCTCGAATGATGTTAAACCAAAAATCTGCAGCCTGGTGTTGTAGTCGGGTCGACCACAGGCGGAAAACGGAATCCTGGTACACCATCTCTGGACCGACTCCAGCAAATTTCTATCTCCTTGAAGGGCAACCCACCAGGCAGGTCCAGCATATTGCTTCCGTATAGTAATCTCATGATCCAAAAGCTGCAGTTACAGTAATACTTTTGAATCATGTAAGTAATTTTCTTGGCTCTAGCACAGACAGATGAGATATGGTCAGACCAGTCCAGGTTAGAAGTGACAGTCAATCCCAAGTCCTTCTGCATCTCAACCACGTTACGGGGCCTGCCACCAAGTGAGTACGGTACACGTGGATTCCTCTTGCCCATGTATAAGACACAACACTTATCACTGTTGAGCGGCAACAACCAGTCCTCCGCCCACTGGGTGATAGTATCAAGATCCAGCTGCAGCTGATTAGTGTTCAATGATGGGACTCCGTATATTTTAGTATCATCAGCATACAGCAGGCACCTGGACCTAATGAGATGAGGGAAATCGGCGGTGTAAAAGAGAAAAAGAAATGGCCCAAGCACCTATCCCTGTGGCACCCAACTCAGAACTCGTCCCTCCACGGACAAAAAACTACACCAACCCTCGCTCTGAAAGTTCTCAGACTCAAAAAAGATTCTATCCACAACAACAGACGGCCACGTATTCCAAGGTGTTTCAATTTCTTGAGCAAACGTTTGTGGGGCACACCATCGAAAGATTTCGAGAAATCTAGTTATATAACATCCATTGGAATCCCCTCATCAAGCGCTCTACTCCAATCAATTATTGCAGAAAGGAGATTAGTGCCGGTTGAACGACCTGGAAGGAAGCCATGTTACTCTTTAGGGAAAAAGTAGTTTGCCTCTGCAAATTCCAGAATTGGATCCGCCAAGATACGTTCAAATACTTCAGCTATTGTTGACACCAAGCTTATGGGCCGGTAATTGATAGGCAAAGTTGTATCTCCACCCTTATGAGTTACAATAGGTGATTAGCTGATTGCCAGTCGGATGGTAGCAAAGATGTTGAAAAAGATAATTTGAACATAAGTATAGAGGTCTCGCAAAACCAATGGAGCATCGTGAAAGTAAAAGAGGCATGATCCCATTGGCACCCGGAGCAGAAGAAATATTCAGAGCTGACAAATGATCTCTCATCAGTTCTTCAGACAAAAAAACATTATCCAGGTCAAGAGCACAGAGTAGGTAGTTAACTTGTGGTATACTGGAAGATTGTTCATTCGTGAAATGAGAGGCAAAGGAATCAGCGAGCACATTAGCCGACTCGAGAGTGCTTGCACAGAGATTGCCGGAACCAACGGAACTGAAACCTTGCTGTTGAGGTTGCCACGCACGTGTTTGAAAAATCTCTTTCTATTATGGGATGTAGCAAGGCTGGGCTCAAACTGTTTTTTCGTTAAGGGACAAAATCCGTCGGGAGTTTCGGAATTAGAAGCCATCTGAAATTTTGTTTTCCCAATAACTCGAAAAATACACATCTGATCTAGGTAAAGCAAGGAAGTTGACCAGTGCGAAATTTTGCGAGGACAGGAAAATTTAAAGAATATATTAAAAAAATTTCTTCTCCCTCAGAAACCATCCGTCAGAGATCGTTGAAATATCCTTGGGGAAGACCTAGGAAGATCATTATAATGATAATGTTGTCACTAGCAAGCACGCCTATGCAGATTGACCTGACTTCAATGCTACTAGCATTTTTACTTCTTTCATAGTGAAGTCAAACTGCACTGACGCTTGCTAATGACATGATTATACAGAGCCTCCTAGGTATTTACCAAGGATATCCCTCAGAATCCCCTAGGAGCTTGTGTGACTAAGGAGAGTCAGTTGTGTTCTGTGTCAAATTTTGTTACTGAATCCTTAGGCCAACAGTCACAGCACTGTTAATTTTTGACCCGAAAGTGAATGATGACCACTGGTCTGGTCTACGTCTATTAGTTTTACCGTAGGTCGGAATAAAAAAATGGGTTCAAGCCCTGTGGACAGGAGCTTTGGCGCGCTGTCCAAATTTATACCCAGAGCTGTCACCCATCCAGATACCGAACTCGCCTAAAGCTGATTAGCTCCAGAAAAAATGCAGAATACTTTGTATGAGAATTTAACAAAATGAGAAAGTGATAGTATTTCTCATGAGAAAGAGTTTTTTGCATAGCTAACTATTTTCCACTCATTGTTTGTAAATTGCGAGACTGGTTCCAGAATCAATATGTTCATTGTTTGATACTTGGTGATTAATATTTAAAGACATATGCTTAATTTATGTTTATTAAATGTCTCTGTCATTCTTACATACCGTAATAATCTGATACAACAATGCTATGCGATATAGGTACAATAGGTATATGTCCATTGAGGTTAGACCATAGAATTATTATTATATTATTATGTTGAACACCTTCCCCTCAAAGGTTCAAACGCCCAGGAGTTTTAAGATTGTTCCACAACGGATTATATTGCTGTTTTATTTCTAGTCATTATCTCGGGTTCACTTAGAACATTACTAAAATTTGTCTTGTTCGAACTATTTCTACTCTTGTTTTCCTTACAATCATTTGGTGATAATTGGTTTGGGTCTAATTCAGTTTCTAATGTATATTCATTACTACGAGGTCTGGTATATGACAATTTTATCTGTTGAGTATTACGTCATAATAATTGACCATTTACTTGCTTTTACACCCGATAAGAACTAGGTTCTTTTGCCTTTCCCAAGACAATAACCTTTTCCCAGAGTGTATCACTTGATGTTTTTATTACAACTTGATCCTCTTTCTTAAACTAAATATTTTTTTGAATTTGAGGTTGTAGCTTATTATTGGTGAAAGATCTCCGAGGTGTATACTTTGTAAGATTTGTACTAGTGATTCTACTAATCAGAGCCGTGTTATTGTAATTCATTACAAGGTCTCTAAAATCTAAATTTCCCTCAATAAGTCCTGGGATTGTGATAAACCATAAGGTAATACCAAATATCTATAAATACCAAATGGTGTCACACAGAAGAATTTGTAAGATGACCTGTGTAACTTCAAATCCTTAGATGAGTTAGATTTACGAACTAAAATCTGTGTTTATATTTCATTATATTTTCCTCTAGGAATTATGCTAATGTTCACACCTGTATCTAATTCAACATTGAAATTATTACGTTCATCATTGAATAAGTTCATCCCATGCTTTCCTACGCCTAATAATATATATAATAATATCTGGTTCATCAGAACTACCTTCATCTTTCTCGACATTCTTAACATTTTTAACATTACAAGATATAGTAATATGATTTAACATACCGCACTTCCTACACTTTTTACGAAGTGCGGGGCATTCACGTGCACCATGTGTCGACTGAGATCGCCTTCATTTGAATTTTCCTTCTTCTGACCTTCTTGTCTACACTTGAAATTTTTCGTTTGTTTATTATACTTCCCTGCAGCTTTAATGTCCTCAATTCGCTCTGGAACTGCAAGTTCCGTTGCTTGCTCTGCTCGCTGGTTCTGCAAAATTCAATTGCTTTCTCCACTGTCAATTTTGGAACTCTCAGTAATGCCTCTCTGGTTACAGGATGATCTTATTATAACTATTTTGTCTTTCAGTGCTTTATCTTCTGCAGTTTGATTTGAGTCGGTTTCTTTATAATTACATGTTCGTACTAGATACTTGCATTCAGTAAGGAAATGTTTACATTGTTCATTTTCTTTTTGCACCTTTTTCAAGTAATTATACCATTCAAAGCACTCATTAACTCTTGGGTTGACATATTTCTCAATAGACTTCATAGTATATTCATCTTTGTTCAGTTCTATCTCTGGGATCACGAATGTGGACATAATTCTTGCAGCTTCTGTACCAATAATGTTTCTGAGTATGGACAACTTTATTGGATCCTGAACTTCGTGCTGTTCGATCGCTATTAAATAATAATCTATGAAGTGTGAAGGATGTTTTCAAAATTTTCCATTCCGTGACAGCATATTGTCCCTATAAATCGAAATCTGTGGGTCGGCCCCGTGTATCCAGCCATGTTAGGTTATATAGGAATATTTGAATCTTGAAATCGATATTTATTTCATACCAAGTTATGTTATATTTCATAATCTACAAAAAATCTACAAAACTGATATGTTTATCATGGCACATGTCAGACATGATGACATTAACTTGAACATATAGAATATAGACATACGATCACAGAACAGTAATAATAAAGATCTATGCAAACACGTTATGATTACATCCTTCTATAGCTTGTATCCTTTTTTTGACATTTGTCAAAAATCAAACAAACTGTTGATTATTTGTTTGGTCGAATATAAAAACAGTGGACCAATACACTGAGATCGTAGGAATATTTCGATATTTCCGTGATATCTTCACCAATATAGATCCGATCGAATTCAAATTCAGAACTTTAATGAGAAATAAGGTTTCGAAGGCTCTGGCAGAATTTCAACGATATCTGACTGATAGTTCCTGAGATCCAGAATTTTTTTTAATATTTTTTTTTTAATTTTCCAGTAGCGTGATCCTCACATAATTTTGCATATGTTTTAGTGTCAGTATTTTTCACCTAACAGCCGCATTTTAATTCGATCAGATCTGTATTCTTCGAGTAATTGGCAAAACAAAATTTCAGATGGCTATAACTCTGAAACCACACGGTGAATGTTACTCATTAACGAACTTAGCCTGCGCATTTGAACTCCAAACCTACTCTGAAAATTTCAACTCTCTAGCTTATTGCGTTCGAGCGTAATCGTGCCTACGGCAGAACGGAAGCCTTTTTTCGCATTTGACATTTGGGCAAATTGATAAGCACTCTGTTCACAGAACAGCGCGCCAAAAAGATTGCGGTTAGGGAACCCCCGCAAATGTAATTCAATATAGAGTTCCTCCCCAGTCCCTCAACTTCCAGACATATTTTCAACAATTTAAAATTCATTCACCCACTTATTCAATTGCCACGGTACTTACACATCCATATTCAAATTAGTAGCCCTTGTACATGTGCTAGCCATCGCAATAATCCGATAAAACACGTGTGGGATCCGAATTCGAAAGTGAACAGATAACCATGATTCACATCGAAAACAATTGAAATAATTTGCACAGTTTTGGTTTTGGTTCTAAATTTTTAAAATTTTTTTTTTAGGCTCTTAGTGGTCTGTTTTCAATGAAATTTCAGACTTCAGAAGGTCATTATTTGTCACTGAAATGCCAAAATTAGACAATTCGATAATTGGCTTCAGAATTTCAAGCACAATATTCCGCAAAATAGTAAAAAAAGTGTTTCTAGTTATGCGATTCTCACGAAGTCTTTGTGTTTATATTTTACAACTATTTAGTTGTTGAAGTTTCAATTCGATCGGATCTGTATTGTTCGAGACAAAATTTCAACACCTAAACCGTTTGGCCGATTATGCCCATTAACGAAATTAACCATCACATTTATATGCGCAACCTACCCTGAAAATGTCATGGCACTATCTCTTTCTTTTCGAAAGCTGTCATGGCAACGACCGACCAGACCGAACCAAATTTGACCTTGAATTCTTGAACAGTGGCTGGAACCTAATCGTTCGAGACCAATTTCGACAAAAATTCACATCTAACTACCGAGTTTCAACCCCCTTTATTGGCCCGGAACCTTATTGTGGGGTTGGTAGACACACCTGTAAAAAAATGAAATTCCGGACGAAAGAAGAAACTGAGAGAGGCACTTTCTGGAGCTCTGTCCCCGGAATGCATCACTACAAGAAATTCCTCCGGAACTTTGATACTGTCAGATCCAAGAAATACTTGGACTTCAGTAAGAACAAGCTGAACCTCCTCACTGGCTTCGTCACAGGGCACTGTGGCCTCAGGAAGCATATGATGAGATTAGGGCTAGCAGAAACTGACGAGTGCAGATTCTGTTGGGAGGAGGATGAAACTCCTGATCACCTGACAACGCAATGCCTCGCCATCTCAAACCAACGCAAGGAATGCTTTGGGCAAGAAATCTGCAGGAGCGAAGACCTAGCCTTAAAGCCATCCCAGATACTGGAGTTCATCAGACCACTGGAACTGGAAGGCGAGGTGTAGGTGGTAATGACATCGACAGCTCTGAAGGGGGGGCACAATAGACCTTAAGGTCGCAGTGCAACGTTATCCCCTACAACAATATAATATACAATATACCGAGTTTCAATTCAATTAGATCAGTCCAGTTCATAACTCTTCTATCAATAAAAACATCGCATGCATATAAAGGTTATGGTTCTACAATTTGAAGCTAAATTTCAGATAGATCACGTAATTGGTGTTGGAAATATTCATAAAAAATACTTTAATCAAAAATGACCATAACTCCGAAACCTCTCGGTAGGTATATTTCGCCCATTGAACGAAGATATTTACGCTCTGAACCTAACCTGCAAATTTCAACTCTCTAACTCATTCCGTTCGAGAGTTATCGTGCTTACGGTTGGACGGACAGAACCGAATTTGACCTTGAATTCTTCATCGGTGAGTCGAACCCAATCGTTTGACACAATTTTCGGCAAAAAATTCCAAAATTTCAAACATCTGGGCAAAATGATAACACGCTGTTCCTTGCGAAACAAGAGCGTAGAAAGCATTCCCGTGGCATCCACAATTTTCGAATATTGGACTAGCAAAACCAACCAATTTATTTGTAGGACAATGTGGCAACATAATGTGTTATATACCGAGTGCTTGCCAAATTATCGAATATTTTCTCTCCTACACGAAGTGCAGTCGGGAAAATATTTGAGTATTTGGCAAGCACTCAATTATAATAGTAGGGCAGAAATATTATTAACTGTAATCTATATTATATAAAAATGGGTTCAAGCCCTGTGGACAGGAGCTTTCTGACGCTCTAGTTCAAACAGACAAATTATATCTCCGAAAGTATTGGTTTCTCAGAGTTGGGAATTATATCAATGTATTCTTATGATAGATCGATGATGATGAAATAATAGTTTATTTATCAAGATTAAATGAGCAATCTGAGAATGAGAACTGCACCATGGAAGAAATCAAATTAAAATAGCTGAACTGAATTTGACTCTCTCTTATAGAACAGGATGAAATGTACGAGTATGAACACAGATCATATAATAAAGCTTATATAGAATGATTATAGCATTCTGTGAAAACATAGAAGTACGATTCATTATTAAAATTTAGAAAAATCATATCTTGGAAAGTATCAGCTCGTTGGAGTTGAAAATTATATCGATGGATTTTAATGGTGAAACTGCGTCTTGAATAAAAATGGGTTCAAGCCCTGTGGACAGGAGCTTTCTGGCGCTCTAGTTCAAACAGACAAATTATATCTCCGAAAGTATTGGTTTCTCTGAGTTGGGAATTATATCAATGTATACATATGATAGAGCTGCATCATAAAGGAAATTCAATTCAAATAATAGTTTATTTATCAAGATTAAATGAGCAATCATGAGAATGAGAACTGCACCATGGAAGAAATCGAAATAAATCTGGCCAATTTTGCCCAATAACGAACTTAACCGAGATATTCATCTCCCTAACCTACTCTGAAAATTTCAACTACCTAGCTCATTCCGTTCGAGAGTTATTGTGGAAATTTTTTTTTAAATTTTCAATTTTTTTTTTACACTTTGCGGTAATCTGGTCAATACAAAACTTCACATGCGTATAAAGGTCATGATTCTACAATTTGATGCTAAATCTCAGATAGATCGAACAAACTTGTCCGAGATATTTACGCTCCAAAACCACCTTGCAATTTTCAATCCGCTAACTCCTTTCGTTCGAGAGTTATTGTGCCTACGGCCGGTCGGCCGGCCGGACAGAATCGATTTCGCACTCGGATTCTTGATCAGTGAGTCGAACCAAATCGTTTGAGACCATTTTCAGCCAAAAATTTCAAAATTACAGACACTTGGGCAAATTGATAAGCACACTGTTCCGAGGAACTAGAGGGCCAAAAAAACAAGTTTCGTATGACAATTGCCCAAAACAGGTTTAAAGTACCTACAAATAGTAGGTATTCCATAAAACAAATATGGAAGAAGATAAGTAATAATAAAAAATTACCTTGTAATTGATCAAAAATTTCCTGATCTACGTTCACCAAACTACAGAATTATGCTTTCAATATTTACGTAATATTTTCAAACATTTTCGGGTGAGGTCCCCGTTGCATCGCTAAAATACGAGTATTTCAACCCCAATATTTTTGAAGTTACAATATTCCCTTCTGTCAAGTTGACATTATGAGAATTCATACATAGAATAATAATTATATCAATCTGTGAAATACGATTTACATTGAAATTTAAAAAAATCATATCTCCGGAAGTATTAGCTTGTTAGAGTTGAAAATGATATGAATGGATTCTTATGATAAAACTTCCTTGGGCAATTCGTTCAGGGAAAAACTGAGGTACCCTTCTAGTTATACCAGGCATAGGCAACTCTTCCAAATCTAGATAGGGTGTAGGAAATGCATTCAAAACATTGAAATTGTTTAATTTCTCTTCTCAAGCCAAATACTATTAGGTATATGGTTTAGCCCAATAATAGCCCAGATAGCACACAATATCCTATGGATATCCGTTTCAAGTGAATTTCAGGTCGGGGTATCCTCATACATAGAATGGATATCCATAAGATATCCATCAACAGATATTAAATGGATATTCAACACTGAATATCCTATGGATGCCCTTAGAATATCCATTGGCAACAGTAAATGGATATCCTTTTCTCACAACGATGGATCTCCTATTATGGCAAAGCCATAAGATAACTGATTGTCAATGTATTCGTTAACAGTAGATCCATAGTAGATCTCTCAAATAAGGTTGAAAATCAATACAAAGTGAACAATGTGCATCAGAATCAAATATAGATAATATGATATATAGTATCATTATTAGGGTTATGTGCGACATGCGCCGTACGCCTCCGCTATTCAGTGTTTTTTTCTTGGGTAAGTATTGAAAAGTTGAGATGAATTTCATAAATAGCAACTTTCTGAAACTCGTTACTATAGTCTGTTTAAGAAATATTGACATCGAAGTACGCCTTGAACGTGTAGTTGGTGCTTCATTTCTGGTTACTGTTCTGTTACCAGAGAAATGAATTATTAATATAACCTTCAATGTTTTCAATGCTATCTCCAATTTATAATTAATTAAAGACCCTTATAAATGCATTCTTGATTTTTTTTGGAAATTCAGATCCCGAATGTATTTCATCCTGAGATTTTGGAAGGATAATTTTCCAAGTTCAACTGCAGTAGACTGATGAAACAAACATAAATATGAGGTTGATACCCAGAAACCATTTAAAGGAATTGGAAAAATCATTATTTATAATAGAAAAGAACAAAAATTGGATAGCAGGATGAGGAACCTTTTGACATAAAAATCTAATGCATCTCAATATATCTTAGTACTTAGGTTCTATATCCAAAGCCATTGGAGAATCAATCAAGGTGTAAAAGCCCATGAGAAATTCACTTTTCATTTATTTAATCCATATTGGTTATTGAATAATTTCATTAATATCATGTTTATAAATATAATGTTATTATTATTACTTCGTCAGTATAAATTATTGAGAGGTGGGTTGAATAATGGAACATCATTTTGGAAGAAGAGTTAATTTAACAGTGTTTAAGCAGGTTATATTAGTTGTAGAATGCCAACGCGAAAATTCCTGTGAAATTTTGTGACGATCGTATCACTGAAAAAAAAAAAAAAAAATGTTTGAAAAAATGTTATATATCAGAAACTATTATTCCGACCTTGCTGAAAATTTGCAAGAGCCTTCAGAACCTAATTATACTGCCAAGTTTCAAGTTTGAACATGATCGGATCTATATTGTTGGAGATACGAGCAGCCTTGCGTGAGTTCAGTAGCTGGATGGGTGACCGTTGCCTCGATAACTTTCCAACAAAAGGAGATAGGGACTTCCAATTTTCGAGGTGGGTTGCGCATCCGAATGTGAGATATAAGTTCGTTTTTGGGCATAATCGGTCCAACGGTTTCGGAGTTATACCCACCAGGAAGATTATTTCCTCGACAACTCAAAAAATATAGACTCGATCGAATTGAAGCTTGGTAAATAGCTGTAGAATATCGACATAAACAAATGTGTATTTTTTTTTAGAACGGTACACCTAGAAATTGTTTTAAAATAAAAAAAAATATCTTCAAGCACTTTCGTGAAATCAGGAGCTTTTGCGCGTCGATTAAGATTGTCCAATAAAGAGGAATGGACAATAGAACATACGCGATACCAATTTACCAAGGTAAATTCGATTACGAGTGTCCAATACAGAAGAATGGACAATAGAACATACCTGCTAGGGTGCCGGAGGTCGCGGGTTCAAATCCCGCCCAGGGCATGGATGTGGTGGAGGTGTGTTTGTCTGGTATGAATGAGGTAAAAATGATAATGCAAAAATTCTACGATGTGACTGGGTACATAACCAAGAGGTTGAACCCAAAAAAAGTGTGAATGTAAAAAATGAAAAAAAAAATTGTTTCTGTCTTAATTCAACTTGGAAAGTAATAGCTTGTGAAAGATTATAATCTTTATGCAATGATAATAGTTGAACTGTTTATTTTTCCACAAAAAAAATACCGGAACCAAAATTTTACTACGTAATTTTTTTTATGTAAGCTGTGAGTTTTATGGATTTCAATTGCAACTAGGAACAGAAAAGATTATTGGCCATTTTCCTATGAATTGTCGTTTTAGTATTATAATTTATATTGAAAAATTAATTTGCTTAGTTGGTAGAGCTCATGAAGGAAAGAACTAATCAAAGAAAACCTTCAGTGAAGTGCTGTCTCAAATTTACAAAAACTTCAATTTCATTTAATGTATTTTTAAATGTATGGTCGTATATCACAGGAGTTCTTCCACAACTGCTGCCAGGTTTCAATGATGTGCCTTCTTCTCTTTTCCTAAGAATTCTTCGAACAGTACTTGAAGAAATCTGAAATATTATGACCAATGTAATAATCAGAATAGACCTTTAGTGGTTGAATAAGAGTTTACCTGGAACACTAGAGCAATGGTGGCGGTAATATCTACAGAGTCCCTGAAGAATTCACAGTAACATCTTTATACTGCGTCGTGTTCCCTTTTTGTTTGGCGAAAGGCATCGTAATCAATTCCAGACATTTTTAATAGCATAAGGATGCGGAAATACTCGAACTTGGCACGATTAATTATAAACACACAGTGAAAACTATCCCAAATGGTTCGATTTTCGTTATATCCGAATTGTCAAGAAATAAATAAAGAATGATAGTTCATCAGCTCGTGGTAATTTTCAATGCAAACAACCTAAATTATGTGACGTTGTCTGTTGCCAACGGAATTTTGATTTTCCATATGACAGTTCTGTGGAATATAATAACTGATGTTTTCGAGGAAATGAAAGAAATTAATGTAAGGCCTGTCTCAAAGGACGAATAACAAATTCAATGCTCCTATTAGTTGATAATTTCCCGATAAACTCCGAGAAACAAATGAAGGAGATTAAAACACTATTAAATGACAAATAAATTTTCTATTGTGCAGTAAGTAAAATGTAATTAGCCACCTTCAGCTAAACTCTATGATGAATATTTTAGGTTAAGGAATTTTATAAGATAGTAGGGAGTTTCTTAAGTGACTTCTTGAAGAAGTGCCTGAATCGAATAGTATCGAACTAAACGTTGATTATTATGGCATTAATGTTACTATATAAGAGGTGTGAAGTATATAATTTATACCAGTGGATCACACAAAAGAATGCCAAAGGCTCCATTCTTCTGACAATTCTAGTAATCATTTTTCACAAATGTTACTCAAAAAGGTTTCAAATTTTCCTGATTTTTTTTGTATTCTTTGGTGATCGCGGAGAAAAACCATCCATCTTCGGAAAGGAAAGCAACTGAAGTGGCAATATAGAATTGGCTAAGGAGAGGAGCTTGTCCAGCGAATAGAACCCAGAACTCTGAAGTGGATTCTTTAAAATTTTCAAATAAGTATACTTTTTGTGTTGTGTTTATTGGTTTGAATGTTATTTTTAAGTTATGAATTATTTTTAAGTATACTTTGTTTTCTTTCCAAGTCATGATATTCAAGGAATTCTTCAACTTCAACTAAATTAGTTTTGATTCTTTAACAAATTCTTTCTAAGAATTCTAAGACATATATGTTCCATTTTCAAGATTTAGATCTTGTAATCAAAAGAAAAATATGTATGCATATCTCTCGATAAAGAAACACATATATTTTTGCGCGCGTGTTCCGCAAGGAACAGCGTGCTATCATTTCGTCACAATGTCTGTATTTTTCGAATTTTTTTTCGAAAATGGTCTCAAACGATTGGGTTCGACTCCCTGATGAAGTTTTCGAGGTCAAATTCAATTCTGTCCGTCCGGTCCGGCCGGCCTGCCGGCCGGCCGTTAGCACGATAACTCTCGAACGGAACGACTTAGAGTGTTGAAATTTGCAGGGTAGTTTCGTAGCGTAAATATCTCGGACGAGTTCGTTAACGGGCGAAATCAACCGAGCGGTTTCGGAGTTAAGGCCGTTTTTAGTAAAAAAGTTTTTTATGAATATTTCCGGAACCGATTACTCGATGTTTTTGAAATTTGGCATCAGATTGTAGGTTCATGACCTTTATATGCCTGCGAAGTTTTGTGTTGAACAGACGGCCCTAAAGTGGCAAAAAAAAAATTTGAAAATTTGAAAATTTCGTTTTCACGATAACTCGAAAAATACTGATCTGATTGAATTGAAACTCAGTAGTTAGATGCAAAAGACCAAAGCAAACACTTTTGCAAAATTTCGTGAAGATCACGTGACATGAAAAAAATAAAAAAATTACTACTATTTTGCGGAATACTTTGCTTTTAATGCCTAAACATATGTTTTTGAGGTTCATGCTGCCCTTTCCGGGCATTTTCCGTATTGCGCATGCGCAGATGAGAAGTCCTTTAACTGCTGTAGTTTTCGTCAGAGAGGATTGGGGTTTTGGGGTGGCGGATGCTATTCCTCCATAGAATTCAGATCCCTGATCAGGGTCTGCGCATGCGTAGATTGAAGATGCGATATCTTCCGAACCACTAGTGTTGGAGAATCGGAGTTTTTTGTAAGGTGTGTTATTTTGAGAGGACTTTTAGCCGCCAGTAGATTGCGCATGCGCAGAAGAGAAGTGACTGTTTTTGGGTTGGATGGGTTATGTTGGGAGTGCTGAGTCGATATTATGAGGTTTTAAAAGAATATTCATAGCAATTCAGTGCAAGGACAAGTCAGTTTGGGGGATGTAGCGTTGTTTCCGAGTTAAAGTGTCCGTACCGTGGCCCTGGGGCTAATTTTGAAATTGATGTTACCCCTTACAGGCATTTTTCGTTATGCGCATGAGCAGACCATCAGTGATTTAACTGGTGGTGTTTTCGTCAGAGAGGATTAGGGCTTTGGGGTGGCAGATGCCATTCCTCTATAGAATCCCCTGTTGAGGGTCTGCGCATGCGTGGATTAAAGATGTGATATCTCCTGAACCACTAGTGTTAGAGAATGAGTTTTTTGTAAGGTGTGTTATTTTGTGAGGACTTTTAGCCGCGAGTAGATTGCGCATGCGCAGAAGAGAAGTGACTGTTTTTGGGTTGGATGGGTTATGTTGGGAGTGCTGAGTCGATATCATGAGGTTTTAAAAGAATATTCATAGCATTTCAGTGCAAGGACAAGTCAGTTTGGGGGATGTAGCGTTGTTTCCGAGTTAAAGTGTCCATACCGTGGCCCTGGGGCTAAATTTGAAATTGATGTTACCCCTTACAGGCATTTTTCGTTATGCGCATGAGCAGACCATCAGTGATTTAACTGGTGGTGTTTTCGTCAGAGAGGATTAGGGTTTTGGGGTGGCGGATGCTATTCCTCTATAGAATCCCCTGTGGAGGGTCTGCGCATGCGTGGATTAAAGATGTGATATCTCCTGAACCACTAGTGTTGGAGAATCGGAGTTTTTTGTAAGGTGTGTTATTTTGAGAGGACTTTAAGCCACGAGTAGATTGCGTATGCGCAGAAGAGAAGTGACTGTTTTTGGGTTGGATGGGTTATGTTGGGAGTGCTGAGTCGATATTATGAGGTTTTTAAAGAATATTCATAGCAATTCAGTGCAAGGACAAGTCAGTTTGGGGGATGTAGCGTTCTTTCAGAGTTAAAGTGTCCGTACCGTGGCCCTGGGGCTAATTTCGAAATTGATGTAACCCCTTACGGGCATTTTTCGTTATGCGCATGAGCAGACCATCAGTGATTTAACTGCTGGTGCTTCCGTCAGAGATGATTGGGGTTTTGGGGCGGCGGATGCTATTCCGCTATAGAATCCCCTGGTGGGGGTCTGCGCATGCGTGGATTCAAGCAGCGATATCTCCTGAACCACTAGTGTTGGAGAATCGGAGTTTTTTGTGAGATTTTTAATTTTGGGAGGACTTGCAGCCACGAGTATACTGCGCTTGCGCAGACGAGAAGTGAATGGTTTTGGGTTGTTTGAATTATGTTGGGAGTAATGAGCCGATATTGTGAGGTTTTAAAAGAATATTCATGTCAATTCAGTGCACGGACACAAGTCAGTTTGGGGGAAATAGCGTTGTTTCCGATTTAAAATGTCTGTATGGTGGCCCTGAGGCGAATTTATAAATAACTATATTCGGTAGATCTATATTAAAATACGTTCGGATCTGGAGAAGATGCAATTGCGTCCCTAACGGAGGACCCACAACCGCATTTTTTTCCGATCTACGGTAAAGCTAACAGCCAAACTGTATTGATAGATATTGATATATATTGATATTGATTGATATATATTTGTTAAAGGAACTTGAAAAAAAAAAGCACTGACGTGAAGTCAGTACTCTTTGGCGCGCGTGTTCACGGTGGCTAATTTGAATTTAATGATGAGTACTTCAAGCTCAGTGGATAGAGCGAGCCGAAGATCTACCCAAAGGATAGTGGACACCATTCACTGTCGGTTCAAAAATTAACAGTGCTGTATCTAAGCTGCCATCAGGATAGAGTAACAAAGTTGGAAAAGAACACAAGTAACTCTCCTTAGTCGCACAAGCTCCTTGAAGATTTGGGAGGGTCAGTATAATCCTAATCATGTTTATAGCACGCGCTCAAAAGCAGATTGCCTTTTTACACTTTTTCTTTCATTGTTGTCAATCTGCTTTGGCGTGCGTGCTATAAACATGATTAGGATTATACTGACCCTCGCAAATCTTCTAGGAGCTTGTGCGACTAAGGAGAGTCACTTGTGTTCTTTTCCAACTTTGTTACTCTATCCTGATGGCAGCTTAGATACAGCACTGTTAATTTTTGAACCGACAGTGAATGGTGTCCACTATCCTTTGGGTAGATCTTCGAATCGCTCTATCCACTGAGCTTGAAGTACTCATCATTCAATTCAAATTAGCCACCGTGAACACGCGCGCCAAAGAGTACTGACTTCACGTCAGTGCTTTTTTTTTATTTCAAATGCTTTTCATTGCACTTTCAATTGGAATATCATAGTTAAGATTGAAGTAAAAAAATTTCGTACTTTAATGATTAAACTAGATTTGATATCCTTCAACTGGTTCAAATATTATTATC
The DNA here is from genome assembly GCA_937662695.2 of Halyzia sedecimguttata. NCBI lineage: Eukaryota > Metazoa > Arthropoda > Insecta > Coleoptera > Coccinellidae > Halyzia > Halyzia sedecimguttata. The sequence goes on from OW569411.2 coordinate 79,665,872, forward strand.
CAAATTAAAGTCATTTTGGAGTTTCTTTTGATACGAATGTTTGAATCTTATCAGTTGAAGAATATATCTAGTTTAATTCACGAAGGATATCTCATGAACATCCTCTCAAAATATTTCATGTATATCAGTAATGGACTACTTATGGATGTCCACAACAGATGTCTTATGAATGTCTGTAACATATATCTTATGGACGTGGGAAACATATATCCTATGGATGTCCGATTTGGTGGCCGCCAGATATCCTCAGGACATCCATAGGATATCCAATAACCTGCCAGGATATCCTATGGATGTTTAGAATATCCCCCGCGGATACTCTTAGGACGTCCATAGGACGAACCTGTGCTATCTGGGAGCTTCAACTCAAGATAGGTAAGGTAAAGCTTCCGTCCCAGCCAAAAACTACTAGATAGGGTTCATTAAGCCCAAGCCAAAAAGCACATGAACCGTTTGTGAGACTTCTACAAGATCATCTTTATCAAGAACAAGGTATATTGCACTGGAAACTTCAATACATATATATCCCTCTTCCCTCTGAGATTCATAATCGCCATTATTACGATACTTATGACAGTATAACCAGTGTTGAATCCTGATTGTTTTATCAGGATGTTATGGTTCGAAGGATCAAATGTTGCTTCCTGATTCTTTTATCAGGATAATGTTAATTCGAAGGACCAGAATTATACACCCTGATTGTTTTATCAGGGGGATGGGAAAAGGGGTATACTTAACTTCAAGTACTCAGCAGCAATTTCGTAAGTTGCTACATGCAATAAGATAATAATTACTAGGATAGGAAGTGGTGAAAGATTCGAACGCACTTTAGACAAAACAACGAACTGTATTTTCTTGTTACCGATACTTTGGTAACACGCACGAAGTAATTGTATAATGCAATATTAATAAAATTTAAAATCTTCCTTCTATATGAAAATGTATTCCAATTATATAGTATAGAATTATTTCAGTCTAAAATATATATAAAAGACCAGATAGAAGAAAAATGGGAGGTTTCTTCATCTGGGAAGTTCGAGGGAAATATTAACAATTATTGGGGTTTATTATTTGTCGTTTATGGAAAAGAGTGGGAATGCATACGAAATTCCAGATGCACGCACCACTGAGTCAACTTCTAGGGTGTTTCATCTTAGGAATTCGAACTCTGGAATTTTTCCCACTCATCTGAACTGATTTTACTGGAATTCTGCATGAAGCTGTCAATAACCTCTAGAGAAAGGGAATACTGATAAGTTTCTTACAACTTCAGTTGTTGAATGCATTTTAGCATTTGTTCTTAAATCTTTTACAGGAAATAGGCCATAAATCGCTGAAGAGTTGTAGACGTTTTACAAGAAACTGCACTCTAGGAGGCTTAGACCCCCATGGCATGAAAAAACCCTGGTGGTCTTTCGTTGAGAATAAACCAAATATAAGTGTCGTAAAATGTGACGTCATGAGACCTAACACAGAGAGAACTATAAATCCGTTGGCGTACAGAATCAAAACGGTATATTTATCATACTGATATAACCTCTATAATATATTGAAAAATTAACCATGGAACATCAAGAGGGTTTCATCTAACATAAGATTTCTAATTTGGACTGAATAATAAACTAATATTAATAAACGAAATAAATCATCAGGTGATCGACAAAGTACACTCGGGTTTTGTGGGTTGCGAACTAATAACAAGGGGCAGGATGAACCACGATGGATGATTCTTGAATATATTCTGTCTGTATGATTGAAAGAGACGAAAATATGAAAAGATTCGGCGTGAAGGGATTTTACACCGTTATAAGTTTGAATATACTCATTTCAAAAACTGAACTCTTGGGAACACCACGCAAACCCTGACTTGAAAGGTTCTGTATCTGAGGGAGGATCTAACCTATGACAGCAGGTAATCATGGATTACCTAGTGGAGCTTGTGGAAAATATGACTTTGAGGTACCCGCTCAAAGACCTTGGAAAATTCCTAGCACGCAACATTAACTGGTATATTCGAATCTGATAATTTGGATCAATCGTTCACTGAAGATTGTACAGAGTATAACGACCCGGTAAGGAATCATGTTGTTCATCGGAAATTAATTTGTTAGAATTTGGCAAACTGGATTGTTTGATCGGCAACGATTCTAACAAGAACCTTCGGAACATTGTATGAACCTTCTAGGAAAAGTCACAGCTATTTCAATATTAGAAGCACAAATCATATAACTGAGCGAAATATTCATTGATTTTAACCATCAACAAATATTCCCCGTGAGCCAGGCTAGGTCAACTCAACGTCACTGAACATCGCTCAAGGTTTCTTCATCGCAGAGGGTCGGATTTCGTAAGGATTTCCCTAGGTGCCACTGGTAGGATTATCTGCTACCAGATCGCAAACATGGGATTAAGTTTCCTAGATCTCCTTCGGTTGTCATTCAGTGTGGCTAAGTTGCTGACGAGTGGTAATAACCATGAAACTGGTTCGTATCTGCCGTTGAAAGAAGCTTTTCTCTTAAGGAAACACAGCGATGAGGTGAACTAGCCCGGCTCACAGGGAATATTTGTTGATGGTTAAAATCAATGAATATTTCGCCATGTGTCTTTTAGGTATTGGCATTTTGCTACAGTTCACCATATTCTGTGTTCATATAACTGAAGCCCGGTAGTTGTTATGCAGGTATCCAGTCAATAACAATTCTCAGTTCAAATTCCCACAATGCTACAGCCTAATTAGAGTGATATTTATTCAGTTAAGAACACCTCGAAGATGAAAATTAATTCTGAAGGAATTGGAGGCTTAAACGGGAGGCAGGGAAAATACGAAATAAAATTGATTACCAATCGAGTTTTCTCATCGGAAATCAACTGAGCATCCTTTATCAAATTCGAACAAGAAACACAGGCAACTTCGTCATTGGAGGAATGAGCATTGAATAATTGCTAGACAATCATTCCTTTCAGCAAATTGTATTGGAAGTCAGGTAATTTCCTTGATAATCAGTAATTTTCTGGAATTCAATTTCAACGTAGCAATCGGATTTTTAAATCCGGCAATTTGAAGGTGGATGGATCCAAACACTTCGGTGGGTATTCGAAAAGTATTTGTCCAGAACTCTCTATTCTCAGCACATTTTTGCGCGTATGTTCTGGGGAACATCGCGTTATAGTTTTGCCCAAATGTCTGTAACTGTCGAATTTTTTGAAGAAAATGGTCTCAAACGATTAAGTTCGACTCCCCAATGAAGAATTCGAGGTCAAATTTGATTCTGTCCGGCCGGCCGTCCGGCCGTCTGGCCGTTGCCACGATAACTTGAGAACGAAAAGAGCTAGCGACTTGAAATTTTCAGGGTAGGTGGCGCATCCCAATACAACGGACAAGTTCGTTAATGGGCATAATCGGCCCAGTGGTTTCCGAGTAATAATTTTGTTTTCAACCAATATGAATCGGATCGAACGGAAACTTGATGGGTGGTTGTAGAATATGAACCTTAGCACGTTTATGAAATTTTGTGCGAATCGTATGGCTAGAAAATTTTAAAAAAATTATTAAAAAATATTTTTGTTGTCACGATAACTTGAGAACGGAATGAGATAGCGGCTTGAAATTTTCAGGTTAGGATGCGCACCAGAACGAGACCTTTCAGTTTGTTTATGAGCATAATCGGCCAAACGGTTTTAGAGTTATAGCCATCTGAAATTTTCTGAAATTTGGTGGTTTTTTGTTCCTCATTAACTCGAAAAATACTGAACCGATTGAATTAAAACATGGTTATTAGTTGTAGAATGCCAACGCAAAAATGTTCGCAAAATTTGGCGAGGATAGCATTTGTAGAAAATTTTTAATAAATCATTGAAAATAAAAAAAAAATTCTATATATCAGTAACTATTCGTTTGAAATTGCTGAAATTTTGCAAGAGCCTTCATAACCTAACTCTACTGCCAAGTTTCAAGTTTTAATACGATCGGTTAAATATTGTTGAAGATTCGAGCATTCATGTGTGAGTTCAGTAGATGGGTGACCGTTGCCTCGATAACTTTCGAACGAAAGGAGATAGGGACTTGCAATTTTCAGGGTAGGTTGCGTATCCGAAAGGGAGAGTTGAGTTCGTTTTTGGGCATAAACGGTCTAACGGTTTCCGAGTTATACCCACCTGGAATATTATTTCCTTGGAAATATGGATCATGCGGAGTAATATCAATAAGTGGGAAAGTTTAACGGGTAATTCCGGAATTACCCGTTAAACTTTCCCACTTATTATTTCCTTGATAACTCAAAAAATAAATATTCGATCGAATTAAAGCTTGGTAACTAGTAGTAGAAAATCAACATAAAGACGTGTTTAAAATTTTGTAAGAACCGTAACCCTGGAAAATTTTAAAAAAATCACGAAAAAAAAATTGGTTCAAGCACTGACGTGAAGTCAGAAGCTTTTGCGCGTATGTTCTATTGTCCATTCTTCTGTATTGGACACCCTTAATCGAATTTACCATGGTAAATTCGATTAAGGGTGTCCAATACAGAAGAATGGACAATAGAACATACGCGCAAAAGCTTCTGAGTTCACGTCAGTGCTTGAACCAATTTTTGGTAATTCATACGTATATCAATTCAGAAAACTTAATTTACAATTAACTGGCTTCCTTTGAATCGTACTCATATAGTGAATCTGAATATGTACTTATGTTCATTTGTTCGGATGTTTGTTACCATTGAACTCCTAAACCCAAACGACTGAACTGACTGGCCGACTTGGAGTATTCGTAGCCGGATTTCCGACGATAGTGGAAAGATAAGACCTTACTGTTAACCCAATCGAACATCCTGGGAGCAAGATGTGACAACCCAATCGAACATCCTGAGAGGAAGAGGTAGAAGAGAGAAGTTAATAATCAATACACAAATAAAAATTTCCTAAAGGTATATGCATAGGTTCCAGGTTTTATATAGAAAAGTTTGCTTATCTTCAATGGTAGGAAATAAATTGATTCCAATATAAAGGATTCCTGGTATTCTGTGATCTTGAAAATATTCTTGAAAACTCAAATTTTCGATCGCATATCGATAACTGCTTGCCTCGGGACACATTCAAATATTATCGATAACTTATAAATACAAGTGAGCACAGATTTTTGAGCTAATTATTGATTTAGGATATTATCTAAATTTATGTGCGACCAGGAATTCAATTATAAGATAGTTTGTGACATGGTATGAAAATAATATATTAACTCGGAGGAGGAAGGTTTTTCTAGGGCTACTCGCTTGATTCCATGCACTTAGGAGAGTTCTTTGCATAGCGCTATCCTCGAAATTAATCTTGTAGCCAGTTTCAGCGTGATGTGGGAAAGCTTTGTGGACAGGAGCTTTGGCGCTCTTTTCAAACTACTAGCGAGTGATTATTCAAACTTTGACGAATCATATCTTCGAAAGTATTGGTGTCTAAGAGTTGGGAATGATATCAATGGATTCTTATGATAGAACTGCATCATGACGAATTAAATTCAAAACTTAAGTCTATGACTGACCTCATATGTTGGATTCACATACATCAGCAAATTATAATTACAGCATTCTATGAAATCATAACATTACTATTAATTATTGAGGTTTTTAAAAATCATATCTCCGAAAGTATTAGTTTGATAGATTTGAGAATTATATCAAAGAATTTTTATGATAAAATAGCATCTTAAATAAAATTGAATTTGAAATTTGTAATGTAAAAAAAAATTTTTTTTTCGTTCCTCCGAAACCACCCAATTTTGCCGAATAACGAACTTAACCAGAATATTTATCTGCCAAACCTACTCTGAAAATTTCAACTGCCTATTCCGTTCAAGAGTTATCGTGTTAACGGACGGCGGGCCGGACAGAAACGATTTTGACCACGGATTCTGGATTAGTGAGTCGAACCAATTCGTTCAAATAAGTTCATTAATTAGGATAATCGGCCAAATGGAGTTATATCAATCTGAAATTTGGTTATTATTTCTTCAATAACCAACAAATACGAAGCCGATTCAATTCAAACATGGTAATTAGTTCTAGAATGCCTTCGCAAACATTTTTACAAAATTTCATGAAGATCTTATTACTAGAAAATTTCAAAAAAATCATTAAAAAAAATTACATATCAGGAAGCATTTATCTGAATCTTTGAAATTTTGCGAGAATCTTTAAAACCATCAATGTCATGATGAGATTAAATTATATCATAAATTTTAGGGCCGATTCACAATAGGAAGTGAATAATGTATCTATTGGAGATGATAGCCCTACATTAGGGTCATGTAGCGGTCTTCGGACATTTGAAGTTCTGAATAATCATCGTTTGGATTGGCCACACCTGGTTTTGAAAGAGACTCTTCTAAAGCCGGAAGGGTTGGCATTTTCCTTTTTGAAATCAAATATTGAAGGGTTTTCTTAGAACAAGAGTGAATATCCTTGGAAACTAGCGGAGGCGATTCTTCTTCAAGGGTTCCATGCGGCTACAGAGGAGTTTATGAGATTGGACTTTTGAAAGATTATGTATTATTTTTTATGTATTTTTTTAATCAAAAACTAACTCTACTGCCAAGTTCTAAGTTCGAACACGATCGAATCTATATTGTTGGAGATCCGAGCAGCCTGGTGTGAGTTCAGTAGCTGGATTGGCGAGCGTGGCCTCGATAACTTTCGAACGAAAGGAAATAGAGACTTGCAATTTTCAGAGTAGGTTGAAAATCCCAATTGGAGAGGCAAGTTCGTTTTTGGGCATCATTGGTCCATCGGTTTCGGAGTTAGACCCACCTGGAATATTATTTCCTCGATAACTCGAAAAATATAGACTCGATCGAATTGAAGCTTGGTAACTAGTGGTAGAATATCGACATAAAGGCGGGTATAAAATTTTGTGGGAACCGTACCCCTAGAAAATTTTTAATAAATTACGAAAAAAAATTGGTTCAATATTAATCGAATTTACTATGGTAAATTCGATTAAGAGCGTCCAATACAGGAGAATGGACAATAGAACATACGCGCAAAAGCTCCTGACTCCATGTCAGTGCTTGAACGAATTTTATTTTCTTGCCATGGATAGAAAATTAAATTTTGAATTCAGTAATGCATATTCAACGCCAGTTGATCAATAAATCAATAATAATAGGAACACATTTGTCTGTGGACAGTTACATTTAAATGAAATGTTATTTCGTCAATAAATAAAATTCGAGATGGGAACCCCTCATCGCCATTGCAAAGGTCCATCATTTGTTTGCAAAACTGAATTCTGCACCAAATTAATCTTGAATGCGTGCCAGTTATGTCATCTTAATTGTCTCAAAACCGATTTTTGCGATATACTGTTTTTAGCCGCAATAGTTCTCGAAGATAAATGAGGATCATCCTCCAACTCTAATAAAATGTTCAATTCTATCTCCTCTGGAATAGCCGGTCGACCGCTCTTCGGATGATCCTTCACGTATCCGAACTCCTCATACTTCCTGATCATTCAACTAACAGCACCCTGAGCTACAGGTTCATCATAGGGATTTTTTAACAAACTTCTTGATGTGTATGTGATATATATCCACAACCCCTAATAATCACAATATATATTCTGTCTGATGCCGATAAACGCCGAACCATTTTCTTAGTTTAGTTTTTGAATGTAGGTACATACAGTGCGCGTCAAAATTATGGAACAAATTCATTTTCTCAGAAGAAAAATATTTGGCGAAAAAATCCTGGAAGAGGTCAATATTTGTTTCACTTTTACCAAATTTCTATGCATTTTTGAAGGATTTTTGTTGCACCCTGTGCCATCCCCATCAACCCTCTAAAGTTTTTGAATAGGGAAAGTGGGTCACGTGTTACTTTTTTGGCAAGTTCTTTGTATCTTCTTTGCAGACTTTCATTCGGTGACAAATTTCATCAGGTACCATCGTCTCAAAGTAAATGAGCCATGACAAAGTACACATACTGAAACCACTTTGATCTAACTATTTCTCAAAAAAAAATGTTTTCTTGAAAATTCCTGCACGCCTGCAAAGAAGATACAAAGACCTTGCCAAAAAAGTACCACATGACCCACTTTCATGTTCAAAACATTTAGAGGGTCGATGGGGATGGGACAGGGTGCAACAAAAATGTATAAAAAATTGGTAAAAGTGAAACAAAAATTGACCTGTTTCAGGATTTTGTTGCCAAATATTTTTCTTCTGAGAAAATGAATTTGTTCCATAATTTTGACGCGCACTGTAGGTCAATACAAATTAACTAACTAATTCAAATTAAATTCAGAAACGACTACCAATTACAACGATTTGCAATATTCACTGTAGGCAAGTAAGTACTAGGTAACACACAAAACATCCAGATGATCTAAAAGATTTTTTGTTAGTTTCAGTTTCAATACTAGTATCGTTTTCGTAATAAAAAGAGATTATTTGACAAGGACTTAATTTGAAAAAGTGGGAAAGCTCTGTGGATAGGGGCTTTGGTGCTCTTCTCAAACTACTAGCGAGTAAATATTCATATTCATAGAAATATTGTCATTGTGGAATTAATATAATCCATTGAAATTATAGATTTGCGAAACGTTACTGAAGTTATCGTTGTTCTGTGACTACTAAGCAGTGCGTCTCCTATTGTTGACGGATATATAGTCCATTCACTTTTATAAAGTCTCCCGGTTGGCCATGAAAATTTGACACATTTCACCATGTATATTTTGAAAATGTTAGGTTATAGTCATTTTCCTGTCAGATAACTACGCAACGTTGTCCTCGCTACATAGAAGTCGTAGTAATTACGTATTTTCACAATGTGAGTTTACTTCGGAAAAATAATGAATTTGAGAAGATATCATGTGAATTCAATAATTCCACAGTCCTGGCGACTGTAGAAGAAAATGTTTCCTCTGTTGTTACTGGAAATATGCCTATATAAACTGGTTGGAAGATTCAATATGCTATTTTCTTGTATGGAAATTAAGAATCAAGTGTTGGAATTTTATTGAAAAATATTGGATAGAGTAGTACGCTACTTTGTGATAGTTCATTTGAAAAAAGAATAAAAGTACCTGAATAACCCGACAGGAAAACTTCTGAACGAACAGACGTACCTATGGAATACCCCACTTTTCGAAATACTCGAGAAATAGGCCTACAGAAGACATTCAAATACCTTGTTGCGCAACTTGAAATTCACCAGTTTCAAAATGTAGTAGTACTACGAAACCCGAGTGATTCTTATACCTTGATAAAATATAAAGAGGAAACTAACTAATTTCATTCGAGAGTTCAACATGTCAGAATTAAGTATTCGGTTCTTTATTTTATTCGAAGATAATGGCATGTGATAATATGAGGAGCAACTTTTCAAAACGCATTATGTCCAATTTGGGCGAAATTGAGTTTGAAGTGGATTCAGATATGTTTTCAATTGCTCTATAGCCCTATGTAAACAAAATCTTCCAAATGGCATTATGTCCCTCTGTAATTCAAATCCAAAGAATGTAAGCCGCATCGCAATGAATTATGTTTACGTTTGCATTTTTATAACAAATAAAACATGACCAAAAACATGTTTTATCGATTTGCTCATGTTAATTAGGTTACAGGCCAACACTTACTGTGCAGGCTGTTTTCTCCAAAGGTATAAAAAATCGCAACCAACAGCATTATTTTCAATTTCAATCACATCAAAACGCATATACAATGAGACGAATCAAAACGCATTAAGTCCAAACGTTTTTTACATTTTCTGTGTATATCTGATCCATATTGATTTAAATGAGATTAGTTATTACCTTTAGATGTAAATCTCTATCAAACAAACTCGACATACTCAAATTATAAGCCAGGGTGGGAGAAAAAATCGTTTTTCGTTGATTCCCAATAAAATGGTTTTTGGACTTAATGCGTTTTGATAAGTTGCTCCTCATATCTTGTCTAAGATTGAAGATTACGTTATGTTGACAGTATACATTGGCAACGTCTCGGCGAATTGTTTTGACCTTGACGATATTTCAGTAGTGCCAACCTGCCTCTGTCTTAGTTACAAAAACGTGATAGACCTAAATCATGGCCAACTGGGAGACTTTATAAAAGTGAATGGAGTATAACTATCATAGCATGATAGTTATATCACAGATTAGTTATATTCCAAATTATGGAACATTAACATTGGGTTTCACGAAGCTTTGACATCTCTTAATTGCCGAATTAGTGCGATTCTATGTCGATTTTCAGTTCATTTTTCATACAACCATCGAATTAAATCCACGATTAAGCTAATCGAAGCTTCGTGAAACCCAATATAAGTCCCGTATTCATAGTCGACCCTTGAGGGTGAGTGTGAATCGACCCTCAAGTAGCTGATACCGTTTCATAAAGCATACTCTGTGAGTTGAGTACGATTTGAACCGGCCTCAACTCAAGGGAAGGTAGAAGCTCCCTTATCATAAGCCAAGGATATTTTCTGTCTCTTTTTTTGGATTTTATGTTTTCTTCTTTTGTCATTTCGGATTTTCGGAAGTGGATTGTGTTTGTGGTCGAATATATTATGTTGGTTATGAATATTTATTTCGTTTATCCGTTAAGTCGTTGAAATAAGAATTATTACATCTTTGTTACTTACTGAAAAGTTGAATGTTACATCTGATCAAGTGAAATGGAATAATTCGATCATTTATTTAGAAGTGAATCCGACAGTGAAAACGAAGAAGTCGTCGTCAATCGTGCACCTAAAAGAGATATTTGGGGTTTTCAAAATCCTCTGGACATTCTGGAAAATGAAGACTTTAAACGGAGGTCTGAATAGTTTTGATACCATCGAAAAGTTTTGTGTGACCCACTCTAACTAATTGCGCCATTAAATCTGATAGAGGAATCTGCTAATTGTTGAATCAACGTAGCTTTGTGCGACCCACCGTAGGTCTACGACTCACCTCATATGTTGAATTTACATACATCGTCAAAGTATAATCAGAACATTCTATGAAATCATAAAATTATGATTCATCTCCGAAAGTATTAGTTTGTTAGTGTTGAGAATGAAATTAATAGATTCTTATGATGTATCTTAAAAAAATTGAATTTGAAATTTGTAAAAAAAAAAAAAAAATTTTGCATTTATCTCCCAAAGTTACTCTGAAAATATGAATTTTCTAGCTCATTCCGTTCGAGTTATCGTATTAATGGCCGGTGAGTCAGAATGGATTTTGACCAGGGATTCTTGATCGTTTAAGACCACTTTCGGCCAATGGATAATATAATTAACCATGGTAAAGTATATTGTCCCTTCTTCTGTATTGGACACCATGGTAAATTCGAATTACGAGTGTCCAGTACAGGAGAATGGACAATATAATTTACCATGGTAGATTCGATTAAGAGTGTCCAATAAAGGAGAATGGACAAAATAACATACGTGCAAAAGCTTCTTACTTCATGTCAGTGATTGAAACAATTTTTTTTTCGTAAATTTTTTGAAATTTTAAGGGGTAGGGTTCTCACAAAATTTTACACACGCTTTTGTGTCGATATTCTACAACTATAGTTACCAAGCTTCAAGTCGATCGAGATAATTTTTGAGTTATCGAGAAAATAATACTCCAGGTGGGTATAAATATAAATCTGAAACCGACGGACCGATTATGTCCAAAAACGGACTTAACTCTCCAATTGGGCTGTGAAACCTACCCTGAAAATCGATGACCACCAGGATCATTAGCAATTTAATCTCCAATTTCCACAAACAAGCAAAGAGCTTCTACCAAGTGATTATTCAGAACTTCAGATGTTCGAAGTCCGCTACAGGACCCTTACTTATGTAGGGCTATCATCTCCCATAGATACATGCTTCACTATCTATTATGAATCGACCTGAAAATCTATATTATATTTTGATATGTCATCATACATTCATGATTTTGAAGGTTCTCGCAATTTGTCAGCGATGCGATGTCGTTTTCGAAAGTTATCGAGGCAACGGTCACACATCCATCTACTGAACTCACACAAGGCTGCTCGGATGTCCAACCATATAGATCCGATCATGTTAAAACTTGGACCTTGGCAGTAGAGTTAGGTTTTGAAGGCTCCCGCAAAATTTCAGCGATGTCAGATCAATAGTTTCTGATATTTAGAATTTTCTTCAACGATTTTCAATGATTTTTTAAAACTATTCTAGACGTACGATCTCCACGAAATTCCGCAGGAATTTTTGCGTTGGCATACTAAAACTACAACAATGTGTGAATTGGATCGAATTTGTATTTTTCGAGTTATTGAGGAAATAACAACCATATTTCAGATGGGTATAACTCCGAAACCGTTTTGCCGATTATGCCTATAAACAAACTCAGATATCCCATTAAGATGCACAACCTTACCCAAAAATTTCAAGTCGCTATCCCTTTCCGTTCTCAGGTTATGGTGACATAAATAATATTTATTAAAAATATTTAAATATTTTCTAGTGATACGATTCTCACAAAATTCTACAAACGTCCTTAGTTTCTCATTCTACAACTATTCACCCAGTTTCAATTCGATCGGACTTAGGCTGGTTTTCCTGTCACGCTGACGGTCGGCGCTGATGGGTCAATATGTATGTAGCTATAGGTAGCGTTTTCGAGTCACGCAGCGCTGACGGCCGTCAGCGCTGAGCTATATACGCGCACGTACGCTCCGGCGCATCGGCGCCGCTGACTAGCTGGCGCCGACAAGCCTCCACATTCAGTGAGCCAGAGACAATAGCATCCTTCTATTTCTCAATGTGATCAGCGTGATGCTAAAAGGATCCGAGCTGACCGATCAGCGCTGACCGTCAGCGCCGACCGTCAGCGTGACAGGAAAACCAGCCTTATATTGGGCCGATTATAACCATTAACGTACCTGTCCGTCGTTTTGGGATGCGCCACCTACTCTGAAAATTTCAAGACGCTATCTCTTTCTATTCTCAAGTTATCGTGGAAACGGACGGACGGAATAAAATTTGACCTCGAATTCTTCATCAGGGAGTCGAACCCAATCGTTTGAGACCATTTTCGTAAAAAAATTCGAAAATTACAGACATTTGGGCAAAATGATAACGCGATGTTCCCCAGAACATACATAATAAATTAATTTGTCCAATCAAACCATTTTTCGCTATTCCTGAAATGGGAGATAATGAATCCATTGTTCCATACTTTTGACGCTCACGGTATACCATATACCAGGGGTGGCCAACTAGATGAGACCCAAGATCTACTATTTACTGACAAAACTCTGCGCGATCTACCAATATAGATACACAGGGTGTCCCAAAGAAAATTTGATCCCCTCCGCCAGACCTCAAAAACGAATAATTTTCGGAGATTTAAAAAAAATTGGTCAACTTCTGTCTCAAACGGAATTATGATGCAGAAACGAAAGACTGAAACACATTTAAGAAAGAATCTTCATAAAAAATAGTATAATGCAATGAATTGTCTCATCATTTTCCGATCATGAACGATAAGAAAATCGGAAGCAAAAATTTCGAAACATTCAAATTATACCACCATTAAATAGAAAAATTTCAACTTCGATGTTTAGAGAACGGAAAGAACTTCTTAACTAAACCACATTCAACATCTTCTCCCAATCAAAAAAGGGTTGGGGGTTGTTGCCACCCACAGATGGCTTTTTCGGAACAAAGTTGTTATAGGAATTCTTTCTCCCTAATACAGAACTTGAAAATTATTTTTGGATTCTTCAAAACTCTTAGGTTCTTGAATTTGGAGGTTCAACTGTCTGTTCAACATCACCTTTTGAACTAAACAACACTCGACATCTCTTCCCAATTCAAAAAATATTGGGGGATATCAACCAGCTTTATGGGGGTGTTTTTTTCGGAACAAGCTCATGATGGAAATTCATCCCCCTCAAATAAGAAGTTGACCTGTTTTTTTTAATCTTCGAAAATTCTTTGTTTCTAAGAGGGGGGGGGGGTCAAATTCTCGTTGGGACACCCTCTATAGATCTATAATTGTAGAAATTTTAAATGAAATTCGATGCTTTCTGCCTCGCCACGATCGACTGGACCTATAGCTACGATCGATCAGTCAATCGCGATCGACCTGTTGGCCACCCCTGCCATATACCAACATAAAAAAATATGAATGCTATATCAGTCGAGCCACTTCAATTTCGTATACATAATATTATATCGTATAGGATGGGACTCGTAATAATTAATCTCATTCAATGCATAGTGAGCTATGCTCACAACTCGTCAGTGATGTTGGTTATACAAAATTACTGATCTATGTTTTGCCCGGATTATCAGATCCTGAAATTGAATTGAAGATCCTCATACGAGTATCATGCCGATACACAATTAATCGAATACACAAATCATATGTGTTTGTTATTTCAAAGTTAAATCCAACTATGCATAATGCAATTCGTTATCAAATATACAGGGTGTTTTCAGACGTGAGTCTTTTTTGGAGCTCTTGTTCCTCGGAACAGAGTGCTTATCAATTTGCCCAAATGTCTGTAATTTTCGATTTTTTGGCTGAAGATGGTCTTAAACGTTATGGTTCGAATCACTGATCAAGAATCCGTGTTCAAAATCTATCCTGTTCGGCCAGCCATATACACGATAACTCCCGAACGGAAAGAGCTAGACAGTTGCAATTTTCAGAGTAGGGGGAGATAAATATCTCGGCAAAGTTCGTTGTTTGGCGATATTGACCAGAAGATTTTAGAGTAACGAAAAAAAAATACAAATTCATTTTTTTTAATATGCAGTTTCATCATAAGAATCCGTTGATATCATATTTAATTCTAACAAATTAATACTTTCGGAGATATTATTTTTCAAAATTTCAATATTAAATCCTCTCTATGATTTCACAGTATGCTGTAACGAAAATTAACGTCCGTATCTATGAATTTAATCTGTTTTCATTGTCATATCATCTACAGATAAGAGACATTTCAAACAAAGTATGATTGAATGCAAAATGACCAATGGAATAACCGCAACTATCGTAGATTGCTCTTCGATAATCCATATTATGATGATGATGATGGAAATATACAGGGTTGGGATAAAGTATGGAACCAAGTAAATATCTTTTAAACGAAAAGAACGATATTTATCAAAATTTGCAGGTAAGCGCAATGGAACCAAATGCAACCCTATATATTTTTACAGATTTTGAAAGAGCTTGTTATTTTGAATTCATACATACTGAGTTTAGTGTCAAAAAATTTGTAAAAACGAGGAATAACTCACTGTTAGTGGTACAATAGGTGTACATTTAATTATTTTAAAAAAAATTTCAAGAGGCTCGCCGTTTACTTGCTGACAATATGCCATCCTATTAACAAATTCTTGAGTCACTCTTTCCAAGACTTCTCCACGTATTAGTTCACATTCATCAATAATTCTTTGTCTCAATTCCTGTAAGTTTGTTGGTCGTCTAACGTAAACACATCGTAAGATCCAGAGAACGAGCAGGCCACTCTATGAATCCTCTACGTCCAATCCATCGATTTGGAAAATTCGCACCCAGAAAATCCCTAACCCGTCTATCATAGTGGGAAGGTGCTCCATCTTGTTGAAACCAAGCATTTTGTGGTAATTGCCCATTCTGTTAGAGTGCAGGAATAATTTCGTTATTTAGTAGATCCAAATACTTGTCACCATTCAAGTTTCCGTCGATAAAAAAAGCGCCTATAATCCTAATTTCGACAATTCCCATCCAAACATTCTACTTTGTGGATGCTGGGTATGTGCTTTATGAATCCAATGATGATTCTCATTTGACCAACACCTTTAGTTATGGCGATGAACTGTTCCATTTAAACAAAAATTCGTCTCATAAGAAAGAACTATGTTAGAAGCAAAATTTTCGTCGACATTATAGATTTCCATTAGCCGTTCGCAAAATTCCAGCCATCGGTCAAAATCATCGTCTGACAATTCTTGAACCAACTGTAATTTATACGGATGATACTTTTCACTTTTTAATGTCTTTCCTACAGAACGTCGACTGATACCATGGTTTAGTGCCAAATTTGTGGTGGAACTTTGAGGTGATACTTCTAAATCGATTGCAATGTTTTGTTTAACAGTTTCGTTCGTTCCAGTCCGCGGTCTTCCACGTTTTAGCGATTTTTTTACCATCCCAGTTGTATTAAAACGTTGTAATGTTTTAGTTACTGTTGAGCGTGATATAGGATTTCTCTCCGGATGCAAATTATTGAAAATATGACACACTTCTTCATGAGTTCTAACACAATCACCATAACCGATCATCATTAAAATTTCAATACGCTCTTTTTCACTTAATTGAACAACAACAAACAACATCAATCAGTTTATCTAAATAGTGTTTTGCTCTAATGCGAAAAACTCAAAGGAGGTTGATTAAAGTGCTATATTCCTCGTTTTTGCAAATTTTTTGACACTAAACTCAGTATGTATGAATTCAAAATAACAAGCTCTTTCAAAATCTGTAAAAATATGGGTGTCGCATTTAAATTAAAGAAGTTGATGCATTTCAAGTTAAACCGGAAGTATAATATTAACAAGAAAAAGTACATCAGATGCATTTTGATCCATTGCGCTCACCTGCAAATTTTCATAAATATCGTTCTTTTCGTTTAAAAGTTAAATACTTGGTTCCATACTTTATCCCAACCCTGTATACTTTGCTAAGTTAATCAAATTGGGTTCAGAATATCTCCGGTAAAAACAAAACTGCAATATTGGCTAAGTTTCAATTGATATAATATAATTTTCATAGTAGATTTGAGGAATGAATATCTCGGATAAGTTCGTTATTGGGTAGAATTGCCCGTTGATTTTGGATTAATAATTTTGACTCTCGATCGATATGAGACATCGAGCAGAAGCTTTCCATCCATAGATGGCGCTACCAGTATCGAAACTCGTCAAACCCTGCCTAAAATAGAAAAATGGGACAAAAGTATTTGTGAAATGAAGAATTGAGATGAAATTGCAATCCCACCATCGGCGTAGAATTTGGGAAGGATCAACTATAGTCACTTTGGCCTTGTTGTACTGCTCTGGTTGCACCCAGAAACGTTTATTTAACATAATTTAGTAGGATGTATAGTAACTACACTTCCCGCTAAATATGACAATAATACGTTTAATGGTTTTAATGTACTTTACTATATTCACATATAATGTGGAATGAATTCATTTTCTTGGTTACTGCACATATTCGTGGAAAATCTCGAAACACATCAAATTGAAATTTTGAATTGTCATTCTTTTTCGTAACAATGCGTACCCTACCTTCAACCCCTTCGAAAGACTGTTACAACGCGCGATATTTCAAATAAGAAGTACGGGCTTGTGATACATCATTCGGAAGGCCGCGTCATTCTGTATCCAGAAATATTATCCCTTTCATGTTTATTGCAGAAGTCGAAATAGAAAAAAATAAAATCATGTGATAATCGAAAGTCATTATAATATTCCCTCGAATATTCCCAAATCAGAAATAGAAAAAAACTAACATTGTGGTTTCCAGATGGTACCATGAAAACTATGACTATAGCACTATCTTTGGCAATGTTAGTTTCTTCAGAACGCCTCGCAAATTGTTTTGTGCTGATAAGTTGTAGTTTATAAATTGTCTAATTTTCCCTCATCGCAGCCCTCTCTCACCAGCTGCCCCTGTCTGACAGATAGTTTCTAAAATATAAAATTGAGCAAGATTCAAATTACAAATCAAATATACAGGGTGTCCCAAGTTCAAGTGCCTATTAGTCGTTTCTGGAGAACATATTTGAAATCTGAAAATTGGGATTATGATATTGCTTGAAATTCTCTACAGAGCTAAAATATTTTCGAAGCCCAATCACTTCCGGTTATACAGGGAGTGAAAATAAATTTGATGAAAACATTTTTTCTTCAAGTTTTGCATTCCTGGTATGCTCAAGTATTGAATGCTGAATACATTTTTGTTAAAACAATTGTATTCATTCAAATAGTTCTCAAAATATCGAAAAAATACCGGAAAAAAAATCAAATATGTTTAGTCAGTATTATGTTCATTATTCTTGTTTTAAACATCCTGAGCGTGAACCGTTTTTAGAACATCGAAGAGGAAGAATGTGGAAAGGTCGTGCATCTTTTGAATTTCGGAAATATCATCACAGGGTGTTTCAAATTTTGTGTCAAAAATTGTGATCAAAAATTGGCCAAAACTTCTTCTGATTTTTTTTTAAATTAGAACCCTATTTTTTTGGATTTGCGTTGGATTCTGCGGTGAAAAATAATGATAGATTTTTAACATGATTATGCTCCTAAATTAAGTAATTTCTGAGTTTTTTTTTTCATTTAGAAGCATAATCATGTAAGGAAACGATCATTATTTTTCACTGCAGACTCCAACGCAATCATATAAAAAAAATGGGTTCTAATTTGAAAAACAGAAGTTATGGCCAATTTTTGATCACAATTTTCGACACAAAATTTGAAACACCCTGTGATTATATTTCGGAAATTCAAAAGATGCATAACCTTTCCACATTCTTCCTCTTCGATGTTCTAAAAACGGTTCACGCTCAGGATATTTACACAAGAAAAATGAACATGATATTGACTAAAAATATTTGACTTTTTCCCGGCTTTTTTCGATATTTTGAAAACTATTCGAATGAATACAATGAAATGTATTCAGCATTGAATACTTGATCATACCAAGAATGCAAAACTTGAAAAAAAAATTTTTTCATCAAATTCATTTTAACCTGTATAACCGGAAGTGATTGGGCTTCGAAAATATTTTAGCTCTGTAGAGAATTTCTAGCAATATCATAATCCCAATTTTCATATTTCAAATATGTCCAGTTCTCCAGATACGTCTAATAGGCACTCGAACTTGGGACACCCTGTATTATCAATTTAATACCTTTTGATATCGCCAATTAAAGATTTTGATTTTACTTGCTGATTTCAAATTATTTCTTTCTGTTTCAGGTGACTCTGGCATCGAAAAGCAGGTTAGTATATCAGTAAATAGATGTCCATGCCTAATCCGTTTGATTCAAAAGTGGACCAACATATTATAAATCGGTGTATACTCTATTTCTATCGTAGTTTTGTCAGCCAAAACAATTGGAATTTTTTCATTCTAATATGAGAGAACCTGCAAATCTATGAAAATATTGCTTCCGCGTCTATCAAAATCGGAAATTGCCAATACTTCGTTCGTACATCAAGACATTAACCAGTGTTAATGTTTTCTGGATTCCTCCATAAAATTTTACAGCATGTATATCTTCAATTCTCCGCAGTTGTTATTATATGCATATTTTATGTATACAGATTTATGGAGAATTTACTCCATTTTGTAACGATAATTCGTGATAGGTTTCAACTTACAGAATGTTAATAATACCGACATTCATTGAATAAAAATTGAAGCAACTATATCAATACATATAATGAAATCGTAACTGGTCGCTGTGTGTGCATAAAAGATTGTCAAGAAAAACTATTATAGGAGGCCTTTATGACCGCAATAGAACCCAAAACAGTGATTTTTAGAATGTTTTCTGTTTGTCTGTATGTTTGTGCACGCTAATCTCAGAGACGGCTTAACCGATGTGAATTCAGAATTTAGTGTTTGTTTCAATTCAATCGGCTCATAAATAAAAAAGTTATATCAATCTTGATGAAACAAGCAGTGATATGAGTGATATTGACGATTGGTATAGTCGAGAGTTCCCATTCAAGTGATTCAGAACTTGGGATTGAAGAAAATAATTCAAATTGAACTAATGAGGTCCACCAAGTGGACAATTTGACTAGTGAACAAGAAGAACGTGTCAATCATCATCATATCAATCAGCCCTCTGCGTCGACTGCTGGAAATAGGCCTCGCCTAGAGTCCATTCTCTTCTGTCTGGAGCGCTACGAATCCAGTTTTTTGTAATTTTTGTATTGTCGTCTGTCCAGCGAGTTGGTGGTCTTCCTCTATTCTTTTATCGGATCTGGGTCTCCATTCAAGTAATTGTTTCGTCCATCTGCCATCCCGCATGCGAGTCACATGTCCCGTCCACCTCCATTTGAGTTTCGCCACATGTACAACCACATCAGTCATGCCTGTTCTTCTGCGTAATTCTTCATTTCTAATGTGCTCACGTACCGAAACACCAAATATCGATCTCTCCATTTTGCGCTGTGTTACTTTTAGTTTCCTAGCAGAAGCGTTGGTAAGTGTTATTGTTTCGGCGCCGTAAGTCATAACCGGTAGAACACAAAGGTTGAAAACTTTTTTTTTCAAGCATATTGGAAGGTCGCTTTTGAAAACGTCTCTAAGTTTTCTGTAAGCCGCCCAGAAGAGTGTAACCCAGTAATAATGTATCATGTGTCAAAACCCAGTATTTTTGCAATGTACTTTTGAACTATGTAAGGAATGAAAATATGGTTTGAATTGAACAACGTTATTTTTTTTGAAACGTCGAAAAAAGTACAATATTTTATTGGAGCTCTTGTTGTTCGAAGGTTTACAAATATGTCTATATTATAAATATAATATAATAATTTTTTTCTTTTACTATTCATTCTTTGTTTAACGTTCAGTAAAATACATAGTTGATTTCAACTTGAGGAAGGTTTTTTTATTGATCTCGATAATTGAAGTCAAAGTGTGATACATCGATGGAAAGGTGATTTTGAGTAGAATTGGAGAATTGCAAGAAATATATAGGGTGCTGTTTGAGATAAAAAAGTCAGAGTCACTTTCGGTCAAACCGAAAGTGACTTCCACTTTTTGCTTATCTCAGTTGAAACTTCTTTGTACAAATCGAAAATCATAAAATTTGAAAATGTTTATCCTTTGAAATGGCTGAGAGAATCCATTGGAACATGTATACTGGGACACGCGGTATACTTTTTCAACGTACGCGTACTTAATGTTGTTCGTGTTAGATCACGGCGGTGGGTGGGGACCGCCGCGCGTTTATAAGCGCCTACGTATTTCGGAGACGCACGCGCACGGCTTTAACTGTTCATTAGATGTTTATGTACCTTTTCTTCTCAAAATTCGTTATTTTAGACTGATGATAGATGATTATTTAGATATATAAGTTTTTTTAAGCGAAAAATATCCGTTTAAACCGTATTTACATATAAAATGGGTATTTCTCTAATTTCATTGATATTTTCAGTCTGTATGTGAGTAGCTACTACACATTACTTTTCGTTTTTTAAATAACTTAGTTAGTAAGTAGGTAGTATCAGTTAAAATAATAGTTGTATTATCGTTATTGAGAATGTGTCGAAAAAAACCGAACTTCAGCCGATGCAGCAGAAAGGATGAGATTAGTTTTATCACAGGAATCTTAAGACGGTCATGAAGTAATACTATCTAAACCTCAGGAACGTCAGGTTAGGTTACATGATTCAGAAACTCTCATCGAGAATCACGACTGAGTTCGGAGCGTTCTCGATTGATAGCCTTTCGAAATAGAGAGAGCAGTGAACAGCATGAAGCACGTGTATCCGCCGACAGAGGCTCACGCCTTGTCCCGTGAATCTGATACCTTCACTGACAAGGTACATATCTTACTTGAGTACGAGTGCTATTAGTATGAATTGGGTCTCAGTAAGCAAATGAATAACGTGAAGCATGTTTGACTGCCAATCGCGAAGCACTTGCTCTGTCGCGTGAATCTGAGACCTTCACAAACGATAAAATTCGCTTGAAGTCCCAAGGACTTCGGACATTGCAGCCCAGAGAGCTGGAATGCAGTTTAGACGCGAAGGTCGATTAACAGCTGATCTAGAGCGACACAACAATGCTAGAATTCTAGACAATGAAGATGAACATCAACATAGATTACAAACAGCTAGATAAAATTATGATCTAACCCATTAGAATGAGGAATTGTTTTATTAGCCGAGAGAGATAGAGTGGTGGAAATACGGAACGAAGAAACTGCAGACTAACGTCAGTCAGGATTAAATACTGATCGACTTCGACATAGACTTAATGAATTGTTTTTAAATTAGATAGAAGGTTCGAATAATAGGCCAGAAAATGATGTCCTTCCTTGGATCACAAAGGAGAAAGCAGGATTTCTGTATACGCCCAAAATAGATTAGGTACTCTGGATTCGCATCAGTCGTTGGTATATATGGAGGTGTTTTGCCATCTCAAAATTATACATCAAACACCAAATTCCGATTATCCTGCCCCAGTGATTCAGGAGATAGTAACTAACTTCCGAGTTTCAATTCAATCAGATCAGTATTTCTCGAGTTCTGGAAAAACTTATTTTATGAGTTTTAATTTTGTTTTCTGTTTGTAGGCATCCGATCAAAAGAAAACAGTCATAAATCTACAATTTTGTGATAGATGGAATGAGTAGTTTCGGAAATATTCGTAAAATAAGCTTCATTTAAAAAAAAACATAATTTCTAAACCCCTCGGTGGTTATCACCTATTAACAATTAACACTTTAATGAGATATTTATACCTCAAACCAGCTCTCCAAATTTCAAGTATCTAACTCATTTCGTTCGAAATTTATCTTGCTTACCATTTTCGGCCAAAAATTCCAAAAATACGGATATCTGTGCAAAATTCCTGACAAAAACTGGTGGTCTTGACTTTGACTCCTTACCTTTCAGTTTCGCGTAGAGAAGCGTGTGTAGACACATAAGAAAATCCCAGAACTGATAATTTATTGTCATCATTTTGAACCGCAGCCTCTACTGGATGATTTTTGGACGGAAGGTACATTGTATGGTATTCTCATTCGGCTTTGAAAGTTGTGGATAACTCAGATTAACTGCTGGATATGCTCTGTTTGTTATTGTCCGCTAATCATAAATGATCAATACCTACATCTAAAAGATCTGAAACCTTACCCGACAATTTTCATAATAATGGATATGAGAATAGCACACAAGTTGGTACAATTTTCTTGAGTAGAAGAAATTCGCTCAATACTACAAAAGTAACTGCACTCTTGTCCACTACAGTTTTTCTCGTCTAACATATGTTTCGGAATCAAAGTTTCCATCTTCAACGACGAAGCGTTCGTTCAATAGCTGCATATCATGGAGCTGTCAGAATTCCAAATTCTGAAGGCTGCAAAATATTTAAAAAATAAGTTGAGTTTCGGCTCAGATAATATTCCGATGATGCTAGTTGAAAACATGAATTTACTCTGTCGACCATAATCGTGTTCTTATAATTCAATTTTAAAAACCTTAAATTGGTTCAAGCACTGACGTGAAGTCAGAAGCTTTCGCGGGTATGTTCTATTGTCCATTCTTCTATGGTAAATTATGTTGTCCATTCTCCTGTATTGGACACTTAATTCGAATTTACCATGGTAAATTCCGATACAGGAGAATGGACAAGATAATTTACCATGGTAAATTTGATTAAGGGTGTCCAATACAGACACTTAATTCGAATTTACCATGGTAAATTCGAATTAAGAGTGTCCAATACAGGAGAATGGACAACATTATTTACCATGGTAGATTCGATTAAGGGTGTCCAATACAGAAGAATGGACAATAGAACATACGCGCAAAAGCTTCTGACTTCACGTCAGTGCTTGATTCAATTTTTTTTATCATCATTTATGCCATTAGAAAGATAGATCATAGTAAATTTGACGCTATTCTGTCGATAAAAGACCCCTTAGCATTTTTGTCAAGCATATGTATACCGTTTCGTTTTAAAATTTTCTAGGGGTGCGGTTCGTAAAATTTTTGTTTTCGTCATTTTTTTCAAATTTTCTAGGGGTACGGTTCTTACAAAATTTTGAACACGTCTTTATGTTGATTTTCTACTACTAGTTACCAAGCTTCAATTCAATCGAATATTTTTTGAGTTATCAAGGAAATAATATTCCAGGTGGTTATAACTCGGAAACCGTTAGACCGATTATGCCCAAAAACGAACTCAACTCTCCCTTGCGGATACGCAACGTACCTACAACATTTTCGCGTTGGCATTCTACAACTAATAACCATGTTTGAATTAAATGGGTTCATTATTTTTCGAGTTAATGAGGAACAAAAAACCACCAAATTTCAGAAAATTTCAGATGGCTATAACTCTTAAACCGTTTGGCCGCTTAAGCTCATAAACAAACTGAAATGTCGCATTCAGATGCACAACCTAACCTGAAATTTTCAAGCCGCTATCTCTTTCCGTTCTCAGGTTATCGTGACAACAAAAATATTTTTTAATAATTTTCTAGCTATACGATTCTCACAAAATTTCACAAACGTGCTTAGGTTTATATTCTACAACTATTCACCAAGTTTCAATTCGATCAGATCTATATTGGTTGAAAACAAAATTATTACTCGGAAACTACTGGGCCGATTATGCCCATTAACTAACTCGTCCGTCGTATTGAGATGCGCCACCTACCCTGAAAATTTCAAGTCGCTAGCTTTTTCCGTTCTCAAGTTATCGTGGCAACGGCCGGATGGCTGGCCGGACAGAATCAAATTTGACCTCGAATTCTTCATTGGGGAGTCGAACCAAATCGTTTGAGACCATTTTCGTAAAAAAATTCGAAAGTTACAGACATTTGGGCAAAATGATAACGTGATGTTCCCCAGAACATACGCGCAAAAATGACCTATATTCATTGGACAGTCTTAAATAAATAGATTTAGTTTATACTGATCTCAGTCATTTGACAGACAATCACACGGGGACGATTTGGGGTTTCTGTTGATGTATGGTTGCCTCTAGGATCTTACCTTGATGTATGTCGAATATGAGGGAATCAGGTCCCTCAACTTTATAGCTTCTTTGGAAAGTCCCGAGGGGTCTATTCTGGGACCTATTTTCTTCCT
This sequence comes from Halyzia sedecimguttata, assembly GCA_937662695.2. NCBI lineage: Eukaryota > Metazoa > Arthropoda > Insecta > Coleoptera > Coccinellidae > Halyzia > Halyzia sedecimguttata. The sequence continues at coordinate 79,690,723 of OW569411.2, forward strand.
CATATTCATCAATGATATATGCAAAGAGAACGCTTCTCTTCGCTGGTGATTTTAAGTTGTATAGAGCACTACACTGATTGTTTGCAGGGTGATTTACAACGCGTACATGGATGGTGCATTGCCAACAGATTGCCTTTGACTGTTGACCAGTTTTTCTATATAATTGTCACCTATCGAATTAATCTATTAAAGGGATGCCAGATCATTAAAGAGGATTATAGAATGTAAGGATTTGGGCGATCTATTCGACAGCATGCCTCCATTCACTATGCACTATGTCCTTTCCATAGTCCAATCGCATCAATGTGCAGAGGCTTCAATTTGTGCCTTCTGTTGATATTTATTTTCTGCCTATTGATCAATTCACACACCGATTGTATCCTTTGATATACAGGGTGCGAAAAATCAAACAGTGTAGTTTTGAAAGTCTATTAAAAAAATGTGGGAAAGCTCTGTGGACAGGAGATTTGGCGCTCTTGTTCAAACTTTGACAAATCATATCTCCGAAAGTATTGATTTCTCAGAGTTAGGGTTGATATCAATGGATTCTTATAATAGAACTGCATCATAGAAGAAACTAAATTAAAATTAAATAACGAACTTATTCGAGATATTCATTCCTCAAATCTACTCAGAAAATTGAATATTAGCCAATATTTTGTTTTCACTGAAAAGAACAGAACCCAATTTGATAAACTTAGCAAATTATATATTTCCATCATCATATGAATTATCCAAGGGCATATAGGGTAGGGATAATTATAATATCCTATAATTGGTCATTTTGCATACAATCATACTTTGTTTGTTAGTACATAAATACATTTGACCTTTCTGTGATAGGTAGATAAGATTACATGTATGAACAGTGAACACAGATAGATAGAATTCGCATTCTGTGAAAACATAGTACGATAAATTATTAAAATTTTGAAAAATCATATCTCCGAAAGTACCTATTAGCTTTTCAGACTTGAAAATGATTCTTATGATGAAACTGCATCCCAAAAAAAAGTTCGAAAATTGTAATGTTTCGTTACTCCGAAAACATCCGGCCGATTTTGACCAATAACGAACTTAGCCGAGATATTCATCTCCCAAACCTACTCTGAACATTTCAATTGTTTAGCTCATTCTGTTCGAGAGTTATCGTGTTAACGGCCAGCCGGTCAGACATAATCGATTTCGACCACGGATTCTTGATCAGTGAGTCGAACCAAATCGTTTAACCCTCCAATACTAACAGGAATTTTGAAACATCAATACTAACATTGGACCGTGAGACTGAATGCCATAAAATTCCGTTTTAATTTTCCTTTCGGATTAAGATGGTTATGTTTTTCAAAAATTATGAAATATACATATTATTCGTCGTTTATTCGATAACAGTTTTTCAACATAAAAGTGGGAAAGCCCTACGGACAGGAGCTTTGGCGCTATAGTTCTAACTTTGACAAATCATTTAATCTCCGAAAGAATTGGTTTCTCGGAGTAGGAAATGATATCAATGAATTCTTATAATAGAACTGCATCATTAAAAGAACTAAATTGAAATTAAATAACGAACTTATCCGAAATATTCTATGCTTATATCAACTCAGAAAATTATATAGTATTAATTGAAATTTAGCCAATGTACCTACCAGTTTTGTTGTCAGCGGAGAAATTCTTAACCCAATTTGATTAATATACCAAAGTAAATATTTCCATCATCATATGGATATTTTTTGAAAAATCATATCATCGAAAATATTAGCTTGTGAGAGTTGAACATTATATGAATAGATTCTTATGGTGAAACTGATCTTAAATAAATTGAATTTGTAGTGTAAAAAATTTTTTTTTTCGTTACTCCGAAACCATCAGGTCGATTTTGTCCAATAACGAACTTAGCTTCAACTCTCTAGCTCAGGCCGGACTGGCTGGACCGGCCGGACAGAATGGATTTTGACCACGAATTCTTGATCAGTGGGTCGAACCAAATAGTTTAAACCATTTTCATCCAAAATTCGAAAATTACAAACATTTTGGCAAATTAATAAGCACTCCGTTCCGAGGAACGAGAGTGCCAAAAACACGTTTTTAATGGAGATGACATATTTATTCATTACAATGAGTAGGTACCTATTAAATTTCAAGAAAGAATCGATATTAAAGATAAAAGTGCCTTAGCTTATTTCAGAGCCAATTCCTAGATTTGAACTCGATCGGATTTATATTACTGGAAATAATGGGAAGTAGTTATATTTTTTTCTGGAGCTAAGCAAATTTAGGCGAATTCAGTACCTGGATGGGTGACCGCTCCAGATATGTAATTATAAATCTCCATTGAAACTTATTTGCAGTAGTGCCTGTTGTGTTCGTATTTCTCTGCTTAGTTTATTATTAAAAATATATCAAATATCGGCTCCGAGTCAACACCATACGTCTTCTCCAGTCTCTGTATCCATAGATACCCCTTTACGTTATTATCAACATCTTGTTCTATATCACTGAATCATAGATCAGATGAACTCAATCATAGATATCCAGTGACCCGCGTATGATGCTACCCGAGACGACAGACTGTCAATGATGCTAATACACTGCATCCCTTTCTTTCTATTTATTTTTGTTAATCAAATTACCAACAAATAAATTTACGTAATTCCATTTTTCATAGTGAATTTTAATTTATTGTAGGTACTTTCAGTTTTTTCCATCTTCTCCGGTGGTTTCTAATTCTTCTGTATTCTATGGACATATAATCTACCACTGTCCTTCTACTTCCTTCAAGTGCATTATATTTCTCCTTATATTCTGTCCTGTATTATCATTCCAAAGCTGAACATCTCCATTATTATTTGATTCAACCGTGTGTATAGTTGGTTCATAATTTGAACTCAGCTTATTAGTTTCTCCTTCATTTCTAGGTTTTCTGACTTATATATCGTGTCTTGTATCATTGGTAACTTGTCACGATATTGCCTCCTAAAAAAATAATTCTGATGAGGTTATCACTCACCGTGTGGGGAGTGCTATTGTACATCATCATGTATTCGTTTAAATCATCTCATCTACAAACTTAATTACTCCTTCACATTTCAAAAGTATCCTTTCTAATTTTGGCCTCTACTTTTTCTTCCAAGGGAATCGGTATTCTCCAATATGGCTGGCACACAGGGGTAAGAGTTCCATCAATTGAAATCTTAACCATTATATCTCTGAACTTAGGGAATTCTTTTGTGCCGATCTGATTTATATCTGTATTTATTTGGAGTACACCCAGTAAGGTTGCTGTTATTCGACCAAGTAAATTGCCTGTACCATTGTTCACCAAATAAAATGTTGAATTATCTTCTTTATCTCATACTTGAATTCTTCAAAAATGCTTCAAAAGAACCAAGTAATACATTTTTTTTTTGGTTCTTCCTGGTTATCTCTGTAGTTATCTCCCAGCTGCCGATCTATCGCTTCTAATGCATTAGCTTCTTTTATAATTTCTGGTAATATAATTTGATCTCGAATTTTCTATATTTCCTTTCTCAATTCATCTGAGTTTCCTTTTTCCACAAATAATATTTTCACTTGCATTATTGAATTCACATTTAACAGCTTGTTTACGCAATCTCACTAGAAATTTGTCGAACTTCTCTAGCAGCTTTTGCCTCATCAAACGGAATTCATGTTGCTCATACACTTAACTTCGTTGAGGGGCAAAATAATCATCTAACTTATTTATTGCTGTTTCGAATACATCACTTCCTTCAGCAACCTCAATATTTGCCCAGGTATGTAACAAACATTCGCGTTTCCAAGCATTCTGTTCTATTTCTGTTGCATTCAACATATAGTGCCCATTGAGCAATTGATGCTCGGCCATTTTAGTTTCATCATCTGATGATTCTTTCTTATACAAAAGTATTCACAAAGGAAGTCGTTATTATAGTATTCGCAATTTAATGCAAGATTGCCTATTCACAATCTAAAGCCTGATCAGAATGTTCGCAATTCAATGCTCGATTACAATATTTGCAATTTAATGCCTGATCACAGTATTTGGTTGGATGAGTAGTAGAACATCGCAATTTAATGCCTGATTACCATATTTGCAATGTAATGCTTCAACAAAATATTCGCAATTTAATGCATTGATACTTATCGCAATTTAATGCCATATTTGCAATTTAATGCTTCAACACAATATTCGCAATTTAATGCGTAAACACAATATTTCCAATTGAATGGATTGATAGTTCTCGCAATTTAATGCCTGGTCGACCTTTTCACATTTGTGTAGTCACCCCACACGCAATTGAATGCATATTTTGGTACTTGATATTTGACATTGGACAAAAGACCAATTTTGGTTTCCAATACAAAATATAATAAAGCAATATTCAACTCACGTTTAATCCTCGTCGCCAAATGTTGTGTTCGTCTTTCTCTGCTTAGTTTATTATTAAAAATGTATCAAATATCGGCTCCGAGTCAACACCATACGTCTTCTCCAGTCTCTGTATCCATAGATACCCCTTTACGTTATTATCAACATCTTGTTCTATATCACTGAATCATAGATCAGATGAACTCAATCATAGATATCCAGTGACCCGCGTATGATGCTACCCGAGACGACAGACTGTCAATGATGCTAATACACTACAGTGCCGAAAAATGTTCCACCAGGATTTTTGAGATTTTCTATAGGCTTCCAGAGAGTGTGTAACAACCAAAAACAAATTAAATGTACACTGTACAGTGTCTTTTATAACAAATTGAAATGAACGTGGAAATTGCAAATACGTACCTGCGTTTTTTGAACTTGTTGTGGCATATTATGAGCTATATGCCTACTTCACGCAAACCAAATTTTATTGTAATCGGTTAAGCCTTTACGAAAGTATCACCACAAATAATTTTGGCCAAACTCCCTCAATGTCCTGTATATAAAAAATGCAAACTTTCAATTTTTCAGGGTGATATGATTGATATTGATATGGCATACTTTCGAATACAACCCTGTATATACATATTTTCTAAAAAACTCAAGAACTGTCTACAAAATTATATAATGGTGAATCAGAGAAACGTTATTCATATCTGAATTACGAAATATGGACCAGTTTCAAACAAGGATGCGTAACGCACGGTTGTCGGTCCTATATACGGTTATTTTCCGGGAGTTTCAAATAATAACGCGATATTTTTAGTGACTGTTGATGTGTTTATCCGATATGTGATCGAACTATGAACGTGTATTGGTTCGGATTTGATAAAATCAGTGAATAGTGCGGTGCACTTCATGATAGTGAAGAATCAAGTGAAAGAACGAAATGTTCTGGTTCATACAAGTTATATAGTGCAACAACATGTGAAAATAGTGAATATCTGCAATTGCGAATCTTTGGAGTATGATTAGTGAACCAAGTGATATGTTATGTTTGATAGAAGATAGTAGATAGATAGTAGAAAACAACGTCTGGTGAGTGGAATATTGAATGAAACTTGCAGATTTATTGTTATAAGTTAAATGGAAGTGATGAATTTGTAAAATGAATTTCATAGGAACGTTATGAATATGTCATACAGGGATATTCAAGGAAGGTTAATCATTAGCCGTTTCTGAAAACCTAATGGATTTCTAAAATGACTAAAAATTTAAATGGAGTGGTAGCGGCATTGAAACTTTTTGTTTAGAATATATTCATTGTTGTGCAACTTCCATTTATACCGGCAGTGGGTCACTTTGTAATTTCAAATGGGCACCATATATATATACAGGGTGAGTCTTTGACCCCTGCATTAATTTTAACCAAAGATTCCCCTCATCAAATGAAACACTTTTTTCATTTAACATTTTTCCAAATTCAGCTCAGGTAAAAAGATACAGGCTGTTGAAATTTTGAAAAAACATCAGTTTTTATTTTGTAGCTTGACATCCTTTTTCGAATATAATGAATGTTGGCGTGAAGATTTCTATAACTATGATACATATTTTCCAAATATTAGTTATTTTCTACTTCAACTGGTTTTCTAGTTATGGACTCGTGGATTCATAAAACTAAACGAAAGAAGCATAAAGAAAGCATATAAAGTTTTTCTTGAGTCATTTCAAGAATATTCCATCGTTTTAGAACATTATATTATTCCTCATCATTTTTCCTTAAACGCACCGTTTTCGAGATATTCTTCATTGAATGTTTTAAAATGGAAAACTCCAGAAATTTCACTACTTTTATGGATCCGTCCCTGAGCGTTGGAATCCCGAATCAAGCTGTAAACCACGTTACCATGCCTTATTCTCGTCCGCCAACAATGTCATAGATAATTTATATGCGGGAGTGTATTAGCACATTGTGAAATCTTTAAGCGCTTGTAACTTTTTACCTGAGCCGAATCTGGAAAAATGATATAGGAAAAAGTGTTTCATTTGATGAGAGGAATCTTTGGTTAAATGCAGTTGATGCAGTGGTCAAAGACTCACCCTGTATATATATATATATATATATTGATGAATCAGATTGCCTAATGGATTCAACAACTATTTCGCTTGAAAACTTTTTTCATGTTATTGATAGTTTTCGAATTAATTGTGTATCTCAAAAATTTTGACAGTTTAAACCATCAATTTGAAGAGAAAATTCTACAAAAGTATCATTCAGAAAATGTTTTATTGCTTCACATAGGCTATCAAAAACATTGTTCCTATTTCAGGTATATTATAAAGGGTGGTCAAAAATGATTTCTGAAAACGTCGATTGTTTAGAATTGTAACCATTTTTGCGCGTATGTTCTAGCGAACTTCACGTTATCATTCTGCCCAAATGTCTGTAATTTCCGAATTTTTTGCCGAAAATGGTCTCAAACTATTGAGTTCGACTACCTGTTGAAGAATTCAAAATCATATTTGATTCTGTCCGGCTGGTGTCCAGCCGATACCGCGATAACTTGAGAAAGAAAAGAGATAGCACACTTGAAATTTTCAGAGTAATAATTTTGTTTTCAACCAATACAAATCCGATCAAATTGAAACTTGGTGAGTAGTTGTAGAATACGAACTTAAGGACGTTTCAGACATTTTGTGGAAATCTTGTCACTAGACAATTTTAAAAAAAATATTATTTATATCACGATAACCTGAGAGAGATAGCAACTTGAACTTTTCAGGATGAGTTGTGCAACTAAATGCAACATTAGAGTTTGTTTATGGGCAAAATCGTCCAAACGAGTTTGGAGTTATACCAACCTGAAATTTGGTTCTTATTTCCTCAATAACTCAAAAAATACAAAATCGATCCAATTCAAACATGGTTATTAGTTGTAGAATGCCAAGGTAAAAATTATTGCGATGTTTCATGAGGATCGTATCACTAGAAAATTTTTAAAAAATCATTGAAAAAAGTTATATATATCAGAAACTATTCGTCCGACATAAACTCTCAACTCTACTGTCAAGTATCAAGTTTGAACACGATCGGATCTATATTGTGGGAGATCTGAGCAGCCTTGTGTGAGTTCAGTAGCTGGAAGGGTGACCGTTGCCTCGATAACTTTCGAACGAAAGGAGATAGGGGCTTGAATTTTTCAGGGTAGGTTGCCCATCCGAATGGAAGGGTTAAGTTCGTTTTTGATCATTATCGGTCCAACGGTTTCGGCGTTATACCGGCCTGGAATATTATTTCCTCAATTACTCAAAAAATATAGACCCGATCAAATTGAAGCTTGGTAGCTAGTTGTAGAATATCGACATAAGTACTTATGTAAAATTTTGTGAGAACCGTAGGTACCACTAGAAAATTTTGAAAAAATTACGAAATAAAAATTGGTTCAAGCACTGACGTGAAGTCAGTCTTCATCGAATTTACCATGCTAAATTCGATTAAGAGTCCAATAGAGTCAGAGCTTGAACCAATGAAGATAAAATCGACACACATGTTAAATGTTAAATGAGTATTGCTAGTATTGAGGAAAACAAAGTTCATCCAGAGAGTTAGGAATTCAACATGAAATGTTAAATTCCTAATCATGTTACAATGTAACATGTGCGATGATTTTATTATCGTTTTCTTAGTAGATTTCTGATTTGTCGAAAAAAACCATGGATATAATTAGAAAAAAAAATCTTTAAAAGCACTGACGAGAAGCCAGGATCTTTTGCCCCCTTGTTCCATTGTCTATTCAAGCCTCCTACACAGTCGATCGACCTGAAATTCGGTACTCGATTCTAAAATGGTGGCTCTAAGATATATGCGGAATTTCCATGGAGGTAGAAGGAAGTGGAATGAGGATATGCTATATTCCCCTTGTGAAGAAATTGTCACATAAAATCGGTTATATTGGTATGGGCAAATCCTTTGTTATAAACATGAAATTGTGAGTTTTCAATGGTTGGAATTCTGAATTCCTATAAAGAAAGGTTCACACCAATATGTTTACGTGACAGGATTCGATCTTTATACCCCCTCCACTTCTTTCTACTTCCAAGGGAATTTCAGTCACTTCTGACGAACGGTTCCTGAAATATAAAACATTTAAAAAAAAAAAAATTTTTTAAGTCTTTAAATTTGTAATATGGCTGTAAAGAAATTTTCAAAAGGCTCTCGAAAAATTTCAGCTATATCTGACAGATAGTTTCTGAGATACAGAATTTTTTTCAATCATGTTTTTAAAATGTTCTAGAGGTATGATCCTAACAAAATATCTCAAAAATTTATGCGTTGCCATTCTAACACTAATAGCCATGTTTCAAATTGGTTTTTATCTATTTTTTTTTCAAGTTATTGAGGAAATGGCAATACAATTTCAGATGGGTATAAATCCAAAACCGCCTGGCTGATTATGCCTATTAACGAACTTAAATGTCTCATTTAGATATTATAGAAATGTTTGTTTCTTTCCATCCGAAAGTTATCGTGTTAAAGGTCACCCATCCAGATAATGAACTCGCCGAACAACTCTGCCTGGTTTTCAGTATTTTTTTAGTAAATCTTACAATATAGATCCGATCATGTTTAAATTTCAAACTTCATTCTGAAGGCTCCCGCAAAATTTCAGCAACATCAGACAGATACTTTCTGAGATACATAATATTTTATTGATTTTCTAATAATAAGCTCCTCATGAAATTTGGCTTTTTTAAAGTCTTTGCTTCGGGATTCTTCAACTAGCTACCAGGTTTCAATAGGATCTGGTTTCGATCGGATCAGTATTGTTTCAAAACGAGATTTGTACTCAGAAACCGTTTGGCCGATTATGCCAATAACGAACTTCACGGTCGCGTTTGGATGCGCAATCAACCCTGTAAATTTCTAGTCGATATATTTTTCCGTTCAAAAGTTATCGTGACAACGGCATACAAATGCGATACAATAGCACATTCAGTGAATAACTAGGTGAATGATACATTTGTAGAATATGATGGTCTCGCCTGTCTACATTTTTAGAAAAACGCAATTAATTCGAAAAATAGCGATAACATGAAAACAATTTTCGAATGAAATAGTTGTCAAATTCATCAGGCAATAGAATTTGTGAAAAATTCATAGGGTTCTAGCGGCCCGATACGTGCTTCACTACGTATAAAGTGAAATAATAAAAAAATTTAATTGGAACATCTAATTCATTCATTAAAAAAAAATTATTTTTGCCAGCTATTTAAAAACTTATTCCAAAACATTTGGATAAATAGTTTTTTGTTTTTCCAGTTTGACCAAGAATAAACAAACGCCTGGGGGTTTTTCATTTTCGACCGTTCATTTTCTGCTTAATGTTTGAATACTTTGAGATTTTTAATGCAAAAATCCGTCAGATCGAACAGATATATTCATTATAGATTTCGTAACTCAACGAAAAGATCCAAATCCCAAGATAGGTTTACTGGAGTAACGCTCCTTTAAGTTTTTCATTGGGTAAAAATGAAAAAAATTTAAGAGGAAGCTATTTTGGACTCTCCAAGATTCTATCCCGCCGCCCCGCGAGGCTCGGAAGCCTCGGGAGCTATACATTCCTAATCCAACGCCTCAGCTCACTCGGCCACGTTGCCTACGTGAAACATGAACGTGAAACAATTATGTACCAAATAAAGATTTTTAGTACTCGGATGATTTCCGTCTTTCGATTTTCAGAATATCGTCAACCCTGTCAAGCGATAGATAGATATCGGTTACTCGTTCATATTTCTCGCAGTTTTTCTAGACGATGCCAAGATTTTTGAGTAATTCTGTTCGAAATTCAATTTCGATTTGACATTTCTCGTCGCTCGTTCCGACCAAAAAAAACGTCGACCTTGAAGGAGCCACGTTAAAATTCGCAACAGAAATACGTGAAACGTCAGAATTTTTTTTATTTTCCCGGAAAGTCACATTTTCCTATCGTTCTTCCGAGAAAACGAAAGAGAGGATCGAAAAAAGGGCTCCGTTGCGGACTAATTTCGAATCTCGTCTTCGCGTTCCCGCAAATACCGTCGTTCCGAACGTCACCGTTCCCCCAAATTCCTTTCCACAATGTTGCTGCTTTGGCCAAAATCGGCCTTTTTTCACCTTTTTACACCGTTTTTTTTTAATGCAACCCCATCTTTTTGCTCCGAAAACGCGAAACTCTACGAAACTTCCGTATTTTTCCTCGATAAACCCCTTCGAAATTTCCCCCAAACCCCCCTTCTAACAGACAAAAAAACATCACGATTAAAGTAACATTTTAAAAAGTTTCCTTCGATAAATGAAGAACCGCTCAACCGATTTTGTGCAAACACATAAACCATCTACTAAGCCCGAACAAAGCCTTAAAATTTTGGGTTAGATAGGTGAGCCCGTTCTAGAGTAATAAAATTACAACGAAAAGTGGCTTTTGATTTTTATATATTAATATTAACAGGGTGTCAATTTGAAAACTTGCCAGTTCAATTATGTCACGACATGATGTTTTGAAAGAAAATGCTGCAACAGGTCAATTTTATTCGGAGGGGGACATATTTTGAGCCCAATTGTAAGCAAAATCGTCTCAAGCCTAGGTGTAGTGATTGCCACCCCTAAATTCTTAATAGGGAATAGGGGGTGTGCTATACATCAATGGAAAGACAACTTGTCCTTCTACATGAATACTACAATTTGTGAATTTTCATTGAGTCCTTGAAGTGTTACAGGGTGTTCAAACTTAGGTCACTAATCAAATTAGATGCTCGAAATGATTTCCATTACTATCCAAACCATAATACAGTCGGTTCTCAAATGTTTGTATGTACCACTCCGAATAAAAATTGACCTGTTCCGTCATTTTCTCTCAAAACATCGTCGACATTATGTCGTGACATAATTTGCCTGGCAAGTTTTTAAATTGGCACCTGGTATAAAACGAAGAGACATCCCACTTCCGGTATATCCGGAAGTTACATATCAGTGAAAATATTTAAGATACTTATTAAAGGATACTTTGGGAGGCATATTCATTATTGAATGGTTCCTTTCTGAGTTTTCTCTCTGAAAAATAACTATAAAATGAAAAAATCGAAAAATAACATATAAATGATATAGACATCACGAAATAGTTGTTTTATCGTTGATATTGTTTCGTTATTGTTTGTTAGGCAACATTGTTCGATAGATTTATTCTGACAAATATCTTGTATTTCAAACGCAGAAGCAATTAACAAAATAATGAATTGTTCATTTTATAGATATTTTCCAGAGTTTGGCAAAGAAAACCCAGAAAGGCACCATTTAATATAGAGAATATTTTAGCCAGAAAGTTGCAATGTCAATACCTGTGCAATGTGCATGTCAATTTCAGAACGGAATTCTATTTGGTTTTCCAGAAATGTCTCATAAGTAATGATAAACCTTCCTTAACTATACCCGTATTTCTTCTAAAACAAACATATTCAAGTGTTATTTTTAATTTTATTATATATTTGATTCTCGGTGAAATGGATCATCCTGGCAAGTTCTTCATCATTTTGGAATAAAACGCAGCAAATTTATATCGAGGTTCATAACTTTCTGATGAAAATTCAGCAGCTTCCTATATTCTTCATACATGTACTCGTATCAATTATTTCAGAACAAATCGAAGAATATTGGCATAATTCAGTATTCTTTGTGAGTACCTCGATTATTCACTGGAAAACATTTTCTTTCCGCTGACCATTTTAACTCCTCTAGGTAATTTTATTTTCCAACAGACTTTTGAAGAATCTGTTGTAATTATGATCCTCTAAGAGTGGTGTAGAAAGAAAACTTATTTTGGATGTTATTGTTTCCTGTACAACCGGAAATATTGGGTTAAAAAAATGTATAATGAAGACTTATTATAGGAAATCAACATATACTCCTATACTTCATAACTCCGCACCAAGAGGAACTTTTCTTTTATATAAATATTTCTGAATTTTATTTTTGACCAACAAAAGTTGGTGCGTCAAAATTGATAAAGAATTATATAAAACTCGGCTTAATGTCAAATATCTCGAAAAATTCGAACTTTTTGTATGAAACGCTATAAGTAAACTTGTCTGAAATTACACTCTGGTGGAATGTGCAAAACCTCAGGTCAGAAAACCGTGAAAAATATGTATCCTTTTATTGCTTATTAGTCTTAAATATTGAATAATTACCGAACGGATAAATTTACATTAGAATACATTTAGATGACTAGACAATATTAGAATATCATAAAAAAATTTGTTTCAATTTAGTTTTTAAACATTTGTTCGAATTTTCACAAATTTGTGATCATAGAAAATAATTCACTCGAAATTGAACGATGGATATTCATGAGAAAATTCTATTTTAATCAAAAATCTAGCTATAAATTTGCAAAATGCAGCAAGATTTGCATCGTTGGAGTTCTCAGATGTGAATTGAACCTGATATTGAAAGATATTAATGGCGAAAATACGAATATGATCAACTTTGCACCAGAATGAAACAACTTTTTTTGAACAAATGTCGAGAAATTAAGTTCAAACCAAATTTAGTAGTTAAAAATATATTTATGCTGACACTACTGTTGTCTAGTCGCCGAAAAGAAAATCTATTTGGTAATTATTCAATTGTAAAAAGAGTCATGAGCAAAAAAAGGAAAAATATTTTTCATAGTTTTTCGACCTAAAATTTGGGAAATTAATCTAAATAGCAATTTCAAATAAGTTTACTTAATGCGCTTCACAGAGAAAGTTGAAATTTTCCGAGATAATGGACGTGTTTGTTTGAAAATGGTGATTTCCGCTCCAACCGGAAGTCTCAGTTGCCCAAATTTTATATCATTTTTGATCCACCAACTTTTTATAATTAATGAAAATCGGAAATATTAATAGAAAAGAAAAGTCCCTCTTGGTGCGGAGTTGTTGGAAAGCACTGTATTATAGAATAATCATGAAATCAAAAAAGCATGAAAATTCAAAATTTAGTATTATATGACATTTGTAGTAAATTTTTTCTTGGCTACATAATACTAATAATACTCAAATTTCAAGGAGATCTCCACTCCTTCCCAAAAGTTCATTCATTCAAGGATAAGAATATAACTGAACATACTGAAATTGAGAGTCTATTCCCATATTATCCATAATCAGAGTCTCTTGAGATGAAAGCTTTGTATTATAGAGTAGATTTTTTTTGGAAGAATATTATGCATGCCACTGCATACCGCCTTCTAATATTTTCATCGGACACCGATCGTCGCAAAACAATTTATCTTTAAATGAATGAAGATTCTATAAATAATTCTTATTTAAAGAAAAAAGCAGTGGCGTGCATAATATTAATATGTAGTTCACATCCTGACCGGATGTCACCAGATGAAGAATTAAAAAATCTTCCACATCAAAACATGGCCGTGGATCCAAATACCATAAACAAATACTGGCTAGTTATTCGCGTTTCATCGCCATAGCCAGTAAAAACCTATATCTTGATTTTTTCTTCTTGATATATTTCCGCATATATATATATATATTCTTGAAATATTTCCGCATATACAGGGTGTTCCATTTGCGATAAATATACCCAACTCTGTTTTTCTCCTATAACATCCTGTATATATTTCAATAATTCAATAACTGCGAATAACTGATGAATCTTCTCCATGAAAACTTTATGAAAATTGGAAAAAAATGAGAAAATATCATAAGATCATCAGATAAATAGCCATTTCCTAAATTCTGAGACTTTATCAACTCGTTTCAAATATGTTTGTTAATATCATCACATAGTGGGAATTCTTGAAAGCGAATAACTAGGACTACCCTGTATATGTACTGAAGATATAACAGAAAAAAAAACATCCTTGAAACATTGAAAAGACTTAGAACATTGGATCATGTGAACATTTCTTCTTGGAATCAACATCTTAATTCAAACCTTTAAGGATCAGCCTGTTATTCTGAGACACGCTGTGTATAAAATATTCTTCCTGTTCAACATAGTTGAAAAGCAGAATCCTCCGTTAGGAAACAAATATTTTTCAGTATTGATATTTCAGAATATTGTGGAGAACATTTAACGTTAAACATTGCAAAATCCTCTGTTAGAAAACAAATATATTTCTGTATTGATAATGCCGAATATTGTGGAAGATATTTAGGGTTAAACAATGCAAATTCCTCTGTTAAGTAACAAATATTTTTCAGTATCGACATTGCAAAATATTTTGGAGGACATTTAATGTAAACCATGGAAAATCTTCTGTTAAAAAACGAATAACTTACAGTATTGATATTGCAAAATGTTGTGAAGGATATATATATATATATATATATAATGGAAAAGTATAACGGGTAATTCCGCAAAAGGAGCAGAGATAATCATTCTGCTGGTACCTGCCGACACGTGTTTCTGCTAGTTGGCTTCTTCAGGACAGGGCAACCAAGAAACCAAGAAAAGGTGGAAAGATAACTGAAAAACAGGCGACACCACAACAGGAGCGAGCAACCAATTTGTGCCTTCAGCTCTAGGACCTCCAATTCGGAGGTAAACTATCCTAGAGCTGAAGGCACAAATTGGTTGCTCGCTCCTGTTGTGGTGTCGCCTGTTTTTCAGTTATCTTTCCACCTTTTCTTGGTTTCTTGGTTGCCCTGTCCTGAAGAAGCCAACTAGCAGAAACACGTGTCGGCAGGTACCAGCAGAATGATTATCTCTGCTCCTTTTGCGGAATTACCCGTTATACTTTTCCATTTTAAAAAACTTATCCGCGTTATCCTATTTTCATATTATATATATATATATATATATATACTCAGAACGCAAATCACAGTCGTAAGAAATCAATAGAATAAGGTTAAGAGTTTATTCGACCTGTATTCAAACAGGTCGAATGAACTCTTAACCTTATTCTATATATATATATATATATATATATATATATATATATATATATAGATTTGTTCGACCGCACATACAGACCCAAATCGACATACTTTACCGATTATACAGTCCAAAAGTGACGTTTTCAGACCCGACTCCGGGTCTGGTAACGTTTACCTATAGAATTGTACTCAGGGACGTTAGGGGATGCCAGGGGTAAATTTTCAGATGGGTCTGAAAAAGCGGTGATACATCATATTATATACAGAAAAGCTTCAGAGTTTGGCCAGTGCGAGGGCGCTTCTGCTCACATTAGCTCGCTGTATATAATTCGTATAGTTGATCAACGTCTTGAGACCTTACATCCGGCAACGCTGTAGAGCGAGAGTCTGAAAATAATATATTTCATCCTATCGATATACAAACCCAAAACCAACACATACGAAAACTTATTCGAGCCCGGTATAGGTAGTCAACGTCATGAGAATTGTTAATTGTGGATTGTTCAAATAAAACTTCAAATTCATATACTTCTTCCTTTTGATATACGAACCTAAAAACCACACTTATGAACGCTTATACAAGCCTGGTATATGGAGTCGTCGTTATGGGACCTGTTTATTTCGAATTCTCAATCATAATTCTGAAGGACTGTTGAGGACAAATATCATTTCTTCATGGATCATTTTGGAAAAAATGAACATAATAAACAGTAACGAAACCATTCTGTAATATTTCGGAGACTAAATCAGACTCCTTCATCAGACACAAAGCGAAAACTTTACCAATTATTGTTTGTTGACACTTATTATGAAATTTGTTACACTGCAAATTACAGTAATAGCTGAAGGACACACGGAGAAATATTCATTGATTTTAATTATCAACAAATATTTCGTGGATACGGGCTGGTCCCCTCATCGCTCAGTGTTCCCCTAATGAGGAAAGCGTCATTCAGGGGCAAATACAAATCAGTTTCATGGTTATTAACAATCGTCAGCATAACATAGCCACACTGAATGACAGCTGAAGAAGTTCTAGGAAACATAATCCCAGTTGTTGTGAACAGGTAGGAAGAAAATCTCATCAGCTGCATCTAGGGAAATCCTTAGGAACTCTGACCCTCTGTGATGCGGAAACCATAAGCGATGTTCAGTGATGTTCATGCTTTTGCCATAAGAGGGTCAGGGACTGCAAGGCTGTCTACCTGATTTGGCAATTATCAGCTGTCAAAGCTTTGTGAAACCCATTGTAAGAGTTGGGAATTATATCAATGGATTCTTGTGATAAAACTGCATCATAAAATAATTAAATACAAAATGTTTTTTACACATCTCATAACGTGAGACCATGTTCGGCCAATTCGAAAATTATCGACATTTGGGCCAATTGATAAGCGCTCTGTTCCGAACAACAAAAGCACCACAAATAGCAGAATATGTATGTACAATCTATAGAGATCGACATAATGGATTAGACTAAAACAAAAATTCTGATGACGGAATACCACTCACATGAAAAGGAAACATAAGGAGTCGACTTGTATTTTGTTGAACAGACAAAACAATTATCTAAATTACTCAATTGGAATTGTCCATATTTGGTAGTTGAATTTGCTGGAGAAATAGTTAGAACATGGAAATTTCTATCTGAACTGACACTGTGTTACTATGTTTTTGGTGCTTTTGTTATAAATTTGCCCAAATGTCTGTAATTTTCGAATTATTGGCTGAAAATGGTCTCAGACGTTTTGGTTCGACTCACTGATCAAGAATCCGTGATCAAAATCGCTAGACTTCAAGAGCTAGACTTTTGAAAATTTCAGATTAGATTTGGGAGATATCTCGGTTAAAAAAAATAAAAATATTTTTTTATATCACAAATTTAAAATTGTTTTTTTTATATGCAGTTTTCCCATAAAAATCCACTGATATTATTTAAAACTTTAACCAGTACTTTTGGAGATATGATTTTTCAAAATTTCAATAATAAATCTTACTTCTATGTTTTCACAGAATGCTATAATTACTCGATCGTAGAATAGGGTTATAATATGATATTATTTTTTTTAAGTGATGTTTTAATGCCCCTGGATAATCCATATGATGATTGAAATATATACTTTGGTAAGTTAATCGAATTGGGTTCAGAATATCTCCAGTAAAAATAAAACCGGACTATTGGCTAGGTTTCAATTGATATAATATAATTTTCAGAGTGGATTTGAGGAATGTATATCTCGGATAAGTTCGTGGTTTCGGAATAATTTTTGGCACTCTTTTTTTATTAAATGACACATTTTTGAATTTAATTTCTTTCATGATGCAGTCGTATCATAAGAATCCATTGAAATAATTCCCAGCTCTAAGAAACCAATACCAACTTTCGGAGATATGATTTGTCGAAGTTTGAACAAGTGCGCAAAAGCTCCTGCCCACAGGGCTTTTCCACTTTTTGTAACATGCAATTCTATCTTAAGAATGCATTGATATCCAACTCTGAGAAACCAATATTTGGAGATATGATTTGTCAAAGTTTGAATAATAACTCGCTAGTAGTTTGATGAAAGCGCCAAAGTCCCTGTCCACAGAGCTGTCCCACATTTATAGTTAAATATCAATTCAATAAGAAATTTGATCCGAATCATTTTTTGACAAATTTGAAAAAAATCTTCTTCAAAGCTTATTATATCTCGCTGTAGTATCATCTTATTTTGTCTAAGAAAACTTAATCATTCTCTGATGAAAGCATGTCCACATTTGTTCTCAATTTTTTGGCAACCATCACTTTCTAAAGGCAATTTAATTCTTAGGAATTTTGTAATTTTTATTCCATTTTCTCTGCATCTGCACATGCAAGTGCGACTGTAATTTCAGAGAAGGACGATTGCAAAAAGCCCATACTATCATTTCAAGAAGGGAGGTGAATTCATCACTGAATGGTTCCTTTCTGGGTTTTCTCTCTTAAACTCTGAAAAATATCTATGAAATAAAAAACTTCATTATTTTGAAATTGTTTCTGCGTTAGAAACATATGTAGATATTTGTGATTCGATTGCAATTACAGAGTCTGATGATATTAAAAGATAACTTAAATGGGTCGCTCTGTATTTTGTTGATCAAAGAAAACAGTTTTACAAATTGCTCAAGATGAATAGACCATATTTGGTTGAATAGGTTGAATATGGAATTCGAACTTGGAAGTTTCTATGTAAAGTGGAACTGTGTTACAATATTTTTCCAAAGACTATCGGCTGTCGGCTTGACAAATTTCAGTATAAGTGTCATCAAATATAATTCTTAAGATCTTCGCTTGGTGTCTGGTGAAGGAATCTGCTTTAGTCTCCGAAACGTTACAGAAAAGTTGTTTCATATTTTGTTAGTTATGCTACTGTTCATTAGGCAATATTGTTCTATATATGGCTTCTGGCAAATATCTAATCTTTCTAACACCGAAGTAAATTAAAAAAAAAAAACATTGTTTATTTTATGGATATTTTTCAGAATCCAAAAAAGAACCATTTAATCCACTTCTAAATTTGGGGAAATATTCAACTATTTTACGCAAACGGTGTACAGAAATGTAAAGGTGGATAATGTTGACTGAATAAAAGGCCAATCTTGTTCAGCGTTGAAAGAATCAATCAACATACGCCGTTTTTTGGATAAAATAATATTGCTTCTAAAATGTCAACAAAAGAAATTAATCTGGAATAATAGACTTTTTGTTGAAGACTCTACGAAACCGAAGAATATAAGGGACGATGAAAGAGATGATTTTATCATCTCTTTCATCGTCGTAATTTTTATTGCATCTCTCTCATTTGTCTCCCTTATTGATACTTTTCTCGTCACTTCAAATTTACTCTTTTTCTCTTTTCTTCTCTTCTACTTGTTCCAATTCTAACTAATATTCCGTATCTTCATTCTGGACAAGACTCTTTCCCCTCATCAAGCAGCAATAGTACCTTCGCAGTTACAGGGTGTTCCTTAAAGACATGCTAATATTTAAGGTGGTGATTTTTTGACTTATTATAAGAAAAAACTTCCTATGAACGTATGTCCTGAATGTTTTAACTTTTGAGATGCGTGGTGATAAAATGTTGAAAAAAAAAATTAGTTTTTAAATAATAACTGAGATAATATTGCAGACATCTTCATAAAATTTGGTACATGTTTAAATGCATCAAGGTGGATTCTGTGATGTACAAAAATTTTCATTTTCTCTACTAAATACTAGGCCACTGCTTTCTTTTCGAATAACAATTACTTTTTAGATCCTCATTCATTTTTGAGCAAATAGGATCCCATGGGTCTTCTTTGACCGACACAGGGTTTCCACCTCAAAAAATACAAATAAAGATCAATTCCTCAAAAATCTGAGGCGGTGTGAAATATTTGTGCATCGACTGAAAGCAAATTGAGAGATCAGATTTGTTCCAAAATGAATCAGAATCCAAAAAATAAGTTTTCTTGTCATATGCTCTGTTCTTGATTAAAATAATTAAATTAAAATTACTTCATATCGCAGCACAAAATTTTATCATCCTGTATCTCAAAAGTTAAGACTTTTAAGACATACGTTCATAAGAAGTTTTTTCTTAAAATGAATTGAATAATCGCCACCTTAAATATTAGCATGTCTTTAAGGAAGACCCTGTATATGCTCTGACATTCTGAAAAAAAAATATGTGTAAGTAAAAATTATTGTAGATAATGAATTCTCGCTGATCACTTGGAGAAACATTTTGACAAGTTATTGAGGTAAAGAAAAAACTTGGCTTGGGTTTCACAATATACAGGGTGTAACTAAATAAGTGTAAAATATTTAAGGGGGTGATTCCTCATCGAAAAAAAGATAGGATCTTTCATATAAAGAAACTTCATTGGAGCATCCCTTGTTAGGATACAGCCCCTTAAAGGGGGTACAGAAAATTTGTTTAATAATTTTTTCCACAAGCACTTAAAAGTCACAATATTGAAATTAACCTGATATTTTCTAATACCAAAAAGACACTCAGCCAGTAATTTATTTGGTTTTCCCATGGTTGTAAGGGGTGGAAAACGCAACCCCTAAAATGTATTTGCAATGTAACTTTTTGTCTTATTATTTGTTTACCATTTTAAAATGTATTTCCGATAACCTGTTTCATTCTAAACGAAAAATGTTTCTTGAATTTTTTTCCCAAAATAAACCAGATCGCAGCAAAACATTATTTTACGAACAACTACAGAGATACAGCGTCATAAATGCCATCTGGATTTATTGTTTCCATGGGATAAACCAAATAAATTACTGGCTAAGTGTTTTTTTGGTATTAGAAAATATCAGATTAATTTCAATATTGTGTTTTTTAGTGCTTGTGAAAAAAATTATTAATTAAATTTTCCGTACCCCCTTTAAGGGGCTGTATCTTAACAAGGGATGCTCCAATGAAGTTTATTTATATGAAAGATCCTATCTTTTTTTCGATGAGGAATCACCTCCTTAAATATTTTACACTTATTTAGTTACACCCTGTATAATACTATGTTCTTGACATTGTTCAGTCTTGAACATGGGATAAGCCGGAAACATATATTTATGTCAACAATATGGTATTATATTGTAAAACTTAAGCCAAATGTTTTCAATTGGAAAAGATTGTAATTTTACATCAAATGAAATACTGTACCTATAGAACTCCTAATGGCTCTTATTTACGTACCTGTTGCACTTTTCATCATCAGCTTCCTTCTTGCAGACATTAAAATCACTTCATAACACAACTAAATCAATGTAAACGATTCCAGCTTCGTTTTCGCGCCCATTCGTATATCGAAATTGGCGTAATTAGTCCCGAAGAGCTGGCAACAGCGCTGGGTTCGAAGACGTTGGCTGAAGATACTTGCGGAGTATATGTGGGATCAGAAAGTCGGCAGAATGATTCGGGATTCGAGAAGTTTGACGAATATACAACTTTTTTGAAAGAAAAAAATTCCTTCCCCTCTCAAGATGCCTAAGGAGTTATATTTTCAATCTACCCATTTTTTGTCTATATACTCCTGAAAACATTTTGGATCATATGGGTCTCAGGTAGCCTTCAGAGTGTACCGGGACTGGATACGTCTATTAGATAAATATATATATATATATATATATATATATATATATATATATATAAGATCAAACGATGCAAAATCCCCAGTTAAGAAAAAAATATTTGTCAGTATTGATATTACCAAATATTGTGGTGGACATTAGTGTCAAACAATGCAAAATCTCCTGTTATGACACAAATATTTATCAGTATTGATATTGCAAAATGTTGTGGAGGAAATTTAATGTCAAACATTGCAAAATCCTCTGTTAAGTAAAAAATATTTTTCAGTATTGATATTGCGAAATGTGGTGTTGAACATTTAGTGTCAAACATTCCTAAATCTTCCGTTAAGAAACAAATACTTTTCAGTATTGATATTGCAAAATATTCTGGAGAAAATTTAATGTCAAACATTGCAAAATTCTCTGTTAAGAAACCAATCATTCTCAGTATTGATACTGCAAAATGTTGTGGGGGATATTTAATGTCAAACACTATATAATCCTCTGACGAATATTTTTCAGTATTATATTGGAAAATGTTCGTGGAGGGCATTGAAGGTGGAACATAGAGCTATATCCTCCGTTAAGAAACAAATATTTTTCATTTTGATACTGAAAAATTTTACGAAGGAAATTTAATGTCAAACATTGCAAAATCCTCTGTTAAGCTAAGAATTTTTTTCAGTATTGACATTGCAAGATGATGTGGAGGACATAAAACGTGAAACATTGCAAATCCCTTCGTTAAGAAACAAATATTTTTCAGTATTGATATTGCAAAATGTTGTGGAGGAAATTTAATGTCAAAAATTGCAAAATCCTCTGTTAAGCAACAAATGTTTTTCAGTATTGACATTGCAAAATGTTGTGGAGGACATAAAAGGTGAAACATTGCAAAATCCTTCGTTAAGAAGAAAATATTTTTCAGTATTGATATTGCACTATGTTGTGGAGGACATTTAATGTCAAACATTGCAAAATCCTCTGTTAAGCAACAAATATTTTTTCAGTATTGATATTGCGAAATGTTATGGCGGACATTCAGTGTCAAACATTCGTAAATCTTCCATTAAGAAATAAATAGTAAATTAATTATTAATTGAAATTAAAATAATAATTATTAATCAAAATTAAAATAATAATAAAAAAATAAATTCAGTATTGATATTGCAAAATATTCTGGAGGAAATTTAATGTCAAACATTACAAAATTCTCTGTTATGAAACAAATCATTCTCAGTATTGATATTGCAAAATATTGTGGTGGATATTTAATGTCAAACACTACATAATCTTCTGATGAGAAACGAATATTTTTCAGTATTGATATTGCAAAATGTTGTGGTGGACATCTAAGGTCAAACATTGCAAAATCCTCTATTAATAAAACAGTATTTTGCAGTATTGATACTCATTTAAGGTGAACATTTCAAAATCCTCTGTTTAGTAACAAATATTTTTCAGTACTGATATTGCAAAGTATTGTGGAGGACATTAAAAGTGAAACATTGCAAAATCCTTCGTTAAGAAACAAATATATTTCAGTATTTATATTGCAAAATATTGTGGAGGACATTTAAGGAAAAAATACTTAAAAAGACTTCGACTTGTGTTAATGATCTAAATAAATAGTTCCACAAGTCGAAGTCAAAGTCGAAGTGTCAAAGTGAGACGGTTCTACATCTATTTATATGCGAACTACTAATAATTCTCATCCTATTATGATTTACACTTCTGAAAGCTTAAAACGGAAGAGAAAATCTTGTCCAATTTATTTTCCTTGTATAATTGAAATATTGCCCAAGCCAATAATCTAATCAGTAGAATTATTGAGTATTCAAATACTCATATACTCAATGGTAGGGCAGAATACAATATAAGTTTCTATTGGCCATAACTTTACTGTTTAAAGAATGATTTTCAGATTAATTATCTACCACTCGTATGATTGAATAATATTAGCTTATGAAAGGAAATCACTGTCGCATACCCAAATGAAATTATTGCCATAGACAATTGTTTCTATTAGGTACTTACATAAAAATTTTGTCTTGGATGTGGACTCGTCGGATTTATATATATATCATCATCAGTATGTATATATTTTATACATGAAAATGAGTCTTCAAACAGAACATAATCGATATGTGATACTCTAATGGGCATCCGATATCTATGAGGAATATCTCATTAATAACGTAAACAAGCACTGACGTGAAGTCAGGAGCTTTTGCGCATGTGTTCTATTGTCCGTTCTCCTATATTGGACACTCCTAATCGATTTTACGACGGTTAATTCTATTGTCTTTTCTCCTGTATTGGACTCTCTTAATCGAATTTACCATGGTAAATTCGATTAAGTGTCCATGACAGGAACAGATAATAGAATTCACGAAGGACGATTTTTTTAAAATTTTCTAGTAATACAATCCTCACGAAATTTTGCAAGAATTTTCGCATTGGCGTTCTACAACTTATACCCATGCTTGAATTGGATCGATTTGAATTTCTAGTTATTGAGGAAATAACAACCAAAATTATCTATTTCTTAACAGAGGATTTTGCAATGTTTCGCCTTATAAGTCCTTCACAAAATTTTGCAATATCAATACCCAAAAATATTCGTTTCTCAACAGAGTATTGGCAATGTATCACCTTGAATGTCCTCCAAAATATTTGCAATACCGGTACTGAAAAATATTCATTTCCTAACCAAGGATTCTGCAATGTTTGACCTTAAATGTCCTCCAAAATATGTTGCAATATCAAGATTAAAAAATTATTGTTACCTAACAGATTATTTTTCGAAGTTCAACGTTGAATGTCCTAAACAATATTTTGCAATATCAGAACTGAAAAATATTTGTTTTCCAACTGAGAATTTTGCAATGGTTGACTTTGAATGTCCTCCACAACATATTGCAATATCAATACTGAAAAATATTTGTTTCCAAACAGAGGATTTGCAATGTTTCAGCTTAAATGTCTTACACAACATTCTGCAATATCGATACTAAAAAATATTTGTTTCCTAACAGGGGATTGTCAAAGTTTTACTTTAAATGCCCTTCACAACAATTTTCAATATCACTACCGAAAAATAAGTGTTTTCTAACAGAGGATATTGCAATGTTTGACCTTATATGTCCTCCACAACATTGTAAATGCTCTCATAAGTAGCAAACATTTTTCCAGTATTGATAATGCAAATTCTTGTGGAGGAGATTTGAGGCAAAAAATAGCAAAATCATCATTTAGGAAACAAATATTTTTCAGTACCTATGGCAAAATATTGTGGTGGTCATTATAGGTCAAACATTGCAAAATCCTCAGTTGGAAAACAATTATTTTATAGTATTGTTATTGCAAAATGTTGTGGGGGACATTTAACGTTGATCTTTGTAAAATCATGTGTTAGGAAACAATAATTTTTTGTCTTGATAATGCAACATATTGTGGAGAACATATAAGGTCAAAATCCTGTGGTAAGGTTCAAATATTATTCAGTATTGATATTGCAAAATGTTGTGGAGGACATTTAACTTTAAACATTGCAAAATCGCCTGTCAGGAAACAAATATTTTTCAGTATCGATATTGTTGTGGAGAACATTTGAGTTGAAACATTGCAAAATCCTCTGTTGATATACAAATATTTTCCAGTATTGATATTTGCGAAATATCATGGACGATATTTAACAAATATTACAAAATCCTCTGTAAGGAAACAAATATTTCTCAATATTGATTCGAAAAAATGTTGCAAACGACATCTAAGATGAAACATTGAATATTCCTCTGTTGAGTAACAAAAATTTTTCTGAATTGATTTTGCAAAATGTTGTGGAGGACATCTAAGATGGAACATTGCAAATACCCCTATTGGCTAAAAACAATTTTTCAGTATTGTTATTGCAAAATGATCTGGGGGACATTTAAGCTCAAAAATTGCCATATCCTATATTAGGAAATAAATATTTTTCAGTATTGATATTGCAAAATATTATGGTGGACATTCAAGGTAAAACATTGCAAAATCCTCTGTTAAGAAACGGATATTTTTCAGTATTGATATTGCAAAATGTTGTGGAGGACATATAAGGTGAAACATTGCAGAATCCTCTGTTAAGAGACGAATATTTTGCCGTATTGATATTGCAAATTGTTGTAGAGGACATTTAAGGTCAAAACTGCTTACACCTCTGTTAAGAAACAAATAGTTTTCAGCATTGAGATTAAAAAATGTTGTGGAGGATATTTAAAGTTGAACTTTGCAAAATCATCTGTTAGCAAACAATAATTTTTTATTCTTGATGATGCAACATATTGTGGAGAAAATTTGCGGTCAAACATTGCAAAATCCTCTTTTAAGATACCAATATTATTCAGTATTGATATTGCAATATGTTGTGGAGGACATTAAACTCGAAACATTGCAAAATCGCCTGTCAGGAAAAAAATATTTTTCAGTATTGATATTGCAAAATGTTGTGGAGAATATTTGAGTTGAAACATCGCAAAATCCTCTGTAAAGGTACAAATATTTTCCAGTATTGATACATGCGAAATATCGTGGATGGATGCATTTAAGGTCAAATATTTTTCAGTATTGATATTGCAAAATATTTTGGATAACATTTAAGGTCAAACATTGCAAAATCTTCTGTTTTTCAATAGTGCTATTGAAAATTGTTGTGAGGGATATTTAAGCCAAAACTTCGCACAATCCTCTGTTTGGAAACAAATATTTTTCAGTATTGATATTGCAAAACTTTGCGGAGGACATTTAAGGTCAAACATTGCAAAATCTTCTGTTGAGAAACAAATATTTTTTACTTGGTATTAATATTGCAAAATATCGCGGAGGACATTTGAGGTCAAACATTGCACATTCCTCTGTTAAGTAAAAAATATTATTCAGAATTGATATTGCAAAATGTTTTGGAGGAGATTTAAGTTGACACATTGCAAATATTCTGTTACGAAACGAATATTTTCCAGTATTGATAATGCAAAATGGTGTGCAGGACATTCAAGGTGAAACATTGCATTACTCTGACAAGTAACAAACATTTTTCAATATTGATATTGCAAAATGTTGTGGAGGACATTTAACTTCAAACAATATAAAATCGCCTATCAGGAAACAAATGTTTTTCAGAATTTATATTGCAAAATTTTGTGGAGGACATTCAAGATCAAACATTGCAGAATCATCAGTTGGAAAACCAATATTTTTCAGTATTAATACTGCAAAATGTTGTGGAGGACATTTAACGTTGAACTTTGCAAAATCATCTGTTAGGAAGCAAATATTTCTTAGTCTTGATATTGCAACATATTCTGGAGAAAATTTCAGGTCAAACATTGCAAAATCCTATGTTAAGATACAAATATTATTCAGTATTGATATTGCAAAATGTTGTGGAGGACATCTAACTTTAAACATTGCAAAATATCCTGTCAGGAAACAAATATTTTTCAGTATTGATGTTGCAAAATATTGTGGAGGACATCTAAGATGAAAGATTGCAAGTTCCGCTGTTAAGTAACAAAAATTTTCCAGTATTAATATTGCAAAATATCGTGGAGGACATTTAAGGTCAAACATTGCAAAATCCTCTGCCAAGAAACGAATATCTTTCAGTATTGATATTGAAAAATATTGTGGAGGACATTTGAGTTAAATCGTTACAAAATCGTCTGTTAAGTAACAAATTATTTTCTGTATTGATATTGCAAAATGTTGTGGAGGACATATCAGGTCAAACATTTCAAAATCCTCTGTTATAAAAGGAATATATTGCAGTATTTATATTGAAAAATGTTGTAGAGAACATTTAAGGAAGCAACGTTTCAAATTCTTTCGTTAAGAAACAAATATTTTTCATTATTGATATTGCATAATGCTGTGGAGGACAGTTAAGGTAAAACATAGCAGAATCGTTCATTAGAAAATACATATTTCTCAGTATTGTTATTGCAAAATGTTGGGGATAACATATGAGCTGAAACGTATTCTTCAGTAGTGGTATTTGAAAAATGGTGTGAATGACATTTAAGCTAAAACTTTGCTCAATCCTCTGTTAGGAAACAATTATTTTTCTGTATTGATATTGCAGAGAGTTGCGGAGGACATTTGTGGTCAAACATTGTAAATCCTTTGTAAGGAAATAAATATTTTTCAGTACTGATATTGCATAATATTTTGAAGGACATTTAAAGTGAAACATTGCAAATACTCTGTTAGGAAACGAATATTTTGCGGTATTGATATTGCTAAATGTTGTGGAGGACATTAAAGGTGAAACATTGCAAAATCCTTCGTAACGAAACAAATATTTTTCAGTATTTATATTGCAAAATGTTGTGGAGGACCTTTAAGGAAAAAATACTTAAAAAGACTTCGACTTGTGTTGATGATCTAAATAAATGGTTCCACAAGTCGAAGTCGAAGTCGAAGTGTCGAAGTGAAACGGTTCTACTTCTATTTATATGCGAACTACTAATAATTCTCATCCAATTATGATTTACACTTCTGAAAGCTTAAAACGGAAGAGAAAATCTTGTCCAATTTATTTTCCTTGTATAATTGAAATATTGCCCAAGCCAATAATCTAATCAGTAGAATTATTGAGTATTCAAATACTCATATACTCAATGGTAGGGCAGAATACAATATAAGTTTCTATTGGCCATAACTTTACTGTTTAAAGAATGATTTTCAGATTAATTATCTACCACTCGTATGATTGAATAATATTAGCTTATGAAAGGAAATCACTGTCGCATACCCAAATGAAATTATTGCCATAGACAATTGTTTCTATTAGGTACTTACATAAAAATTTTGTCTTGGATGTGGACTCGTCGGATTTATATATATATCATCATCAGTATGTATATATTTTATACATGAAAATGAGTCTTCAAACAGAACATAATTGATATGTGATACTCTAATGGGCATCCGATATCTATGAGGAATATCTCATTAAGAAAGCTTAAAACGGAAGAGAAAATCTTGTCCAATTTATTTTTCTTGTATAATTGGTATAATGCCCAAGCCAATAATCTAATCAGTAGAATTATTGAGTATTCAAATTCTTATATACTCAATGGTAGAGTAGAATACAATATAATATTCTATTGGCCATAACTATACTGTTAAAAGAATGAATTTCAGATTAATTATTTCACACTCGTATGACTGAATAATATTAGCTTATGAAAGGAAATCACTGTCGTATATCCAAATGAAATTATTGCCATAGACAATTGTTTCTATTAGGTACTTACATGAAAATTTTGTCTTGGATGTGGACTCGTCGGATTTATATATATGTCATCATCAGTATGTATATATTTTATACATGAAAATGAGTCTTCAAACAGAACATAATTGATATGTGATACTCTAATAGGGATCCGATATCTATGAGGAATATCTCATTAATAACGTAAAGAAGCACTGACGTGAAGTCAGGAGCTTTTGCGCATATGTTCTATTGTCCATTCACCTGTATTGGACACTCCTAATATAATCGATTTTACGACGGTTAATTCTATTGTCTGTTCTCCTGTATTGGACTCCCTTATCTTAATCGATTTTACCATGGTAAATTCGATTAAGTGTCCATGATAGGAGAACAGATAATAGAATTCACGAAGGACAATTTTTTTTCAATGATTTTTTAAAATTTTCTAGTATTACGATCCTCACGAAATTTTGCAAGAATTTTCGCATTGGCATTCTATAACTAACACCCATGCTTGAATTGAATCGATTTTGAAATCTTCTAGTTATTGAGGAAATAACCAAAATTATTTGTTTTTTAACAGAGGATTTTGCAATGTTTCGCCTTATAACTCCTCCACAAAATTTTGAATTAACAATACTGAAAAATATTTGATACTTGTCAGAGGATTTTGAAATTTTTCACCCTGAATGTCCTCCACAATATTTTGCAATATCAACACCCAAAAATATTCGTTTCTCAACAGAGGATTGGCAATGTTTCACCTTAAATGTCCTCCAAAATATTTGCAATACCGGTACTGAAAAATATTAATTTCCTAACGAAGGATTTTGTTATGTTTGACCTTCAATGTTCTCCAAAATATGTTGCAATATCAAGATTAAAAAATTATTGTTTCCTAACAGATGACTTTTCAAAATTCAACGTTAAATGTCCTAAACTACATTTTGCAATATCAGTATTGAAAAATATTTGTTTTCCAACTGAGGATTTTGCAATGGTTGACCTTGAATGTCCTCCACAACATATTGCAATATCAATACTGAAAAATATTTGTTTCCTCACAGAGGATTTGCAACGTTACAGCTAGAATGTCTTACACGACATTCTGCAATATCGATACTAAAAAATATTTGTTTCCTACAGGTGATTGTCAAAGATTAATTTTGAATGCACTTCACAACAATTTTCAATATCACTACCGAAAAATAAGTGTTTTCTAACAGAGGATGTTGCAATGTTTGACCTTATATGTCCTCCACAACATTGTGAATGCTCTCATAAGTAGCAAACATTTTTCCAGTATTGATAATGCAAATTGTTGCGGAGGAGATTTGAGGCGAAAAATAGGAAAATCATCATTTAGGAAACAAATATTTTTCAGTAAAGCAAAATATTCTGGTGGACAGTATAGGTCAAACATTGCAAAATCCTCAGTTGGAAAACGAATATTTTCTAGTATTGATATTGCAAAATGCTGTGGGGGACATTTATTATTATTATTATTATTATTATTATTATTATTATTTAACGTTGAACTTTGCAAAATCATGTGTTAGGAAACAATATTTTTTTGTCTTGATAATGCAACATATTGTGGGGAACATATAAGGTCAAATCTTGTGTTAAGATTCGAATATTATTCAGTATTGATATTGCAAAATGTTGTGGAGGACATTTAACTTTAAACATTGCAAAATCGCCTGTCAGGAAACAAACATTTTTCAGTATTGATATTGCAAAATGTTGTGGAGAACATTTGAGTTAAAACATCGCAAAATCCTCTGTTGATACACAAATATTTTCCAGAATTGATATTTGCGAAATATCGTGGATGATAATTAAGATCAAATATTACAAAATGCTCTGTTAGGTTATATTTCTCAATATTGATTGGACAAAATGTTGCGGGCGACATCTAAAATGAAACATTTCTGCAAATTCCTCTGTTGAGTAACAAAATTTTTTCTGAATTGATATTGCAAAATGTTGTGGAGGATATCTGAGATGGAACATTGCAAATACCTCTATTGACTAACAAAAATTTTTCAGTATTGATATTGCAAAATGATCTGGGGGACATTTAAGTTCAAAAATTGCCATATCCTGTATTAGGAAATAAATATTTTTCAGTATTGATATTGCAAAATATTATGGTGGACATTTAAGGTCAAACATTGCAAAAGCCTCTTTTAGGAAACGAAGATTTTTCAGTATTGATATTGCAAAATGTTGTGGAGGACATTTAAGGTGAAACATTGCAGAATCCTCTGTTAAGAGACGAATATTTTGTATTGTATGTTGTATATTTTGTATTGATATTGCAAATTATTGTATTGTACATTTAAGGTCATAACTGCTTACACCTCTGTTAGGAAACAAATAGTTTTCAGCATTGATATTGCAAAATGTTGTGGAGGATATTTAACGTTGAACTTTGCAAAATCATCGGTTAGCAAACAATAATTTTTTAGTCTTGATAGTGCAACATATTGTGGAGAACATTTGAGGCCAAACATTGCAAAATTTTCTTTTAAGATACCAATATTATTCAGTATTGATATTGCAAAATGTTGTGGAGGACATTAAACTTGAAACATTGCAAAATCGCCTGTCAGGAAACTATTATTTTTCAGTATTGATATTGCAAAATGTTGTGGAGAATCTTTAAGTTGAAACTTTGCAAAATCCTCTGTTAAGACACAAATATTTTCCAGTATTGATACTGCAAAAAGTTGTGGAGGACATTTAACGTTGAACTTTGCAAAATCATCTGTTAGGAAACAAATATTTCTTAGTGTTGATATTGCAACATATTCTGGAGAACATTTCAAGTCAAACATTGCAAAATCCTATGTTAAGATACAAATATTATTCAGTATTAAAACTGCAAAATGTTGTGGAGTACACTTAACTTTAAACATTGCAAAATCTCGTGTCAGGAAACAAATATTTTTCAGTATTGATATGGCAAAATATTGTGGAGGACATCTAAGATGAAAGATTGCAAGTTCCGCTGTTTAGTAACAAAAATTTTCCAGTATTTATATTGCAAAATATCGTGGAGGACATTTAAGGTCAAACATTGCAAAATCCTCTGCCAAGAAACAAATATCTTTCACTATAGATATTGAAGAATATTGTGGATGACATTTGAGTTAAATCGTTACAGAATCGTCTGTTGAGTAACACATTATTTTCTGTATTGATATTGCAAAATGTTTTGGAGGACATATGAGGTCAAACATTTCAAAATCCTCTGTTATGAAAGGAATATATTGCAGTATTTATATTGCAAAATGTTGGGGAGAACATTTAAGGCAAAACATTTCAAACTCCTTTGTTAAGAAACGAATATTTTTCATTATTGATATTGCATAATGTTGTGGAGGACATTAAGGGTGAAACATAGCAAAATCGTATATAAGAAAATAAATATTTCTCAGTATTGATATTGCAAAATGTTGGGGAGAACATTTGAGCTGAAACATTGCGAAATTCTTCTTTAGGAAACAGTCGTTTTTCAGCATTCATAGTGCAAAATGTTGTGCAGAACATTTAAGGTGAAACATTGCGAAATCCTCTGTTAAGTAACGAATATATTTCAGTATGATATTGAAAAATGTTGTGGAGGTCATTTAAGGTGAAATATTGCAGATTCTTTCGTTAAGAAACAAATATTTCTCAGTATTGATAATGCAAAAGGTTGTCGAGGACATTTAAGGTCAAACATTGCAAAATCCACTGTTTATTGACAAATACGTTTCAGTATCGATATTGCAAAATGTTGGTAAGATATTTAATTCTAAATTTTGCCAAATTCACTGTTGAGAAACAAATATTTTTCAGTATTGATATTTCAAAATGTTGTGGACGTGGTGAAAATTGCAATATCCTCTGTAAACACACAAATATTTTTCAGTACTGATGTTCCAAAATGTTGTAGAGGACATTCAAGTTGAAACATTGCAAAATCCTCTGTTGTGCAAATTAGCCGATAATTCAAACATGACTTTTATCATAATATATATATATATTCTTTTGACTGAGAGCTGTATATGTGTTAGCAGAGGTTGGTGTAACGGGGTACCATACAATCCGACGTATGATACAAGAGCTTAGGGAAAAACCTCAGCAAAAAAACCCTGTCTCCCCGTGAGTGTCGTGATTTGTAACTATTGTTCACAAAATTTACTGCAATTTAAAAATATTGATAGGCATTTATTTCTTCAATATGTACTCCTTCGTCAAAAAACGGAGAGGTTTCTCCAAGGTACCCGAAACTCCTGAAAAATGAAAAGACAAGAGGAGAAGAACGAACAAATTATAAATACTTACATAACCTTTCAAAAGTCTCCTCTCACAAATATAATTCTCTGTAGGCGCATGGGTTCTCTTGGAGAAGAATCACCTCCGCTAGTTTTCAAAAATATTCCTTCTTGTTCTTAGAAATCCCTTCAATATTTGAATTCGAAAAGGAAAATGTTGCTCGTAAGGCCAGGAGGGTCTCTTTCAAAACCAGGTCTGACAGTCCAAGCGATGATTATTCAGAACTTCAGATGTTCGAAGACCGCTACAGGGCCCTTATTTAGGGCTATCATCTCCCATAGATAGATGTTTTACTTTGTATCGTATAAAATAATGGAAAAATGAGCCGGAAAAATTTACGATGTCATCATGACATCATGTCATTACTCGTATAAAAAAATAAAAACCATAGACCATCATTATTCACACAACTTGAATTTCATGGTAGTTATCTTCTGGGAAATAGATGAATAGGCTTACCATGATCTGTATTAATCATTGAATTTTTCTCTCTTCATCCCCAATAGTGAATATAAAATTAATTCCATCATAGTGTTAAAAAAGTTAAATATCAATTATAAGTATCACTCCACATATTTATCCCAATTATTATTGACCTAAATTTATGGAATTATATATACAATAAACATAAACGATCGCTAACCTCACCCAACGATATATTCTTTGGCTAACCTATTTTAGTCTTGGGTAGTTCGCGAACGACCTAGGTCGAAAGAGCGCTCCTTTAGGTGAACTATGAGAACTAGTCCATCGATGATCTCGCTGATAGTTATTTTTATTGGCGTCCGCTTTACTAGGCAGTGGCGCTGCGTGACAAACGACAAACCATTACATAATATATCATTAGGTTAGGTTAGGTAAATATTCTGTGAACCAAATTATTAACTTCTAAGCTTCTACCTTCTATTATTAAATAATGTTCACACTGTGGACTTATTATGAACACTATAAATGTAACTACACTCTTGCCCACTGCAGTTTTTGTCGTCTAACATATATGTTTCGGAAACAAAGTTTTCATCTTCAAAGACTAAGCGAAACGCATAAATAGTTTTTTTCCTTCATCTATTATTTTTACTAAATTATTTCAAAATTGGTTCAAGCCCTGTGGACAGGAGCTTTCTGGCGCTCTTGTTCAAACAGACGGATTATATCTCCGAAAGTATGGGTTTCTCAGAGTTGGGAATTATATCAATGAATTATTATGATAGAACTGCATCATCAAAGAAATGAAATTTAAAAAAGTGTCGTTTACAGAAAAATGCTTCAAAAATTATCATTAAAAAAAATAGCAATCTGTAATGTTTCAATGCTTCAAAAATGTTCATTAAATTTATTTATCAAGATTAACTCAGCAATCTGCAATGATTCAACCTCGTGGAATGGGTTGTTGCAACTTAGACTCGGTGCATAGTTTTCAGAACTCGAAATACCTGAGGAAAATATCATCGAAATGTCTAGAGCGACGCTGGAGACAATCATAGCAGATTGTCCATTCATTCCTGATATTTGAATAGGTAGAGGCTGACGAACAAATTATTTTAATAGTTCAAAATATATTAATAAAATACTATCCTCTTTTCATAATTTAAAATTTAATAGTTCATAGCACTTACACATCCTTTTCTGTATTATGCACCTTAACTCAAGAAAAAATGTTTAACACACAAATATCCATAGATATTTCAGCATTTTTTTGCTAGCAACATTATGAAAATACTATATATAGGAACATGCCTCTTAACTCAAGGAAGTAAAAGGTAATATTAATCTCAGTGGTCTGCGAACAGTCATTTCTTTTGATGATTTCATCATGTTCTTCTTTCCTATTGCCTTCATAAACTACATCGTTAAAATGATCCAATTTTAGATATTCTGAAACATCATCCCCAATATTTATACATAAATTATTCAATATGTAATCAGTCATAATGATTTTCGGTTTCAAAACAGTCTTGTATGTATTCACAAATTCAAGAATCGGATACTTGTTTTTCAACAGAAACTATTTTCAAACAACGAATTGACAAGTGAACACAGACAGATTCTGTGTTCACATTCTGTGAATATTTAGAACTACGATGTATCATTGAAACTTTGAAACATCCTATCTCCGAAAGTATTTGCTTCATAGAATTGAAAAAGATATGGAAGGATTCTTATGATAGAACTGCATCTCAAAAAAAATTATTTCGGAATTTGTAATGTAAAAAAAATTTTGTTTCATTGCTCTGAAACCATCTGACTGATTCTGCCAAGTAACTTAACCGAGATATTTATTCCCTAAACCAACTCTGAATATTCCAACTGCCTAGCTCATTCCTTTCGAGAGTTATCGTGTTAACGGAGGGCCGAACAGAATCGATTTTGACCACGGATTCTTGATCAGTGAGTCGAACCAAATCGTTCAAGACAATTTTCATCAAAAATTTCGAAAATTACAGACATTTGGGCAAATTGATAAGCACTCTGTTCCGAGGAATAAGAGCGCCAAAAAACGACGCAATTTACAGAAATGAAGTTTAATGTATTGTATTCAATACATCATGCAATGATATGAATTAAGTTTCAAAAATTACACAAGAAAGATGATGATGACTGACGTGATGTCAGGAGTTTTTTTAACAAGTGAAAAATGCATTGGGTATCAACTGAATTCAAATTTTATTTATCCAAAAATAAAATGCAGATTGAGCTGAAATCTGGAAATCTATTGTGAAATGGCTGCCTGGAGAATTGTGTGAAATCTAACGAATAGTTCCTGGGATATGAAATTTATGGAGAAAAACTTAATTTTTTTTTAGTCCGAGCTATTGGCGAGAGAACAACATAACGATATAATCGATTTTGTCTTCGAATCAGGTTGTATGATTTGTACGAAAATATTTCGATTTCAATACGATTAATTTGTGGCTATTTCATTTACTTTACATCGAATACATATTTGGCCTGAGGATATTGCTATCCATTTCAATATCGCAAACAGTATATGGATATACGGAAAAGAAGGTGTTGCGCGTCCCGTCGAGAACGGACATTTTGGTTCTATTCATTATTTCAAAAAATACAATCTTTGGGTGAGATGCATCTATTCGAAGGTTACAGATTCTATCCGGTTCATTGTGTCTCAGACCTTGAATGCACTTGGGTCGTGAATTGAACCAGTATGTGCGGAATTTATGGATCTTTCATAGAAAACCCAGATTTGCGTCCCAGGCCTTTAAATCGGTCAATAGAGAAAGTCCCCTGCTGACACATAAGGTTTGTTCCTACAACAGCCGAAACCGTACAGTGTACGGTCCACGGACGCGGTGGTGTAAAAGGAAGGCTTTTACACCACCGCGCAGTCCGTGGACCGTTTACTGTACGGTTTTGGCCGCTGTAGGAACAAAGCTATAGACACCACATTCTGTGCGTCACTTGCTGGTACTTTTTTCCCAAACGTCCTCTAGATAATTATCCCCATCAAATTTATAGGTTCTACCCACAGTATACATGAATCCAATTATAGGAGTAAGTACCCTACCATCCCAAACATTGTATATGACAAACCCATTTTTGCCCTAAACGAGGGAACTTGTAGCACTCAAAAAATCATTATTATTCATTTAATAGTCCAAGATAGTCAAGCTTAAGATCTTTTGTTAACTAGTCGAGTTAACAAGAAAATACACTACTGTTTTTGTAAATTAGTGTTTAAAGTATAAACCTAATTCCTCTTCGGTTGTTTATCCGAATACAGATAAACAACAAAATATCACAATTAACAATTCAGATGGGTGTAGGGTTTTCGCATCGATCAAGTGAACAGTTCTGATTCCAGTTATTGCTTACAACAGAATTAATATAAATATTAATTCACAAAAACACCACGGTAAATCAATCGTTGTACGAAACAGAAGGAACCAACGTAACTCTGGGTATATAAAGACATATATCCAAGGTATTTCAATTTAATGGAGTCCCAAATGTTAATGGGAGAGTATTGGATTTATGTTCATGTAACCGTGATGGAGTGGAGGTTCGGGGTAGTACGTAGCCTTTCGTGGTCGAGGATAATCATCACCCATCGCTGGGTATTTATGTTAAAATAGCTGTCCTTAAAAATCCTGTCAAAATACGTTCTAAGTTTCAGTTCTTCAACGCTAATTATGAAGAAATTAGAGATGAGTTATCCAAGACTGATTGGGGGGTGCTATTGTCGGCCTCGGATGTGGATGTGCGTGTTGATGCTTTTTATTCTTTTATTGATAAGCTCATTGTCAAGTATGTGCCGAAGAGACCTGATAGAAATGCCAAGTTTCCCTTCTGGTTTTCCAGATAAACTATTACTACCATTAAGGACAAAGCCAGGTATCACAAGAAATATAAGAAATTTAGAAATGCGATCGATTATGAAATTTTCATCAGGCTTAGAAATGAATGTAAAATATTGATCAAAAATGATTATAAATCTCATATTTCTTCAACCGAAAAAAATATCCAAAGTAATCCGAAAGCTTTTTGGCCTCATGTGAGTTCTTTAAAAAATAGTAATAAAGTGCCTCCAGTAATGTCTTATAATGATTCAACTTTTGATGATGACTTTTCTATAGCTAATGCATGTTCTACCTACTTTGGAAGTGTTTTCGAATCTTCGGAAAAACCTGTACTTTATAAGAAAAAATTTATGAACACTTCAACGATAGCCTTCAACTATATAGATATTCACTCAATCAAAAATAAGATAAATAATTTAGATAAAAACAAGGGGGCAGGACCGGATTTGATACCACCCATCTTCATAAAATCTTGTGGTGAACTGTTGGCAGATCCACTACAGATAATCTTTAATCATTCTCTCCACCAAGGTAAATTCCCGAAAAAGTGGAAATTAGCTAAAATTGTCCCAATTTTTAAAAAGGATAAAAAAGCCGAGGTCCGTAATTACAGACCTATCTCTATTCTCAGTCATTTCGGAAAAATAGTCGAATCAATCGTAACTGATTTTTTCTTTCAGCAGATCTCTCCTAAGCTATCATATCGGTAGCATGGTTTTTACAGAGGAAGGTCCGTGTTAACTAATTAAGCACCCTACATCGATTATATCACAGAAAACATCGACAAAGGTAATCAAGTGGACTCAGTTTACACAGATATGACTAAAGCATTTGACAGGGTGCATCATTCCACTTTGATGGCTATATTGGACGACTTTGGTGTGGTGGGAACATTGTTGAATTGGATTAAATCCTATCTTTCGGATAGACAGCAGTTTGTTGTTGTGAACGGCATATCGTCTGTGGTTATGCGT
Source organism: Halyzia sedecimguttata (assembly GCA_937662695.2). NCBI lineage: Eukaryota > Metazoa > Arthropoda > Insecta > Coleoptera > Coccinellidae > Halyzia > Halyzia sedecimguttata. The sequence goes on from OW569411.2 coordinate 79,728,965, forward strand.
GAAAACATCCGGCGTACCACAGGGTTCTCACTTTGGTCCTCCCTTGTTTGCAGTGTATATCGATGGCATTGCAGCCTGTTTCCTATATACGCTTTTTGAGCTGTTTGCAGACGATTTGAAATTTTACAGAAGTATTCTGTCCTACCAGGATCTCGTACTCTTTCAGGAGGATATTGATCGATTGGTCGTGTTCTGCGCGTAGAGATAGTTCGATTTGAATAAAGATAAGTGCTGTCATATAACATTCACGAGGAAGATTGACGTTATCAGATTTCCTCTGTGTGTTGATGGAAAGGTTCTGAACAGAGTGGACCAGGTTAGGGATCTTGGAATAGTCCTCGATTCCAAATTTTCCTTCGATTCACATATAGATAGTACTGTTTCTAGGGCTTTCAGAATGCTTGGTTTTGTATTCCGTGTCACCAAGGATTTCACAAATGCGGCAACTCTCAGGTCTTTTTACTTCTCTCTTGTGAGAAGTCATTTGGAATATGCTACTCCTATTTGGTCACCATTTTATCATAAGTACATTGATAGGATTGAGAGAGTGCAAAAGAAATTCATAAAGACTTTTAGTTATAGATTTGATCGCTCTCAGTTGATGTGCAATTACAGTGATAGTTTGAGGAAACACAATATAATGAGTCTACAAAATAGGAGAGTGTTCTTCGATTGTATCTTTTTATTTCGGATTCTGAATAATCATTTTAATTATCCTATGATACATTACCTGACTTTAAATGTTCCACAGTATCCTGATCGTCGGAGGGCACTCTTCTATCTTCCTAAGGCCAGAACGAATGTGCGATATCATTCAGTTTTTCTGAGGGTGATGCGTTTTGGTAATTGGCACTTGAGCAGAATTGATGTATTTGATGTGAGTGTACAAGTTTATAAGAGAGCAGTAATGGCATATATATAGAATATGTAATTTAAATTGATACATTTTGGTTCATTTGTTGTCAATTTTTTCTGGGTACTTTTGTGTTTGATAGATACTTTATTTTGTTGAGCCACATATACAAATGTATAATTTAAGATTTAATTTTTGTGAACCTCTGTAATTGGGATTTCCTGTAGAGGTTCCTGTTCAAATAAATAAATAAAAATAAAATAAATAAATAAAAATTTGAAGAAACCAGTTTCAGTAATACTTTCTTGCATAAGTGGCAACGTCGCAAAATGAAGATGATGTTCATTTATACATAGTATAAAATTGTCGAAATGACCTGTCTAATATACATTTACAATGTAAAACGTAGAGGGTGAAAAATAACATGGATTATTTTTAGAAATATCAAATCAAATTCAGCATCCCCAAAATTTGAGCTTTCACCCAATTGCACCTAACTCACAATATCATCAATGTGATGTACGTTATATGGTGGATTTTCCCTGACAATCATGTGCCGTTTCAATTAAATTGTGATTTCGTTCAGTGCAAAAACTAGTTGGAAGCCGTATGTTTGGCTGGCGGAAACGAGATTCGCTAATGGAAAGCCCTTCAGAGCAGAAGTTCAATTAGGTATACGAATTAACGCGAGTTTTTTTCTGTATTTCGAAACACTGGAGTGCATAAAGTAGAATTACTTTAGGTACCCTGTTTCATAGATATAATTTTTTTTCATACGAATAGTTTCAATGGAAACATTCAACGAGTACCGTGAGTACGAGTACCGTGAGGCTTGTTCCACATGCATACGGTTCTATTCGGTTCGGTTCGTTTTCGTTTACACGTGATTACAATGAATGAAACTCTTTCACATATTATTTATTCATGATGTGAGTGTTAGAAGTGATGTTTTATTTTGTGAGTGAAAACGTTTGTGAAATGAGCGGAGCGAATTGAACTATATCACGAACAAAAAAAAAGGATTTGGTTCGAATCACTGATTAAGAATCCGTGGTCAAAATCGGTTCTGTCCGGCCGTAGACAAGATAACTCTCGAACAGAATGAGCGAGACTGTTGAAATTTTCAATAGGTTTGGGAGATTAATATCTCGCTTGAGTTCGTTACTGGGCAAAATTGGCCAGATGGTTTTGAAGTAATGAAAAAAAAGTTTTTATTTTAAATCAATACTTTCGGAGATATGATTTTTCAAAATTTCAATATTAAATCGTAACTCAATGATTTCACAGAATGCTGTATCGAACATTAACGTCCGTATATATGAATTCCATCTATGTTCATGCATTTCATCATTGTCATCTCATCAACAGATAGGAGACATGTCAAATAAATTATGATTGAATGCAAAATGACCTTGCAAAATGCTCTTGGATAAGCCATCTGATGATAACGATGATGGATGATGGTTCAGAATATCTTCAGTAAAAAGAAAACTGAAATATTGGCTAAGTTTCAATTGATATAATATAATTTTCAATGTAGATTTGAGGAATGCATATCTCGGATAAGTTCGTTATTGGGTATAGAATTGCACTGTTTTGCTTTCGGAAACACCAGTAATTAAATTTATATGCGTCAAGTTTGACAATCCAAATCAATACTTTTCCATAGTAAAGCAACCAATTTTATTACGAATTCAAAAGCGCCATTTATTTGTGAATGAATAGTATATTCTAAAACAAGTTGCAGAATGGCCTCCTATTAAAACACGAATGAGAAATTCGAAAACGAGCGACGAAGGAGCGAGTTTTTGAACGCATGAGTGTTGGAATTGCCTCCTGCAACGAGTATTAGCGATATTTTCTCTATTTCAGGCAAGTTTTGTAAAATACTGTTGAAATTTAATGAAAAATTCGGATTATACATCCTAGTGAATTTTGTAGTGTATCTTGGTAGTTGGTGTGACTGTTACGAAAGTTGACAGATTACGGAATTTGAATTTGAAACGTACGTAGGGCATGGAGATCAGATTTAAAACAGTTTCCTAATAGCATGAATGATTCAAAATAAGCAAGAAGGAAATCTCTAGTACCATATTTTTTAATGAAAATGAAGCTCTTCCTCAACAATTATTTCACTATATCCAGATTATATTGTATTGTCAATTGACGTGTGTTGAAATTTGATAGGATCGAATGCCAGTGCTGACTACCACAAAACGAAAAATATAACTAGAAACAATGCGGGAATGATTTCATTCCGGCACTGTTTTCAGTGCTGGAATAGACTCATTACGATACTGAAATAGAGAAATGATTTTTCAAAACTAATCAATATCTGTCGATTTTTAAATGATTTGCGGAAAGATAGTATGTTTGCCTCGTAGGAAAAACCACATTCCTACTCGGTAAACCATGAACTATTGTTGAAAGGATTTGACATTTGACTGTGCGGTTAATCAATACTGATCATGCGTCCGTAAATGGATTCTATAATCGGAGTACTGAATGGTGTGGTTTGCGTTTGAGGACCAATTCGCTAACAGATTACTACTACTAATGCTATAAACATCCAGATACTTTTCATGAAATTCGTCGTCGTAAATTTCTAATTTATCATGCTCTTCGACTTACATAAGCCACTTGCAATGAATTTGCTTGAAATTTTCGGGAATTGAATCAATTTCTCCGAAATATTTTTCGAGGAGTTGAAAATTCTTATGCTCATCATATTTTTTCAAATATTTGTCGCAGTTTGTTAGCCATTGTCTTGTGTGCATTTGAGTTTTGACAATTTTATTCCGCTGCCTGGAGTTTCAATTGTAAAAAATCTGGAAAAGCCCCGTGGCTTTGGCGCCCTTATTCAAACTTTGACAAATCGTATCTCCGAAAGTAATGGTTTCATAGATACGGACATTATTTTCGATTAAAGCATTGTGTTAAATCATAGAGTTGCGATTTAATATTGAAAGTTTTAAAAATCTTATCTGCAAAAGTATTGAATTGTTAGAGTTGAAAATAATATCAATGGATTCTTATAACTTAACTGCATCCTGAAAACAATTGAATTTGAAATGTGAATGTAATTTTTTTTTGTTACTGCGATACCATCAGGCCGATTTTTTCCAATAACGAAATAGCCGAGATTTTATCTCTTAAACCTACTGTGAGAATTTCTACTGCCTAGCTCATTCCGTTGAGAGTAATCGTGTTTATAGCCGGCCGTCCGGCCGGACCGACTGGACATAATCCATTTCCACCACGGATTCTTGATCAGTGAGTCGAATCAAATCGTTCAAGACCATCTTCATCCAAAAATTTGAAAATTACAGACATTTGATAAGACCTCTGTTCCGAAGAACAAGAGCGCCAAAAAGAACCTATAAGAGGTTCCAGGGACAATCTAGACATGGAAATATTTGCTCTTCGATTGCACTGCACTCACACGTTTTCGAGCTATCCCTATTTTCTGCAAATTAGCACTGAATGTTCCTTACGTCTGAGAAGTATGTTTCGTCTCAGGGCCTGGTTTGTTCAGGATCTTTTGGACTGGATTTTAATTGATAAGGACCGATGCTTATATCCAAGTCTGGTTGTTTATTGATGAGAACTAATCAGTAGCTTCGATTCGAAGAAACAATGATTGTATCTGCCCCGAAGGACCCATAATTCGTACCACGATTTGTTTCGCGTGGTATTTTTGCGCGTATGTTCTGGGGAACATCGCGTAATCATTTTGGCCAAATGTCTGTCATTTTCGAATTTTTGCTCAAAATGGTCTCAAACGATTGGGTTCGACTCCTTGATGAAGAGTTCGAGGTCAAATTTCATTGTTTCCGGCCGATCCTTGCCACGAGAACTTGAGAACGCAAAGAGATAGAGACTTGAAATTTTCAGGGTAGGTGGCGCATCCCAATACGACGGAGAAGTTCTTAATGGGCATAATCACCCCAACGGTTTCCGAGTAATGATTTTGTTTTCAACCAATGCAAGTCCGATCGAATCAGAACTTGGTAAATGGTCGTAGAATGCAAAACTTAAGACGTTTGTAAAATTTTGTGAGAATCGTATTACTAGAAAATTAAAAAAAAAAATTATCAAAAAATATTATTGATGTCACGATACCCTGAGAACGGAAAGAGCAAGCGTCTTGAATTTTTCGGGTAAGGTTGTACATCTAAACGGGATATTTGAGTTCGTTTATAGGCATAATCAGCAAATGGATTTGGAGTTATACCCATCTCAAATTTGGTTCTTATTTCCTCAATGACTCGAAAAATGCGAAGCCGATCCAATTCATCCATCTCAAGGAATATTATTTCCTCGATAACTCAAAAAATATAGTCTCGATCAAATTGAAGCTTGGTAATTAATGATGGAATATCGATATAAAGGCGCGTGTAAAATTTTGTGAGATCCGTATCCCTAGAAAATTTTTAAAAATTATGAAAAAAAAATTGGTTCTAGAATTGACGGAAATTCCAATACAGGAGAATGGACAATATATTTTACCATGGTAAATTCGATTAAGAGTGTCCAATACTGGAGAGTGGACAATAGTACATACGCGCAAAAGTTCCTGACTTCACGTCAGTGCTTGAACCAATTTTTTGTATTAATCCTGAGTTTTATTCTGATGTGACCACTTACTTCAATCATCAAAAGATACTTTTGTAGGGGTATTCATCATTCAATAGTTTTTTTCTGGGTTTCTCTAACGAAAAATATCTATAATATGAAAATTTTGTATTCTTTTGAAATTATTGCTTCTACGTTGTAAATACAAGACATTCGCCAGAAACAATTCATGCAACAATGTTGTCAGTAATGAAACAACACCAACGATGAAATAACTTTTACGTAACATTTCAGAGCCTATAGCAGATTCTTTCATCAGGCACTTATCGAAAACCTTAAGAATAATTTTTTGTTGAAGTCATATTAATTCTGAATGAGACCAATTTCTGAATAATTGTTCAACAACAAACAATTCTGGAGATTTCCGCTGAGTATCTGATGGAGGTTACTGATTTAGGATCTGAAACGTTACAATGGATGAATAGAACCCAATATGTCGGAATCAAAACCTCGTCCAAAAGCTTATCGGCGGATCTATTCAACCGTATAATTTGTGAAATAATTGGATCAAATGTGTAGGATTGCAATAAGGATTGAATTTCTACTTGTATATAGTTAGAATTAAGATTACATTTGAAGGGTGCAAACAACGCATCATAGACACATCAGACCTTCTCTGGGCTCTCGGGCACCCCAAAGAATATGTACCACCGGTCAGGAGATAGGTAATACTAAACCCCGACCCTCTGGTGTCTCCAAGGAAGTCGAGGTTAACGTAATATCAGTATCTGGTGTTTAAAATACTCGAAGATCAAACCAACAGGGCTCTCATGAATTTTAGTGCAACGTTCACAACGGGTATATTCCTGGAAATACCTTAAACAGTGGGATGGTCCCTATGGAATCCTATTTGCTTGAGGTGGGGTATTTTCAGTCAGGGAATCACCAATCGTTGCACTTCACCTTAGGCGTACTATCCTACAAGATCTAGGGAAAGCCGAAGTGCAGGGTGGTAAAGAGAGTACGTAGGGAGTCGGGGTGTAGACGAATTTTGATGAGATATACGAGGAAGACGGGCCTCAGTAGAATTAAGACGTTTGCCGAAATATGAGTTTTAATCCCATACACTTAGATTATTTTGCTGAACAAGGGAAACTCTGACTTACACGAAGTTAGAGCATATTGTTGTAGTTGGGGAACTTCAGTTATTGCAAAAGAAAATTATCTCGAAGTTGTAGATATTTTCATCGAGATGCATTGTAGATAAAGTGTCAATATCCAAACCAGTAATCATTAAAGGATACTGTTGGAGGTATATTCATAATTAAATGGTTTCCTTCTGGGTATTCTCTCTCAAACTCTGAGAAAGATCTATAAAATAAAAACATCATTATTTAGTGATTTGATTCTGCGTGAAAAGCACACTGTAAAAGTGACAATTAAATCAACAAGTCCAGAGCGTTTCTGCCAATAGGGTCCTTCATAATGGCTTCGTATAATTAATATACTTATGCATATATATCACAAGTCAAATAGACCCCAGGGGGTTCATTGATTTGCTGAAAAAGCTGTTATGAAGCGAAGCCATTATGAAGGACCCTATTGGCAGGAACGCTCTGGACTTGTTGATTTATTAACAACGGTATCGCCATTTTTCATTATTATTTTTGAAAACGCTAAACAGCTCTCATGGCCTTTGGAAGATACTGTCTGAGCTCTGCGGCACTCGTTTCTCGATTAATATCGAGCGAATGTGGGCATATGATTTCACGCTTCAAATATCCACTGGTGGGGAAAGGCTGAATTCCGTGTTTTGTCTCATAGGTGGCGTGGGCGATTAGGTATGGTCGACCAAGCTGGCTTTGAGAGGCTTCACCCGGTTCAGTTTAGTTGAATTTGTTGAGAAGCTACAGAGTACTGATGAAGGCAAAGAAGCCAGAAACGCGTCTGCTCTTGCTTTCTCGGCAAATCAATGAACCCCCTGGGGTTTATTTGACTTGTGAAATATATGCATAAGTATGTTAATTAAACGAAGCCATTATGAAGGACCCTATTGGCAGGAACGCTCTGGACTTGTTGATTTATTAACAACGGTATCGCCATTTTTCATTATTATTAATGTGACAATTATCGAATTCCAGAATATCAATCAACAAAAAATAATTCTGAAGATTTTAGTTAAGTGCCTGACGAAGAAGTCTGATATAGACTCCGAAACGTTACGATATAGTTGTTTCATCATTGATGTTGTTTCGTTATTGTTTGTTAGGCAACATTGTTCGATTGATTGCTTCTGACAAATCTGTGTTTTTTACGTAGAAGCAAATCACAAAATAATATTTTTTTTTATTTTATAGATATTTTTCAGAGATTGGTTGAGACAATCCAGAAAGAAACCATTTATTAATCAGAACCAGTGTTTTGAAAACCAAAGACAATGTTAGGAGCGTAATTCAATCAACCCCTAGGCAATAGATATATTGATGTAAAAATCCTACAAATGTGGTGAAATTTCAGGATATAGTCTAAATTTGGCTCCAATTATTCATCGAATTTTTTGGGCTTTACGCATTGATTCGATTCGAAGAAGCATTTTCTACAGCAAGAATCTACTTTCAACTAGCTATCAACCCCCAGGTTTGCTACTCTTTTTATATTTTCCATACAAGACGAGGGTTTCTTGACGATGTTACCGATATTTAACGAAACATTCAACTGACTCGTTCAAAGTCGACCCCCTATATACATCTATATTTTTTTCGGCTTTCCACTAATAATAAATCAAAGCTGTTTCAACGACGTCGAAGAACATGGATATTGCAAACTCTGTGCCAACACATTGATTGGTTACCAAATATTTTCTTTCATTCCTAATTACAATATCCCTTTGAGGAAAACCCTGCTACCAGTGAGCTTCAGTGTCTGCCATTATTATGATTCTCTGATTGAATAGAAATAAATTTGGAGGCTAATGTTTTTAGTATAATCGAGAACATATAAGTACTATGAAATTGCCTAGCGGAACTTATGGGTATGTCAGCAATTATACGAGAAGCCTGAAATTAAAATCTTATCATATTGTTTTGAAGAGCTCTTTAATAAAAAGTTTCTCGAGATCGAAAATTGAATACTTGATGCAAATTCATATTATCTCCAATGAAAAGATATATATGATTTGCACTTGTCCATAGAAAATTCTGATAGATTCGTAGATATAGCAACTTCATTAAACTACATAATATACAGGGTCCGTGACCGCCAAACAGACACGGGTAAGAAGGTGATGGAGTACCATCAGAGTGTCCCGCTTTCTGTTGTTAAACTGTCCTCTGGATCTTCTGATGGAAGTTCTGATGGAAATTTCAATATGCTAATGGGAAACTGGAAAACGCCGATGTGTACATGTAGTACTCTACCTCGTTATAGAAAATGTGTGTTCGTGACATTCTTTTGATAACATCTTTGTAACCGCTCGAGCACCAAGAGACAACGATACACCAAATGAAAGATAAAAGATAGCAGTTTTTTTTACCGTGGAAAAATAAATTATTTTAGAAAGCACCCACCCCCCTTACCATTTCTTTGAGTGGGGGTTACAAATACTTATTTCACCAGGGTTTCAAAGTACTCGAACTGCTTACTGAAACCAACAAATTTCATTGCTTTATCTCATCACATCTATTTGCGAAATAAGGAACCACACCCCTAGCTTAAACCATCCATAACTTCCATCAGAAGACCCAGAGGACAGTTTAATAACAGGAAATGTGACACCTGAATGGTACCCTATATCACCTCCTTGTCCATTTCGGTGTCCTTGTCGACTTACCTGTCTCTCCCATGCTCGTAATAACCAAAATAATCTGCTGTGGGGTACTGGTTGGCAACATTCGTACTTGACAAGATATAAAGCTGACCTTTTGCTCCCTCATCACAGATTAAGGAAAACGCGGAACATCCTCAACATTCTGGGAGTGGAAATGTTCAATAAGTTGGCTGGAGGGTTTGAAAAAAACGGTTCAAAAAAGACTTTATTATTATTATGTTAATATGGTGTGATTGTTTATATTATTATGTGTTATTTGCGATATGCTGTATAATATTTTAATGGCAAATAAACTATCATACTATATCATATCATGAAATATCCATATCGAATCTCCCTTGCGGTTGAATTAAAATATGGAAATTTTCTATGCTCTAGGGATATTATTAGCAAAATGATCCATTCGGTTGAGTTCATGCACCCCCAGAAGCACGCTTTTAGTATCGTACCTATATTGATATTCTGACAAGAGGTACATAATTTCCGTGAAACTTGTTCGTTTTGAATGCTCCCTAAGAATTAATATCCTATCGGTAGTTGAGTTTGTATTCCAAATGCCAATATTCACATAAAATAAAATGTGAATATCTCAAGGAGGTCACGTACAGGTTTATTGTGAGTATGCAGAATCGTCGTTCAAATTCCTGCAAATTTGACGAGTAACGTTTGAGTTCAGGAATAAACTGCTTCGAAAGATAGCTCGAACTCAATTTCGCGAACAAAGTGGGATTTAACGCCCATAATAATTCGATAGGGATCTACTCGATCCCCGGCATGAACTGTTGTGGATTTTAGTACTTTACGTGTATTGTGAAAAACATAATAGTAGCTATTCAGCCTTCATTCGAAATACAAATTGAGTCCTCGAATGTAATCGAATATTCGAAATTTAGTTCATTAGGATACTTTCAGATCGATGATATTTGGTAGCAATACCGAACATTTGAACGCTGGATGAGCTTGGTCACAGTTTTAAATTGAGCTCAGTTTAACAAGACTAGCTCCTCTTCTACAGCTCACTATTCTGCCCTTCGTGAGAAATCACTAATATCTGAAAAAATGGTTCAAGCACTATCGTGAAGTCTGGAGCTTTTGCGCGCATATTCTATTGTCTATTCACCTCCATTGGACACTTTTAATCGAATATACCATTGGTATAGACCGTTTTCTCAGCTTTTATTAGATACTAATACATTTCGTACCCTTTTATTGACAGACTTGAGCAATGAGAAAATCGTCTAAGATCACAACATTTTCAATTCTGACATTTATGTATTTTGTCGGAATTCAAATTCCAATTACCTATGCCTCTTAACACACTCCAAGGTCGTATTCGGTTGCACAACCTACCCTGGAAAGTCGCTATCCCTTTCCGTTCTCAAGTTATAGTACCTACATTTTTTTAAAAATTTTGGTTTTATTCTCTAGTGATACAATGCTCACAATATTTCAAATACGTCTTTATGTCGGTATTCAACATATAGTTAACAAAATTTAAGTTGATCGGATCTGCTTTTTTTGAGTTATCCTGAAAATAATATTCCAGATAGGTATAATCCCCTCCGAAACCGTTGGGCCAATTATGCCCATCAACGAACTCAACTCAACAATTCGGATGCGCGACCTACACTGGAAATTATAAGTCACTATCTCTTTCCTTCTGAAAGTTATCGTGGCAACGGTCACCCATCCAGCTCCTGAATTCACTCGAGGATGCTCATATCTCCAACAATATGAATCCGATCGTGTTCAAACTACAAACTTGGCTGTTAGGTTCTGAAGACTCTCACAAAATTTCAGCGATTTCAGACGGATAGTTTCTGAGATATAGTATATTTTTCAATGGTTTCCAATTTTTTATTTTTTAATATCCTAGTGCTACTACGATCCTCACGAAATTTCTGAATAATTTGCGCGTTGGCATTCTACAACTAAATAGAATGCTTGAATTGGATCGGATTCGTATTTTTTGAGTAATTGAAGAAATGACAACCAAATTTTAGATGGGTATAACCTTGGGTATAACTCCGAAACCGTTTGAACTATTATGCCTCTTAACAAACTAAAATGCTGCATTCCGATGCGCAACTTGCACTAACGTTTGCAAGTCGCTATTTCTTTCCGTTCTCAAGTTATCGTGAGATAATAGTATATTCTAAAACAAGTTGCAGAATGGGCTCCTATTCAAACACGAATGCGAAATTCGAAAACGATCGATGAAGGAGCAAGTGTTCGAACGCATGAGTGTTGTAATTGCCTTCTGCAACGAGTATTAGACGATATTTTGTCTACTTCAGGCAAATTTTCTAAAATACAGTTGAAATTTAACGAAAATGTCGGATCATACATCGTAGTAACTTTTGTATTGTATCTTGGCAGTTGGTGTGACTGTTCTGAAAGTTGACAGATTACGGAATTTGAATTTGAATCGTACGTAGGGCATGGAGATCAGATTTAAAACAGTTTCCTAATAGCATGAATTATTCTAAATTAGCAAGAAGGAAATCTCTGGTACCTTATTTTTAATGAAAAAAAAAAAAAGCACTGACGTGAAGTCAGTACTCTTTGGCGCGCGTGTTCACGGTGGCTAATTTAAATTGAATGATTCAAAAATTAACAGTGCTGTATCTAAGCTGCCATCAGGATAGAGTAACAAAGTTGGAAAAGAACACAAGTGACTCTCCTTAGTCGCACAAGCTCCTAGAAGATTTGGGAGGGTCAGTATAATCCTAATCATGTTTATAGCACGCGCGCCAAAGCAGATTGACTTTTTACACTTTTTCTTTCATTGTTAAGTCAATCTGCTTTTGCGCGCGTGCTATAAACATGATTAGGATTATACTGACCCTCCCAAATCTTCTTGGAGCTTGTGCGACTAAGGAGAGTCACTTGTGTTCTTTTCCAACTTTGTTACTCTATCCTGATGGCAGCTTAGATACAGCACTGTTAATTTTTGAATCATTCAATTCAAATTAGCCACCGTGAACACGCGCGCCAAAGAGTACTGACTTCACGTCAGTGCTTTTTTTTTTTTCAAGTTCCTTTAACAAATATAGCTATCAATACAGTTTGGCTGTTAGTTTTACCGTAGATCAGAAAAAAATTCGGTTGTGGGTCCTCCGTTAGGGACGAAATTGCATCTTCTCCAAATCCGAACGCATTTTAATATAGATCTACCGAATAAAGTTATTTATAAATTCGCCTCAGGGCCACCATACAGACATTTCAAATCAGAAACATCGCTATTTCCCCCAAACTGACTTGTGTCCGTGCACTGAATTGACATGAATATTCTTTTAAAACCTCACAATATCTGCTCATTACTCCCAACATAACCCAAACAACCCAAAACCATTCACTTCTCGTCTGCGCAAGCGCAGTATACTCGGGGCTGCAAGTCCTCCCAAAATTACACACCTCACAAAAAACTCCGATTCTCCAACACTAGTGGTTCAGGAGATATCGCTTCTTGAATCCACGCATGCGCAGACCCTCACCAGGGGATTCTATAGCGGAAAAGCATCCGCCACCCCAAAACCCCAATCCTCTCTGACGAAAGCACCATCAGTTAAATCACTGATGGTCTGCTCATGCGCATAACGAAAAATGCCCGTAAGGGGTTACATCCATTTCGAAATTAGCCCCAGGGCCACGGTACGGACACTTTAACTCTGAAACAACGCTACAGCCCCCAAACTGACTTGTCCTTGCACTGAATTGCTATGAATATTCTTCTAAAACCTCATAATATCGTCTCAGCACTCCCAACATAACCCATCCAACCCAAAAACAGTCACTTCTCTTCTGCGCATGCGCAATCTACTCGCGGCTAAAAGTCCTCTCAAAATAACACACCTTACAAAAAACTCCGATTCTCCAACACTAGTGGTTCAGGAGATATCACATCTTGAATCCACGCATGCGCAGACCCTCAACAGGGGATTCTATAGAGGAATAGCATCCGCCACCCCAAAACCCTAATCCTCTCTGACGAAAACACCACCAGTTAAATTACTGATGGTCTGCTCATGCGCATAACGAAAAATGCCTGTAAGGGGTAACATCAATTTCAAAATTAGCCCCAGGGCCACGGTACGGACACTTTAACTCAGAAACAACGCTACATCCCCCAAACTGACTTGTCCTTGCACTGAATTGCTATGAATATTCTTTTAAAACCTCATAATATCGACTCAGCCCTCCCAACATAACCCATCCAACCCAAAAACAGTCACTTCTCTTCTGCGCATGCGCAATCTACTCGCGGCTAAAAGTCCTCTCAAAATAACACACCTTACAAAAAACTCCGATTCTCCAACACTAGTGGTTCGGAAGATATCGCATCTTTAATCTACGCATGCGCAGACCCTCATCAGGGATCTGAATTCTATGGAGGAATAGCATCCGCCACCCCAAAACCCCAATCCTCTCTGACGAAAACTACAGCAGTTAAAGGACTTCTCATCTGCGCATGCGCAATACGGAAAATGCCCGGAAAGGGCAGCATGAACCTCAAAAACATATGTTTCGGCATTAAAAGCAAAGTATTCCGCAAAATAGTAGTAATTTTTTTATTTTTTTCATGTCGCGTGATCTTCACGAAATTTTGCAAAAGTGTTTACTTTGGTCTTTTGCATCTAACTACTGAGTTTCAATTTAATCAGATCAGTATTTTTCGAGTTATCGTGAAAACAAAATTTTAAAATTTTCAAATTTTTTTTTGCCACTTTAGGGCCGTCCGTTCAACACAAGACTTCGTAGGCATATAGAGGTCATGATTCTACAATCTGATGTCAAATTTCAAAAAGATCGAGTGATCGGTTCCGGAAATATTCATAAAAAACGTTTTTATTAAAAACGGCCTTAACTCCGAAACCGCTCGGTCGATTTCGCCCGTTAACGAACTTGTCCGAGATATTTACGCTTCGAAACTACCCTGCAAATTTCAACGCTCTAAGTCGTTCCGTTCGAGAGTTATCGTGCTAACGGCCGGACCGGCCGGCCGGCCGGACCGGACGGACAGAATTGCATTTGGCCTCGAATTCTTCATCAGGGAGTCGAACCCAATCGTTTGAGACCATTTTCGAAAAAAAATTCGAAAAATACAGACATTGTGACGAAATGATAGCACGCTGTTCCTTGCGGAACACGCGCGCAATAAAACTTTTCCCTCAACAATTATTTCATTTCATCTAGATTATATTATATTAACAATTGACGTTTGTTGAAATTTGATAGGATCGAATGTTAGTGCTGACCACCACAAAACGAAAAATATAACAAGAAACAATGCGATAATGAGTTCATTACAGCACTGTTTTTAGTGCTTTAATGAAATCATTTCGATACTGAAATAATATTTCTTAATAATTTTTTTTTCATATACGTTTTTATGCCCGTATTCTGCAACTAGTTTGCAAGTTTCAATTTGACCGGATCTGTATTGAGTGAAAACAAAACTTGTACTCGGAAACCATTGGGCCACTTATGCCCTTAAACGAACGATCCCTTCGCATTTGGACGCGCAGGTTGCGCGTAGGTTACCCTGAAAATTTCAAGTACTTGGGCAAGCCAATTGTTGATACTCACAAAGTGATGGTCAAGGCTCCAAGGGATGTTGTCGGGTTGGCAGAAACCGTAGACGATATTTTTCTAGGGACTAACTCTTTGGGGTGATAGAACAAAAGATCGAAATGGTTGCAGTTCTTAAAAGGTGATATTAGACCCTGGCTCATAATCTGATCTTAATTAATCTTATCTGAGCTTATCTAATCTTATCTACAACAGTTATTCATATGCGATTATTTGATACCATTAAATAGAAAAATTAGTTCAAGCCCTGTGGACAGGAGCTTTGGCGATCTTGTTCAAACTCTGATACATCATATCTCTGAAAGTAATGGTTTCTCAAAGTTAAGAATTATATCAATGGTTTGTTATGATAGAACTTCATCATAAAATCAATTAAATTCAAACATCATAAAAGAATTTAAATTCAACAAGAGTGCCAAAAATCATAAATCCAAAACGAACTGACCAATTTTACCCAATAACCAACCTACCGAGATAATCATTCCTCAAATCTACTCTGAAAATTATATTATATCAACTAAAACTTAGCCAATATTCCAGTTTTGTTCATCCTGGAAATATTCTGAACCCAATTTACCTACCAAAGTATATATTTCCATCATCATATGGATTATCCACGGGCATTATATTATCTTCTTAAAAGTATAATATCACATCATCCCCTTAATTCTACGCTAGCTGGGGTTATTTAATTGGTCATTTTGCATTTAATCAGACTTTGTTCCCTATAACAGAAAGGGTATTTTATGTCAAGAATAACGAACCAGAAAAAAAATTTGAAATGTCACTTAAAGCAAAATAAGGTGACATGAATGAACACAGATCATATAAATATTCATAGATAGAATAATTAAGTACAGCCAATGAATTATATACTAACGTGGTATAGAGTTCTATGAGTACAGCATTCTGTGAAAACATAGAATTACGATTTATGTTTGAAATTTTGAAGAATCATCTGCGATCATTAACTTGATAGAGTTGAAAATGACATCAATGGATTCTTATGATGAAACTGCATCTTTTTAAAAAAATTGAATTTGAAATTTGTAATGTGATAAAAAAATTTTTTTTCGTTACTCCGAAACCATCATGCCGATTCGGCCCAATAACGAAGTTAACCGAGATATTTCAAATGCCTAGCTCAATCCGTTCGAGAGTTATCGTGTTAACGGAGGGCCAGCCATTCTTGGAATCAACCGGCCATGAACCTACCGCGCAAAGTCTCAATGTTGTTTTTCCACAGAAGTAAACCTGTTAACGGCTGGACGTCGAAGAGAATTGGATTCGACTACATTATTCATCAGTAAGTAAAGTAAATTGTTAAGACCGTTTGTGGTTTAAAATTCTAGAATAACCGAACCTTTGGCTTAATGAGAGAGCTCTGAATCAAGCACGCAAATAGCGAATTTAAAATTTTATTGAATCAGTAGGATAATGAAATGAGTTTTATTTACGGTACTAATGTAACCTTGGTCGTAATCGGTCGAAAAGTAAAGATCTAATTTATGAAATGGCTACACTGGAAACCCAAATGATGTTCCAAATATTCGGAAGATATTCCCACATAATATACACATTACTGAAGCCAGATGTTAAAGGAATAAACAGTTTTTC
The DNA here is from genome assembly GCA_937662695.2 of Halyzia sedecimguttata. Taxonomy (NCBI): domain Eukaryota; kingdom Metazoa; phylum Arthropoda; class Insecta; order Coleoptera; family Coccinellidae; genus Halyzia; species Halyzia sedecimguttata. The sequence goes on from OW569411.2 coordinate 79,745,428, forward strand.
CTGTATTTACTCCTGCCAGCAGAGACATAAATAAACCACATATTTAATAATCGTATGTCAATCATCAAATATCTTGTCAAATGTTGTTTTCTCACGAGGGATTACGCAAGTTTCCAATATATTCGCAGAACCCTCAATTCATTGATTTCCACGTTAGTATATTCAGTTTCTATACAGGGCTGTATCGTAAACGTAGATCCATGAATGCGTCCGCTGGAAATGATGTATGATTGTATGCACTATGAAGACGATTGTGTTACAAAACTCTATTGATAACAAGCTTCAACTCCATGCATCGTTCGCCCGCGTGTTTATGGTCAACATATTGAATCTTCAAAAGAAAGTCAATACATCAATCATTTTCGAACTTGGATGGTGAAATGGTACAAATCATTCCGAGAAATTAGGAGAATCCCTCCCAACTCCATATTTTCGGCATGACACTCTCTCAATTGGCATTCACATTTGGAATCTATCCTCCTTTTTGGCGCTCTTGATCCTTGGAACAGAGTGCATATGAATTTGCCCAAATGTCGGTAATTTTCGAATTTTTGGCTGAAAATGGTCTTAAACGATTTGGTTCGATTCACTGATCAAGATTCCGTGATCAAAATCAATTCTGTCCGGCCAGCCGTTAACACGATAACTCTCGAACGAAAGGAGTTAGGGGATTGAAATTTACAGGGTAGGTTTGGAGCGTAAATATCTCGGACAAATTCGTTAACGGGCAAAATCCATTAAGCGGTTCCGGAGTTATGGCCGTTTTTAGTAAAAACATTTTTCATGAATTATTCCGAAACCGATAACTTGTTCTTTCTGAAATTTGGCATCAAATTGTAGAATAGTGACCTTTATATGCATGCGGAGTTTTCTATTGATCGGGTTGCCGTAAAGTGTCAAAAATAATTTTTAAAAAATTTTAAATTTTGTTTCTACAATAACTCTGAAACATAATGAGGCAGGTGAAATCTTCATAGTACGTTTGGGAGATGAATATCTCGGAGAATATTGTTATTGGGCAAAAAAAAATACTTTTTTCTTCACAAATTTCAAATTGAATTTTTTTCAAGATGCAGTTTCACCATAGAAATTCTTTCATGTTTCCACAGAATGCTGTACCTACTTAATTATTCTATCTATGAATTATTATATGATCTGTGTTCTTACATATCAACTTTATTTCCTTTGAGAAAAAAATGCCAAAATTATTTCTCCTTCGTTATTCTTGATATGAAATACACCTCGTGTTCTAGAAAACAAAATATCATTGAATGCAAAATGAATTATGAGTATGATATGATATTACACTTTTGTGGTGATAATATAATGCCCGTGGATAATCCATATGATGATAGAAATATATTCTTTGGCAAGATACATAATCAAATTGGGTTCAGAATATCTCCAGTAAAAACAAAACTTCAACATTGTCTAAGTTTTAATTGATTTAATATAATTTTCAGAGTAGTTTTGAGGAATGAATATTTCGGTTAAGTTCGTTATTGGGAGAACCAATAATTTCGGAGATTTGATTTGTCAAAGTTTGAACAAGAGTGCCAAAGCTCCTGTCCACAGGGCTTGAACCAATTTTTTTTTGCTTGAGAGGAAAAGCCTTTTATAGTCCCGCCCTGAGTTGGTCCGCTTCTCTTATAGGTGTGAGACTCCAGTTGTTGATTGGTTACTCACTAAAAAACCTCTAGCACGTTCCTTGGAGGAGTTCTTTGTCCAGCCCTCACAGCGTCCCTTAACAAAAGAGATGAGCTGCAAGCAGCCTTCACAGTTGATGGGACCTAATGACTCGAAGTGATGCGAGCAACATCGCTTCCTGCATTCTGTGCGCTTAATCCTTGGCCAGGGATTTGCAGGCCGGAATAATCTTCAATTCGATCACGTACTTCACTCTCATTCCGCCTAGGCATCCTATGATTAGTACGACCATCCTAACTTTATGTCTTGGGTACAGGATCCCCAGTTCGACTATTTATTCCTTGTATCTTTTCCTCTTCTGTTCTTCTTTCATCACCACATTATTTTCGGCGGGGGAGGAAAATTCGACGACCCACAATTCGTTCAGTTCGTTATCCAGCAGGATTATATCTGGCTTTATGACGTAAATCTGCTGAGTTGGTGAAAGCAGAGCTCCAGTAGATGCGAGCTCTGTTATTCTCAACAACTGCTTCAATCTCCAGACGTTAATATGGTAGCATTGGTTTTTTGTCTATATCATAAACCTCCCTCAGATGGAAGATGGAGTGCCACATTGTGTCTTTACACATATCTTGGTGACTCTGCAGGCAGGCGGGATATGCATAACAATTTTCTGCTGGCTGTGGCAAGCTCTGCAGCTTGTTGGGGTGTCCACTTTCATGATGTTCTTCTTATACCATCTTATTTTTCTGACCCCACCTTGACAAGTCATAACAAATCCCTCTGTTTTCGACTAGAGCCCAGCTTACTTCAAAAAGGTGAATGCTAACTCTTCTGACAGGCCCTGATCTTTCAAACTCCTGAAATATATGGAATGGAGGTTGCTACTCATGTGATCTTAGAGTAGTGTCTTCAGTTGTGCCTATCTCATCTCTCTGCCTACTCTTCTTTGATCTGTTCGGGCGATAGGTGTTCCTGCTAGCCCAAGATCGATGGATATAAGCTTTTCCAGACTGAGCTTTTCCACTGAGATTTTCCAGACTGTCCTCCCACACTTTTTTTTTTTAATCCGCTCGAGAGGAAAAACGTTTTATAGGCCCGCCCTGAGAGGGTCCGCTTCTATCAGGAGTGTGAGACTCCAGTTGTTGATTGGTTTCTCACTAAAAACCTCTCGCACGTTCTTTGGAGCAGTTCTTCGTCCTGCCCTCACAGCGTCTCTTAGCAGAAGAGATGAGCTGCAAGCGGCCTTCATAGGTGATGGGACCTGATGACTCGAAGTGATCCGAGCAACACCGCTTTCTGCATTCTGTGAGCTACATCCTCGGGCAGAGATTTGCAGGCTGAAATAATCTTCAATTCGGTCACTTAGTTCGCCCTCATTCCGCCTAGGCATCCTATGTTTAGTATGACCATCCTAACCTTATGCCATGGATACAGGCTCCCAAGTTCAAACATTAAATTCTTGTATTTCACCCAGTTCTTCTTTCTTCACCACATTATTTTCTGCGGGGGAGGAAAATTCGACGACAAACAATTCCTTGAGTTCTTCGTCCAGCAGAAGTATATCTGGCTTTATGGCGTGGATCTGCCGAGTTGTTGGAATCGCATAAATTCAGTTGATGTGGGCCCTGCTATTTTCAACAACTGCTTCAATCTTCAGAGGCACATATGGTAGCACCGGCTCCTTCTCTATACCATAAACCTCTCTCAGATGGAAGTAGATAATTTGGAGTGCCGCATTGTGTCTTTCCACATATCCTGATGGAGCATGGAATCTGCAAGCAGACATAATGTGCATAATAGTTTCTTGCTGGCTGTGGCATGCTCTGCTAGTTGTGGGCGTGTCCACTTTTCTGATGTTCTTTTTATACTATCTGGTATTCATAACCCCATCTTGACAAGCTATAACTAATCCCTCCGTTTCTGACTTGAGTCCAGCAGACTTCAAAAAGGCGAAGTAAAATTCTTCCGACAGGCCAGGATTTTTCAAACTCCTGAAGTATATGGAGTGCAGGTGTTTACTCATGTGATCATCGAGTAGCTTCTTCAGTTGTGCCTGCCTTATCTCTCTGCCAACTCTTCTTTGGTCTGCTGGCGAGATAGGTGTTCTTGCTAGCTCATGATCGATGGATATGCCGGTTATTCAGAGCTTCTCCAAAGCTCTCTGACCAGCCCTAAATAGGAAAGCTCCTTGATTCCTGATTTCATGCTGAGCCACCATTTTCAGAAGCGGGACTCCGCTTCTCAATATCCCTATTGCCATTTCCAACGTTTGTTGATGGTGTTGGTATTCCAAACTTTGCAAACCTCTGCCCCCCTGCGTTCGTGGAAGGTATATCCTTTGAATCGAGCAGTTGGGATGCAGGCTACGATTCATGTTAATCACTTTACGAGTGGTTCTGTCTAGCTCGAGAATTTCATTCACTGTCCAGTTAACTATATCGGTACTGCCAAGCTGTTCGTAGCAGATACTTTATTTTTCCCGGACAGCTGTGATTTCTATATATCTCGAAAATTCCTATTGCTGAGGTGTATTCAGCAACGATATTCAGTAGTTGTTGTAGTGCTGCCTTGGAAGAAGCGTACAGTTTTCAGTGGTCCATGTAGAGTAGATGTGAGATCAGATATTCTTTTCTGCCTGGTGGCCCAGCCTTGTACCCTATTCTGCTTGCCCTCAACTCATTTGTTAATGGAAGAAGTGTTATGCAGAACAATAACAGGCTTAGCGAGTCTCCTTGAAATACGCCTCGCCTGTATCTCACCCATCCAGTATACGCGGTCCGACCTTCGGATCGGACGGTCCGACCTTCGGATCGCGGTACGACCTTCGGATCGCGGTCCGATCTTCGGTCGTCCGATCCACCTACACTATTATTATTATTAGAAAGGGGTCGTGAGCCCTTCAGGTCTGCGAACGATTTGATATTTTCTTTTATTACCCTACTTACTCAATCAAGGACATTGCCAATGGTGTGAACATACCTGATGGAGCCTTGGCTGTCACGTCGTGAGAAATGTTTCACCCATATTATGTAATATTATTAGGCTGACCAGCTCTGGGTATTTGCAAAATATGCGTTCGGTAGTCTCCTTTTCTGATCCACACAGCCTACATGTTTCGTCTGCTGGCTTGCGCATGAGATAAAATTGCTAGTTGTACCGACAGTGCTCCTTCAGCAGTCCTATCGTTACTCGAAGCTCACCTCGAGGCAGCTGCAGAAGCTTCCTGTTATAGGATGTTGAGAAATCCACGGAACTTTTGGCTTGTGCAAATCATGGAGTATTACAGAATTCTATTCTGTTATTAAAGCTCTCATTATTGGACGACTGTTCTGTATCGTTCTATCCTAAGCCCAATGTCCTCTGAACAGAGTGCTAATCAATTTGCTCAAATGTCTATAATTTTTGTATTTTCAACTGAAATTGGTTTCAAACGATTTGGTTCGACTCAATTAATGAAGAATCCGAGGTAAAACTCAATTCTGTCTGGCCGACTACTCTCGAACAAAATGAGTTAGAGCGTAGAAATTTACAGATTTTGCACAGCAACATTTCGACTGCAAGCCTACCTCTTGCAGTCGAAATGTTGCTGTGCAAAATCCACCTAGTGATTTCGGACTTATAACCATCTGAAATTCTGTTTTTCCAATAACTCGAAACATACCGATTGGCTTCAATGGAAACTACGCAGTTAGTTGAACCATGAATAAGGACTTGTGCAAATTTTGTGAGGATTGTATGATTATGAGATTATATAATATTTAAAAAAATTATTTATCTCGGAATGTATTCGTTACATAACTCTGAAGTTTTGCGTGAGCCTTCAAAACCGATTTGTACAGCCAAGTTCTACATTTAAATTTGATCGGATCCATATTGTTGGGAATATTGGCAAAATATCGAAATATTATAAGGATTACAAATCAAGGGGTCTATGTGACTTTACCACACTATCCGCCGTATTCACAAAGTATTCAATCTCCGTTAAGTCCTAACTGAGGTCCCCAGTTAAGGATAAATAAGAATCGCAACCTCAGTTTAAGTGAAAATTAACGTGAAACAAGACTGTTTCAGCACCGTTACATACGTTAACTGAGGTTGCGATATCCATTTATCCTTAACTGAGGACCTCAGTTAGGACTTAACGGAGATTGAATGCTTTGTGAATACGGCGGTATATATTTAAATGCAATACTGTCCGGAAATGCGTAAAATATATATTGGACGTATAATAAATCGGAAAGAATATTTTCTGGATTCAGATTTCTTTGTATGATAACGTGATTTCTTAGAACATTCTTCTTTGTTCTAAGGTTGAATTGAATATTAAGCTGCACCATTCATGGAAGTTTCAGGATTTCAATAATTCCATAGAATTTTCTTGTTAATATTTGACCAGAGCTGAGCCGAACATTGTGCTTAGTGCTTGTGAATGTGCTTGAAACCTTTTTGTGCTACCGAGTACTGTGCTCCCGAGCACTTTTCAAAACCAGTGCTTAGTGCTCAGTATTTTAAGCACTTCATGAAAAGGCTTCGTGCTTAGTAATCCCTTAAGTGATTCCGAGCACTTCCGACGATTACTAAGCACTAAGCCTTTCCGAAATCTGTCGTAACACGAATAGACGATGACGCGCTGTGGTCGGAGGAGTTAATGAGTACCAGATTTATTCGATATATATGCATTTAAATTTATATCTTATTTACAATGCAATGAAAATGATGCTATCCGATTTCTGCGAATTCTATTTTTGACATTTTGAGAAATAAAAAAAAACTGACTTCATGTTGATCAATTCGAATTAAATTATGTATTAATGAAAAAATGCCCCAAAGAGCACTGAAATCACGTTCGTGTTTTTTTATTATTAAGGGAAGGAAAATACTTAGAGTAAGTTTCATAATATAATACTGTGTTGTTGTCATATATGTTTGTCCCATTTTTAAATAGGGATATACATTTTACATGTGCAGGAACTGGGACGCTTACGGAATTCCTTATTCCATTCATTGTATCATTTCCATAAATACTAAAGATCTTTTCAATATGTGTGAGAATATAACGAATTTTGAGATCGTTAGTTTTATAGAAATTTGTTTCGCTACACTCTATTTCTTATCCTCCAATGATGTACATGAGGAATGCAGGTTTGCTAGTTTACATGTTTCTCCAATTGAAAACAATTTTATATAACAATTCGCAGAGAATATCCTCATGTCCATGTAAAAGTGCTTAGTGCTTAGTGCTCGAAAAATCGAATTACTTTTATTAAGTGCTTAGTAATCGCAAGCCTTTATATTGTTGAGTGCTTAGTGCTTAGGGCTCGAAGCACTTTTCTTCAGTGCTCGGCACAGCTGCTCTGTATTTGACTTATATCACAGGTCAGATTTCACTGAAATTTCGCAAGATTCTTCGAAATCTTACTCTACAGCCAGATTAGATTTTAACTAGATTTTAACTCAATCGGAATATTATTTATTTTCGTGGAAGCCATGCAGCCTTAGGCGAGTTCGATACCTGGATAGGCACCCGCTCTGGCTATGAATTTACGACAAAGCAGACTGGTCTTACGTTAGTGCTTTCCAAATTTTAAATTTTTATTTATTGAAAACGTAAAGACGTATATTTCAGGAACCGAATAGCAACACATTTTTGCTGTGGTATTCTGCTGGTTGAAAAAGTCATATTTTTTGTAATATCTGTCTTTGCTTGGTTCCATACTTCATTACAACCCTGTATTGATTATGTTCCACAAAGGAAAACACTTTTTATATTTCGGAAAGCACTCAAGTTTTCTTGCACGCCTAAGGAGATACTCTCCCAACCTTTGTGAGGATGAATTTGTATCGCCTTTAATACCTCCTAAGTAGACGAAAATGTAGGGAAGTTGTACGAGTAGAAGGAATAATTTATTTCATCTGTAGTATTTCACCTCAAGCTGATTTCCTGCCTCCCTTGATACTTCAAACAAATGAACCTTTTCTCGGAAAATTGTCAGTTGAAGGACTTCGGTACATGAATCAAATTTAGGACGGAAAATAAATGAAAAAAGTCTGCAAATTTTACACAAGGATTAATTATTTTCTGAGAAATTTTCACTATATTTCGTCAACTACGTCTAAAGATTTTTTCACAATTTTACCACCTGTGTTTTATGACCATAGTGTTAATGATCCCAAAATATTACGGTACGAATTTTTGGATTGATTTTTATGAAATTCACATCAATATAATTCAGATGTTATGTCGATCCGTGTATTCATTCTGGAGGTTTTTTTTCTCAGCGCACACTTTTGTTATCAAATGTGACATTATATAAGTAATTTTTATTTTTTGTAACATAGAATAACTACATATTTGTCTTTAATTTGTATTTTATTAGAGCTCAAAAATCGGGGCAAAAAATTAAGGAACGTATACAGGGTGATGTTCTTGATAAAAAATGTGAAATCAAATTTTTGGATTTCTGGCTTTGTTTGCAAGTTATCGGACTTCAAAATTTCTGCATGTCGTCAATCTTCAACTTTAATACATAATATAAGAAAACGAAAATAAATAAATCAAATGCGCAAAAATACCACCATTAGCATCGATGCAGTCTTGGCAACGCAAAATGTGTGGAATCGTATACTATGTTTTGCCTGTTTTGAGTCGATTCGACTACATTAATGATTCGTTCCATTAATTGTTCTTGATAATTAATTTACACTGTATAAATGAGTTGTTTTAAATGCCCCCATACGAAATAATCCAAAGGATTCAAGTCAGATGATCTCGCTGGCCACGTAGGCAGGCACCTGACCAAGCCGACCAATCCATCTCCTATTAAAAGTTTGGTTTAACCAGGCAACTACATGTTATCCAACGGTGGTCGGCCGTCGTGCTGATACCACAAATGATTATATACCAAAACCACAGAAAAATCTTCTAAAAAATTTGCGAGATCGTTTTCTAAAAATTTCAGGTAAGCATCGGCATTCGTTTGAAGACTGACTTTTAATAGGAGATGGATTGGTCGGCGTGGTCAGGTGCTATGGCCTGTGAGATGACCTGACTCGAATCCTTTGGATTATTTTATATGGGGGCATTTAAAACAACTTTCTTACGGAGTGAAAATTAATAATCAACAATAATTAATGGAACGAAATATTAATGCAGTCGAATACACTCAAAATAGGCACAAGATGCAATTAGTTTACGACTCCCTCATTCCAAGACTGTATCGATGCTAATGGTGGTATTTTTGAACATTTGATTTAATTATTTTTGTTTTTTGGCGCTCTAGTTCCTCGGAACTGAGTGCTTATCAATTTGCCCAAATGTCTGTAATTTTCGAATTTTTCGATGAGAATGGTCTTAAACGATTTGGTTCGACTCACTGATCAAGAATCCGTGGTCAAAAATCATTCTGTCCCGCCGGTCCGGCCGGTCCGGCCGGCCGGCCAGCCGTAGGCACGATAACTCTCGAACGGAATGAGCTAGACAGTTGAAATTTTCAGAGTAGGTTTGGGAGATAAATATCTCGCCTGAGTTCGTTATTGAAAATTAATGACAGGCAGAAACTTTGAAGCTTGATATATCGGAAACAAAGTCAAATATCAAAAAATTTTAATTTAAATTTTTTATCGAGGATATCAGCCTGTATACATTCCTTAATTTTTCACCATGGGTTTGAATCACCCTGTATATGCTAGATGATGAAAACTGTGAAGAGTTCATATAAAATATTGATATAAAAATTTGGTAAAAATCTATAATATTTTATCCAATTATTATCAAATTGCTATTATTTACAACTTTATTCATTTGAGGCTTCAGAAAGCAATACCAATACTTATTTTCTTGAATTATATTCAAAAAACTTCTAATATCAACTGACACTTCTAATCTCAACTCATATATTTTTTAAACTACTTACAATAATTGTCTCCATGTTTCCATGGATCTTCAAAAATTCTATGAATATCTCGGATAAGTTCGTTATTGGGTAGAAAAGTTCTGGTGGTCTCGGATGATTAATTTTTGGCACTGTTGTTTTTTTTAATGAGAATTTTTGGAGCATTAAAGCATTGAAGCACTACAGATTACTCATTTTTTTAATGACAATTTTTGAAGTATTAAATCATCGCAGCATTGCAGATTGCTCATTTTATCTTGATAAATAAACTATTATTTGAATTGAATTTCCCTTATGATGCAGTTCTGCCCAACTCTGAGAAACCAATTCTTTCGGAGATATGATTTACCAAAGTTTGAACAAAAGCGCCAAAGCCTCTGTCCACAGGCCCTTTCTTTATTTTTTTTATCGTTCATTACACGTCTAGAAAGGTTTCTCCCATGCTTGCTAGATTTGGTCGATTGATTACTGTTGGAAATTGATATTTTAGGTTTATTCATTTTTGGGCGCATGTTCTAGGGGAACATCGTCCTATCATTTCGTCCAAATGTCTGTAATTTTCGAATTTCGAGCTGAAAATTGGCTAATAGACTAATTCGGACTCCCTGATCACGAATCCGGTGTCAGATTTTTGGGTGCCGTCCGGCCGGCCGGCCGGCCGTACTTCCGGCCGTAGGCACGATAACAGGAGCACCGAAGGTCCTATCGACTTCAAACTTTCAGGGTAGGTTTCTGATCAAAATGCGACGGTTAAGTTCGTTAACGGGCAAAATCGGCCGGACGGTTTAGGAGTTATAGACATTTAAAATTTTGAGGTTATTTCCCTGATATTTCAGGAACTAAAGAAGATGTTGAATCGAAACTTGGTAGTCAGTTCGAGGATATAAACGCGCAACTTTTGGCAAAATTCTGTTATGATCGAAATGTTGGTAATTTTTAAAAAAATATTTCTTTTAATTTTTTCGAAAAAAAAATTTTTTTTTCGTGAACTATTCATCAGATTGCAACAAAAACTTGTACTAACGTCAATTGTAGTATTTTGCATCATTGTGCAAAATTTTGGCTCTATACGATTTCAATTTCTGGAGATATAAGACAAAATGTGTCAAATTTCCTGGGTCTCTCTCAGTATTTTCATCGATTATTCTATGAACTCTTTGAATTCCACCGAAAACAAATTCAAAGACATAAACATAAAGAATCAAGTCATAGTTTAGACGTCGAAAGAAGGACGATGTTGATCGACTTGAAAAGGTACCTATTTCAAGAAATGCAATAATGAAATGCTTCATTTATGGATATAATATTATCTAAGTATTGTTGGGATCGGGCAGTTGGAAAATTTTTTAATAAAAAAATTTGTACCGACGTTAAATCAAGCATTCTACACGAGTGTGCAAAATTTCAGTTCGATACGATCTCAATTCCAGAAGATATTGCTTAAAATTCACATTCCAGCGTGTTTTGACGTTCTATGGTCACAGAAAATCGTCACAAAAATCTATTTACCTCATTTGACGGCTGTTTGTCAAATCAATTAATTCCAATAATTGATGTCAGATTTCCTACATACCAAGTTCAAACACATTTTATTATATGGAAAACACTTATTATGATCACGTTCTACAGGAATTGATACTAAATAGAAGCTAGATGAAGATTATTGTAATGGCAAATTTGAGTTCCAGAATAATATTAAGGTATTCAACATGATACTGCTTTTTTTCTTTACTGGTCAGTACGGGCCACAAGGAAGATGAACATGCGCCCAATAGCTCCTGTCCACAGGGCTTGAACCAATTTTTATTGGCGCTCTAGTTCCTCGGAACTGAGTGCTTATCAATTTGCCCAAATGTCTGTAATTTTCGAATTTTTCGATGAAAATGATCTTGAACGATTTGGTTCGACTCACTGATCAAGAATCCGTGGTCGAAATTCATTCTGTCCGGCCGGTCCGGCCGTCCGGCCGTAGGCACGATTTCTCTCGAACGGAATGAGCTAGACAGTTGAAATTTTCAGAGTAGGTATGGGGGATAAATATCTCGGCTAAGTTCGTTATTGGGCAAAATCGGACAGATGGTTTCAGAGTAACAAAAAAAAAATTTTTTTGTAAAGAACAAATTCCAAATAAATTTTTTTTCAATAAGCAGTTTTACCATAAGAATCCATTCATATCATTTTTAACTCTAACAAGCTAATACTTTCGGAGATATGATTTTTCAAAATTTCAATGATAGAATTATTCTGTGGCTATTCTATGAATTGTTATAATGTCAACTTTGACGTTGTCTCATTTTCATTCATTCCAGTAATGGTATCAATATGAGAATTATAATATAATATCATACTTTTTGTTGGTTGATATGTTCATGCCGATGGTCAAACCATATGATGGGAATGGTAATGGTAAGTTAATAATATTGGATGTTAATATTTGATACTTTACCTTTGTTTGTTTGTGTATTATATGGTATTGTTGTCGTATTATTGCATGTATGCCATACGAGTAAATAATAATAAATAATTGAGTTCAGAATATCTCCACTAAAAACAAAACTGGAATATTGGTGTATTGGAGTAGATTTGAGGAAAGATATATATTATCGTTCATCATAGAATTGAGGAATGAATATCTCGGATGAGTTCGTTGTTGGGTAGAATTCGTCTATTGGTTTTGGATTGATAATTTTTGGCACTCTTGTTGAATTTAAATTCTTCTATGATGTTTGAATTCAATTTCTGCTAAGATGAAGTTCTAAATTTCAATAATGAATCGTACTTCTATGTTATCACAGAATGCTATAATTATTCTATCTAAGCTTTATTATATGATCTGTGTTCATACTCGTACATTTCATCCTGTTCTATAAGAGAGAGTCAAATTCATTTGAGCTATTTTAATTTGGTTTCTTCCATGGTGCAGTTCTCATTCTCAGATTGCTCATTTAATCTTGATAAATAAACTATTATTTGAATTGAATTTCCTTTATGATGCAGTTCTATCATAAGAATACATTGATATAATTCCGAACTCTGACAAACCAATACTTTCGGAGATATAATTTTTCTGTTTGAACTAGAGCGCCAGAAAGCTCCTGTCCACAGGGCTGGAACCCATTTTTGGCGCTCTAGTTCCTCGGAACTGAGTGCTTATCAATTTGCCCAAATGTCTGTAATTCTGGAATATTTCGATGAAAATGGTCTTAAACGATTTGGTTCGACTCACTGATCAAGAATCCGTGGTCGGAATTTATTCTGTCCGGCCGGCCGGTCCGGCCGGCCGGCCGTAAGCACGATAACTCTCGAACGGAATGAGCTAGAGAGTTGAAATTTTCAGAGTAGGTTTGGGGGATGAATATCTCGGCTAAGTGCGTTATTGGGCAAAATCGGACAGATGGTTTCGGAGTAACAAAAAAAAATTTTTTTTTACGAAACAAATTCCAAATCAAATTTGTTTTAATAAGCAGTTTTATCATAAGAATCCATTCATATCATTTTCAACTCTAACAAGCTAATACTTTCGGAGATATGATTTTTTAAAATTTCAATGTAAATCGTATTTCACAGATTGATATAATTATTATTCTATGTATGAATTCTCATAATGTCAACTTGACAGAAGGGAATATTGTAACTTCAAAAATATTGGGGTTGAAATACTCGTATTTTAGCGATGCAACGGGGACCTCACCCGAAAATTTTTGAAAATATTACGTAAATATTGAAAGCATAATTCTGTAGTTTGGTGAAGGTAGATCAGGAAATTTTTGATCGATTACAAGATAATTTATTATTACTTATCTAATAAACTATTATTCGAATTGAATTTCCTCTATGATGCAGTGATATCATATGAATACATTGATATAATTCCCAACTCTGAGAAACCAATACCAGATATAATTTGTCTGTTTGAACTAGAGCGCCAGAAAGCTCCTGTCCACAGGGCTTGAACCCATTTTTTTACTGTGGTACCTATGCAACGTGAGATATAACAAACTGGTTTTAGCGGAACAGCGGTAGCCGAAAATGAAAAATTCATTAAAAGCTACGTTTTCTCGAGAACGAAACAAGGCATCGCAAATGAAACTAAACAATTCATAAAATCATTCCCAACATGTAATATATAATATTTCGGAGAATTACGAAAGAATGCGCATGCAATGTGAAACAATCTGTCCAAAATTACCGATTGGATTGATTATCGATGCGCCCATAATGACAAACGACATAACCTTTCACAAAGTGCACTTAATTAAACTGCATTGGCATACAACGCCATGCTCATTTTTCTCCTTCTTTTGTTTCTGTCATTTATCAGATATTATGGCGATGTATGCGGACTCGAATTTCCTTCATAAAGTTTTTTTTCGGTTAACTTTCCTATGTGTTTAGATATTCTGCTATTCGGGGTGGAGACAAATCCAACAAATCAAAGATGATGAAATATGAACCAGTCTGCCGTTCTTGAGTAATAAACGGTGTAACTAGCCCAATTTTGTTTTCTATAAAAAGGTTGTTATGCAATTTTGCAATGCTCTGTCAATATACAGGGCGTTTCTAAAATAATTTGAAAGGTTATTGGATGTGATACTTCGAAAATTTTGGGAATCTTTCACACTATTTTTACCGACCTAGGAATTGTGGGAGTCAGCTAACGCTGACTTTTGGGCAGTTACAGAAGCATTACAGAAGACTAATTCGAAAAAATATATATTAAAAGGTTTCTTTTCTGGGTTTTCTCTCCCAAACTCTAAAAAATATCTATTAAATAAAACATTTATTATTTCGTGAGTTGCTTCTGCGTAAGAAACACAAGATATTTCTCAGAAGCAATCAATCTGCGTTAGAAACGCAAAAGATTTGTCAAAAGCAATATATAGAACAATGTTACCTAATAAACAGAAAAAAACATCAACGATAAAGCAACTATTCTGTAACGTTCTGGAGACTTAATCAGACTCCTTCATTAAACACCAAGCGAAAATCTTCAGAATTATTATTTGTGACAAATTTCAGTATAACTGTCAACAAGGAATAATTCTGAAGATTTTCTCTTATTGTCTAATTTAGATTCCTAAACGTTACAGAAGAGCTGTTTTATTATTAACTTTGATTAGTAAATGTTTAGTAGGAAACATTGTTGTATATGTTGCTTCTGAAAAATATTCTTTCTAACGCAGAAGCGATTTCAAAATAATGAAATATTTTATATTATACATATTTTCCAGAGTCTGGGAGAGTCCTCTATACTTCAGTCTAGTCCAATAGTAATTTTCGCGTCTGCCTCAGGCTCACTAATTAGTATCTTCTTGTTCGTCTCTTAACCCCTAGACTTTTAGCGGAGGTCAAAATAAAAAATAATGGGAATTTAATTGGGGTAAGGTGATTATAAAGCAGAAGTACTAATTAATCGTTTGGTGTAATAATTTTATTGGACCACCCGGAAATGTTTCTGCCATTGAGCGGAAATCCCAAGTGACCGGTAAATTTGGAAACGGTAGCTGCCCATTTTATGTGTCTATGCAGCATCAGACTCAGATGGCTCATAAATATCTGAATTTGTCGGTTTTATGTCAATATCTACGAAGCTGATCGAGTTTGTTTTATCCCTATTTAATTATAGGAGTCATTTTCTAGTTCATACGTAAAATTAATTTGAAATACCGTTAAACATCACAATATCAGCTCCGCTTACTTAGTAGGTTAGGAATCGTGATGTTCAGAGTTCAAAAAGCCCGTCCCAAGTTGTACAGTAATTTTAACCATAGATTCTTATCATCAAATAGAACACTTTTTGGTGCTCTTGTTCCTCGGAACAGAGTGCTTATCAATTTGACCAAATGTCTGTAATTTTCGAATTTTTGGCTGAAAATGGTCTTGAACGATTTGGTTCGACTCACTGATCAAGAATAGGTTTGGGACATAAATATCTCGGTTATTGGTTTCGGAGTAACGGAATAAAAATTTTTTTTTTACATTACAAATTTCAAAATAAGTTTTTCTCAAGTTGCAGTTTCACCATAGGAATACATTGATTTCCTTTTTAACTCTAACAAACTGATACTTTTGGAGATATGATTTTTCAAAATTTCAATAATAAATCGTACTTCTGTGTTTCCACAGAATGCGATAATTATTCTATCTATGAATTATGATAATATGATCTTTGTTGATATATGTCAACTTTTCTTCCTCGGACATGATATGTCAAATTTTGATATTTAATTCCCATTGTTAATCCATATGATGATGGGAATGGTAATGGTAAGTTAATAATATTAAGTTCAGAATATCTCCAGAAAAAACAAAATTGAAATTTTGGCTAAAGTTTCGATTGATATAATATAATTTTCAGAGATTTGAGGCAAAAATATATCGTTCATCATAGAATTGAGGAACGAATATCTCGGATGAGTTCGTTGTTGGGTAGAATTGGTCTATTGGTTCTGAATTAATAATTTTTGGCACTCTTGTTGAATTTGAATTCTTTTATGATGTTTGAATTCAAATTCTGCTATTAGGAAGTTCTAGCATAAGAATCCATTGATATAATTTTCAATTTTCTTACCAATACTTTTGAAGATATGATTTGTCAAAGTTTGAACAAGAGCACCAAAGCTCCTGTCCACAGGGGTACAACCAATTTTTTCATTTACCATTTTTCCAAATTCGCCCCAGTTGAAAAGATACAGGCTGTTGAAATCTCTAGTTTTTATTCTGTTGCTATGACATGCTTTTCCCGAATAAAATGAAGGTTGGAATGAAGTGTTCTATAGCTATGATACATACGTATTCTCGTATTCTCCAGATATTAGTGTTTCCCAGCTTCCACTGGTTTTGTAGTTATAGACTCATGGATTCATAAAATTAATCGAAATTAGTATAAAGAAAACAGACAAAGTTTTTCTTGTGTAATTTCAAGAATTTTGAATCGTTTCAGAATATTAAATTATACTTCAACATTTCTCCGTGAAAGCACCATTTCGAGATAGTCTTCATTTAATATTATAGAATCCGAAACTCCAGAAATTTTACTACTCTTATGGATCCACCCCTGTCCATTGGAATCCCGAATCAAGTTGTAAACCACGTTACCGTACCTTTCTCCCGTCCACCAATAATGTCATAGAGAATTTGTATGCAGCAGTTTATTAGCACATACATTAGCATTTATTTTATTTTTTTTTCCGCTCGATAGGAAGAACCTGTTATAGGCTAAACATAAGAGGGTCTGCTTCTCTCAGTTGTGTGAGAGTCCACTAAAAAACCTCTCGTACGTTCCTTGGAGTAGTTCTTCGTCGTGCCCTTACAGCTGCCCTTAAAAAAAGAGATGAGCTGGAAGCGGCCTTCACGATTTATGGGACCTGAGGATTCCAAGTGATCCGAGCAACACCGCTTTCTCAATTCTGTGCACCATATCCTCGGCCAGGGATTTACAGGCCGGAATATTCTTCAATTCGGGCCGTAATTCGCTCTCATTCCTCCTAGACATACTATGACTACAACCATCCTTACTTTCTGCCTTGGATACAGGATCCCCAGTTCGAATTAAATCCTTATCCGTATTTCCCCTCTTTTGTTATCCTTTCATCACAACAATATTTTCTGCGGGAAAGGAAAATTTGACGACAAATAATTCCTCGAGTTCTTTGCCCAGAAGTAGTATATCTGGCTTTATGGTGTGGATATGCCAAGTTGTGGAAATCGCATAGTTCGAAGATGCGAGCTCTGTAATTTTCAAAACGGCTTCAATCTCCAGAGGTACCTATGGTAGCACTGGTTCGTTGTCTATACCATAACCCTCTCTCAGATGGAAGTAGATAATTTGGAGTAGCGCATTGTGTCTTTCATCATATCCTGATGGAGCATGGACTCTGCTAACAGACAGAATGTGCATAATAGCTTCCTGCTGATTGTGGCATGCTCTGCAAGTTGACGGGGTGTCCACTTTCATGGTGTTCTCCTTAAACCATCTCGTATTCATCACCCCATCTTAGCAAGCCATAATAAATTCCTCCGTTTCCAACTTGAGCTCAGTTGACCTCAAAAAGATGAAGGATAGTTCATCCAACAGGCCCTGATCTTTCAAACTCCTGACATATACTTATGGAGTGCAGGTGTTTACTCATGAGATCTTCGAGTAGTTTCTTCAGTTGTGTCTAACTTAACTCTCTGCCAACTCTATTTGGTCTGTTCCGGCTTGCTGGATTTCGCCCGTCAATGAACTCGTCCGAGATATTTGCGCTCTAAATCTACCCTGCAAATTTCAATCCTATAACTCCTTTCTTTCGAGAGTTATCGTGTTATCGGACGACCGGCCAGACGGCCGGACAGAATTGATATTGACCACGGCTTCTTGATCAGTGAGTCGAACCAAATAGTTTGAGACCATTTTCAGCCAAAAATTTGAAAATTACAGACATTTGGGCAAATTGATAAGCACTCTGTTCCGAAGAACAAGAGCGCCAAAAAGGTATCTTCCTGGGAAAAAAATTGAAGGTGCCACGACGCCAGCCATCTTAATTTTTTCCGTTCTGTGTGTGTGGAGTTTGAGGACATAGTAACAAAACCTATACATTAAACATCTAATGCTGCGTATTCACTTGCAACAGAATGCTCCGAACGAACCAAACGCGCCGCGCGCGGTGTAACAAATTTGCCTAGTCAATACCTCGCGCAGAAAAGAACCGAACGCATTCTCCGAGGTTTGTCGGTAGATGCGATTTGCACTGGGAACGCAGCGAATACCTCAAACTCTCCAAACAGCCCGCACAATGTTTGTTGCAGCGCGCGCGGTGTGTTTGGACCGTTCGAAGTGTTCTGTTGCAAGTGAATACGCACCTTAACATGAACTAACTGAAGGCACATGGTCCTAAACCCTACAATATTTTAATCTGTAGATCTGGGAGTGTCAGGTTAATACAAAATATACAGCACTTGGCATTCGTTCGGTGAATTTTTAAGGCCCCTAGTCCAACACTGCTAGCTTCAGATCTATCGAACAAGGCCGTCATTTATTTGGAAACGATTCTGTGAAGCGAGTAAAGAACCCAGTTCGGTTTCTATCGAATCAGAGGAATTCTCCAGAGTACGGCGATACCGTTCTATTGAAATGTGTGGCAGGAAACGGAATCTGCAGAGGTGATAGAAAGGAACTGTTAGGTTTCCTGCGATATACAAAGGATCTGATGCCTGAAAAATGAAGAAAGGAATTATTTACAGTCTGCTGGAATTGGATATGAACGTTTTGATTCCAATCAGTAAATATCGATGATAAAGATATCGTCTAGAAAATTATGTTTTGAAGCTGCAATGTCCATGGTTCCATGGTTTAACCAGTTCGGCAAGCGAGACAAATATAGAGTATGGAAACAGCGAATACCGAGAACCAACCCGTATATTTTTACGAAGTTTGTTCCTTATTTAGGGCTCAAATATAGGATTATAGATAGTGAAAGAAATGTAGGTCCGGGTTAAAAAGAAATAATAGATCAATTGTGACCTGGAAACAAAATACTGTTATTGAAATTTTCAACAATCGTTTGCATAGTCAAAAAAACCATAAAACGTGCAATACTAATCATCGTACAGCGTACAGATAATTTAACTACTTAAGTTTTTAAGAAATCATTCAAATCATTTCAATCCACACTCATTCTGAAATTACAGAATAATTATTTAAATCTCTGGTTTGCCTTTTTATTGCTGTGAACCAATCCTTGGTCTTTCTATTTTATAACTTATAATTTATACGCCTTGTATGGACTCGTGAAAAAATTGATATTCTGATTATGATATTTTCGAATATTTCAGTACAGCAACTGAGAAACATCAGGTCAATTCCATTCAAGTTAGCATAGACTTGTGATTTCAAATACAACAATAGTAAAATTATTAAAAATATATGAATAGTTTGCCTAAATGTCGTCAGTTCCAGTCTATATATTTTTCAGCTCGTTTTCTGATATTCCGAACAGAATATCGAGTTATATTAGAATTTTTCTTTATTTCTTAACTATCTTCTTGTATTCTCCTTGTGAAAAAATTGCCTTTTTATTGCTGTGAACCAATCCTTGGTCTTTCTATTTTATAACTTATAATTTATACGCCTTGTATGGACTCGTGAAAAAATTGATATTCTGGTTATGATATTTTCGAATATTTCAGTACAGCAACTGAGAAACATCAGGTCAATTCCATTCAAGTTAGCATAGACTTGTGATTTCGAATACAACAATAGTAAAATTATTAAAAATATATGAATAGTTTGCCTAAATGTCGTCAGTTCCAGTCTATATATTTTTCAGCTCGTTTTCTGATATTCCGAACAGAATATCGAGTTATATTAGAATTTTTCTTTATTTCTTAACTATCTTCTTGTATTCTCCTCGTGAAAAAATTGATATTCTGGTTATGATATTTTCGAATATTTCAGTACAGCAACTGAGAAACATCAGGTCAATTCCATTCAAGTTAGCATAGACTTGTGATTTCGAATACAACAATAGTAAAATTATTAAAAATATATGAATAGTTTGCCTAAATGTCGTCAGTTCCAGTCTATATATTTTTCAGCTCGTTTTCTGATATTCCGAACAGAATATCGAGTTATATTAGAATTTTTCTTTATTTCTTAACTATCTTCTTGTATTCTCCTTAACTCCGATCCCAGTTATTTCTTGAGAAGAATGATTTGATCATATAGACATGATAATACAGAATTGAAATCAGGTGGATATCATGGTCAGTTTCAGCTCGATCCCTGCATTTTAAATATTTTTATTCAAGAAGGACCTACTCCACGATGAACCTATAATGAGGAGGTTATGAACAGTAAATTTAATCCCTTACCCTACATTTGTGAAACACGGATATTATTGATATGAAAAATTACTCACTATATACAATCAGACACATAGTGGAAGAGGACGGGTTCCAAATTTGCCTGTAATAAAAATAATACAAAAAATTGCTTCAAGCACTGACATGAAGTCAGGAGCTTTTGCGCGTATGTTCTATTGTCCATTCTCCTGTATTCGACACTCTTAATCGAATTTACCGTGGTGAATTCTATTGTCTGTTCTCCTGTATTGGACACTCTCAATGGAATTTGCCATGGTAAATTCAATTAACAATATAATTTTTTTTTTAATTACAAAATTTCAAATTAATTTTTGGCGCTCTTGTTCCTCGGAACAGAGTGCTTATCAATTTTCCCAAATGTCTGTAATTTTCGAATTTTTGGTCTTAAATGATTTGGTTCGACTCACTCATCAAGAATCCGTAGTCGAAATCAATTCTGTCAGGCCGTCCGGCCGGTCGTCCGTTAACACGATAACTCTCGAACAAAAGGAGTTAGGGGATTGAAATTTGTAGGGTAGATTTCGAGTGTAAATATCTCGGACGAGTTCGTTAACGGGCAAATTCCAACAAGCGGTTTTGCAGTTATGGCCGTTCTTAGTAAAAACATTTTTTATGGATATTTCCGAAACCGATCACTCTATCTATCGGAAATTTAGCAGCAAATTGTAGAATAATGACGTTTATCTGCATGCGAAGTTTTGTATTGATCGGGTTGCCGTAAAATGTAAAAAAAAAGTTTATAATTATGTTTCTACAATAACTCTCGAACTCTCGAACAGAACGTTGAAATTATCAGAGTAGGTGTGGGAGATAAATATCTCATTCAATGTTTTCACTGAATGCTGTACTTAATTATTCTATCTATGAATTGTTATATGGTCTGTATTCTTACACGTCATCTTAATTTCCTATGAGAGATAAATGTCATAATTATTTCTGGTTCGTTATTCTTGATATAAATACACCTCCTGTTCTAGAAAACAAAGTATGATTCAATGCAAAATGACCAATGAAATAACCTATCGTAGAATTATTATGAGGATGATATGATATTATACTTTTAAGGGGATAATACAATGCCCGAGGATAATCCATATGATGATGGAAATATATTCTTTGGTTAGATACATAATCAAATTGGGTTCAGAATATCTCCAGTAAAAACAAAACTGTAATATTGTCTAAGTTTTAATTGATATTATATAATATTCAGAGTAGATTTGAGGAATGAATATCTCGGATAAGTTCGTTGTTGGGGAGACGGTTGGTATGAATTTAATTTCTTTCATGGTGCAGTTTTATCGTAAGAATCCATTTATATAATTCCCAGAAACCAATAATTCCTTAGATATGATTTGTCAAAGCTTGAACAAGAGTGCCAAAGTTCCTATCCATAGGGCTTTCCCAATTTTTTTTTAAGCTGCACTTTTATCATAAGAATTCATTGATATCATTTTCAACTCTAACAAACTAATACTTTTGGAGGTATGATTTTTCAATAATTAATCGTAATTTTATGATTGCATATCATCCATATTCATATTATTCATCTTCATATTATTGTACTGATCCTGCTAGGTCTTCCCCATAAGCTCTTGAGAGATTGAGCAATTTTTTTACTTTGTTACTGTGTTCTTACGGCACATCACTGTTAATTTTTGACCCAACAGTGAATGATGGCGATCACTGTGACTAGAAAATTAATTTCCCAGCCTCGAGATTGAACTCGATACCTCCGGCTCCTGAGTCAAACGCTCTACCACTGAGCCAATCACACAACAAACATCATATAAGGCTTTATGACATACGATCAATCTGGTTAAGTTTTACATCAATCATGGATTGATGGTTATGTCATCGGCTCTGCAAAGTTTAAATAAAATCTGATCGAATAAAGTGGGCGAAAATCGCGTTCAAAGAAGTCGGTTACTCTAATGCAGAGGATCCTTAACGAAATTTATTAATCCTAGCGATCCTAGTCAGGATAATGGGATAATCTTATCAAATTATGGTAAAGTCATCGGCTCCTGAGAAGTCTGCAAGGTTTAAATAAAATCTGATCGTCTAAAGTGGGTCAAAATCGCGTTCAGAGAAGTCGGTTACACAAAAGCAAGCCAGCAAACATACAGGTAAAACTCTTATAAGCGTGTTAAAAAGTACTCCGAATGTATTTGAAGAACTTCTTCTTTGCTCCTGTTTTCTGCCAGCAGACGGTTCTCGAATTTCGCCTTGGCTGATCGAATCAAATTTTTCAAGTAATCGAAATATTTACGTTTCTTTCCGTAATCAGCAGGAGACCTGTTTCGGGCATATCGTTGTCAAAACGATTTCCTCACCCTAAGAGACCGCCCGCTTTCCACAGCTTCACAAGATTTTGCCTCGCATAGGTGGAACATGTGTTACAGGATATTGCATCCTGAACGATTGTTGAGAATTTAGACCAAAGACTGTCAATAACATCATCACCGGATAAAATATCCGACCAATCGAATGACATCAAAGCAGCAGGAATCAGATAATTTGGCGTGACATTGCACGAAAACGATTTGGTACTCCTTTGGTCGGGCCCAAATGGGCTGCAGCATCGGGGAGTAAGCCTTTTAGGGGCGCAAGGTAGTAGGCCTCGGATACCCCTGGATTGGTACCGTTTCTCATATGGGCGAAATTTTTCCGTTGGCTTACGTGCCAAATACCTCTGTCTTTGGGCTTATAATATGGGGCAAGATGTCGGACATGGTTTCTACTGAACGCAGTACCTTTAACATTCTATTAAGAACTGTACAAAAAATATATAGAATTTGATCAATTACAGACAATCCAATTTTAATTTCATTTCCCAATGAAATATAAACTCCTGTTGTCAAATCGATTCAAATCTCTATGGCAACGAACTTAATATTTCTCGGATAACTCCTCCACAAGCAACAACAGTGCGATAAGGGAAACCTTAGTCAGTTCACAAGTTCATTCCTTATTCATCTCATGAAATATCTCGATCGTAGCATATACTATACTATGGCAGCTCTGGAATGAATTTGAAATTTGCTTTCAGTCTACTGTTTTTCCTTCAAATCAATTCAATAAAGACATTGGTAAAGCACGGACATTAGGTCCGTCTGCTTTGACGCACTTGTCCAAATTCACAGCCAGAGTGGTCCGCCATCCAGGTACAGAACTTGCCAAAGGCTGCTTGGCTTCCAGTAAATAAAATAATATTTTTCCAATATATTCAACAATAAATATACGATCTGGATTAAATCTAGGCTTTGGCTTCAAAATAAAGTTGTAAAGAATCTTGAAAATTTCGCGTTTTATAATAAACCACAATAAAAATTTTACTAACTTCATACCATCATTTTCGAAAAAGGAACTCGCTTGAACCAAAAACAACAATTAAAAATCTTTCCCTACCGATCAAATAATATTCATTCGATATTGTCAATCGCTAATATCGTACCTAAGGATACAGTGAAAATAGTCAGCGTTTTATGAAATAAAAAAGTGCGGGAAAGCTCGGTGGACCGAGCCTTTGGTACTGTTGTCAAACTAATAGCGAGTAATTATTCAAACTTTGACATATCATATCTCCGAAAGTATTGGTTTCTCAGAGTTGGAATGCTATCAATGGATTCTTATGATGGATTTGCATCATACAAAATTAAATTAAAAATATATCCCTATGACTCACCCCATATGTTGGATTTACATACATTATCAAATTATAATTAGAGCATTCTATGGCGTTGGTTGCATGTTCAATCTGATATCAATCTGGCATCAATATAACATCAATCTTGCCATCAATCTATCATTTTCCGTCAATCTGACATCAATCCATGTTGATGTCAGGGACTGATGGATTGATGGTCCAGATTGATATCAATCATGGATTGATGTCAGATGGACGAGAAACCGATTCTAGACGCGTAGTCTGATGGTCCGGATTGATGGCAAGATTGATGTCAGATTGATGCTAGATTGGCCGTGTAGCCTCCGTCTATGAAATCATTAAATTACCATTGATAATTCAAATTGTGAAAAATCATATCTCCGGAAGTTTGTTGGAGTTGAAAGTTATATCAATAATGGATTCTTATGACTGAACTTCATCTTACAAAAAAATTGAGTTTGAAATTTGTAATGTGAAAAAATACCAATACCGAACTTAGATGAGATATTTATCTGCTAAATTTACTCCGAAAATTTCTGTCTGACTAATTCCCTTCGAGAGTTAGCGTGTTAAAGGTCGGACGGACAGCCAGACAGAAAGATTTTGACCACGGTTTATTGATTGGTGACACAAACCAAAACGTTTGAGACCATTTTCAGCCAAAAATTCGAAAACTACAGACCTTTAGGCAAATTGATAAGCACTCTGTTCCGAGGAACAAGAGCATCAAAAACAAAGTTAATAATATAGTGATTCAGTCAGAAATACGGCAACATTCAGAAATATGTTTGAATCAAAATTATTTTACTTTCAACGATAAATAAATGTGAGAAAGCCCTGTGGACAGGAGCTTTGGTGCTGTTGTTCAAACTTGACAAATGATATCTCCGAAAGTATTGGTTTCTCAGAGTTGGGAATTATATCCATGGATTCTTATGATATAACTGAACTAAAAAAAAAATAAGAGTGCCAAAACTTATTAATTGGAAACCACTAGACCGATTCTACCCAATAACGAACATAACCGAGATATTCGTTCCTCAAATCTACTCTGAAAATTATGTTATATCAATTGAAAATTAGCCAATATTCCAGTTTCGTTTTTACAAGAGATATTCCCAACTTACGGAAGGATATATTCCCAACATCATATGGATTATCCAAGGGCATTATATCATCAGCCAAAAATTATAATATCCGATAATCCCCATAATTCTACGGTAGCTGATGTCATTTCATTGATCATTTTTCATTCACTCGTTTTTTGTTTTCTAGAACAGGAAGTATTTTATGTCACGAGTTCTGAATAAAACCAGAAACAAATATGGCATGTCTCTTATTGGTAGTTATGATGACATGTATGAACACAGATAATTCATATATATATATATATATATATATATATATATATATACAAATACATATATTCATACTTACAAATACGGACATTAATTTTCGATTACAGCATTCTTTGAAATCATAGAATTACGATTCATTATTGAGATTTTTAAAAATCATATATCCGAAAGTGTTAGCTTGTTAGAGTTGAAATTGATATCAATGGATTCTTATGATGAAGATGCAACTTAAAAAAATTGGATTAGAAATTTGGAGTGTAAAAAATTTTTTTTTCGTTACTCCGAGTTTGACCAATAACGAATTTAACCGAGATATTTATCTCCCAAACCTATACTGAAGATTTCAATTGTCTAGCTCATTCCGATCGAGAGTTATCGTGTTAGCGGCCAGACCGGGCAGAATCGATTTTAAACAGGGATTATTGATCAATAAGTCGAACCAAATCGTTTAAGACCATTTTCATCCAAAAGTTCAAAAATTACAGACATTTGTGCAAATTGATATGCACTCTGTTCCGAAGAAAAAGAGCGCCAAAAATGGGTTCAAGTACCGACATCAAGTCTGGAGCCATGTTCTATTGGATGCTCATATCTACTGGACACTCTACTACAAATTTAGCATCGATATATACCGTTTTCCCAGCTCATATAATATATGAATATATTTCATACCATTTTAATGACAGACCTCAGTAGAGAATCGTATATTCACAGAATTTTTAATTCTGTTTTCTATTGGAATTGAAATACGACAAACTTACGCCTCAAGTAACTGTAGGGTCCGATATTCATGGATTTCAACGAAAATTAATGGGTCGGTATTCTACAACTAATCACAAGTTTAAATTGGATCAGATCTGTATAATAAGAGTTATACAGGAAATAACAACAAAATTTCAGATGAGTATAAACCCAAATCAATTTGGCCGATTATGCCAATTGGCGAACTTAAATGTCGCATTCAGATGCGCAATCTATCCTGGAAATTGCAAGTCGTTATCTTTTTCCTTTCTTAAGTTATAGGGAGATTTTTTAAAAATTTCTATTGATACGGTCCTCACAAAATTTTACACAAGTCTTTATGTCGATATTCTTCTTTTTCAAATTTTCTAGGGGTACGGTTCCTAAAAATTTTAAACACGTCTTTATGTTGATTTTCTACTAATACTTACCAAGTTTCAATTCCATCGGATCTATATTTTTGGAGTTATCGAAAAAACAATAATCCAGATGAGTATAACTCTGAAACCGTTTGGTCGATTACACTCAACAATGAACATAACTGTCCCACTTGGATGCGCAACCTAAACTGTAAATTGCAAGTCGCTATCTTCTTCCGTTCGAAAGTTATCGTGGCAACGGTCACCCATTCAGCTACTGAATTCACTCAATGCTGCTCAGATCTCCAACAATATAGACCCGATAGTGTTCAAATTTGGAACTTGCCTGTAAAGTAAGGTTTTGAAGCATTCTGCGAGATTTCAGATAATTTCTGAGATATAGAATTTTTTCAATGATTTTTTAATATTATCTAGTGTTACGATCCTCACAAAATTTCGTAAAAATTTGCGCGTCGGTATTCTACCGACCAGCCGGCCGGACGGACAGAATCAAATTTGACCTCGAAATTCTATCATCATGAAAATCGCTTGCGCTTCGAAAATCATCAAGCCGACGACAACTTTGTTGTTCGAGTGTTACAGTGAACCAGTACACAGTAACCGTAGTAATATTTAGATTTTTTGACGATATCTCCAACAATATAGATCCGTTCCAGTTCAAATCTATATATAACTTTGCTGTCAAAAGAGGTTTTTACGGCTTTCACAAAATTTCGAGGATATCTGACGGATAACTTCTAAGATAGATAATTTTTTTAAATAAATTTTTTTTTTGTTTTCTGGTCATAAGATCCACACGAAATTCTGCATAATTTTTCGTGGTGCCATTTTTCAGCCAACTACCAAGCTAATTCGGTCAGATCATTATTCTTCGAGTTATTTGGAAAATAAAATTTCAGATAGCCATAACTTTTATACCATTCAGCAAATTTTGCGAACTATCGAACCGGCGCATTTAGACTCCAAACATAGCCTGCAAATTTCAATTCTCTAACTCATTGTTTTCGAGAGTAACCGTCCTGACCTCGGATTCTTCATCAGTAACTCGAAACTAATTGTTTGAGACCATTCTCAGCCAAAACTCCGGAAATTACAGATATTTAGGGAAATTGATTCTGTTCAGGTGAAGTAACGCGTCAAAAATTGGTGACGTGGATTCTTCAACTCACGTAAAGTTGAGGAAAATGTTGAAATTTCATATTCTTTCCTCAACTTTTACCCCGTAGAAACTTCTCTAAGGACAGGAGTGTTATACAAACCCCAAAGAATTAAGGAACCACTAAACCGTACTTATAATCACTTCACTTTCGTGAAGTTTCTCAATTTATCCGTCCTTTCATCATTCTGTGTAGTTTTCAAGCCAGAGTAGACGCAATAATGGCGTTAATTATGACTTGGAGAATTACCGAATTCTGAAGCCAGGATTTGTAGGAATCCCGACTTGATGTAATTTCATGGGTTCAGTAAATCAATATCCACCACCTCTCGTCTATTTGTCTGTGGCTTGTGCATCTCTGGGCTCTCTTCACATTCGACCCACCAAGTTTCTATTGAGTTATACTTTGAGAACAAAGGTCAAACAATTGCAGTAATTAGTTGTGGGTCGATTTTCGCACCCGAGAATCATTGGAACAAAGCAGATAATGTTCTATCATTGCATGGAATGCTTGAATACAAGTGCCTGGTTATTTATCATCAACATAGTCGACGGTTCTTATTAATTATCCTGTATTATCCACTGTATACACAGATCTTCTGATCAAAGAAACACCCGTTCATTAATGGTATATTATCTAATGAGCGGTAATGTAAGTCATAACTCACGCAGATGAAATTTGGAGCGCGAGTCGGAGACGAGTGCTGTAATTCATCAGGTTATGACCATTACCGCAAGTTGAATACTACACTTTATCTATGACTATAACAATAAATACTAAGATACAAGTACAGAGAAAGAACTTTATTGGAAAACCTTAATAGTTACCGATCACCATACATTTTTGTTGTATTTACTCATTTTTTTTATTAATGAAGTTGACTGTAAAGTTTGAACCACCAGTAAACTGAATATGTGGGATTGAACTAAGCAAGATTTTTGTTTCTTTTTGTGTTTGTTGCATATATGTTGTTGATGTACTAACTGGTTGTTATTGAACTGTATACTTTATTTGCAGTATCTCTCTTATTCTTTTCGGAATCATTAATGTACCCATAAGCCACAGTAGTTGATCGCCAACCGCCATGGCTTTTCAGTGCCGCTATATCCCCACCAGCATCTACTAATAAAGTTGACGACGAGCGACGAAAACAATGCCCTGTATTTAAATTACAGTCTGGTCTGGTAATTGGTAAATAAATGGTGAATTTACAAAAGTTGCAATGTCTTTCCCCATTGATCCAAACTTATTAATGCCAATTTTTTGTGAGTGATATTTTCCATTTTGAAATTTAAGGGATAATATCGTTTGCAATGTATGTTTCTGTATTTGGTACACTGACCATAAAAATAGATCCATAGTCTTCCGAATCTGTAATTTGCATAGAGTGCAATTCTACTGCACGACAAGCACCCATAATGCCCATTGTTAAAATAACCTAAAATAAATTATGATATTAAAGTGCTAAATTCACTACAATATGCCAATATTCTCTGTAAACGATGACTAAATGTTTTTACTGCTACCCTAATCTTGAAAATTTTTATACAGGGTGTAAGTAAATAAGTGTATAGGGGCCAAAATCAGAGGGGTGAGCATTACGCTTCTGACAAAGGTTTTCTTGATAAAATAACATGATAATACTAGAATATTCATTTTAAAATAAAGGTTCTGTGCTTAATTACGAGGCAGTTAGCATTCTTATTTTTCAATAATAATATTTTAATTGATTTTAAAGAAAAAAGAGTCTAAATAGTCATTCCGGGAATGCGTCCTTATACCATGTTTCATAGATCAGACCAGTCAAAAATATGTACAATTACGACTTACAAATGTCATATTTCAATATAAGCGTTGAAAATCTTCTGATTAAGAATATACGTATAAATTGAATGAATATCAGTTTGATTTCTTCATATTTTGGCTATTCAAATGCTGTCTGACGTTTATCAAATCATTCCGTGAACGTGGTAGATATCGTTCGATGTAATTAAAACAATACACGTTATGTGACGTTAGTGAGCTTCAGTGTGAACTTCACTAGTCAAAGTAAAAGGCGTGTGTCTTGTTTACGGAAAAAAATAATTGATTTTGTTGAAAAGTACCTTTTAATTTGATATGTGTGAAGCGTACTTCAATTCCTTGTCACTACGGGAACGCTGTTTAGTGACTTGGTTTTCGAAAATTTGCACACTTTTGTGAAATTCTTATAAATATTACAGCTCACTTGTTCAAAACCTCTAAATCTAATATCTAACATGGCGGCGTCAAGCGTGACATGAAAATATTTATCGAATAGTCATTTCGGGAACGGTGATTTCGGGAACGTTCTCGTATGAAGGACGTTCCCTAAATGACCCGGTGTTTCTGAAATGACTTGTTTTATAGGCAACATGATACTCTAATGCTTTCAAAAGCATAACCATGCAAAATTTTGGTTTTAGGTATCCATTTAGTACGAGTATCAGGGAAAATGATAAAACAAGACAGTATAGCTTATAAAAAATATCGTGAAAAGGCTAATGCAAGGAAGCGCAAGTTTTTAAATAAAATAACACAAAAAAAAGAGATGAAGAGTATGAAAGATAGGGAATATTACCAAAGGAAGAAAGCTGAAAATAAAGTTAAGACTGTAAGTTATATGACTGAAAGACAGAATAGGAAACAGAGAAAGTTATGGAGAATAAATTCCGAAAAGTATATAAAAAAAAGATGATGGCAAATATTTTAGCCTCCCAGATTCTGAATATGAGATAGAAAACTATAATCGCGTATTGAGGAATAAATTAGGATGAAAACAGGTTCAAAAAGAAAAAGTACAGGCTTACCAAACTATTAAAAAACAGAAACATAAAATACAGAAAATGCAAGGAGTTATAGATCAGTTGCGAAAAAAAGTTCAGAGAAGCAGAAGACGCGAAGAAAGAGCATCCCAAAAGAGTGCTGATACGCCTACTCGTAAAGTTGATGAAATAATAAGAGGATGTTCTGTTACTCCGGAAGTTCGTAAATGACTATTATTTGGCGAGGTTGTGGCAAAACACAACTAAAAGACACCGTTGATGAATTACCGAAAAATTTTAAACAGCGGGAGGCTTTTCAAAAATGCGTAAGTGGCAACCATATGAAAAAACACCGATTTCGAGTTTAAATTTTTATATTCATGTTCCTCATTCCTTAAGTACAAATAAAGGTATAATACTCTGTAAATGTGTAATATTTTCATGCATAAAATAAGCCAAAACCAGGCGTTGCGTTCATTCAGGGAACGTCAACGTCATTTAGGGAACACCCCATCATTTTCGGGAACATCACAAAACAGCAAATAAATTACTAATAAGTAAAGCTATAGTTAAATCTTATATATACAACATGAAATGATCTTTGAACTTTTGTATTTATATTATTTCATAAATTTTCCATTGGTGTAAATTCCAATGGAAAATTTATGGAGATTAATTTGCAAAATAAGTGTTTTTATTATAAAAATATACTAAATAATAACATTTTCCGAGTTAGGAACTGGTTAATCACAATTTCTTGAAGGTGATTCTTAAATGAATTGGTTATTTTATTATTAAAAAAAATATTTAAAAGTGTTCGCAAAATGACTTTTGGCCTTGGTATAATGCTTCTTGACAGGTATAATTCCTAAAATATTTATTTTTGTGCGTGCCTCTTCACAGGAAAGGTTCATTACTAATGACACAACGGACTCCACTTGTTAGTTTTCTTCAAAAGAAAACTTAATTTCTCAGATATTTGGAAACATAAAATGCTCACCTCCCTGATTCTGACCCATAGAGGCTATTGAAAACTGACTGTTTATTTAGTGCTCTGAAACCGATTGAGACATGCAAATAAAATTTGATGCAGATCGTTAAAAAATTCGTATTTAACCGAAAGTTGACAGTGGCCTACTAGCGTCGCTACTGGATGAATAATTGAGGAAATGACAAATACGCGTTAAGATATTTTATTTTTTTGCATAAAAACAGCGACCCATATGGAAAAGGCATGAAAACTTTTTTGTCACAAATTGAAAAATGAATTCAAAAATGATTTTTACTTTGAAATATCTCAGTGGCATACCTTTTTTTTTGCATCCAAAAAATTGATCATTACCCGTATGCACGGCAATGATGAACATAAAATTCTTAATTGCATGTCAGAAAGTGCGTAATAACATCCTTTTAAACCCTACAAATTTCATTTGCATAGCTCGAGAGGTTTCAGAGAAATGAATGAATACTCCATTTTTTTTAAAAAACATTAACACCCCGTATCTCCGTAAATGAAGCATTTGCGGACAAAAGTTATATAGCAAACTTTCATTATTTGTTCATTTAGAATCACCCTCTGAAGTTTGTCGCACTTATTCACTAACATCCTGTATACAACTTTATACTTGTTTTGGGATTTTTCGGGCAATACTTTCTGTATGGATTAGCTGCTTCTCTTGTTTCCGGAGGTGTACATAATTATTCATCTTCACTATCTGACTTAATCTTTTTCAGCAAAATATTCATGGTAATTAGGTATAAACTCAATTTGAAAATGTCAGAATTATTCAGGTGACAGAAGCACAGAAGCACCTTTATATTCGACTGGTAAATAATTCCAAGTTTTTTACAGATACTATTAATTGAACCAAAGCAATTGAATAATGAATATGTAATTTAATAAGAGTAGATAATAGTTTTTTCTTACAAGTTGCAGAATGGTCGCCTATTCAAACTCGAATACGAAATTCGAACGCAGGAGTGTTGGAATTGCCTTCTGCAAAGAGTATCAGACGATATTTTCCCTATTTCAGACAATTTTTGTAAAATACTGTTAAAATTTGATGAAGAATTCGGAGTATACATCCTAGTGACTTTTGTATTGCATATTGGCAGTTGGTGTGACTGTTACGAATGTTAACAGATAACGGAATTCAAATTTGAACCGTACGGAGGGCAGGGAGATAAGATTTAAAACAGTTTCCTAATAGCATGAATGATTCAAAATTAGGATATCTCTAGTAGGTACCATATTTTTCAATGAAAATAAAACTGCTCCTCTCGACAATTATTTCACCATATACAGATTATATTATATTGACAATTGACGTGTGTTGAAATTTGATAGGATGTCAGAGCTGACTACCACAAGACGAAAAATATAACTAGAAGCAATGCGTTCATCACAGCACTGTTTTTAGTGCCATAATGAACTCATTACTATACTGAAAAAGAGAAAATATGTTATACTCTATCCCAAATTACACGAGTAGAAATACTTCAACGAATTATCGTGACTATTCGCCTCAAAAATTTTTAACCAATCATATTAACTCATATGATACAAATCACTTAGCAACGAACCAATATTTTTGAATATCAATGAAGCGTGAAAATATCCGGGTATTTGCACGTGTGCTTCAGGTGAATATTTTTGTGATGTTTTAAACCATCGAAAACATTCAGGATGATTGTCAAAAAGATTTTATTTATATAAATTACAGTTACTTTGTATTATTCCTGCCCTACAATAAAAATTGAGTGGAGGAAATCGTCCTTCATACACCACTCATGCTTACCAACTTATCGAATATTTGAATATTCGAGTATTTGGCAAGCATTCGGGATATAACAGCTTATTATACTAATACTATGAGGTAGGTATATCATTGATTGGAAAATAGGGACCCGTCGGATTGTTGGGGTGCTTTTCAGGTGAACAGAGTACCTCTCAATTCGTCAAAATGTCTGTAATTTTCAAATTTTTGGCCGATAATGGTCTCACACGATTATTATTGACTCACTGATGAAGAATCCGGGATCAAACTTCTGTCCGGCTGTCTGGCACGATTCGCTTGAACCGTGAATCCACCGAGTAATTTCAAAGTTATAGCCATCTGAAATTTTGTTATCCCAATAACTCGAAAAATACTAATCTGATCGAATTAGGGTGCAGTAGTTAGTTGAAAAATATTGACACGAAGACTCATAAAAATTGGTTCAAGCACTGACGTGAAGTCAGGAGCTTTTGCGCGTATGTTCGATTGTCCATTCTCCTGTATTGGACATCCTCAATCATAATTTACCATGGTAAATTATGTTGTCCATTCTCCTGGATTGGACACTCTCAATTCGAATTTACCATGGTAAATTCGAATTCACCATGGTAAATTCGAATTAAGTGTCCAATACAGGAGAATGGACAACATAATTTACCATGGTAAATTCGATTAAGGATGTCCAATACAGGAGAATGGGCAATCGAACATACGCGCAAAAGCTCCTGACTTCACGTCAGTGCTTGAACCAATTTTTTATTCGTAATTTTTTTGAAATTTTCTAGATGTACGGTTCTTACAACATTTTTTTTTCGTCATCTTTTTCTAATTTTCTAGGGGTACGGTTCTTAAAAATTTTAAACACGTCTTTATGTTGATTTTCTACTAATACTTACCAAGCTTCAATTCGATCTAATCTCTATTTTTTGAGTTATCGAGGAAATAATATTCCAGGTGGGTATAACTCGGAAACGGTTAAACTGATTATGCCCAAAAACGAACTCAACTCTCCCATAGGTTGCGTATCCAACCTACCCTGAAAATTGCAAGTCCCTATCTCATTTTGTTCGAAAGTTATCGAGGCAACGGTCACCCATCTACTGAACTCACACAAGGCCGCTCGAATCTCCAACAATATTTAACCGATCGTGTTAAAACTTAAGACTTGGCAGAAGAGTTGGGTTCAAAAGGCTCTTGCAAAATTTCAGCAATTTCAGACGAATTGTTACTGATATATAGAATTCTATTTTTGCGCGTATGTTCTCCCCAATGAAGAATTCGAGGTCAAATTAGATTCTGTCCGGCCGGCCGTCCGGCCGTTGCCACGATAACTTGAGAACGAAACAAGCTAGCGACTTCAAATTTTCAGGGTAGGTGGCGCATCCCAATACGACGAACAAGTTCGTTAATGGAAATAATCGGCTCAGTGGTTTCCGAGTAATAATTTTGTTTTCAACCAATATAAATCCGATCGAATTGAAACTTGGTGGGTAGTTGTAGAATATGAACCTAAGCAAGTTTGTGAAATTTTGTGCGAATCGTATGGCTAGAAAATTATCAAAACATTATTAAAAAACATTTTTGTTGTCACGATAACTTGAGAACGGAAAGAGATAGCGGCTTGAAGTTTTCAGGTTAGGATGTGCATCAGAACGCGACATTCCAGTTTCTTTATGAGCATAATCGGCCAAACGGTTTTATAGTTATAGCCATCTGAAATTTGGTTGTTTTTTGTTGCTCATTACCTCGAAAAATACTGAACCGATTGAATTCAAACATGACTATTAGTTGTAGAATACCAACGCGAAAATTCTTGCAAAATTTCGTAAGGATAGTATTTATAGAAAATTTTTAAAAAATCATTGAAAATTGAAAAAAAAAAACCTTTATATCAGTAACTATTCGTTTGAAATTGCTGAAATTTTGCAAGAGCCTTCATAACCTAACTCTTCTGCCACTTTTCAAGTTTCAACACGATCGGTTGAATATTGTTGGAGATTCGAGCATGCTTGTGTGAGTTCAGTAGATGGGTGACCGTTACCTCGATAACTTTGGAACGAAAGGAGATAAGGACTTGCAATTTCCAGGGTAGGTTGCGTATCGGAAAGGGAGAGTTGAGTTCATTTTTGGGCATAATCGGTTAAACGGTTTCCGAGTTATACTGACCTGGAATATTATTTTCTTGATAACTCAAAAAATAAATATTCGATCGAATTGAAGCTTGGTAACTAGTAGTAGAAAATCATCACAAAGACGTGTTTAAAATTTTGTAAGAATCGTACCCCTAGAAAATTTGAAAAAAATGACGGCAAAAAAATTTTTCAGAACCGTACCCCTAGAAAATTTCAAAAAAATCTCGAAAAAAAAAATTGGTTCAAGCACTGACGTGAAGTCAGAAGCTTTTGCGCGTATGTTCTATTGTCCATACTTCTGTATTGGACACCCTTAATCGAATTTACCATGGTAAATTATGTTGTCCATTCTCCTGTATTGGACACTTATTTAATTTTCAATGATTTCTTAAAAATTTTCTACAGATACTATCCTCACGAAATTTTGTAAGAATTTTCGAGTTGGCATTCTACAACTAAAAACCATGTTTCAATTCAATCGGTTCAGTATTTTTTGTCTTAATGAGGAGAAAAAAACAACCAAATTTCAGATGACTATAACTCTAAAACCGTATGGCCGATTATCCTTATAGACAAACTCAAATGTCATGTTCAGATGCACATCCTAACCTGAAAACTTCAAGCCGCTATCTCTTTCCGTTCTCAAGTTATCGTAACAACAAAAATATGTTTTAATAATTTTCTAGCCATACAATCGATTCGTACAACATTTCACAAACGTGCTTAGGATCATATTCTTCAACTACTCAACAAGTTTCAATTCGACCAGATTCATATTTGTTGAAAACAAAATTATTACTCGGAAACCATTGGGCCGATTAACGAACTGGTCCGTCGTATTGGGATGCGCCACCTACCCGGAAAATTTGAAGTCGTTAGCTTGTTTCGTTCTCAAGTTATCGTGGCAACGGCCAGCCGGCAAGCCGGAAAAAAATCAAATTTGACCTCGAATTCTTCATTGGGGAGTCGAACCAAATTGTTTGAGACCATTTTCGTAAAAAAATTCGAAAGTTACAGACATTTGGGCAAAATGATGTTCCCCAGAACATACGCGCAACAAAATGTTGTCAGGATTGTGACTGGGAATGGCGAGAAACTTATTCTACAGTAGAGCTCTAGATCTGAAGTCGATCGGATATTTATTAGTGAAAATATTGCCGAAATATTTCAACCATTGTAATGGTCCAAACAAAGTTGTCAACAATTTTTATTTTTGACGTGCCTGGAAAGAATGATATTAATCATCATGTGCATAGATCGAATTAGAAATGTCATCACGCATAAAGTTATTCAAGTCTGCCTATGTTCAAATTTATTTCCGTGCTCGCCGAAGTCGATACCTCAGTAGTAAGATTCGTTCAATACCTAGATTATTGGATTTGTACCTTATTTTACTGCCAAGTTCTAGATTTAAACTTGAATGATATGAAACATGATTATATGTTTCTGAAATCAGAATTTTGAAATTAAGGTTTTCAAGGTCAGTAATACCAGTCGTTCAAGATCCGTCTTTCACCGTAGATCTGTTCAGGTTGTATAGCTCAGGTAATACAGCTACGCGCTCATAGCTCGTAGGTACTCTACTCTCATTTATCTTTTTCAGTTTTTTTCCAATTCTATCGAAATAATAACTTGGAATTGAGTCTATATTTTCATAAAATTACGTTAAAAGTGAGTGTTTTCGTATATTTCTTCATTTATTTATTCAATTATTTTATAAATAAAATGTTTATGTATGAACATGCAGGAAAACTCCATTTGGAATGAAAATACAAATGTAAGAAATCACTATTATACAGGGCTATTTTTATAAAATGTCAATTCATAGTTCCTCATGGCACAACCGTACGATTTGACTGATTTGTATCATAGGAATAATTCTCGGTATAAACTATTGAAAATAAACCACTGCTATACAGGTGTTTTTATCTCACGGCACAATTGTAGGATTGAACAGATTTGTGTTGCTACGCCGCCACAAATAACAAAGCACTGTTTATTTTCAACCCAACAGTAAATGTAGGTATTCGAATGGGTCCTTACGCCACCACAAACACAACACTGTTCATTTTCGAACCAACCTTGAATGTATGTATTTGAGTTGAAACTAATAGTTCGAGACCATTCTCAGCCAAAAAGTGGACCAATTTGTTTTGGACGCTTGTTTTTTTTACATTCGGATTTATATTCTTGGAAATATTATCTTTGTTCCTGGAGCTAAGGTTAGTTTACAATAATTGTCTATGATTACGAAGTCTTACGTGTGAGGGGTTTGCCAGATGATTAAAGAAAACAAGATAGCGCAAAATGTTATTCAAATACCGCATCTGTGATATTTGCCTACGTCG
Source organism: Halyzia sedecimguttata (assembly GCA_937662695.2). Taxonomy (NCBI): domain Eukaryota; kingdom Metazoa; phylum Arthropoda; class Insecta; order Coleoptera; family Coccinellidae; genus Halyzia; species Halyzia sedecimguttata. Next base: position 79,783,182 of record OW569411.2, read on the forward strand.
GATACATTGGTCATATTTCTCTAATGTATTAATGTTTCGCAGCCGAATTCTTTAAGCATAAAAAAATATTTTTACAGCAGAGGTCTGATACAGGCCTGTGTCATTTATTCACGGAATTCTGTGAATGGTCCCTTGAATGCATACATTAGCATTTAGATCCGATACAAAAAATTCTATTTTACACATATTATTTGTATATCAAACTCTTCGTATATGTCAATGATAATTTCCATCTAACTATAATTCAGTATTCAGATATCAATTTTGGGAAGTAACTTATGTTATATGGTGTATTTTATCGTTTCAAAGTCAGCGGTTGATAATAGAATTATACTTTGAACGATTTCAAGAATATCCTTCCTTATCCTTACATAGTATAAAACAAAGTCGCTTCCCGCTGTATGTCTGTCCCTATGTATGCTTAGATCTTTAAAAGTACGTGAAGGATTTTGATGCGGTTTTTTTTTTCAGAAGATAGAGTGAATCAATAGGAAGGTTTATATGTATAATACATGCATAATCTATTAGAGAAACACTGATAATTTCAGAGGTTTCTAATGTGATGTCGTAAATAAACACATATTTTTGTGCTTACATTGCAAACGCTGGCTGAACCCTTCGAGATAGATCAAAATAATGTTGCACAGTATGGTACACCTCAAAAGGTCTACAAAAAGTCCACGAAGGTATATGTCTATCTCTTAAGGATAACCCACAATATCCATTTTTTAGCCTTTACATTCTACGAGAAATAATGGATTGATTACGAAGCAATTTTAAGCAATACAGCATTGATCCTTATCCAATTCAGTACCTTAAATGCATTGTGCAATTAATATTGATCAATATGGCCCCTTACAGCATGAAATTTAAATGAATGTTTTTGAAGATATGGCAGATTTAAAATGCAGGGACATAGCGGTTGTGGTGATGCCGACTGGAGGGGCGGCACAGCCAGGATAGGGATAAAAATCGAATACAGAGAGCCAGAGAATCATCTGTAGAGCGTGAGGCTCGCCTCAGACAGGATAGATGTATTGATTCCCCGAATTCCTACAATTCCGCCTACAATTTTCGGTAAAGATATATTTTGCAATGACCATTATTAAATCGCAGGGTCCAACTTTCAACGCTACATGCTTATATTTGAGCGTTGAGTGTTTTCGACATGGCCAATTATATGTCGCTCTTTCAAGAGTAACCTCTAAAGAAAACATGTTTGTATTATCTAAGGACAAAATGCTGTGAACGTTGTGTATAAAGAAATTCTGTAGTATATTTAGTATCAGCATTTCAACCGTGCGAAGCCGGGGCGGGCAGCTAGTTTTCTATAACAACCAAACATAAGAACCAAATTTTGACACATATATGAATTTCTACCGGCTATTGATTATTTGACCCTACCTCATTCTATCGAGTGCGGATATACTAGAGGAATGGAAATATTTGAAGATGAATTGATTCTTTTACTATCGGACCAGAGAAAATTAAGATTGAAATTATGCCCCTCGCGTACTAACGTCAACTTAATAACAACGAAAATCTTGAATGTACCTACCCCTCATCCAAACAAAGTAAGATAATCCATACGCCATCCTAATATGTAATGTTTGCATCCTCCATCAATAAACTTACCTAATAGTATTTTTTTTCGAGAGGATAATAAACTGCCAGACCCTTAACTAGACATACTTCGTGTATGAGATTAAGTCGTAAATTCATTATTGGTACATCAGTACGTGTATTGGACAATGAAATTAACTTGTAAGTTTAGATTGTGAATTCGTAGCCTCTCGGGAATCTCAGTTCAATCCAGCTTGCGAAAGAAATGCAATAGTTCATCGGAATTGGTAGAAACAATATAAAAACATGATTTCAAATGAGAATTTAAAAATTTTAATAGTAGTTACGTGTCAAAAACGTCAATATATTTCACTGCATCCTACAAGAGATCAAATCGGCATATTTGTGAATTTGAATAAATGCGCGAATTCAAAGAACACCAATGGTCGATGCGGATCTACAGATTTTTGTGCGCATTTTTTAGCGAACATTGTGCTATCAGTTTGCCCAAAGGTCTGCAACTTTCGAATTTTTTGCCGAAAATGGTTTTAGACGATTAGGTTCGACTCACTGATGAAGGATTCGAGGTCAAATTTGATTTTGTCTGGCCGTTGTCACGATAACTTGACAACGGAATGAAGTTAGTGGCGCGTCCACATGCGCCAGACAAGTTCGTGAATGGGCATAATCGGCCCAATGGTTTCCGACTACAAATTTTATTTTCAACCAATACAGATCCGATCAAATTCAAACTTGGTAACTAGTTGTATAATACCGACATATAAACGAGTGTGAAATTTTGTGAGGATATTATAACCAGAAAATTTTTAAAAAATTATTAAAAACCGTTATTCATCTCACGATAAGTTGAGAACGGAAAGAAATTGACTTGCAATTCTAAAGGTAGGTTGCGCATCCGAATGCAACATCATAGGTTCTTCTCTTATCATAATTTTATCAAATTTTTCAAGTAGAACGATTCTTACAAAATTTCATAATCGTCTTTGTTAAAGTATTCTACAACTGGCTACCAAGTTTCAATTCGATCGGATCTGTATTGGTTAATGACAATTATCAATCGGAAACGGTTAGGCCGGTTATGCCCATTAACGAAATGTCCATTGTATTTGGACGCGCCTTCAACCCTGAAAATTTCAAGCTGCTATCTTTTTCTATTCTCAAGTAATCATGGCAACGGCCGCACCGAATCAAATTTGACATCGAATTGTTCATCAGTGAGTCGGACCTAATTGTTTGAGACCATTTTTGGCAAACAATTTGAACATTACATACATTTGGGCAGAACATGCGCATAAAAATCGATCAGAGCTTACAGGCTTCTTTGGTATTCTCTATATCACTTCACCAGAGGAAATTCGGATCAGATTCGTTGCAGCTATTTCATTCAGAGCCTGCATCCTTCATCATCCCTATTTTGTCGGTAAAACTTTTTTTTTGGCTGTTGTGCACGCTGGATGAAACAAAATTAGAGCTGGGTGGAGGACAGAGGGATCAATTTGGTGAAAAAAAATTCCGATACTGAAAAACTCTACGGAACACCCTGTGTATCTGTACTTTTTCAGCTCTCATAATAATGATTTTCATTGCGGAAATACATATGAAGGCGTAATATCTGTTTCCGATTTAGGATATCACAGGGACATAATTTGTGAAAACACACTACAAATTTCTCAAAATAGTATTATTTAGTATCCCAAAAATTTGCAGTTCTCTCTATTTATATGTGATGTTTCCAAAATTTACACCATTCTTATCTATATAACTTGTGACCTACCTGATTGCAGGTTGCCGAGATGGGTCAATCATCGTTGAGATTTGTCAATCCTAAAAGCAATAATTGATTGCTGCATCATTATGGATATCGATAAATTTGACTCCCCCCTGCAATTCATTTCCGAAGACTTTTTTCAATATAACCAATTGATTACTCACGGCCACATGCCTAATAAGCCCTCAAAGGAACGTTTGATGTACATAATTTCGTTGAGATGAAATGCAATGTGTGAGATCGTCAAATGTTATGTGTTTCCATCTTCAAAAAAGCAGTCACCATAATCATATAATTATTCCTCATTTGTAAGCTCTCACACTAGGGCACTATCACATATAAAATGATCACTTGTATTTCGAAAATTTTTAGCCCAAATTGGTCTTAAAAGATCCTTGGACAAACTGATTAATAATTCAATAACTACCCTCCGTCCGGCTAGTCGGCTGTTGATAATAATAATAATAATAATAATAGTCCTCAGGGGCTCTGGGATGTATTCCAGATAACGGTCTAAGCATACCCAAGGTACCCTAGATAAACCTGGCAGTAGATATAAAATGAAAAACCACATGGAGGCACTACTTAGTAGCATACGGGTGTGACAAGCCCGCGGACCCCGGTCACTCTCAACCGACGATGGATAACAATCTAGGACCTCGTAGAACCGTTGCTGCCTGGGGAGTACCAGGGAACGTTCGGGGTTGGTGCTGGACGTGACAGCATGCGGACTCGGCAACAGGAACAAGACCACACAGAGGGAACGCCACAAGTGGACACCCAAACAACATGAGCAACTTTCTGTGTTATACCGAAGATCCAGACCAGAACGAAGGGTATATATGGGTAGACTACATGGTCTGTAGTGTGAGAATCACCCAGATCTCACAAAAATATATAATATAATCCATCAAGAATAACACAAAACATTAGATTTATTCCTTGAGAATATACAAACTTCATAGAAATAGCATAGCTACTTGTATGTGACAACTTTCCTTCAACATGCACCAGGATCCGATCAGGCAGCATACGATCTCTACGATACTCCAAATATCAAACAATATTGATAACATCACGAATGGTTTGTCTACCTGAGACGTTCTTCCATTTTTATATTCGAATCTTGGAACATTCACGATTTACAAGAAGCTTCTCTTCATCCGGAAACGTATTGAAAAGTTTCGGAGCAAGAGACAGAGCTGATCATTATCCCACAGTTTCGTAATTTCTAGGAATCGAAACATCCGCCTTTGTTAGTCTTTCTACTCACATTCATATTCAATAGACTTATAGCGAAAAGCTGTCTTATATCATAGATATTGTCTATACAGTTGTTCATATGAAAACATGATATCCCTCCCATAAATTATTTTAATGATCCACCTCTGAAGTACTTACAAGCTCTGCAAATGACGGTCGTGCACACCTCTTCAAGCACATATTCCGTAGGAAAGATTTGTCTGTATTAACGCCTCATCTTTCTTTTCAAATTTTTCACGTTTAGATCCCATTTGAGATGCATAATGTGGAGGTTACACGGTCAATCTGCCATCAATCTCGCTTCATTTCAGTCCGCTACCTTGATCACGCGAGATCATGAGACTGATGCGGATTGATGGGGTGACGAATACATTAATATGCATTAATATTCCATCAATCCGGACCATCAATCCATGATTGTTGTTTCGTATTTATTTGTATGAATTGGTAGGTTCTTATATTAGTTGGGTCCTAAGACATATTCGTGAAATGATGCTAACTGCATAAGACTTAGAGATGAACTGGTTTATTATTCTCTGTCTAACATATATGATTTTACACTTCTTATGATCTAAGGTAATCATACATGTACAGATTTATAGAACATCACAACATCTTCCTTTTTGGGCGCATGTTCTAGGGGAACATCGTCCTGTCATTTCGTCCAAATGTCTGTAATTTTCGAATTTCGAGCTGAAAATTGGCTAATAGACTAATTCGGACTCCCTGATCACGAATCCGGTGTCAGATTTTTGGGTGCCGTCCGGCCGTCCGGCCGGCCGTAGGCACGATAACAGGAGCACCGAAGGTCCTATCGACTTCAAACTTTCAGGGTAGGCTTCTGATCAAAATGCGACGGTTAAGTTCGTTAACGGGCAAAATCGGCCGGACGGTTTAGGAGTTATAGACATTTAAAATTTTGAGGTTATTTCCCTGATATTTCAGGAACTAAAGAAGATGTTGAATCGAAACTTGGTAGTCAGTTCGAGGATATAAACGCGCAACTTTTGGCAGAATTCTGTTATGATCGAAATGTTGGTAATTTTTAAAAAAATATTTCTTTTAATTTTTTCGAAAAAAAATTTTTTTTTTCGTGAACTATTCATCAGATTGCAACAAAAACTTGTACTAACGTCAATTGTAGTATTTTGCAACATTGTGCAAAATTTTGGCTCTATACGATTTCAATTTCTGGAGATATAAGACAAAATGTGTCAAATTTCCTGGGTCTCTCTCATTATTTTCATCGATTATTATATAATAATCAATAATATTAAGGTATTCAACATGATACTGCTTTTTTTCTTTTTTTCTTTACTGGTCAGTACGGGCCACAAGGAAGATGAACATGCGCCCAAAAGCTCCTGTCCACAGGGCTTGAACCAATTTTTTAATAAATGAACTGTTTATCAACACTTTATATTTTTTGAATATTGAAAAACAGCATATCTATAAATCAACAGAAAATTATACATTCTCAAAACAGTATTTGTTTAATTAATTTGACTCAAACCGAAAGAACATAAAAATATTCTAAAAATAATACATAACTGAAGTTATACAATAACAAAACGAAAGAGTAGCATTTTAATGTGATAACTACACATAATTAGGCTTTTTCACTACTCTTCCATATCTAGTTCTATTTTCATTTGGCCTTCTATCCTCCGTTTGAGTACTAACCTTATCATTGTCAGTATCAAAATTCTTATTACATTCTGTCACGTTTAATGAGATATTGTTTTTATTACAATTATTATTACTGTCCTCTTCAAAAAGTTTTTCAATTAGGACTTTGTCAAATATATCATTATTAGAGGATTCAAAATATTTCATTGGTTGGATTAACGTGGGTTTTAAGTGTACTCGGTTTCTTATGAGAGTTGATCCATCTTCTCGTTCGATTCTATAAGTTCTATTCCTTAAAAGTTCTACTACTCTCGCGAATTTCCAAACTGATTTTGGATATTCTTGGTACTTCACGTTTTCAAAAAGTCTTAATTCACGTAAATTCTTTGATTTTTTGTCATAATAACATTTGGAATTAAATTGGTCTGCATTAATTTTATTATTGATGACATTCCTATTGATAATTTTAGGTTTTAATATAGTTTCATTGATAGTCAAATTATCACGTAGACGTCTTGACATTATTATTTCAGAAGGACTTATATCATAATAGATTGGAGTATTCACCAAAATAAGCAATGCTAAGTCTAAATCATCGCCATTTTCAATTGATTTTTTGATTGTTTTTTTAACTGTTTGTATTGCTCGTTCTGCCATTCCATTTGATTGTTGATGATGTGGAGCAACTATAATGTGATTAATATTCCAATCTGATACAAATTTTGCAAAAACTGAACCAGTGAACTGGGGACCACCGTCCGATACAATGGTAAATGGAATTCCGTGAGTTCTAAACATTCGTTTTAATTTACTTACTACGATATCGGCGGTCATACTTTTGTTGAGACATTCTACTTCGAAAAATTTTGAGTAATAGTCAACTGCGATCAAGTATTTTTTACCATATAATTCAAAAATATCAATACTCAATTTTGACCATGGTTGTCTCGGTATTGACTGTGGAATTAAAGGTTCTCTAGTATGAGAATTGTCATATTTCTGACAAACGCGACATTTATTTACCATCAATTCAATTTCTGCGTTCATTTTCGGCCAGTAAACTACACAGTTTGCTCTTTTTTGACATTTAATTATTCCAAGGTGCCCAACATGTATTTTTTCAAGTAAAAGATTTCTCATTTCTTTCGGAATTATTACTTTTTGATTTTTATAAATTAATCCATTCGCTTCGGTAATTTCATTTCTAAAAGTATAATATTTTTTAATTAGCGGATGAACACGGTTACTTGAATTTGGCCATCCATTTCGAATATAGTTTAAAATCAAGCTCAATTCATCATCATTACGTGTCGCTTCTTTTAATTGATTTTTTCTTTCATCGGTTATATTAATTTGACTCTCTATTATGCATATTTGTTCCTCCAGATCTAGATCGTTTAAATAAGGTTTATTCACATAAGCTCTTGACAATGTATCTGCAATGACTAATTCCTTTCCAGGCTTATAAAATAAATCAAAATCATATTTTTGCAGAGACAAGAGCATACGTTGCAAACGAACAGGACATGAGTTAAGATGTTTCTTCATAATTGGTAATAACGGTTTGTGATCAGTTTCCACAGAAAATGTCTGTCCATACACGTACTGATGAAATTTTTCAATTCCGAAACATATTCCTAAAAGCTCTTTTTCAATTTGGGCATACCGTTTTTGCGTTTCAGTTAGAGATCTCGACGCATAACCACACGGTTTACCTTGTTGCATCAATACGGCCCCTAAACCGGATTGACTTGAATCAACTGATATTGTTACATGTAATTTAGGATTGAAATACTGAAGTGTTGTACCTTTGATAATTTCCTTTTTTAATTTATTGAAGGCTGTATCCTGTTCCGAATTCCACTGAAATACTACATTATTTTTTATTAATTGACGAATTGGGTGTGTAATTTCAGACAAATTGTTAATAAATCGGCCCACATAAGTAACCAGACCAAGAAATCTCTGAACACCTTTTTTGTCTGTGGGAACCTGCATGTCCCTTATTGCTTCAATTTTGTCCGGATCCATTTCGATCCCTCTTGAGCTAAATACATGCCCTACATATTTGACTTGCCGTAAACCAAATCTACATTTATTCAGGTTAAATTTAATTCCCTGTATTCGCGCAGTTTTCAAAGCGTTTCTCAGTCTCAAATCATGCTCATTCTTATCTCGTCCAAAAATCAATATATCATCGATATATATTTCAGTACCTTCGCCGTCAAAAATCTCTTTGAATCTTTTTTGAAAAACTTCTGGTGCTGATTTAAGACCATATGGCATTCTCAAAAAACGAAAACGACCGAATGGGGTACCAAATGTGCATAAGTCACTACTAGCTTTATCCAAAGGTATATTCCAGAATCCACTAGCTGCGTCCAACACGGAAAAATAACATGCACCATTTAATTTTGAAATTAATTCATCAATTGTGGGTAATTTATAATATTCCCTTTTGATCGATTTATTTAGATCCTGAGGATCCAAACATATGCGCAAATTACCGTTTTTCTTTCTGATAATAACTACCGGATTTACCCAAGTGGATACCCCTCCCACTGGTTCAATAATTTTCTGCTTAACTAATTGTTTTAACGTTTCTTTATATTTTGATTCAATTGCAAATGGAATTTTCCGAACGGGGTGTATGCAAGGCACTGCATCATCTTTTAATTCAATGTGATAATGCTTATTAAGTTTTCCTATTCCTTCAAAAATATCCTTAAATTCAGAAATCAATTGCTCATATTCAAAATTTTCAAAATTATTATTTTCAACAGATTCAATTTTCTTAATCAAATTCAATTTCAAACAAGTGTTTAGGCCAATGATCCCGCGATACTGATCACCCTTAACTACTAGAAATTCTATCTCATACAATTTATTTTTATATCTTACATTCAGTAAACATTTACCAATAACTGGAATTTTATTACCAGTATAAGAAATCAAATTATCATCAGCCCTAAATATCTGCATATTCTTTTGCTTTCCCTGAATATTCACGAAGTCCTTATAATTAATTATATTTACACAAGCCCCAGTATCAATTTTAAATTTTATGATTTTATTTTCTACTTGGATATTAATTGTCCAATCCTTGTTATTACAATTATTTTGATGTAATTCATCAATACAATTTATGATGAATTCATTTTCTTGATTTGAATGATCAATAGAATTTATATTCTTATTTTTACAGCATGCAGCGAAATGATTAAATTTGCCGCATTTCGAACACTTTTTTTTGTAGGCTGAACATTTATTTATTGGATGCGAATATCCACAACGCGTACAATCAATTATGTTTTTGTGCATACCACTCTTATCTCGTTGGCTTCGTCGGCCACCAGAAAATTTCGCATGTGTTGCTAAGGATGCCATAGACGTTGATACCTGTTGTCGCTGTTTCCTGGATTTTTCACGTATATTATTGACTTCTGTAGAAACATCCATAGCATGGTTTCCACTCTTCATTAATTCGCACTGCGATTTTGCACTTTCATACACTAAACACAGTTCTATAGCTTTATTTAATTTCAAATCAATATTTTGCAATAATTTCTCTCGCAAAGATTCACTTTTCACACCAATCACCAACATAGTTTTTATGAGTCCATCTTCGTTGTCGGCATGAAATCCACAATTCTTGGCCGTAGTTTTTAGAATGGTTACAAATTGTTCGATTGTTTCGTTACGTTGTCTCAGGGTAAAAAATTTGTATCGTTCAAAATCAACATTTTTCTTCGGCACGAAATACTGCTCAAATCTTGCAATCAATGGTTTAATTTTATCCTTTTCGGAATCCGAAAATGTGAATGTGTTGTAAATTTCAAGGCCCTCATCGCCGATGAAATAAATCAGTTTCGCACATTGTACAGCTTCTGGTTTTTCCGAGGCTTCCGTTGCAATTAAGTAGTTCAAAAATTTGTGTTTCCATACCATCCAGTTTTGTGATAAATTTCCCTTCATGGTCATCTGTTCTAATGCTCGAGTTTCCATTTTATATTATTAATTTCACTTCAATTTTATTTCACTAAAATCCTACGACTGCGCCATGTTTCGTATTTATTTGTATGAATTAGTAGGTTCTTATATTAGTTGGGTCCTAAGACATATTCGTGAAATGATGCTAACTGCATAAGACTTAGAGATGAACTGGTTTATTATTCTCTGTCTAACATATATGATTTTACACTTCTTATGATCTAAGGTAATCATACATGTTCAGATTTATAGAACATCACAACAATTGTTGTGATGTGAGACTGATACCAGACTGATACCAGATACCCAGATATGTTCAGCCGGTGGTATCTGAATATTCGGTCCCATGTTGAGAGGTTCTTCAACAGGCAAATTGTTAGAATAAGAAGTGAAAGCAAGATATTTCGTCTAGGAAAAGTTCAAGAGCAGTCAGCTCTTTTTTAACCAAAGTTAACCAGTTTCAGCCCTCAATACTAGAAAATCCCAGCAATCAGAGGTGTAGAGTATAGCAGTACCATCCGCGAAGCTTACAATTTTTCCGACGGTGTTTTGGTGGAAAAGATTGTTCATGTAAACGACGAAAAGTACAGGCCCCAGTACCGTTCCTTGTGGAACACCAAACCGGACCTGTCAGGAGCTTTCGCCAACATGTTCTATTGTCTATTCACGCCACACACACCCCCACGAAATACTGCATAGTTGAGTGTGAATAAAGGAAAAGTTAACACGTGGAAAAATTCATTGGGCATCAACTAAATTCAAATTTTAAAATGAAATGATTCCAAAACTAAAGAACTGACCGAGCTGAAATTCGGTAATCTATTGTGAGATGGTTGCTTGAAGGTTTGCGCGGAATTTCAGCAAAATCTGATATATGCTTTCTGGAGTATAGAATTTTTGAAGAAAAAGTTTTAATTTATTTTTTAGTTATCAGTAGTTATCACAAATTTGCGGGTCAGCATTCTGCAACTAACTACCATGTTTCAATTCGATAGGTTTTGTGTTTTTTTAATTATTCCGGAAATAACAATAAAATTAGAGATCGGTATATCTCCGAAATGGTTTGGCCGATTATACCCAATAACATACATAACCGTTACATTTAGAGGTGCAACTCACCCAGGAAATTTAAAGTTGCTATCTCTTTCTGTTCGAGAGTTATCGCGACAACGGGATCCCGGACATTATCGATTTAGATCTCAAATTCTTTATCAGTGAGTACAACCTAATCGTTTCAGACCATTTTCGGCAAAAGATTAGAAAATTACAGATATTTTGGCAAAATGGTAGCTGATCACCCTGTTCCCTAGAATATGCGATCAAAAGACTCGTTTAGAATAAACTCCAAGTTAACTGAATTTTTTTGAAATATCGGTCCTTGCCCCTTGGAATTTGGAATTTCCCAAAAGAATTTTATTGACAATGCATGAGTAAGTGCACTCTTATCCATTAAGAATTTTGGCGTCTGTTTCGAATTTGTGCTATATGTTCTGTATTGTTGGAATCATTCTGGTTATTTCTGGACGTAGCACTTGTTGCAATCTGAATACTTGATTTCATATACATACAGGTTGTCCCAGAAGTCGACGTCAAGCCAGAAGCGGATGGTAGTTCAAATCGAGATAGTTATCGGAAAAATATAAAAAAAAAAAATAGTGCATTTCAATATTATATGCATTTAAAAAAAATGGTATCAAGCCCTGTGGACAGGAGCTTTCTGGCGCTCTAGTTCAAACAGACAAATTATATCTCCGAAAGTATTGGTTTCTCAGAGTTGGGAAATAAATCGATGTATTCTTATGGAAGAACTGCATCATAAAGGAAATTAAATTCAAATAATAGTTTATTTATCAAGATTAAATGAGCCATCTGAGAATGAGAATTGCACCATCGAAGAAATCAAATTAAAATAGATGAATTTGACTCTTTCTTATAAAACAGGATGAAATGTACGAGTATGAACACAGATCATATAATAAAGCTTAGATAGAATAATTATAGCATTCTTTGAAAACATAGAAGTATGTACGATTCATTATTGAAATTTAGAAAAATCATATCTCCGAAAGTATTAGCTTGTTGGAGTTGAAAATGATATCGATGGATTTTGATGGTGAAACTGCATCTTAAATAAAAATTACAGACATTTGGGCAAATCGATAAGCACTCAGTTCCGAGGAACTAGAGCGCCAAAAAGTGTAATTCCCTTTCCGGGATTTGAGCCCGCCTTCACTCGTTCCGAAACCGAAAACCCGACTTACTAGACGAACCGGCTATCGGGCTCCTCGTATGATCTTGTCGATCTCCGGTATTAGAATAAAACGTCGGTACTTACCTGGGATATATATTCTTAATTTTCACTTTTCGACATAAAATCGCCACATGGGGGTTTATTTGACGGTTTTTTACCCTTGTCTCTCTAAGTCGATTTTGACGTTTCTCGAACCAACTATTAGCAAGGAATTAGACAATATCATGTCTCAGGAAAATAAGTTGACATTATAACAATTCATACATAGAATAATTACATAATTCTGTGAAAACGTTGAAATACGATTTATTATTGAAATTTTGAAAAATCATATCTCCGAATTCCGAAAGTATTAGCTTCTTAGAGTTAAAAATGATAACATTGGATTCTTATGGTAAAACTGCTTATTGAAAAAAAATTAATTTGGAATTTGTTATGTAAAAAAAAATTGATAAGCACTCAGTTCCCAGGAACTAGAGCGCCAAAAATCACCAAAATCTACACCTTGTCATGGTTTTTCGATTTGAATTTCTACAAAACTTAATTTTTCCACAATTAGATTCTTGCTATGTGATCCTGAATAATGTGTCTGTATATCATTGCCCAAAACTACGTGACTTTTGCCCTTGTTTGGAGGAAAATGTAACTTTCTGAATCGCTAAATATTTAAATCTCATATTTCGTCAAATTTCAACTGTCTGTTCAGAAAAAATATATACTACTCTAGTTCGGCAAGTAACTCTTAAAGTTGGCGCTTTTAATGTAAACTCCAAAATGCTTATCACTTGCTACTTGGGAATGTCTCGTCTGAGATTTTTTTCTGAAGAGAAACCCATTTAAGAAACAATTTTTCCTAGTAAATCTGAACTATTCTAGTGCACTAAAGGTGGTTACTTTGAGTTATTTATTTGAAACAGATGAAGAGAGTTGAAAAAGGCTAACGGTATCCAAAAGTACTGCACACAGAACATTGAAAAAAAAAAACAGGTTACACCGAGATTACCTCCCAAGAGTTGTACTTTGTCAAATGAGGATTCGGAGATACCGGGAGGATCCACCATTCTTAGAGAATGTTTTATGATCCGATTAGTCGACATTTAGTAATGACGGTTACATGGATCTATACAACCTACATGAATGGCATGTAAAAAGTACACATTTAATGAGGAAAGATAGATCACAGCATCGGTTTAAAATGAACATGTGGACCGGAAGTTTGAATGGACAAATAATTGGACCTTTTGAGCTGCCAGAGATAATTCTGGAAAAATCTATGACCGATATACTAGAAATTGTACCACTAAGCATACGTAGAGATATGTGGTTCCAGCAAGATGGCTGCCCTGTGCACTATTTTTGCTCAGTTTAAGAACATCTTAATGAAGTATACCCGGGCAGATGGATAGGGCAGTCTGACACTATCTCATAGCCAGCCCGTTCACCTGATTTAAATCCATTAGATTTAAAAAAAAAGTTTACTCAAGACCTATCGAATATGTATCTGAGCTACGGCGAAGAATAATGAAAGCCGTTCATTATGTGTTTCTTTTTGGATATTTTTTTTGGTTCAATTATTTGTTTCTCATCAATACTGTTAATCACAAAGTGAATCAATTTTAAGCTTTTTACATTTGAAATGTATACTTTTTTGAACCCCTGTAGGTATTAACCTTGGCTCTTATGAATTGAATAATAATTATGTCAATAACGAGGGATTCGCCAGTCTGATACTCCGGTATTATTTACGATGATGTCGAACGTGTAAAGCGGCTGAAGGGAGACAGTTTGAACATTCCTTTAATATTCATGTTGTCGTAATGTTTATTGAAAAAGTTTTCTGTCAGAACATTCAATTATGAACATAAAACAGATTCAGACTACCTGGAAACAGTAGAAGAGCGACTTTTATCTGGCTTCATTATCTGCATCGCTCACACATAAGAATTTTTAGCTTTCTCTTTAATTCAACCCGAAATCTTACAGTAACAGCCCCAATTAAAGGCTCGGGCACACTAGAATCAATTGAAGCTTTTATGAAAAATTGGTTCGAAAATCAGTTTCTCAGCAGAAAAAAATCTAGCCGTAAAACTTGCCTAATAACTTGCAATTGTTATACCATTTTGTAATCTTCATTAAATGTGCCAACTTTTATAATTACTTGCCGAACTAGCGTAATAAATTTTTTTTTTCGGTACAGGTAGTTGAAATTGAAGGAAATGTGAGCTTTGAGTATTTTGTAGACCAAAAAGTAACATTTTGCTCCAAATAGGGGCAGATGTCATGAAGTTTTGGGCGATAATATACAGACGCAAAATTCAGGATGACATAACAAAAATAAAATTGGCAAAAAATTCATATTTGTAGAAATGGGAATTGAATAAATATTACAAAGTATAGATTTTGTCGATTTCTTTAAATGCCTATAATTTTGAAATTACTTCACCTAATTTTTTTAAAATATTTTTCTGAGAACTGGCATGACTGGTAATATCACCCGTTTCCGGCTTGACGTCGACTTCTGGGACACTCTGTATATCCGATTTCAGCATGTCCGTTTATGTTTTATCGAATGTATTTCCCAGAAGCTGTTTGAATATTGTCGGAATGCGATAACTTCTTGTTGGACAGCAATCTTCTTCGGATGAAGGAATATAAATCAGCCGGTGCAACATACTGTGAAATACTGCCACTTTATGATCACCCATTCGATCATAAAGTGGCACGAGGATTGATGAATAATTGTATCTGTAAGGGATGGTTTCCCAAATGTAGGTACTAAAATAATGTTTATCATTTTTCCGCATTATTGTCAAATCCCAAATACTAATTGCACCACCATTTTCTATTTCCGTTGTGAATTGGAGATTTGGACGAAAGCCACTGTCGATGTATTCCTCTGACAATGCGCGAGAACGTCATCTATATATCTAAACCAATATACGAGTTTGGGGATTTGGATTAGTAAAGATATCAATATTATAGCGAGTTTAGGTCAGTGTTATATCGTCAGTGTTACACAGCTAATATTCCATTAGTTAATTATTTATTTAAAGAGAGAATTAATCATGGGATTTTGTTACTTGTTGCTCTTGTTCCTCGGAACAGAGTGCTTATAAATTCGCCCAAATGTCTACAATTTTCGAATTTTTGTATGAAAATGGTCTTAAATGATTTGGTTTGACTCACAGATCAAGTATCTGAGGACAAAATTAATTCTGTCCGTCCGGCCGTAGATACGATAACTCTCGAACGGAATGACCTAGACAGTTGAAATGTTCAAAGTAGGTTTGGGAGATAAATATCTCAGCTGATTTCGTTATTGGGCAAAATCACCCTGATGGTCTTGAAGTAACGAATACATAATAAATTCCAAATTAAATTTTTTTTAAGATGCAGTTCCTATCTATGAATTATTATATGATCTGTCTTCATACTCATACATGTCATCTTATTTTCCTATAAGAGAAATGTCAAATTAATTGCAGCTATCGTAGAATTATGAGGATCATAATAAGATATTATACTTTTTGGTGATAATTTATTGCCCGTTGATAATCCATATGATGATGGAAATATTTACTTCGATACGTTAATCAGATTGGGTTCAGAATATCTCCAGTATAAACAAAACTCAAATATTGGCTAAGTTTCAATTGATATCATATAATTTTCAGAGTGGATTTGAGGAATGAATATCTCGGATAAGTTCGTGGTTTCGGATTAATAGCTTTCGGCCCTCTTGTTTTAATTTGAATTTAGTTACTTTTATGATGCAGTTCTAATATAAGAATCTATTGATATAATTCCCAACTCTGAGAAATCAATACTTCTGAGATATGATTTCTCAAAGTTTGAACGAGAGCGCCAAAGCTCCTGTCCACACGGCTTCCCACTTTGTTTATTCGTTGACGACTTGTCGTATATATCTGTTACTGAAGGTTATAATACAAGGTTATTCAAAATTCGAGGCGAAAAATCAAGGGACATACTGATATTCTTGATCAAACGTAAAATGAACTTTTTGCCGATGGGGATTCGTTTCCGAGTTACAGGACTGTAAAGTTTCTGTATGCGACCAATTTAATTTCATAAAGTGCAGTAGGCCAGAAAAAAAATCAGTGAGTCGACTGTCACCTAGTGACAAAACAAAATTTGTTTACCAATTTAGAAGTTACTTTGTTGGATTTGTTTTATTTTGTTAAACATGCATTTTTCTAACGAATAATATGTAGATGCTTTTTTTTTGTGTATGGTTATTGTAATTGCAACATTAAAACCTTGTCGGCACCTGCAGTACAGGAGATTTCGTAATAGACGACAACCATCTCGCTGGGTGTTTCCCGACACTTATCAAAGGCCGCGACATTTTGGAATCCGCAATTCTCGTACTGGTGCTGGTGGTGCTACACGAAATAATTATTATGATGCTATGAGGAAAGAAGAAGATAGAATCCGGATTGTATGCTCGATAACCCGGAAACTAGTACTAGACGCATTGCTGCCCATCTTGATTTTTTCCTAGGTTTTACTTGGAGAACCTCAAAGAGTTTTACATCCATTTCAAAAACAAATTATCGAATTATTAATGCAGTTGAATCCGTTCAAAATAGGGAAAATATGCAATTATTATATGATTTCCTTATTTGGCATTGCCAAGCTTGTATCGAAGCTAATGGTGGTAGTTTTGAGCATGTACTGATCCCGCCCAAAAATGCTACGTTAACCGTGACTCAAGTGAAGCTATTCAGTTATTTAACTCTATGGAGTGATTCTTACAGGGGTACGAAGACTTCATTATCAACTATTGCCTTCTGTTACCTAACATTTTACCCAGACGATGAAAATAAATCACAACAATATCTTGAGTAAACATTTCCCCAATCTATGACAACATAAATTTACACAAGCCATAGGACTGAAGGTGGATGGTTTATTGTCTTAGCAATAAATTCGCTCTCTGGGACCGATCGACAGCAACAAGGTACCTGAGATGAAGGCCCCCTCAAGGTCACTGCAAAAGACACATTCTCACTAGATCGTGGAACTACAAGTGGTGGGCTGAACTAAAGAAGACAGAGACTACAAAGTTTCCATGCGCCCCTAATTTCCAAGCTCCTTTCACAAAAAAGTAGCATACTACAGAGGGTGATAAAATGATCCCTTCGAGTGAAAGTGACATAATACAGAGAATGACAAAAATGAACCTGGCCCAACCACGGGACGGTGGATACGCAGAAAATCTTTGTATCGGTAGCATCCATCTTCTGAAATACATATGCGCGGCAGATTAATTGTGCATTACATTAATAACAAACAAACAAACAAGATCAACAACTCCTGAACTTCCACCTCTCTCTTACATTTGGGTATCCTGGTCACCTGGCAACACTGTACTGATCCCGCCCAAAAATGCTACGTTAACCGTGACTCAAGTGAAGCTATTCAGTTATTTAACTCTATGGAGTGATTCTTACCCTTGGCTGTGATTTTGATCGTCTAGTGAACAAAGAAGGACTCTACGTTGTGTATGCAACCCAAAATACTTTTAGATACCCGGAGTAAGAGAGATTGTTGGGAAGGTCAGGAGGGAATGAAATAAAATATCATAATATAAACTTGAAGAGTTTAATTGTACGTTCGGCGCATTAATTTACCTGAGAGAGGGGAAAAGAACGTACAAGAAAAACCCCTCTCTTTACACACTCTAGATCAGTTCAAATAGATATTCGCAGGTACATGTACCATGGTGAAATCAATAGTATATAAATGGATGCTGGATGAAATCAAGCATTAATGCATAGACACACGTACATGGTCAATTGCAGTAGGTACATAATATATGGCTATAGGTACCTGGTGAGTAGCCATAGGTATATCAATATGTGCATGTAGCAATAGATCATAGAACGGAATAATTAGATGGTACAGTACAACAGATACATAGCGGAAGCAATACAATTCTGGTTTATGGAGATCATCCATATTACACACAAAAAATAGTCTGTAAAGCTGTTCATAGGATTCCGGTAGCTTAGGTGTAACGTCACACATCCCCCTTTCATTTCGACACGCATTCTCAGGTAGCTAACAGTGTGGATACGAGAGCCGACTTATACAAATCCTGATACCCAAGGTCGTGTTTCAGACAATGTTCTTCGGTGTACATCAAAGGTCATACTAATATCAAGTGTGTGGTGGTATTTAATAATAATGATGATAGAAACATGCAACTCATAACGGAACGTTTTCAATAGTAATGATAATAGAAACATGCAACTCATAATGGAACGCCTGAATAGCAGACCATGCCCGATCCCGGACCTTCGACTTCCACCGGGGAAAATGTTGCCCTAGGACTCATACACTGACATTCATACACACTAGATGTGGACTGAACCCTTTAAGCCAAATAAAGAACCCAATGAACAAGCTTAACATTCAATATTGATAGCTAACACCGAAATTGCATTGGTCCCACTAGGTGGATGCTAAATGTAGATTTGCAGTATCAAACCTGGGATAATAATTATAGAGTTCCTGTAATACCCAAACAATTATGAACAACGTTAGTCACTGAAATAAAAGTAATGTAAGCATCATGAACTGGGACAAAAGGGGGTACTAAACTTGAATCAAGGGGGCCTAGAGATTTGGTAGACACTCATAAAAACAATATTAATAGCCATTATCAATGCAAACTTACTTGTGGGTGTATCGTTAGACTTACTACAATTTAGGAAAATTATTCAATCTGTGAAACGATGTCTTAATGGCAGCACACACAAAGGAACAGAGAGGTTTGATAATCCATCGTCTTCCTTTTATAAGTTCTCAAAAGACCCCAAGCCAAGCATGGTACTTGAAAATCTTCAAACGCTATTGGTCCTGTTAGAAAAACACCACGTCATTTGTTTACATCTGGACCATCGAAATTCATACAAGCATAGAACCTATGAACAGAGCGTTTTATTGCGAACATAAGAATCACAGTATTTTAATTATGGTTATTTTTATGAAAATTGAAATTATTGCTATTTATTTAAATCACGGGATATTACAAGCATTTAAATCATTTTTGGCGTTCTTGTTATATTATGTATTATAGTTGAAAATTGATGACCTGCAGAAACTAATAATCTAATATCTCGGAAAGAAGCCATATCCTAACATTTTATTTTACATTTTTCATCAAGAAAATATCAGCTTGTATACGTTCCTTAATTTATCGCCTCGAGTTTTGAATCATCCTGTATATACGGAAGGTCTAATATTATTTTGAGTTCATCCTTCACTCTTTTCCTGAATCAAATCTATTCTATTAGTAAAAAGTGGGAATGCTGTGCGGACAGGGGCTTTGGCGCTCTTGTCAAACTACTAGTGAGTAATTATTCAAACCTTGACAAATCATATCTCCGAAAGAATTGATTTCTCATGGTGGGTTTCACGAAGCTTTGATTAGCTTAATTATGGATTTAATTCCGTGGTTGAATCAAACATGAATTGGAAATTGACATAGATTCACACGGGTTTGGCAATTAAGAGCTGCCAAAGCTTTGTGAAACCTACCGTAATAGTTGGATAATCAATGGATTATTATGATAGAACTGCATCACAATAAATTGAATTCAAAACGTAGGTCTATGACTCATCCCTCATGTTGGATTTACATACATCAGCAAATTATAATAAGAGCATACTATGAAATCATAAGATTACGATTAATTATTGAAATTTTGAAGAATCATATCTCCGAAAGTATTAGTTTGTTAGGGCTGAGAATGACATCAATGGATTCTTATGATGAAAGTGCATATTGAAAATAATTAATTTGAAATTTGCAACGTAAAAAAAAAAAATTTCTGTTACTCTGAAACCACCAGGTCATTCCGTTGGAGAGTTTTCGTGTAAACGGCCTGATGGCTGGACAGAATCGATTTTGACCACGGATTCTTGATCAGAGAGTCGAATCGAAACGTTTGAGACCATTTTCAGCCAAAAATTCGAGAATTACGGACATTTGGGCAAATTGATAAACACTCTGTTCCGAGGAACAAGAGCGCCAAAAAAAATGTTTCACAATGAACTTCAGAAATTATGAATAAAACAAAGTGGAAAGTCCTGTGGACAGGAGCTTTGGCGCTCTTGTTCAAACTTTGACAAATCGTATCTCCGAAGGTAGATAGTGGTCTCAGGGTTGGGAATGATATCAATGGATTCTTATGATAGAACTGCATCATAATGGAAATTAAATTCAAAAAGCGTCATTTAGGAAAGAAAGTGCCAAAAATCATTAATCCGAAACCACCAGACTGATTTTAACCAATAATGAACTTATCCGAGATATTCATTCCTCAAATCTTCTCTGAAAATTATATTATATCCATTGAAACTTAGCCAACATCTCCGAAAGTATTAGCTTCTTAGAGTTTGAAATGATATCAGTGGATTTTCATGATGAAACTGCATTAAAAAAAATGAAAACTTGAAATTTGGAATGTAAGAAAAAAATTAAACTGAAAGATTGAATTTCATTGAATATCTAATAATATACGCGAAATAAAAATACTGTATAGATCCATTTGCCATATTTATTCTACTGAGTTATATATTTAAATTCCTCTTAAAATATAGAAACTCACACTAGTCTGCACGGATCTCCAACAATAAAGATCCGATCGTGTTCAAACTTGCAGCTTGGTAGTAGAGTTTGATTTTGAAGGTTTTCACAATATTTCAGCGTTGCCGGGCGAATATTTTCTGAGAAATATGATTTTTTTCGATGATTTTCAATGCTTTTTTCAAAATTTTCTAGTAATACTATCTTCACGAAACTTTGCAATCATTTTTGCGATGGCATTACAATGTTTGAATTGAATCGGCATCGTATTTTTTGAGTTATTGGGGAAATAACAACCAAATTTCAGATTGACATAGCTGCAAAACCGTTTGGCCGATTATACCTTTTAACGAACACAAATGTCGTATTAGGATGCACAACCTACCCTAAAAATTGCAATTTGCCATGTTTTTCCGTTCTCAAGTAATCGTGATATTCAATTTTTAAATTTCTTGTGATATGATCCTCACAAAATTCCATAAATATCTTTGTGTCCGTATTCTACAACTACTTACCATGTTTCAATGATCGGATCTATATTTTTTGAGTTACCGAGAAACAATATTCCAGATGGTTATAACTCTGGGACTGTTTGGTCGATTATACCCAATAATGAACATAACTGTCCCATTTAGATGCGCAACCTACCCTGAAAATTGCAGGTCATTATCTCTTTCCATTCGAAAGTTATCGTGACAACACTCACCCATCCAGCTACGTAACTCCCTCAATGCTGCTCAGATCTCCAACAATATAGAACCGATCGTATTCAAATTTGGAACTTTAACGTTAGGTTTTGAAGCCTTCCGAGATATCAATCGGGTAGTTTCTTAGACATAGAATGTTTTTCAATGATTTTGTTAAAATTTTCTAGTCATACGATCCTCTCGAAATTTCGTAAAAATTTGCGCGTCGGCATTCTTCAACTAATTACCATGTTTGAATTGGATTGGTTTCATATTTTATGAGGAAGGAAATGAAAACAAAATTTCAGATAGGTATTTCTCCAGCTGTTCGGCCGATTATGCCTATTGACGAACTAAAATGTTGCATTGGGATGTTCAACCTACCCTGAAAATTGCAAATCGCTAAATCTTTCCGTTCTCAAGTTATTGTGAGATAAATAATATTTTTTATAATTTTTTCAAATTTCCTAGTAATACGATTCTCACAGAATTGCACATACATTTTTAGGTTTGTATTCTACAACTACTCACCAAGTTTGAATTCCAACGGATCTGTATTACTTGAAAACATAATTATTACTCGGAAATCGTTGGGCCGATGATGCCCATTAACTTGTCCCTCATATTGGGACGTGCTACATACCCTGAAAATTTCAAGTCGCTATCTTTTATCGTGGCAACAGCTGCACGGCCAGACTGAATCAAATTTGACTTCGAATTCTTCATCAAGGACTCGAACCCAGTCATTTGAGAGCATTTTCGGCAAAAAATTCGAAAATTTCAGACATTTGGGCAAAATGATAACGCAATGTTTCCCAGAACATGCGCTCAAAAAAGCAATTTGCCATAATAATATTGTGTGGTATTTCCTCATAATTGAAATAATTTCCCTTTCGAACAAGGTATCTATCGTTTTTAGATTTTAAGAATTACAACAATTGGTAGGTGTATATCTAGAGTTCCATACTCTCCATCAGCCACAATTCCACAATCTACAACGGATTTGGCAATACGTCAGTGGAAGAAACATTTTCCGGTGAGATATTGGAAAAATTGGAAATATTTACTTCTAGACATGGGTATATAGCTTTCCATGATGTGTTCATATTCCAGGAATTGAGTATTGTTGACGTACAATAATATAAGAGTTGCGGATGAAATTTTTGTAGAAGCAGGTATACATCGTGACGATAAAAACATGCCACCGTTGTCTTTTCAAAACCTACAAGAGGGTTGATACACAAGATGAGTGCATTATCGACGTCACTTACGTCATAGCTGAAAGGATGAAAACAACAAAAACATTATATCCTTTTTGTGACGGCCCAGAAAGTGTAAACGAAATATTGGATTCTGAGCGATTTTCACGTTCCGATCTTTTTATAGATCTTGTATATAACGATGAAATATTGAATGAAGTCGCGAAAGAATTCATGCCACACATTTCTTCAGCAGCGTCTTTGATGTAGGAACCCATTCAATCCATTTAAGGATCAAATATTATCCACCTGTGATAAAATTATTGAAATCAGTTGAATAATTCGGATGGCATCGTGAATCTCTTGGGTGTTCATACAATTTGTCCATTACAGAGCTATGACATTCTATAATTGCTAAATCTTTAATTTTTCATACCTCTCTTCAGTAAAATACTTACACAGAACTGATCATGAAAATTTGTTCAACATTAACGATGAAACAACTATTTCGTAACGTTTCGGAGTCTATCAGACTCCTTCGACAGACACTTTTTGTTGATTGTTATTCTGAAATTCGTTATTGTTTGTTAGGCAACATTGTTTGATTGATTGCTTCTGGCAAATCTCTTGTGATTTTTACGCAGGAGCAAATCACAAAATAATATTTTTTTTATTTTAAAGATATTTTTCAGAGTTTGGGAGAGAAAACCCAGAAGGAAACCATTCAATAATGAATATACCTCCCACAGTATCCTTTATTGATTACTTAAGTTAGAAGAGCACTGTGGTCAGGAGCTTTGGCATGCTGTCCAAATTTACAGAGTGGTGACCCATCCAGGTGCTGAACTGGCCCAAAGCTGGCTAGCTCCAGGAAAAATAATATATATTCCCAATATTTCCAAGAATATACATACGACCGTAAACACAAGCGTCCAAAAAAAACTACTCCACTTTTGGCCGAAAATGGTCTCAAACGATTAGTTTGGACTCAAATACATACATTCCCTATTGGTTAGAAAATTAACAGTTCTATGTTTGTGGTGCCGTAAGGTCTCTGATCAAATACTGTTGGGTTAAAAATAAAAAGTGTTTGTGGTGGCGTGAGGATCCATTCGAATACATACATTGACTGTTGGGTCGAATATAAACAGTGCTTTGTTTATTGTGGCGGCGTGAGGACACAAATCATTTAAATCGTACAATTGTGCCAAAAAAATACCTGCATAGCACTGGTTTATATTCCGAGAATTATTCATATGACACAAATTGTTGGATCGTACGGTTCTTCCATGAGGAACTATGAAATGATATTTCATCCAAAACGCCATGTATAGCAGTAAAATTTTGCGCGTATTTTCTGGGGAACAAGTCGTTATCATTTCGCCCAAATGTCTGTAATTTACGAATATTTTGCTGAGAATGGTCTCAAACGACTATACTCCATTCACTTTTATAAAGTCTCCCGGTTGGCCATGATTTAGCTCTATCACGTTTTTGTAACTAAAACACAGGCAGGTTGGCACTACTGAAATATAGTCAAGGTCAAAACAATTCGCCGAGACGTTGCCAATTTCTACTCTCAACATAATCATAACATAATCTTCGAATAATAAAGAACTCTTCGCTTTGAAATTGAAAATGCCGAAAGTAGTTTTGAAGAAGCAGAAGTGCTATACAGAACCGAAATCTGCAATAGGAAAACTTCATTCTGACATGTTGAACTCTCGAATGAAATTATGTAGGTACTTAGTTTCCTATCATTATTTTTTATTGAGGTGGGAATGACTCGGGCTTCATAGTACTACTACACTTTGAAACTGTGTATTTCAAGTTGTGCAACAAGTTATTTAAATGTCTTCTTGAGAAAAGTCGGGAATTCCATAGGTACGTCTGTTCGTTTAGAAGTTTTCCTGCCGGGTTATTCAGGTACTTTTATTATTTCTTCATATGAACTATCACAAAGTAACGGACTACTCTATCCATTATTTTTCAATAAAATTCCAACACTTGATTCTTGATTTCCATACAAGAAAATAGCATAATTGAATCTTCCAACCCGTTTATATACGTGAAATATTTTTAGTAACAACAGAGGAAAAATTTTCTTCTACAGTCGCCAGGACTGTGGAATTATTGAATTCACATAATACCTAATATCTTCTCAAATTCATTATTTTTCCAAAATAAATTCACATTGTGAAAATACGTAGTTACTACGACTTCTTTGTAGAGAGGACAACGTTGCGGAGTTATCTGACAGGAAAATGACTATAACCTAACATTTTCAAAATATACATGGTGAAATATGTCAAATTTTCATGGCCAACCGGGAGACTTTATGAAAGTGAATGGAGTATAGGTTCAACTCACTGATGAAGAATTCGAGGTCCAATTTGGTTCTGTCTAGCCGTCCGGCCGGCTGTTGCCACGATAACTTGAGAACGGAAAGATATAGCGACTTTTCAGGTTAGCTTGTGCATCTGAATGCGACATTTGTGTTTGTTTATAGGCCAAACGGTTTTGGAGTTATACCCATCTGAAATTTGGTTGTTATTTCCTCAATAACTCGAAAAATTCAAACCTATCCGATTCAAAGATGTTTATTAGTTGTAGAATGCCGACGCGAAAATTTTTGCAAAATTTTGTGAGTATCGTATCACTAGAAATTTTTTTAAATATCATTGAAAATCATTGAGAAAAATTCTATACATCAGAAACTATTCATCCGACATGGCTGAAATTTTGCGAGAGCCTTCAGAGCCTAACTCTTCTACAAAGTTCGAAGTTTGAACACGAATGGATCCATATTGTTGGAGATTCGAGCAGCCTTGTGTGAGTTAAGTAGCTGGATGGGTGACCATTGCCTCGATAACTTTTGAACGAAAAGAGATAGGGACTTGCAATTTTCAGGGTACGTTGCGCATCCGAATGGGAGGGTTAAATTCGATATTGAGCATAATCGGTCTAACGGTTTCGGAGTTATACCCACCTGGAAAATCATTTCCTCGATAACTCAACAAAAATAGACTCAATCGAATTGCTGCACTTTAACTAGTTGTAGAATATCGACATGAAGACGTGTGTGAAATTTTGTAACGACAAGAAAATTTTTAAAAAATTACGAAAAGAAAATTTGGTTTAAGCACTGAAGTGAAATCAGGAGCTTTTGCGCGTATGTTCTATTGTCCCTTCTCCTGTATTGGACACTCTCACATCGAATTTACAATAGTGAATTCGATTAAGAGTGTCCTATTGGACACTCTTAATCAGGAGAACCGACAATAGAATTCACCATGGTGATTTCGATCAAGAGTGTCCAATACAGGAGAATGGATAACTTCACGTCAGTGCTTGAACTAGTTTTTAATATTTAATAATAAACGAAAATATTCACGTAATTTTATGAAAATATCGATTTCATTCCGTCCATAACCCTTTTCTCGAAGTGTTATTTCGATAGAATTGAAAAAAAAATCGTTCAAGCACTGACGTGGAGCATTTACGCTCAACTTTATTGGACACTCTTAATCAAATGTAGCACCAATATATACCGTTTTCTCAGCTTTTATAAAATATGAATACATTTTATATCATTTTAATGACAACTTCCGTAACGAGTGAATCGTCTATGATCACAGAATTTTTGTATTCTATTGGAATTGAAATACGAAAAACTTACACCTCAGGTTTTTCCAGGATATGATATTCACAAAATTCCGCGAAAATTAGTGGATTGGTATTCTACAAGTAATCATCGAGTTTTAATTGGATCAGATTTGCATATTTTGAGTTATAAAGGAAATAACAACAAATTTCAAATGAGTATAACTCCGAAACCATTTGGCCGATTATGCCAATCAGACTTGAATAGCGCATTCGGATGCGCAACCTACCCTGAAAATTGCAAGTCACTATCTCTTTCCGTTCTCAAGTTATCTTGAGATAAATAATATTTTTTCGTAATTTTTTTTTAATTTCTGGTGGTACGGTCCTAACACAAAATTACAGACACGTCTTTATGTCGATATTCTACAACTAGATACCAAGTTTTAATTCGATCAGGCCTGTATTTTTTGAGTTAACGAGAATAGTATATTCTAAAACAAGTTGCAGAATGGGCTGATATTCAAACACGAATGCGAAATTCGAAAACTAGCGACGAAGGAGCGAGTTTTCGAACGCATGAGTGTTGAAATTGTCTTCTGCAACGAGTCGATATTCTCTATTTCAGGCAAGTTTTGTAAAATACTGTTGAAATTTAATGAAAAATTAGGATTATACATCCTAGTGACTTTTGTATTGTATCTTGGCAGTTGGTGTGACAGTTACGAAAGTTGGCAGATCACGGAATTTGAATTGTACGTAGAGCATGGAGATCAGATTTAACAGTTTCCTAATATCATGAATGATTCAAAATTAGCAAGAAAGAAATCTCTAGTAACTTATTTTTTTATGAAAATAAAACCTTTCCTCTCAACAATTATTTCACCTTATCCAGATTATCTTATATTGACAAAAATTGAAGTGTGTTGAAATTTGATAGGATCGAGTGTTAGTGCTGAC
Organism: Halyzia sedecimguttata; assembly: GCA_937662695.2. Taxonomy (NCBI): domain Eukaryota; kingdom Metazoa; phylum Arthropoda; class Insecta; order Coleoptera; family Coccinellidae; genus Halyzia; species Halyzia sedecimguttata. Next base: position 79,810,732 of record OW569411.2, read on the forward strand.
TACCACAAAACGAAAAATATAACTAGAAACAATGCGGGAATGATTTCATTCCAACACTGTTTTTAGTGCTGGAATGAACTCATTACGATACTGAAATAGTGAATAGTGTATTCTAAAACAAGTTGCAGAATGGGCTTCTATTAAAACACGAATGCGAAATTCGACAACGAGCGACGAAGGAGCAAGTTTTCAAACGCATGAGTGTTGGAATTGCCTTCTACAACGAGTATTAGACGATATTTTCTCTCTTTCAGGCAAGTTTTGTGAAAAATATTGTTGAAATTTATTGAAAAATTTGGATTATACATCCTAGTGACTTTTGTATTGTATCTTGGTAGTTGTTGTGACTGTTACGAAAGTTGACAGATTACGGAATTTAAATTTGAAGCGTACGTAGGGCATGGAGATCAGATTTAAAATAGTTTCCTAATAGTATGAATGATTGAAAATTAGCAAGAAGGAAATCTCTAGTAGGTACCATATTTTTTAATGAAAATAAAGCTTTTCCTCAACAATTATTTCACTATATCCAGATTATATTGTATTGTCAATTGACGTATGGTGAAATTTGATAGAATCGAATGTCAGTGCTGACTACCACAAAACGAAAAATATAACTAGAAACAATGCGGGAATGAGTTCATTCCAGCACTGTTTTCAGTGCTGGAATGGACTCATTACGATACTGAAATAAAGGAAATAATATTCCAGATGGGTATAATTCCGAAACCGTGTCCGTGTGTCCGATTATGCCCAACAACGATCTTAACTCTCCCATTCGGATGCACGACCTACACTGAAATTTTACCATCCAGCAAGTGAACTCATCCATGATGTTACCCAGAACATACGCGCAGCAAATGACAAATATAGTGACTCCGGAGTTCTCTCTATATTCATGTCCGATTTCAATAACGAACAAAATTGGCACTAATTGGTTATGTTGTAGATAGGGAAATACTGGTACTTGAGAGTTAATATGTTTATTCGTATACATTGTGAGCAGTCTGAATTCATGTATTCTCATTAGAATTGGGCATTATCGAATGATGTCAATAACCGATGTGTAGTTTCTCGAAAGGTATCAATAATTGAATGATCACTCAAGATATTAATCGTTCGGTACTCGTCTCAGTAGTTATCGCATCAGCTACTTCCATTATCCATCATCTCCAATAGGTTTGCTTCGGAACGCTTCAATAACAGTATTCAATATTCACAGTTCACTTAATTGTGTTTCAACGCTGAAATATCATGCCGTGTGCGATTCATTTTCAGCTGTTCGAAATGAGTTATGATTATATGAACCAAAAATTCTCAAGAACAAATTCGAGAATGACAACAATACGCACAATAACTAGTAGTTAGCTTTCCTAAAGCGTTATTCTCTTTGTATGGCTCCGTATTGCGCATTGCGTATTAACCTGGGATTTTTCGCTCCCCAGTGGTCAACTGCATAAGACTCCAATCCGAGTACTTGCTGATTACCACATAGGGGTAAATAATATACGTAGAGATCTATAGTTCCAGGTGTCACTTGTGTCTAAATTCTTCTGACAAGTGATTGCTGGTTTTCTTTAAACCGGTTACTTCGTAATCTTGATTTCATCAGCGTTGAATTATGCTCCACTGATGATTCCTAATAGGGATGAAACCGTGGTATGTAGCTATTCTCGTATCTCGAATCGGGTTATATCATCTCGGTGCCACATGATAAATGAATTCACTCGCAAGTTTCGGAACATCTCGAGATATCTCGAGAGGTTTCAATAATCGGCTTGACTATTTCCATCCGAGATGTCTCATCTCTAATTCATCTATCTATACAGTGCGCTTCAAAATTATGGAACGAATTCATTTTCTGAGAAGAAAAATATTTGGCAACAAAATCCTGAAACAGGTCAATTTTTGTTTCACTTTTACCAAATGTTTATGCATTTTTGAAGGATTTTTGTTGCACCCTGTACCATCGCCATCAACCCTCTAAATTTTTTGAATAGGGAAAGTGGGTCATGTGGTACTTTTTTGGCAAGGTTTTTATATCTTCTTTACAGGCGTGCAGAAATTCTCAAGAAATCATTTTTATTTTTTGAAAAATAGTTAGTTCAAAGAGGTTTTCAATATGTGCACTTTTCATGGCTCATTTACTTTGAGACGATGGTACCTGATAAAATTTGTCACCAAATGAAAGTCGACCATTACAGTTTTGCTCATGCACAACTTTAAGCCCCTACGAACCCTTTAATGGAGAAAAAAAATGGAGTGACATTGGTAATTTATTTCGGCATTGAAGTACCACCCGGAGAATCATTGTGCATTACAAGATAAGTTAAATTAAATGTTCAAAATGACCACCATCGTTCTGGATGCAATAATCAAAGCGTTTGACACATTCTTTCTGTACCTTCTGGAGAGTTTCTGGATTTATTTTACCTATCTCGAACCTTATTCGGTTTTTCAAGTGTTTCAAATTTTCGGGCCTATTAATGTACACTTTCTTATTTAGGTAGCCCCATAAGAAAAAATCGAGTGGTGTCAGACCTGGAGACCTGGCTGGCTACTCTATGGGACCGCGTCTTCCAATCCATATCTCAGGAAACGCATTGTCCAGGAACTCGCGCACAGGACGCCCATAGTGCACAAGTGTTCCATCCTGTTGAAACCATATTGTGCAATTTGGCCTGTTTGGACCATTTTTATTCGGAAAATATTGGCAAGAGCGGGTAATAGCTCATTCCGGAGGAATTCTAAATACCTTGCACCTTTGAGGTTTCCATCGAAAAATAAAGTCCCAATTATTCTGCCGTCAATGATACCAGCCCAAACATTTACTTTCTGTGGGTGTTGCATTGGTGCTTCCACCATCCAATGCGGATTTTTTCGGCTCCAAAACCTGCAAGTCTGTCAGTTCACTGTTCCGTTCAGAGAAAACGTGGCTTCATCCAAAAAAACAAGTTTTTTGATGAATTGCGGATTCTGGTTCAACGCATCTTGCATAAATTCACGAAACTGATTCCGTCTATCATGATCATGTTCGTTTTATTCCTTATGTAGCTGAATTTTATACGGGTGATATATTTCTGCCTTCAAAATGCGTAAAGTAGTCTTCTGAGAAATGTTATCATGTTCCGCTAACTGTCGTGAAGTACTGTGAAGATTTTCTTCCATTTCCACCAAGACATTCGGTTTTGTGTCTTCAGAGGTTCTGGGTCGTCCGGCATTTGGAATATGTCTAACATGTCCGTACTCCGTGAATTTGCTTTCAATTTTACTGACCGTTGACCCTGTGATTGGTCTTTCTGGATATTTGATGTTAACAATATCACAAATCTCCTGTTGAGTACGGACTCTATCGCCCCACCCGATATTCATTAAAATTTCAGTTCTCTGTTTTTCATTTAACTGAGGCATTTCTTTTCCGATTTTTGAAACAATGAACTTGAATTTGAGCAACGATTGAATGCAACTTGAATTCAAATTTTCTGAAAGTACGACATTCACGTATGATATGATACCGGGCGCATTTGAATGCCACATTTTATGTACGTTTTTTGTCAGCCATGAGCATGAAAAACAATTTTATTACTTCGAATTTCAAATTTCAACATGGTTGTACCTGGTTACACATTCATAACATTGATGAAATTGCGTTGTCAGAAATCTTTCTTTGAATTGAAATATTTTATCGAAAAGTTTCAACTTCAGTAGAAACGTACTAATAACAAACCTACTTAAGATCATAACTGAAGCCAAGTGTATCACACATTCTAATTTTTCACGTGAGGGGGTTGAAAGTTGTGCATGAACAAAACTGTAATGTTCGACTTTCATTCTGTGACAAATTTCATCAGGTACCATCGTCTCAAAGTAAATGAGCCATGACAAAGTGCATTTACTGAAAACCTCTTTGAACTAACTATTCTTCAAAAAAGAAAAATATTTTCTTGAAAATTTCTGCACGCCTGTAAAGAAGATACAAAGACCTTGCGTACCACAGGACCCACTTTCCCTATTTAAAAAATTTAGAGGGTTGATGGGGATGGCACAGGGTGCCACAAATATCCTTCAAAAATGCATAAAATATTGGTAAACGTGAAACAAAAATTGACCTGTTTCAGGATTTTGTTGCCAAATATTTTTCTTCGGAGGAAATTAATCTGTTCCATAATTTTGACGGGCACTGTAGGGTAGACCGAGGCAAATCGGATCAATTTATATTTGAGCATATAAAAATCATACTAGAGTATAATATTTGTAACTTTTATTGACAAAATAATAATTAGTAACAATTCAGCTATGCAGCACGTATTTCAAAACTGAAATTTTTCGAAAAGTCTGCAAAATACTAACTAAAAACCTGAGAGACAGAAATATCTGAATCACCCCAATTCTCGTGGCGAATGGGATCTTACAAAAAATATAACAAAATTAAAAGTTTTTCCACACTATAAGCTATTGAATCATTAACAAAATATAAACAATAACTTATGTAAACGTATTCAGGTCTTCCTCTTGAACTGGTCTTGTCAACTACTGTTTCCAAAGTCATGAAGAATTCTACTTTTTCCCTTTTCATACCATCAATCCTTGCTCTTGACAAACCATCTGGTTTCCAAATAGTTAAATTCTTATTTCTTTTCATAAAGCGATGAAACCACTCCTGACCAGCCATTCCTACTTGTCTATTAAAATTGTGTTCAATATTTTAACGTTCTACGAATTCAAATGCATATTTACGAACCGCCTTGGGTATACCTAATTCCGAAGCAACGACTCGCCAGGTGCAGTAAAAGTTCAGCTAAAATCTTTTCAGTATTATCATTTATAAGGCTGGCTGTCCACCACGTCCACCCCGATGTCTACCACCTCTGGAAGCAGAGACTGTTCTTTGTAAACTCGTGTATGGTAATCCATACATCTCAGAAGCCCGACGTATAGTTAACTGTTGGTATGGATTTTATTTGTGGCTTCTTCCTTTATTTCTTGGGACCATTCTTCCGCATTTGTCTTTCAATGTACGTGCGAACCATCTGAAATGAAATACTAGATAATGAATCATTAACCTCAAATATAAAATAAATCATTATATAAGTGATCCAATTCGCCCCTGATGACGTGATCCCAATAACCCCATATTGAAGACTTTAGAAATGAATAGTTTACACATTAACCTATAATATTGTGGTTAAAAACTGAGATGTTTCCTAAAAATCACCCCTTCCCAATCAATTTATGACATATAATTCAAAGATTCAACACCATTTCTCAGAACGGCACAAAAAATTGTTTTGTACTTACCTAAAAGCGCCAAAATTGTAACCCATACAAACTCCTCACTCGCTGGTGGTCTCTACTGATCCTGATGTACAACCGAATCAAAACACTACCGATACCGGGGGGTGCGGGGTGGTAGAGGGTTGCGAGATGCTATTCGCTGGAGTTCCGTGGCAACGCGTTATTCAAAATATCAAGGGATTTCTTATTTCGATCCGATTCATCGATTGATCCGATTCACCTCGGTCTACCCTATACTAGTTCCTGTTATATCTGGAAGGTTTTAGTTACTCTAATTTTATCTAGCTGTGAAGCTAAAATAAACGTTATTAACTGTCGTTAATAACGTTTATTTTAGAATGAACAGTCTTAACGAGAGCCAAGTCCTGGCAAACTTCCAAAGATGTAACTTGCATTATATGCATAGTTCAGAACTAGTTCAAACCTCAAAATGTTTTAAATGATTTCCGGGAGATGTCCGCCTCAAACCTTTTGAGGTTCTTATCAGTGCGCTATATTATCTGGCAGCTAGGTAGGTATATCCACATCACATAGGCGAAGTCAAACCATTTCTGACTAAAGCTGGCCGTCCACTAGGTCGGAAACGCGGCGCGGCGCGGCGCGGGGCGGAAATGTAGATCTCCGTCCACTGTGGGGCGGTCGGTCAGGTCGGAAAAATTTTCAAGACAGTTCTCGCTTGGCAGTCGATATATGCGTATCACATGAGGTATGTCTTCTGACGAAGAGGACTTGTTCGTGTTTGCTCCTGCATTGGAAGCTGAAGAAGAGGAAGCAGTGAGGAGAAAGAGGAAAAGGATATGGGTTCATGAAATTAATACAAAAAGAAAGGAGCTTGGAGAATTTCATCATCTATTTGATGATCTCCTGAGGGACGAAAATAAATTCTTCAGGTACTTCAGGATGTCGCCAGAAATGTTCTTCAAATTGCTGCAACTTTTGAGGCCAGAGATTGAAAGGCAAAATACTCAATTTCGGGAAGCCATTTCTCCTGAAGAAAGACTGGCGACGTGCCAGGTACCGTAGATATCATATTTCACTAAAATATTGTTTTTACGCGTATGTTCTGGGGAACGTCGTGTTATCATTTTGCCCAAATGTCTGTAACTTTAGAATTTTTTGCCGAAAATGGACTCAAACGATTAGGTTCGCCTCCCTGATGAAGAATCTGGGGTCAAATTTGATTCTGTCCGCTGGCCGGCCACCGTTGCCACGATAACTTGAGAACGGAACGAAATATCGAATTGAAATATTTTGGGTAGCTGGTGCGTCCCAATGCGACGGACAAGTTCATTAATGGACATAATCGGCCTAATGGTTTCCGAGTACTAATTTTTTATCAACTGTTACCAATCGGATCGAATTGAAACTTGGTGAGTGGTTGTAGAACGTAAACATGGCCACTAATGTGCAATTTTGTAAGGTTCGTATCATTAGAAAATTCTAAAAAAATTATTAAAACATATTATTCATCTCACGTTTACTTGAAAACAGAAAAAGATAGCGGCTTGAAATTTTCAGGATATGATGAACATATATGCAAAATTATTATCTATATCACATTAACTTGAGAATAGAAAGAGATAAACTAAACTGAATGAAAAGAAATGAAAGAAACGCGTGCGTCTTTGTCTTCCACTTCACGACGGACTCACAGAAATCGAATCGAAAGTGACCGAGTCGTGCCGAGGTCGGAATATTTCCGCTCCGCCCTCCGTCCATTGGGTCGGCGACGCGGAATTCATGAAACCGCGCCGCGCTCAAGAAGTTTGGATAGATCCCGAGCGCGGAGATCTTTCGACTTCTCCGCGCCGCGCCGCGCTACCGACCTAGTGGACGGAGCTTAGTGTATTTTGGTTCAAAGTTCTAGCACACATTTCCACCCCGCGCCGCGCCGCGCCGCGTTTCCGACCTAGTGGACGGCCAGCTTAACACTAATGTCATCTGTACAGTGTAAACGTAGACATATCTCAGCTTTCTCTGCCGAGTTAATTTACGCGATACACACATGCCTTCAATTCTACGATTCAGCAAATGAAATTAAAAATTTCAGAGTTTAGTAGAGAAAATCTAGAAAGGAATCATTTAGTGACATTAAGTAGTTTCAAGCTTTTGTCCTAATTCTCGCGCGTGTCTCCACCTTAAATCGAGTCATCCGAGGCCTGTTTTGGTTTTTATGAGTTAGTAAGTATTTTAACCTTCGATAGGGGGGCCTCACCGCCGAACCTTCCCCCTTCATCCGGGATTGGACCTGCAGTGACACTCTCCGAGCTACTCAATCCACCCAAACATCCCAAGTGGACTAATGTACACATAAAATATTATCATTCCTTTATAGTTAAGAATGTGGATTGCAGATTATTTTCTGAATAAATAAGTTTAAGCAATACAGGCATCACTGAGGTCGTGAAGTTTCCGTTTGATCGATACAAATTTCAAAGTGGATAGAAACATCATTGTAGTGAATAAAGGAAATTCAATTCAAATAATAGTTTATTTATCAAGATTAAATGAGCAATCTGAGAATGAGAACTGCACCATGGAAGAAATCAAATTAAATCTGGCCAATTTTACCCAATAACGAACTTAACCGAGATATTCATCTCCCTAACCTACTCTGAAAATTTCAACTACCCAGCTCATTCCGTTCGAGAGTTATTGTAGAAAAACTTTATTTAAATTTTCAAAATATTTTTTTTACACTTTGCGGTAATCTGGTCAATACAAAACTTCATATGCGTATAAAGGTCATGATTCTACGATTTGATGCAAAATTTCAGATAGATCGAGTGATCGGTGATCGGTTTCGGAAATATTCATAAGAAATATTTTTACTAAAATCGGCCATAACTCCGAAACCGCTTGATGGATTTCGCCCATTAACGAGCTCGTCCGAGATATTTACGCTCCAAACCTACCTTGCAAATTTCAATCCGCAGTTGGCAAATTTATAAGCACTCTGTTCCGAGGAACTAGAGCGCCAAAAAAACAAGTTTCGTATGACAATTGCCCCAAACAGGTTTAAAGTACCTACAAATAGTAGATATTCCATAAAACATGTATGAAAGAAGAGAAGTAATAATGAAAAATTACCTTGTAATCGATCAAAAATTTCCTGATCTACGTTCACCAAATGTTCTCCTCTCTCGAACTACAGAATTATGCTTTCAATATTTACGTAATATTTTCAAACATTTTTGGGTGAGGTCCCCGTTGCATCGCTAAAATACGAGTATTTCAACCCCAATATTTTTGAAGTTATAATATTCCCTTCCGTCAGTCCCGTCATAAATTGAGAGAACTGAGCATTCTATGTCTATGGATGAAAAGCAGTCTCAATACTCTCAGATCTCTTACTTCATGTTCCGTTCCGAAATGTAAGACTTTTCTGAGAAAAACTAATTTCGGAGCAAACAACTGCGATTTTCCTCACTTCGCTCACATTTCGGAATACACTTTATTCTCATAATTCTTCGATTGACTAGATAATGTCATGTCTCAGGATAATAAGTTGACATTATGACAATTCATACATAGAATAATTATATCCTTCTGTGAAAACGTAGAAATACGATTTATTATCGAAATTTTGAAAATCTTATCTCCGAAAGTACTAGCTTGTTAGAGTTGAAAATAATATCATTGGTTTCTTATGGTAAAACTGCTCATTGAAAAAAATTTTATTTGTTTTGTAAAAAAAAAATTTTTTTGTTACTCCGAAACCATCTGTCTGATTTTGCCCAATAACAAACTTAGCCGAGATATTTATCTCCCAAACCTACTCTGAAAATTTCAACTCTCTAGCTCATTCCGTTCGAGAGTTATCGTGCCTACGGCCAGAATGAATTTCGACCACGTATTCTTGATCAGTGAGTCGAACCAAATCGTTTAAGACCATTTTCATCGAAAAATTCGAAGATTACAGACATTTGGGCAAATTGATAAGCACTCAGTTCCGAGGAACTAGAGCGCCAAAAATTAGCGTCAATATGGAGTCAACCACATGACGAGAATATACTGGTCCGCAAAAGTTAAGGCAGTTCAGAAATTTGGAGACTGTTTCAAAAGTTTCCATTTTTGGCACTCTTGTTCCTTGGAACAGAGTGCTTATCAATTTGCCCAAAATGGATGTAATTTTAGAATTTTTGGCTTAAAATGGTGTTAAACGATTTGGTTCGACTCACTGATCAAGAATCCATGGTCATAATCGATTCTGTCCGACCGTTAACACGATAACTGTCGAACGGAATGAGATAGTCAGATGAAAATTTCAGAGTAGGTTTGGGTGACAAATATATCGGTTAAGTTCATTATTGGGCGAAATCGACCCAGTGGCTTCGGAGTAACAAAAAACATTTTTTTTTTAAATCAAAAATTTTAAATAAAATTTTTTTTTAACCTGCAGTTTTATCATAAGAATCTATTGATATTATTCTCAACTCTAAGAAACCAATACTTTCGGAGATATGATTTCTGAAAATTTCAATAATTATTCTCAATAATTCTATATGATTTCATAGAACACTCTAATTATAATTTGCTGATGAATGTAAATCCAACATGAGATCATTCATATACTTTCTTTTTGATTTAATTACAAAATTATTGAAAAGTGACGCACAGAAGCCAAATTGAAAAAGTGGGAAAGCCCTGTGGACAGGAGCTTTGGCGCTCTTGTTCAAACTTTGACAAATCATAACTCCGAAAGTATTGGTTTTTCAAAATTGGGCATGATAGCAATGGATTCATATTCAATTTTGTTTATTTTATGATGCAGTTCTATCATAAGAATCCATTTAAATAATTACGAGAAACCACTTTTGGAGATATGATTTGTCAAAGTTTGAGCAAGAGCGCCAAAGCTCCTGTCCACAAGGCTTCCCCACATTTTTTTTCACGAACTTTTTCAATATTAGATATCTAAATGTTTACTCACTTATTTTACTCATTCTTTTGCGCATTTCTTCAAAAGTTTCACAGTTTCGGGTGAAAATTCATTTTTAGTATTTATAGGACAAAAGCACTTCACTCAAAAAATAAAAAAAAAATAAAGTTCAGTAAGGAATATGGCTTCCTCGAACATCAACCACAGCCTGACAATGCCATTTGCCTACTATCGATCAGATTGTTGAAGTAGCCTTGATCGATTTATCTGCAGAGTTGAGGTGAAACTGTCTGAGTTCTGGAAGTGTATGTGGAGGTGGTTGGTGAGAATACAAAGTTCTTTTTAGCTGATTCCATGCGTGTTTAATGGGATTAATGTCTAGCAAACGAGGGGTCAGGGCCAAATGTGGAATACCATGGATTTCCAGAGCTCCATCGACAATTCTCGCACGATGTGGTGACGCATTATTTCCTAAAAATAAGAAATTTGTACCAATAGCAGCACGGAACAAAGGCATAATGTTGTCAATGACTTGCTCTATGTGAATCTGCGCATTCATGGAAGCATCAAACATTAACAATTATGTACGTCCATTGAAACAAATGCCTTCCCAAACAGTAAATGTACAACCTCTGAACGGATGAAGTTGCTGAACCAATCTGCGATTTCTGGGCACCAGAGAATAGGTCCATACTCAAACGCGCCAACTATCTGAAAACAGTCCATATCTCGACTCATCTGTGAACAATACAGACATTGGCTCATCCCAATGGAAGTCGCGTATAATTTTGACTTAGTGTAATCCTTCTCAAAAATCGTCGAAAATGTAGGTTAACGTATGGAATTCTTCAACGAACTGTTCCAATCGAAACCAAAACACCAGTAGCGTTCAAAAGTGCTGTTGTGTGATTCGACAAGTACTCAGAGGCTCTTTACGGGTAAACACAGTCAGAAATTAGAAATACTTTGGTCGTCCATTTCTCGGTCTTTCGGTCTCGTTTCCAGTTTCTCGATATCGTTGGAATGGCTCCATGAGCAGTAAGTTTACGTCTAGGCGTTATTGCAAAATAAATTTTCGGATCCAGAATCAATTGAAGTTGAAGTTGAACCAAAGTTGTAAGAACATAAAACAATAACTGATACAAAATTCTCCGAATCACAAGTGACATGAACTTGCCTGAAACTGAAAAAGTTATCAAACGAGGAGCAAAAAAACCATTAAGATATAAGAGAGTAAATATTACTTTCGATTTCTCATAAATGAACATTTGGTGGACAAGAATCGCCAACTTTTGATATGGTAACATTTCTGAACTTTTGTAGAGCAGTATATTTAGTACCTAATTCATTATTTGCATACTTTCAATATCCATCCTCTCCTTTCCTTCCAATATGACGTACGATATAGAGTTGATAATCGACCTGGTTTTATGTCAGATTGATGAGTATCTAGGGAGTGGAGTTCAGAAGTTAATCAGCTGTCATGGTTCTCAATCAGTACAAATTGATGATTAAGAATAGAATTCAGAAAAAATAAGTAATCCTCCTTAAGTTAAATGTTATCCACGTTTATATCAGTTTTCGTAATATTTTCCCCTCGTTTACTAACTCTTGTTCGTTATTTGTTAAGTGGCCTATATATCTTTGCCTCTACGTTCAGCTATCAGTGTGAGTAATTGCAGGAAGATCTGTTGCAAGCTTGTAACTTCGATGGAAGAGGAAGTAATTAACTGGCACTTGATGCTACGATGTTCTCGCATATAACCTGTAATTCAAACAGTGAAATCACATACGATTACTTTGTATTTACATCACAAACGTTACTTCATTATGAGGGATTGTGGCGCTTCCGAATGTGAAAACCCGCTTCATCTGCACTGTTTGTAACTATGCAGAGCAGGTACTCACTATTCGTAACAAAATGTTATTTCAGCAATACTGTTGATGCGGATGGCCTCAATAAAATCAAACTGAAAATATGGCCTCATGCATATTTCAAATGGATTACTTCAGGATGTTTTGGCATAATATCCAACGAGAAATGAGGTCCCGCTGAACTGCGAATCAATGGAATGGGGAAAAATATTTAATTTCATTTTTCTCAAATTTTGTCTACATTGACCAAATTTCATTATGATTTTGGATTATTTTCTTCAGGAAAATATAAGATTAATCATTAAAGGATACTGTGGGAGGTATACTCATTATTCAACGGTTTTTTTCTGGGTTTTCTCTCCCAAACTCTGAAAAATATCTATAAAATAAAAATTAATTATTTTGTGATTTGCTTCTGCGTAAGAAACACAGGATATTTGTCAGAAGCAATCAATTGAACAATATTGCCTAACAAACAACAAGGAAACAACATCAACGAAGAAACAACTAAGTATATCGTAACGTTTCGGAGTCTATATCAGACTCCTTCTTCAGACGATCAATGAAAATCGAGAGAATTATTTTGTTGATAGTTATTTGGTGAAATTCAAGAATTGAATTGAATTGAATTCAAGAATTGAATTCTTGAATCTCACCAAATAACTATCAACAAAATAATTCTCTCGATTTTCATTGAGCGTCTGAAGAAGGAGTCTGATATAGACTCCGAAACGTTACGATATAGTTGTTTCTTCGTTGATGTTGTTTCGTTGTTGTTTGTTAGGCAACATTGTTCAATTGATTGCTTCTGACAAATATCCTGTGTTTCTTACGCAGAAGCAAATCACAAAATAATTAATTTTTATTTTATAGATATTTTTCAGAGTTTGGGAGAGAAAACCCAGCAAAAAACCGTTGAATAAAATATATGATATATATGAAAAATGCAAAACTATATTGTATTAGATATTGAGAAAGAATTATTATGATTTCAAAGAGGATATATGAAGCAAAGAACGAAAAACAATGATTTAAATATTTTTTTATTGCAACTCAACTTGAAATTTCATTAGGAAATCTATATATTTTTATATAAAAATGAATTGCTGTTCGTTAGTCTCGCTAAAACTCGAGAACGCCTGGACCGATTTGGCTAATTTTGGTCTTGAATTATTTGTGGCAGTCCAGGGAATGTTTAAAAGGTGAATAAATATAAAAATGTCTACAGGGTGTTTTTCTCTTAACGTCAATGGCAACTCGCTCTTTTTCACGCCATAGTCCAACAATTTCATTCAATTGTGTTACAAAATATACTATGGAGGCATATCTCATTGAAGATAAATCATTACTATACAGAGTGTTCTTTTTCTCACGACGCAATTTTACGGGATTGAAGTGATTTGTGCCACAAACAAAGCATTAACTAAATAGGTACCTTGGATGGATTCTCATAATGTGTTTATCTGAAATTTTCCTAGAGGGTGTTTTTCTTTTAACGTCCTATCTGTCCGAAATTTTCATACAGGGTGTTTTTCTTTTAACGTCAATTGCAACTTGCTGTTTTTCACGCCAATGGTACAATTTCATTCAATTGTGTTAAAGAATATACTTTCGAGGCATACATCATTGAAAATAAACCATTACTATACAGGATGTTCTTTATATCACGGCAAAATTGTACACAATTGAAGTGATTTGTGCCACAAACAGAGCATTAACTAAATAGTTATGTAGTATAAATAGTAATGAATTATCATAATGTGACAATTTTGTTTTTCCTTTGATGTATGGACATGGCGCATGGACAATTATACGTTGCGTGTTCGGAAAACTGTGTGACGACCTTTTCTCCGGAGCGGTGAAACTTACTATCCAAACCTTACTCGGGCGCCAGTTGCAATAGGTTTTGCAAGGTTGCAACTCCTTGACAGAATCGATCACTGAAAATAATATTCCCTGGGTAACCTTTAAACAGTTGGAGAAGGGCTCTGTTTGATCTAAGATATTAGCGATGCAATGTTATATATTCTTTCACTGAAAAAGGACTCTGACACTGTGTAATAATAATCAATAAAACGCAAAAGGATTGTGTACAACTTTATTTACAATATATTCACACAAATTCCAAATCAGTATAATCAGTTATATACAGTGTCAGAGCAGAGAGGTAAGAGGAGAAAAGCAACACAGCAAAAGTAACTTGTCAGATGAAAACCTATTCAGATCCACCAGTGTCCAAAAGTAGAACTCGCACCCTGTATATCGGTCGGAACGAAAATCAATATAAGAAAACGATATACAGCGTAGTGTCCAAGAATGGAATCAAACGGCAGACTGCTATAATATGTCTGACCAGAAATGTAGTTACTCAATAATGGACACCGGTGTGGCTGACTTCGGAAATATGATCCACCCTGTATACCACCACGAGTAGAATGTGTCGGTTAAAGGTGACACCGTTGAACTGTGATACACAAAGCGGTCACGGCAAATGTAAATTAAAATGTCAAGAATCGGTAATTAAACAAGAACCACCCTGTATATCAATGTCAATTAAGTTTCGGTATAAATTGACCGAGTTCAAATATGATATACAAAGCAATTACGGCAAAAGAAATTCAATGATAGGTAATATGACGAATAAATAATAAAACAAGGACCACCCTGTATATCGATGTCAATTAAGTTTCGGTATCAATTGACCGAGTTCAAATATGATATACAAAGCAGTTACGGCAAAAGAAATTCAATGATCGGTAAGATGAATAATAAAACAAGGACCACCCTGTATACCCACGTCAATTGAATGTTTCGGTATAAATTGACCGAGTTAAAATAGGTTATACAGAGTAGTTACGGCAAATGCAATTCAGAATAAGCAAAATCAAGAATCAACAGTAGAACAAGGACCACCCTGTATATCGATGTCAATTAAATGTTTCGGTATAAATTGACCGAGTCGAAATATGATATACAGAATAGTTCCTGAAAATGCAAGTTCAAATAAGCAATGTCAGTAATTAACAGTTAGATAAGGCCCACCCTGTATATCCAATTAAATTAAAAAGTTTCATCCAAATCAGATGTACGGAAATATGATATACAAAGCGGGACCTGGAAATGCAAAGAACAACTCGCTAATAGGTGATAGTAAGAATTGACTAAGAATGAAACAGCAAACGATGAATTTGATTAATTTCTATGCAAGCAAATGAATAAGAATTATTAACATAACGGTTGAAACGGATAGAGCAAGCTAGCAGATAGGTGAGAGCACACTAAGCGTTTTTCAGGCGAATAGGGAATAATCAAATTATGATAGGTCGAACATACGAAATCGGCTAGTGTTCTCGATCGGAAAATACGTTGTAGGCAACAACAGTGGTATTTTCTTTCGGGAGTCGGAATGGTGAAACTCAGGCACCGGGTCAAGGAACACCGGGTCAGCAACTGACCTAATGCTCGCCTCAACCAAATGATCTGAGGGGTTCTCGGTTGTGTCTTTTATTTCGTCTCGAAGGCCTACAAAGCGAGGATACCTCAACGGAGAAGGCAATCAAGAACGAAATGTGAGCGACACCCCCGGTGGTAACTACACAACGATTATTGTGTAGCAGGGAAAGGAATAAATTCAGATCGGAACACAGATCGCCGAATAAACGAATATTCAAACCTACCACAGCGTACTCACCAGGTATTTTCACTTGCACAAACTGAATTTAATCTACCCAAAAATAAAATAAAAATAAAAAGAGAAATTCTAAGGAAAAATATAAACTAAAAAATGTACTTCTACGGATTGATAATAAACTATACCTCGGAAAGTTAAAATTTCGGAATTTTAAGATACAAGCGGAATTCTAAGCGGAAAAATGAATAATCGACTTTAATTACTCTAAACTCGGAATCTCGGAAAATGAATCTAGAATTAATAATTAATGCGGAATGAACTCGGAATAATTATGAATCAATCTATGCAGAATGAATCCCTAATTGCTGCGCACAGCGAATTTATAGGTTCGGTAGGTGAGTACGTCATGTGCCGTGATTTTGGGGAGATTTTCCAGAGGGGGGAGCCCAAGGGGCCTGAAGATTGGTCGGACTCTATTTCTCTATCGGCACTACTTTTCCAGCGCGAGTCCGGAATCATGTCGGCGCAATTCCTGTCGTCGTCCCGGGTCCGATTCGAGCGTTAGAAAAACACATCAACACGCGAAAAAAACTGCAACGTTACAGATAACCAGTGATCGCGGTCGACATACGTGTTTTTGCGCGTATGTTCTGGGGAACATACGCGTTATAGTTTTGCCCAAATGTGAAATTTAATTCTGTGGTGCCGTCCGGCCGTCCGGCCGTCCGGCCGTTGCCACGATAACTTGAGAACGAAAAGAGCCAGCGACTTGAAATTTTCAGGGTGGGTTGCGCATCGCAATACGACGGACAAGTTCGTTAATGGGTATAATCGGCCCAATGGTTTCCGAGTAATAATTTTGTTTTCAACCAAAATAAATCCGATCGAATTTAAACTTGGTGCATAGTTGTAGAATATAGACCTAAGCACGTTCGTGAAATTTTGTGAGAATCGTATTGCTAGAAAATTATTAAAAAATTATTAAAAAATATTTTTGTTGTCACGATAACCTGAGAACGGAAGGAGATAGCGGCTTGAAAATTTCAGGTTAGGTTGTGCATCTGAATGCGACATTTGAGTTTGTTTATGAGCATAATCGTCCAAACGGTTTTAGAGTTATAGCCATCTGAAATTTTCTGAAATTTGGATGTTTTTTGTTCCTCATTAACTCGAAGAATACAAAACCGATTGGATTCAAACATGGTGAATAGTTGTAGAATATAGACCTAAGCACGTTTATGAAATTTTGTGAGCATCGAATCGCTAGAAAATTATTAAGAAATTATTAAAAAATATTTTTGTTGTCACGATAACCTGAGAACGGAAAGAGATAGCGGCTTGAAAATTTCAGGTTAGGTTGTGCATCTGAATGCGACATTTGAGTTCGCTTATGAGCATAATCGTCCAAACGGTTTTAGAGTTATAGCCATCTGAAATTTTCTGAAATTTGGATGTTTTTTGTTCCTCATTAACTCGAAGAATACAAAACCAATTGGATTCAAACATGGTTATTAGTTGTAGAATGCCAACGCGAAAATTTTTGCAGAATTTCGTGAGGATGGTATAACTAGAAAATTCAAAAAAAAATAATTAAAAATAATTGAAAAAAATTCTATATATCATAAACTATTCGTCCGGCATGGCTGAAATTTTGGGAGAGCCTGCAGAACCTAACTCTACTGCAGAATTCCAAGTTTGAACACGATCGGATCTATATTGTTGAAGAACCGAGCAGCCTTTTGTGAGTTCGGTAGGTGGATGCGAATCGTCGTATGATATGTTGTCTATGGTCGTATTTTTGCGAGAACCTCCAAAAATAAAATATGAATGTCATGATGACATATTATTATACATATATATTCATGGTAAAATCGTGTTATTTCATCACAAATCTATAGGAGATTAGATGATAGCCCTACATTAGTGGTCAGACCTGATTTTGAAAGAGATCCTCCTTAGGAGGAGGCAACTAAATATTGAAGGGATTTCTATGAACAAGAGTGAATATCTTTGAGGAATAGAGAGGCGATTTTCTTCAAGAGATCCATGTGCCTTCAGAGGAGTATATTTGCGAGAGGGGACCTTTGAATTTTGCAGAAGGCTTCTGATCTTGTAAGGTGAGAGGCTCATTTGTGGATATTAAATCTCGTGATGGGTAGAAAGGAATTCTAGGCCAGTTTTTCTATCACTAATGAGAATATATCTTTATGTAATAACGGGTGATTTTTTGAGAGCTTTTGGATTTGATTTGAAAAAAATTGGTTCAAGCACTGACGTGATGTCAGAAGCTTTTGCGCGTATGTTCTATTGTCCATTCTCCTGTATTGGACACTCTTCTTAATCGAATTTATTTTAGTTTGGATTCGTTAACATGGGAGCTCAGAGCTTTAATAGCAGCTTGACTGTTAGAGTGGATTAATACATCACATCTCTGATAGTTTCTTTCACACAGCAATTGGCCCATGGTCTCCCAATTTTGTGATTAATTATTTCATCATACTATTAATATAAATCAATAAGATTCAATCGAGAATTAATTGGTTTCATTAAAAAAGTAAATATCAAAACAATTATATGTACGCAAAAATTATTTTAACCAAGTAAATATCAAAAAAAAAAATTGGTTCAAGCACTGACGTGAAGTCGAAAGCTTTTGTGCGTATGTTCTATTGTCCATTCTCCTGTATTGGACACTCTTCTTAATCGAAAAAAAAATTGGTTCAAGCACTGACGTGAATCAGGAGCTTTTGCTCTTCTTAATCGAATTTACCATGATGAATTCTATTGTCCGTTCTCCTGATTGGACCCTTTTAATCGAAAAAAAAAATTGGTTCAAGCACTGACGTGAAGTCAGAAGCTTTTGCGCGTATGTTTCGAATTATATTTCTCATTGCGCTGAATGGAAAATTAATAAATTAAATTTATCAGGACTTCGGTGAGCTCTTTGTCGAATAAATTGAAATACATTCGATTTATTCGACTTGTTGACGACTATTGGCTTTAAATATGAATATGAAAAATTTAATTTTGGGAAATTTGCTAATAACGAAAAATCACTTCGTTACAACTGTCATCATAAATTGATTTAGAGACTGTATCATTACTGTGTGTGTCTGTCAATATCACATTGAAACCTTATAAATAGCCAGAATTTCAGGAAAACTCTGTTTTGTAAGTAAGCAATTAATCGAAAATAATAATAAAACTTCATTCCTACTGAGCATTTTGTTTATTGAGTTAGGCGGTACGAAGATTGCCGGGCCAGCTAGTGTATTCATAAATTATGTTCGAAACCTGTTCTAATTTCTTTAATTGTTAATTTCCGCCTGAAATTTACTCTCAATCTTCTCGCTGCTTCGTCGTTCTCTCCCCAACTTGTTCACGTGTATTCATTTCTCTTTCATATACCATATCTTTCAAACTGTCTCAGACATGAAAATCTAAAGTCACCGATTAGGAAACAGTTCGTTCAAAAACATACATACTAAGGTGAGAAATCTTCTAAAAATCACCAAAACTCAAATATCTCGGAAACTGCTGGTTTTCAGTTATCAATAAATATGGCTCAAACGACAGCAAATGAGTCATACTAACATGAGTGGGTAGTTATAGAATATAAACCTAAAGGCGTATATGCAATTTTGTGAGAATCGTAAAATTTTGAAAAAATATTCATTTCAGGGTGAATTTAGAACGGAATGAAATAGCGACTTGCAATTTTAAGGGTAGGTTGAGCATCCGAATATAATACGTGAGTTTGTTAATAGGCACAGTCGGCCAAACAGTTCTGGGGTTATTCTTATCTGAACATTTGTTTTTATTTCCTCCTTAACTCAAAAAACATGGAACCAATCCAATTCAAATATGGTAATTAGTTGTAGAATACCGACGCGCAAAATATGGAAATAGTTTGACCAAAATTTTATATATCAGAAACTATGCGTCTGATATTGCTGAAATTTCGCGGGAGGCTTCAAAACCTAACTCTACAGCCAAGTCCAAAATTTAAACATGATCGGATCTATATTATTGGAGATCTGATCAGCATTGAGTGAGTTCAGTAGCTGGATTGATAACCGTTGCCACGATAACAGAATGGAAAGATATAGCGACTTGCAATGTTCAGGATAGATTGGGATCCGAATGGGACAGCTATGTTAATGTTGGGTATAATCGGCCAAACGGTATCAGAGTTATACCCATCTGGAATATTGTTATCTCGATAACTCGAAAAATATAGATCGGATGGAATTTGTCACTAGAGGTAGAATACTGACGCAAAGAAGTTAGTGAAATTTTGTGAGGATCGGATCTATAGAAAGTTAAAAAATATATATTAAAACATATTATTTATCTCACGATTACTTGAAACTCTATAACTCAAAATATACAGATCCGATCGAATTGAAACTCGGTAATTACTTGTAGAATGTCGAAGAGCAAATTTTCTCCGAATTTCGTGCATATGGTAGCCTGAAATTACATGAGAAGTAAGTTTTTTCATATATCATTAGATATTTGAAGAATTTCAATTCAGATAGAATACATATGTCAGAATTATGATTTCATTATAATAGACGTTTCTCCCGTTACTCAAGTCTGTCATTTAAATGGTACGAAATGTATTCATATTTTATAAAAGCTGAGAAAATATTCTATATCGATGGTAAATTCGAATAAGAGTGTCCAAGTCTCCAATAGAGATGAATAAAACATTATTACGAGTAAGTTTGTCGGTTAGGGGTTAAATTTTCATTCTTTTCTGCTATCTTGAAACATTTTTGATTTTAGAATCTAGGTATGCTCGATCGACTCAACGTATAAGGCGTGAATAGACAATGGAACATGCAAGCAAGAGCTCCTGACTTCACGTCAGTGCTTCAACCAATTTTATAATAGTTTGTCTATTGAGAAATAGTTTCGAAATGTCAGTACCTGTAAAGAAAGAAGTCTCCAAATGTTATTGAAGAAGAAATTTATTTTCAAAATACAGAATAATCTATGATCATTCACGAATACAAGTAACTGATAAGTGACATATACAGGGTCTTTATAAATGATTGTTTCATCGTTGATGGCTTTGAATCATTATTTCCTGCTCTTCGCTAAGGATCCTGACTATTTTACAGGCCTTTGAAATTGACAGCCTAATAATTGTATTATCAGAAAATGAGTTATGTAGATGGAATTGTCAATGTGAAGGGTATATATGAAGCGGCATAATAAGAATATTTCAAAGCCAACTGCGATATTACAATCATTTATAAGACCCTGTGTTATAGATATAAAAACTTATATTCATTCAATTGACGCTTCAGATATGTAGTCTAGTCTACAAAGTGCTTCTTAGGTAAAAATTTTTGCGTATTCTCTGAAAAGTATGATTGAGGTGTCATTATATTCGAAATGGCATGCAGATAATTTTTGAGAAAATGCAAAGGCCGCTCGAAAAATTGCAATAATTATAAACAATTAAGCGCCAAAAAATAGAAGAAGGTTTGGTTTTTTGCCAATATCTCGAAAACCATCTAAGAGTTCAAATTTGAAAAGAAGATTAAAAATGGGTTCAAGCCCTGTGGACAGGAGCTTTCTGGCGCTCTAGTTCAAACAGACAAATTATATCTCCGAAAGTATTGGTTTCTCGTAGTTGGGAATTATATCAATGTATTCATATGATAGAACTGCATCATAAAGGAAGTTCAATTCAAATGATAGTTTATTTATCAAGATTAAATGAGCAATCATGAGAATGAGAACTGCACCATGGAAGAAATCAAATTAAATCTGGCCAATTTTGCCCTATAACGAACTTTACCGAGATATTCATCTCCCTAACCTACTCTGAAAATTTCAACTAACTAGCTCATTCCGTTCGAGAATTATATCTATGTCTATGGATGAAAAGCAGTCTCACTACTCTCAGATTTCTTACTTCATGTTCCGTTCCGAAATGTAAGACTTTTCTGAGAAAAACTAATTTCGGAGCAAACAACTGAGATTTTTCTCACTTCGCTCACAATTCTTCGATTGATTAGATAATGACATGTCTCAGGAAAATAAATTGACATTATGACAATTCATACATAGAATAATTATATCATTGTGTGACAACGTTGAAATACGGGTTATTATTGAAATTTTGAAAAATCATATCTCCGAAAGTATTAGCTTGTTAGAGTTAAAAATGATATCATTGGATTCTTATGGTAAAACTGCTTATTCAAAAAAATTTAATTTTGAATTTGTTAGGTAAAAAAAAAATTTTTTATTGTTACTCCGAAACCATCTGTCCGATTTTGCCTAATAACGAACTTGGCCGAGATATTTATCTCCCAAACCTACTCTGAAAATTTCAACTGTCTAGCTCATTCCGTTCGAGAGTTATCGTGCCTACGGCCGGCCGGACCGGCCAGACCGACTGATTTTCGACCACGGATTCTTGATCAGTGAGTCGAACCAAATCGTTTAAGACCATTTTCATCGAAAAATTCGAAAATTACAGACATTTGGGCAAATTGATAAGCACTCAGTTCCGAGAAACTAGAGCGCCAAAAAAAGAAGGAGGTTTAGGTTATCGCCAATATTTCAAAAACTATTTGAGATAATTCAAATTTGAAAAAAGATTCAAAAAGAGGAAGAAATCTCCCAAGAATAGTTCCAACTACTAGAACTGTAGGACCAATATTTATAATTTTCCTAGAGGGTTGAAAATACGCCCGAAAATGGGTACTCTGGCTTGCGCAAGCTTCGCCCCCTTCGTTCCTTTGATGAATAAATATTATTTAAACATATTGAATATAAATAAAATTGGAAAAATTCATGCGCCTGCAGGATAAATCAATGGACAATATTTCATGGTCCAAAAGGGTTTACCGCGTTTTTTCAATTCGTTATCCATTAGTTAATTAACAATTTTTTGTAGCAAGAACATTGACATTGCAAGTACGCAATTGTTGAACTATTACTCTGAGAAATTTGTTCTTTCTTGGAGCTATTTTTCAAAGGTCTTAGAATAGATTCCTGTTGGAAAATTTTGAAAATTGTTTATTTTAATTTTGTTATGAACAATTTACTCAAGCGAAAAATTATAAAGCTTCAATTTATAATATTACTATTGATCCGTTTTCTTAGGCTCAGAAACTACTCAAAAATAATTTTTAATAACTATTATCTCCTATTGTTTAAAAAATTGTTATAAACCAATACATTGTGTGTGAGATAATTTAAAATTTTCTTTCGAAACATAATTGAATCTTTATAATTTTTCACTTGAGTAAATTGTTCATAACAAAACGAAAATTAACAATTTTCAAAATTTTCCAACAGGAATCTATTCTAACCCCTTTGAAAAATAGCTCCACGAAAGGACAAAATGAGTCAAAAATAAAACAAAGTAAATTCAGAATAATAGAACAACAATTAGCGTACTCGCAATGATAATGTTATTGCTACAAAAAATTGTTAATTAACTAATGTATAACTAATTGAAAAATGTTGATGAACATTTCTGTTTTGATTTCATTATTATTATTATTATTGTTCATTGATCTATCCTGCAGACGCCTGAATCTTTTCAATTTTTTATTTGAATATTTAATAAGTTTAAATAATATTTATTCACGGAAGGTACGAAGGGGGCGTTTTCGGGATTATTGTCAACCCTCTGGAAAAATTATAAATATTGGTCCTAGTTCCGGAAGTTAGTTCTCTTTTTAGGAAATTCCCTCTTCTTTTTGGCGCTCTAGTTCCTCGGAACTGAGTGCTTATCAATTTGCCCAAATGTCTGTAACTTTCGAATTTTTGGCTGAAAATGGTCTCAAACGATTTGGTTCGACTCACTGATCAAGAATCCGAGGTCGAAATCGATTCTGTCCGGCCGGTGCGGCCGGCCGGCCGTAGGCACGATAACTCTCGAACGAAAGGAGTTAGAGGATTGAAATTTGCAAGCGGATTTTTGTAAAAGTATTTTTTAAGAATATCTCCGAAACCGATAACTCGATCTATCTGAAATTTAGCATCAAATTGTAGAATCATGACCTTTATACGCATGTGAAGTTTTGTATTGACCAGATTACCGCAAAGTGTTGAAATTTTCAGAGTAGGTTAGGGAGATGAATATCTCGGTTAAGTTCGTTATTGGGCAAAATTGGCCAGATTTAATTTGATTTTTTCCATGGTGCAGTTCTCATTCTCATGATTGCTCATTTAACCTTGATAAATAAACTATTATTTGAATTGAATTTCCTTTATGATGCAGTTCTATCACATTAATACATTGATATAATTCCCAACTCTGAGAAACCAATACTTTCGGAGATATAATTTGTCTGTTTGAACTAGAGCGCCAGAAAGCTCCTGTCCACAGGGCTTGAACCCATTTTTAATCTGCTTTTCAAATTTGAATTCTTAGATGGTTTTCGAGATATTGGCAAAAAACCAAACCTTCTTCTATTTTTTGGCGCTATTGTTTCACTTAATTGTTTATAAATATTGCAATTTTTGCTAGCGGCCTTAGCATTTTCTCAAAAACTATCTACATGCCATTCCGAATCGAATGACACCTCAATCATAATTTTCGGAGAAAGCGCCATAATTTTGACCTGAAAAGCACTTGTTTACTAGACTATTGGGTGAATGATATAAATAGACAGAGGCCAGATATAACTAGAATATTTTGCTAGGGAAATATTAAAACTTCTTGTCAAATTTGCTTGAAATGGTATCTACCACAACCCGACATTCTGAGTACATGCTTTTTTTGGCTCAATCATTTTCATTCTGTTTTTCCATGGTATTTCCCCGAACACTCATATTCCAAATAGTGTGATATATAGAACATATGAATGAGTTGAGTGACATTTTCCTTGCTTTCTCAAAAATCTGATTTCCATATTATCCGGATTCAAATCGAATTTTCATCACGTTGAACTGTGATATCGAATTTCATTAGGAAGAACGACGTGGTAGCGACGGATATCACGCCGATCCTAGTACCTCGAGATGTGAAGCTCCATTCTGAAAATTCATCGACCATACTAGACATATTTCCAATGATAGGTTTTTTATTGAAGCAGATGTGACAAGCAAGATGAACGTGGGTACGCTGTTCCTTCGGGATTATCAATAAAACTTTCCCCACCACTGTGACCCGTAATATATAACAGAAAGATCCCATCTGCTTTCATGTTTGCGCACATACCAGTTATTTCAATAGCATTCATATATCAACCTTCAGAAGCCGCAATCATATGGAACTGATATATTAAATTGAGGTAAAATTGTCAAAAGTGTAATTGGCCCTATTGACGAGAATAGCCTGCCGCCATTAATAACTGGTGGCTGGAGACAGCGGCTAGCTCCAGAAATCTTAAAATTAAAATTGGTCAAGTACGATTCCGACTCTTGGCTACACACTTTATCCAGAATAGGTAACTTTTCTTGATCGATTTAAACGTTAACTTTTGACCGATATTACAATATGAGGTTCTATGAATAAAAATTTGAATTTCCACAAACCCCTTTATGTAAGAACAACCATTGTTTTGCCATTTGCCACATCATGCTCTATGCTCTAAGCAAACTGCTTCAATGGGAGGAGCACTTACACAATACATTCTGTCAAGAAAGTACCGGGAATTGATAATTTAAAAAGCCCACTTGAAGAGATTTTCAATTTTTTTTTGTCGTAAGGTTGGCACACTTGTCCTCCATATTGAGGTGGAGTTTGAGGATCATATGTCATTTAGTTTGTTTACAGTGCGCCTATATGTCAGTTCATCTCAAGTTTGTCTAGCGATTTTGCCATAGATAAAAACATCGAAAAAAAAGTTTGTATAAAATTTTGCGTTGCAAATGGAATTCGGTGTGCAGAATTCTTGAAAATGTTGCAAAGGCTTAAGGTGAATCATCTTTATCAAAAACACGTGCATATGAATGGTACAATGTATTCCAAAGTGGTCAGGATGTGGTGGAAGATTTGCCTCGCTCTGGTCGGTCATCAACGTCGTCAAGCAAAGTTAACATCCCTAAAGTAAAGGAAATGGTAACTGGAAATCAAAGTTTGAGAGAGGTAGCAACTGAAATTTACGTGTCCCACGAATCCATACGGACCATTTTAAAATATTCTTTGGGCAGGAAACACGTTGCAGCTCGAATAGTTCCGAAAGACCTGAATTTTCTTCAGAAACTCAATCGCATGAAGGTAGCTAAAGACATGCTAGAACAGTCATAAAACGCTTTGTAGCTGGTGACGAGACCTGGGTTTACGAGTTTGACATGCAAACCAGTCAACAATCTTCGGAATGGCGAACTCCAACTGTTCCCTAACCGAAAAACCACGCCAAAGTCGATCAAAAGTCAAAGTCATGTTAACTGTCTTCTTCGATTATCGCGGTGTTATGCAGTCGGAATTCTTGAAAGAAGGTCAGACGCTAAATAAACAATATTAATTGAGTGTGGTGCAACGATTTTTGAGTTAAAATCTGAAATTTTGTTATTTCGTCAATAACTCAAAAAATACAAATCTGTTCAGATCCAAACTTGGTGAATACTTATAGAATTACTTAAAAATTTTTGAGAAATTTCGCGAGGATCATCACTAGAAAAAAATGTAGAAAAGCCCGGTAGACAGGGACCCTGGCGCTCTTGTCAAACTACTAGCGAGTAATTTTTCAAATTTTCACAAATCATATGTCCGAAAGTATTGGTTTCTCAGAATTGGGAATGATATCACTGGATTATCATGATAGAACTGGATCATAAATAAAAAAGTTGGTTCAAGCCCTGTTGACAGGAGCTTTGGCGCTCTTGTTCAAACTTTGACGAATCATATTTCCGAAATTATTGGACTCTGGGAATAATATAAATGGATTCTTGCGATAAAACTGCATCATGAAAGAAATTAAATTCAAACAGACCGAATCTCCCCATTAAAGAACTTATCCGAGATATTCATTCCTCAAATCTACTCTGAAAATTGTTATTATATCATATCAATCAAAACTTAGACAATATCGCATTTTTGTTTTTACTGGAGATATTCTGAACCCAATTCAATATGTATCTTACCAAATAATATATTTGCATCATCATATGGATTATCCACGGGCATTATATTATCACCTTAAAAGTATAATATCATATCATCCTCATAATTCTACGATAGCTGAGGTTGTTCCATTGGTCATTTTGCATTCAATCATACTTTGTTTTCTAGAACAGGAGGTGTATTTTATATCAAGAATAACGAAAAAATTTTGAAATTTATCTCTCATAGAAAAATAAGATGACATGTAATAACACAGATCTTATAATAATTCATACATAGAATAATTAAGTAGGTACAGCATTCTGTTAAAATCATATCTCCGAAAGTATTAGCTTGTTAGAGTTGAAAATGATATCAATAGATTGTTATGGTGAAACTGCATATTACAAAAATTTAATTTGAAATTTGTGATGTAAAAAAAATTTTTTTTTCCTTACTTCGAAACCATCTAACCGATTTTTCCCAATAATGAAATTAACCGAGATATTTACCTCCCAAATCTACCCTGAAAATTACAACTTTCTAGCTCTTTCCGTTTGTGAGTTATCGTGCATACCGCCGGCCGGTTGGACAGAATCGATTTCGAGGACGGATTCTTGATCGGTGAATCGAACCAAATCGTTTAACACCCATTTTCATCCAAAAATTCGAAAATTACAGACATTTGAGCAAATTGATAAGCACCCTGTTCCGAGGAACAAGAGCACCAAAAATGAAGCCTGGCCAAAGTGGAATCCTATTCCTTTCGGACCATATCTCGGTATATTTTCTACATTCATTAGCGAAAACGTGAAATTCCATCTAATGAAACTCGTTTTCGCTGCAAAGTATGTATGTGGATATATTCCATAAACCATAGCGGATTTTTGGCATGATATCGAACTCGTTGCAAAAAGGGAAATGTTCTACTTCGTTACCTCTCATCCTCTCATCACGTTTTCGATCAACCTTCAATAAATATTTTACATTCACTACGCATTTTCGAATTGGATGTATCTATGCCACATGAGATATTGCGATACCAGAGCATCAAATCGTAATACTTAGATTTAGATACCCTATTGGCCATGTCCATTCGCTTAACTGATTCTACTCTGTGAGCGGAAAAAGAATCCTGTGGATATCAATTCTCTAATTTTTATTTTTTGAATGCTATCTTGCTCACATATGGCCGGCCATACAGACCTCAGATATCATTTAAGGCTGATTATTCGCTATACATACATACAGGGTGTTTCACGAATGATTGAACAAGCTTTCAGTGCAGCTGTAGGACATTTTGGTGAGTCTAAATCAATATTCGAAGTACATATGAGGAGCAACTTATCAAAACGCATTAAGTCCTAAAACCATTTTATTGGGAATCAACGAAAAACGATTTTTCCTTCCACCCTGGCTTATAATTTGAGTATGTTGAGTTTGTTTGATAGAAATTTACATCTAAAGGTAATAACTAATCTCATTTAAATCAATATTGATCAGATATACACAGAAAATATAAAAAACGTTTGGATTTAATGCGTTTTGATTCATCTCATTGTATATAATGCGTTTTGATGTGGTTGAAATTGAAAATAATGATGTCTGTTGCGATTTTTTATACATTTAGAGTAAACAGTCTGCACAGTAAGTGTTGGCCTGTAACCTAATTAACATGAGCAAATCGATAAAAAATGTTTTTGGGTATATTTTATTTGTTTTAAAAATGCAAACGTAAACATAATTCATTGCGATGCGGCTTAAATACTTTGGATTTGAATTACAGAGGGACATAATGCCATTTGGAAGATTTTGTTTACATAGGGCTATAGAGCAATAGAAAACATTTCTGAATCCGCTTCAAACTCAATTTCGACCAAATTGGACATAATGCGTTTTGAAAAGTTACTCCTCATATGTCCTAACAATATTCGTTTAAGAGATACAGGATGTTTTGAGTATTTTATCAAAAACTTTCAATCGGTATAACTCTTGAACGCCTATATGGATCTTCATGAAAATTTCAGCGAATGAGTATAAGGCTATGCCTAATATTTTCTTATAACGACTTCTTGATAGCGCAGGTCTGGACTGAGATAACGATTTTCTTTATTCCACATCTTGTAAAACACCCTGCACATCTTATTTTCAAGAAGTGAAATTATTCTCAGAAACTACTATAAATATTCTTTCAAACAAGCCTATTGGCAATAATGGCACACTTCGTATCAATATTTAATAACCATTAGATATTTGGAATATTCAAATTATAATGAACACGGACCTGTGAATCTCCGAATAATGCGTTAATTCATATTGAGTCAACTGAAATTCTCAGTAACATCACTTGATTATAGTGCTGCATCTTATTCCGTCCAATGCATGAATTTAGGAGTTGAACATTTGATTACCTATGTACCTGAAAATGGAAATGATAGAAATACTCACTTTGGAATTATTCATGTTTGGAAATTCTACAAATGTTGCATTCAAATACTATTATTTAACACTTCGAAACACGAACCAACCTGCGCAAAGAATTAAAAAATACGTGTTTTCTGTATGAAAGCTCTATGCTTCAGAGATTTAAGCCTAGGGTTATGCGAACGTTGTATGTTGTATTTTTTTCAGATGAATATTTGCTGGTAATGAAATTATGATTTCTTATTGCATAAATAATTCAATAGTCAATGTCAATTAACCCATGATATTAGTTTTCTGTTTTATTTAGGTTGGTCTATCTGAAAAGTTTTTTATTTCTGACAACTCTTTGGGTATACCGACTCAAATAAAACAAAAAACTTAAATCAGTGTTTGATTTCTGATTTTTATTTACAATTTTTCATGTAAACAGAATTTTTTTGCTAATAAATCGTCCCGAAAAAAATACAAAATTTCAACTTCGCTATCATTCCCTCTCACTTTCGCAAAACTCCAATCTAAATACTCTAATACAATAGTTGATAAGTTCGATAAATGCATATTGACTTGCTCCTTTTATTCTGCGCGCGTCTTTTCATTTGCTCTCTTTACTCTACTTTGTGTTTTGTTGGTGAATCGAATAAAAATGAGAATATCTATTGAATCCGTTTACTCCTTTACCACGTGACTGACGTGACTTTTCTCTGCTCCACACCATGATACACTTATCGAACATAGCAATATAGTATTGTATTCAATTTAATTATTTGGAATCTTATTCTCAATATTAAATACAAAATGTAAGCTAAGTGAGGTGGACTGAAATGAAGAAATTACGTCAATTCATCTCACTCTGCGCTATGTCATGGTTTTTCAAATTATTTTGCTTGGTGCTTCAATTTTTCTTTGTTTTTTGGTGCTCTTGTTCCTCGGAACAGAGTGCTTATCAATTTGCACAAATGTCTGTAATTTTTGAATTTTTGGCTGAAGATGGCCTTAAACGATATAGTTCAACTCGCACATCAATAATCCGTGGTCGAAATCGATTCTGTCCGGCCGGCCGTCCGTCCGTCTGTCAGGCCATTAACACCATAACTATCGAACGAAAGGAGTTAGAGGATTGAAATATGCAGGATAGGTTTGTAGCGTAAATATCTTGGACGAGTTCTTTAACGGGCGAAATCCATCAAGCGGTTTCGGAGTTATGGCTGTTTTTAGTAAAAATAATTTTTATGAATATTTCCTAAATAGATCACTTGATCTATTTTAAATTCAGCAAAATCAAACTGTAAAATAATGACCTCTATATGCATTCAAAGTTTTGTAGTGATCGAGTTGCCGTAAAGTGTGAAAAAAAATTAGAATATTTTAAAATTTTGTTTGTACAATAACTCTCGAAAATAAAGAGCTAGGCAGTTGAAATTTTCATAGTAGCTTTGGGAGATAAATATCTTGGTTGAGTTCGATATTGGACGAAATCAGCCATGGTTTCGGGGTAATGAAAAAAAAAAATTTTACAATAGAAATTTCAAATTCAAATTTTTACGAGATGCAGTTTCACCATAAAAATCCATTGATATCATTTTTCAACTCTAACGAGCTAATACTTCCAGAGATATGATTTTCCGAAATTTCAATAGTGAATCGTATTTCTATGATTTTACAAAATGCTGAATGAATTAGGTATTATATGATCTGTGTTCTTACATGTCATCTTATTTTCCTATGAGAGATAAATGTCAGAATTATTTTTGGTTCGTTATTCTTGCTATAAAATACACCTTCTGTTCTAGAAAACAAATTATGATTGAATGCAAAAGGACCAATTAAATAACCTCAGCTGTCTTAGAATTATGTGGATGATATGATATTATACTTTTAAGATGATAATATAATGCCCGTGGATGATATGATGATGGAAATATATTATTTGGTAAGATACATAATCAAATTGGGTTCAGAACATATCCAGTAAAAACAAAACTGCAATATTGTCTAAGTTTCAATTGATATAATATAATTTTCACAGTAGATTTGAGGAATTAATATCGCGGATAAGTTCGTTATTGAGGAGAATCGGTCTGTTTGGATTTAATTTCTTTCATGATGCAGTTCTATCGTAAACAACCATTTGTATAATTCCCAGAAACCAATAATTGCGGAGATATGATTTGTCAAAGTTTGAACAAGAGCGCGAAAGCTCCTGTACACAGGGTTGAAACAAATTTTTTATATTCTTTGGCGCCCCTGCAGACCTTGTGCCCGTGTCTAACGTGGCACTTTTGCCACGTCCTATATACAGCTCTGAGGAACTTCTATGGAATTAAATATAATTTTATGAAAATGCCTTCAATAAGTGATAAGGGGATCTGTTTTAGCTAATGAGATGAGGTGATCATTGTCAAAGAATTTGGAAGCCAACGATTTATCCACAAGATTTATCCTCCAATTCGGTGACTCATCCTTCTGAGTACCAATTATGGAAATGCAAGTTATTTCGAGTAGGAACGGATGGATTGAATCCTTATAACGGTGGCTGAAATAATTGGTATTTCGAAGATTGAGGTCCATTTCATCGATAGAAGCCCGAGAGAGTCCTCAAGTATTCGACGATAACGATATCGATCTTTCCACTGAGTTATTATCCCAAATAGTCTTTATAAAGAGAGAGGGTTCATTTGGCTGATGCACGTTAGATTAAGGCTATTTAAAATATTATGCTTATACTTAAATAGCTTCTACATTGATGCGGAAGATATTGGGAGGAGGTTTTTTAGTAAGAATTAGTGTGTCTTTCATATATTTTTTTTGTTCTAAGCCCCATCCCCTCGAAGATACTGTCCTTTGAAATTGGGATAAAAATTAGTTTTCATTGAATTAATCTTCTATGGAGTAGTATTATAGAACAATTAAATGGTTTCTTTCTGGGTTTTCTCTCCCAAACTCTGAAAAATATCTGTTAAATAAAAATTTATTATTTTCTGAATTGCTTCTGCGTAAGAAACACAAGATATTTGTCAGAAGCAATTAATCGAACAATGTTGCCTAACAAACAATGAGGTAACAACATCAACGATGAAACAACTAAATTTCGTAAAGTTTCGCAGTCATAGACATTCCAAGTTTCAATTCCAATGGAGTAGTTTGCAAAATTGCATTCTCTATTCAACAAAATACAAGTTGACTCCTGTTTTCTTTTAACGTAATCAGAATCTTTGTTATTACTGAAATCCATCATATGATCTCCTTGGATTGTACATACATGTTCTGCTATTTTTGGCGCTCTAGTTCCTCGGAACTGAGTGCTTATCAATTTGCCCAAATGTCTGTAATTTTCGAATTTTTCGATGAAAATGGTCTTAAACGAGTTGGTTCGACTCACTGATCAAGAATCTGTGGTCGAAATTCATTGTGTCCGGCCGGCCGTAGGCACGATTACTTCCGAACGGAATAAGCTAGACAGTTGAAAGTTTCAGAGTATGTTTGGGAGATAAATATCTCGGCTGAGTTCGTTATTGGAAGAAATCGGACGGATGGTTTCGGAGTAACAAAAAAAAAATTTATTGTACATAACAAATTCCAAACTAAATTTTTTCAATATGCAGTTTTACCATAAGAATCCATTGATATCATTTTTAACTCTAACAAGCTAATACTTTCGGAGATATGATTTTTCAAAATTTCAATATAAATCGTATTTCTATGATAATAATTATTCTGTGGGTATTCTATGAATTGTTATAATGTCAACTTATTTTCCTGAGACATGACGTTGTCTAATTCATTCATTCCAGCAATCGTAGAAATATGAGAATTATAATATAATATCATACTTTTTGTTGGTTGATATTTTCATGCCGATGGTCAATCCATATGATGATGGGAATGGTAACGGTAAGTTAATAATATTGAGTTCAGAATATCTCCACTGAAAACAAAACTGGAATATTGGTGTATTGGAGTGGATTTGAAGAAAGATAATAATATATATTATCGTTCATCATAGATTTGAGGAATGAATATCTCGGATGAGTTCGTTGTTGGGTAGAATTCGTCTATTGGTTCTGGATTGATAATTTTTGGCACTCTTGTTGAATTTAAATTCTTCTATGATGTTTTTGTTGGTTGATATTTTCATGCCGATGGTCAATCCATATGATGATGGGAATGGTAATGGTAAGTTAATAATATTGAGTTCAGAATATCGCCACTGAAAACAAAACTGGAATATTGGTGTATTGGAGTGGATTTGAGGAAAGATATATATTATCGTTCATCATAGAATTGAGGAATGAATATCTCGGATGAGTTCGTCTAATGGTTTTGGATTGATAATTTTTGGCACTCTTGTTGAATTTAAATTCTTCTATGATGTTTGAATTCCATTTCTGCTAAGATGAATTTCTTTCATGAGAATCCATTGATATAATTCCCAACTCTGAGAAACCAATACTGTGGGAGATATAATTTGTTTGTTTTTACTAAAACAAGCTTATAATTTCGGAGATATGATTTTTCAAAATTTCAATAATGAATCGTACTTCTATGTTATAATTATTCTATCTAAGCTTTATTATATGCTCTGTGTTCATACTCGTACATGTCATCCTGTTCTATAAAAGAGAGTCAGATTTATTTCAGCTATTTTAATTTGATTTCTTCCATGGTGCCCTTCTCATTCTAAGATTGCTCATTTAATCTTGATAAATAAACTATTATTTGAATTGAATTTCCTTTATGATGCAGTACTATCATAAGAATACATTGATATAATTCCCAACTCTGAGAATCCAATACTTTCGGAGATATAATTTGTCTGTTTGAACTAGAGCGCCAGAAAGCTCCTGTCCACAGGGCTTGAACCAATTCTTTATTTTTGTATTGTTGTTGTTCTTATGTTCCAACTTTATTTTAGTGGTCTCGATGTTTATCCTGTACACAATTTACCACAAAAACAAGGAATACATGTTCTGCTGTTTTGATTTCTGTATGTCTCTATTTCTCAAGTTATTCTTATGCTCTGACTTTCTGACTTCTAGTGCTCTCGATGTTTATCCTGTACACAATTTACCAGAAATACAAGGAATATTATATACACAGATTTTTTATTTTTGTTCTTCATTAATGGGTATTGTCTTTGTTAATAAAGACCTAAGATAGTTTCGTGTCTTGGAAACGGATCTTATATTGAGCTTAGAACCAATTCTTCTGATTTTTTCAGAAAGACATAACATAAGGGATCACATTCAAGAGGATAGGTTGTTCTTCCTGTTGATCATTCTGTTGTACTTGATTGATTGTTATTTTATTAGAAGCTCTTCTATCTAGCTTCATGATTGATGTATCTATGAATTGACTCGGATATCCATTATCACCAAGAAATTTTTGATGAAATAGGTTTCATTATTTCGGATTTCAAGAGTAGAACAAATCCGATTAGCTCTATCGTAAAGTGTTTTAATAACGAAATAGTTGTTTCATCGTTGATGTTATTTCGTTATTGCTTGATAGGCAATATTCATTGATTTATTGCTTCTGACAAATATCTTGTGTACCTTACGCAGAAGAGCTTCACAATTTTTTTTTTATTTAATAGATATTTTTCAGAGTTTGGCAAAGAAAACCCAGAAAGACACCATTTAATAAACGTGCTACCTGGTCGTGTAGTGCATTTTTAGCGATTACATTACCTTCGGTATGCGATTCTGGTTCAGAAGTTTGGTCGGTTTCAATTACGGATTAAAATGTATTTTCTCCTTCTGGTTCACAATCTTTTGCCAAATAAATGTTGGTTTTAATCGGTCTAATGAGACCATCGTTTTATTGTCGCCTATTTTAATTACAAAATACTTATCGCAGCGTTGCATGACTTCGTATGGTCCATTATACGCAAGTTGCAAGGGCGCATGAATCGCATCTCGTCGAACTAAAACGTGTCTGGCAGTATACAGTTCTTTCAAAATGTAGGTTGGTTTATAATCATGCCGAATAACGGAGTATGGATTCACATCAGTGAGGCATGCACTCAATTTCTCTGCGAAATCCGAATTTGATTCTTGATCCAAAGGTGCAAAAAATTCAGCGGGTAGGCGAAGACTTGAACCATAAACCATTTCAGCAGAAGCTGCATTCATGCAATCTTTCACGCACGATCGAATTCCTAACAGAAGTATTGGTAATGTTTTCAATCAATTATCCGTGGGACTTTATTGCGGCTTTAAGTTGGCGATGAAAGCTTTGGACCATTCCGTTAGCTTGAGGGTGGTGAGCTGTTGCACGTATGTGTTTTGTACCGAGCAGATTGTATAGTTCTCTAAATGAACTAGGGATCCAGGATGACAAAAAGGCTGAGGCAACAGTAGAGACTTCCATATCTTCGATAGGCGCTACCTCCAGCCACTTTGAAAAACGGTTAATACATGTCAGACAATATCGGTAGCCTTGCGAAAATGGTATTGTAATAATGTTGATGTGGACATGCTCAAATCTACCAGCTATCGAACTGTTTGATCGGCATGAAAACGTGGCGGGTTATTTTATAAAGTTGACACCGGACACAACAACGTGTCCACTCGCAACAGTCTTTATTCATCGATGGCCACACGAAACGCGAACTTATTAATTTGTTCGTGGCTTTTGAACAAAGGTGCGAAAGGTTATGCAATGAGTTGAAAATGTACTGGCGGAAGAGCTTTGGCACAAATAGTCTAACGCTTTCGTTCGCTAATGCAATAAATTTGGACGTTGACATCGAAGAAATGAACATTCCTTGTGTTGAGGGAGAATTAATTTCCGGATTCGAGGATTTTAGTAGTTCCTAGTCGATTTTTTGCGTGACGGCGAGAGTACGATGGTCAACTACTTGACGCCGAAATGCCGAAATAGACGAGGGGAACATTTGTCCAGTTTTTGATTGAATGCGTATGCAAGTCGATTGTGATTAGTAAATATTACGAAGTTTTGACCTTCCCCAGCGTATCTGAAACGTTTCACGGCGTAGTAAATTGCCAAGAGCTCCCTATCGTATGCCCTGTATTTACGTTGAACTGTAGAAAGATATTCCGTGTAAAAAACTAATAGTTGCCACGAATTATTAGTTAATTGGTGTAGAGCAGCTCATATCGCTCAATCGGAGACATCTACCACTATGCTTATTGGTGTGCCAGGGATAGGATGCTATTACGTCTCATGGTGTCACATTTTGGGAAACGCAGATTTGTTTTTCTCAACAGAGGAACCCACTTGTAAAACGTGAATATTTGTCTGTTGGGTTAACTGGGTTTTAGTTTACCATGTGTGGTCGCACCCTTGAAAATACCACTTTTACGGAAAGATAACTGCGAGTAGAATCTCTTGTTAAGCTTCGACCTTTGTAGAGCGATTAATTGTCTATTTCCTGTAAAAGAATGCTAAAATGCATTCTTTTACTGAAGTGATAAGAAAAGTATCAGTTCCTAAACACATTGCCCAGTGCTGTTATTATTTTGTCTAGACACTATGGGATCCCCTAGTCTTTGAAAGTTATCTATCAGCTGTTGTTGATAGATTATATGCAGAAAGCAAGTTAGATCTGTCCAGATAGTGGGAGAAATTCGGAATTTAGAATTCCTAAGATTAAACACCCTAGAAATTCACTCATTGGATGCATTCCCACTCTATTTCATAAATGACAAATGAGAGTATTGTTGTAACATATTAGAGCAGTTTTAAGATTGAAACCCCAATTAGTGTCAATAATTACCCCGATTTTCCCAGATGAAGAAACCTCCTATTTTTCTTCTATCTGGTCTTTTATATACATTTTACACTGAAATAATTCACTACTACCACACTACTACAAATACTATATCAAGTACGGCTACATCTCGTAGTACAAGGGACATTACTTATATTTTGTTCGGTCACGAAACTAATACTCATTTAGTTCTCCTTCAAAATATGTAGTCACTTCTTCCTTGCTATACATTTTCATATGGAAGGAAGATTTTATATTGTATTAATATTGCATTGTACAATAACTTCGTGCTTGTTATCTCATTATCGGTAACAAGAAAATACAGTTTGTTTAAAGTGCGTTCGAATCTTTCACCACTTTCTATCCTCGTAATTGTTATCTTATTGCAAGTAACAACTTACGCCGTAATCAACGAGATTACTACTGGGTGCTTAAAGTTAAGTATACCCTTTTACTGATCCCCCTGATAAAACCATCAGGGTGTATAATTATGGTCCTTCGAAATAGCATAATATCCTGATAAAAGAATCAGGACTAAACATTTGATACTTCGAACCATAACATCCTGATAAAACAATCAAGATGCAACAGATGCGCTAAGTTGCATCCACTAGTACTAGCTTTCCTAGGTTTAAAGCTTTAAGTGCCCTTTTATGCCAAGATCTCGGACGTTTCTTTTTATATTACCCTTCAATAGTCAGCAGTTATTTGACAATTTGTGGTTTGGGAAATCTGATGATAGCATCTACACGTTCTGCCGAAAGTTTTATGCCCTGTACATTAACAGTATATCCGAGAAAAGATAGTTCGTTTACTCCAAAAACACATTTCGCCGGATTAATTACAACGCCGTTCACGTTTAAACGTTTGAAAAAATATTCAGGTGTTACGTTTACGGCAATCATTGAAATAATTGGCGAAAACGAAAACTTAGTTTTATTAAAAAGGGACCTGATTTAGTTACCAACGGCAACTTGCGAAACTGTCACTCCATTCTCGAGTAATCCTGCTTTATACCTGCCCAATGGGTTTATGGTCCTGCGCCCAGTAAGGTTTCTACCTTACAAGGAAATTTATTCACCCTACTTCCGATACCGGAAATTTTCTGTCGCTAGAAAAAGTTGATGCTACATGAAATGCCATTTTTACCATGTGCAGTTTTCTTTCCTCTGAGTCATGGGGTGACAAACTCGGTTCGACTATGTGGAATCGCTCTTGTCACCACAATATAACCATATTCAAACTATAGGTCTTCCGAGGAGACCCCTAATAAGCTCCTAAGTACTGGCGAGTTAGGAGAAACATTTGTGTTCTGTGTAAGCCTTGTTACTGCATCCTTACCTTATCTTTGGCACATCAATGTTAATTTTTGACCCAATAGTACATGGACGTCGCTACCGTCTGATAAGGAAATTTCTCCCCTTGATTTACTTGGTTGTATATGTGGTTCGGTTTAGTTTCGCATGTCAAAGGGATAGAATATAATCCATAGTCGGGTTGAACTCGGAAACTTAAGGTTCCTAGTCTAAAGCTCTTCCACTAAGCTAACAGCAATCATGGTAAGAAGAAAATAGTGAAACTTGTCTCATGAACAGTAGTTATGGGGAAAATGTAACATTTTAATCATATGCCAATTTTGCTCTGTTCTTTAGGGGTGGCGACTGCCCACACATACTGGGGCACCTGCTATTCTTCATTATGAGGAATCGCCAAGAAATCTAAAAACTCACAAAACAGGTAAAAAATGTAGCACTCATAAATGGAAATCAAAGCAATGTTTCTTTACGAAATTACATTTTATTCGAGTGAAATACCTCACTCTGGTGTATTTTCCTCAGCACAGGAGACACATAATTCTAGGCGGATGCTCGAACTGGGGAATATAAAAGAAGAGGAAGAAGTATTTCAGAATTTAAACCATCCAATTATGCCTTCGCAAACTTGAATTAGTTAGCCGGCATTTTGAAAAGGGAATTTTCCCATTGATATCCCTCTATATTCTCTAATTGTTGCGCTCATGTTCTGGGGAACAGCGTGCTATCATCTGTAATGTTCTGATTGTTTGCTGAATTAGATTCGACTCACTGGAGGAAAATTCGAGGTCGAATTTGATTCTGTCCGGCCGTCTGATCCTTGCCACGATAACTTGAAAACGGAAGGAGATGGCGACTTGAAAGTTTCAGGGTAGGTGTCGCGTCCAAATGCAACGGACAAGTTCGTTATGTTTAAAAGCATAATTTAAAATACTTATCTTAATTGAAAAAAAATGGGTTCAAGCCCTGTGGACAGGAGCTTTCTGGCGCTCTAGTTCAAACAGACAAATTATATCTCCGAAAGTATTGGTTTCTCAGAGTTGAGAATTATATCAATGTATTCTTATGATAGAACTGCATCATAAAGGAAATTCAATTCAAATAATAGTTTATTTATCAAGATTAAATGAGCAATCTGAGAACTGCACCATGGAAGAAACCAAATTAAAATAGCTGAAATGAATTTGACTCTCTCTTATAGAACAGGATGAAATGTACGAGTATGAACACAGATCATATAATAAAGCTTAGATAGAATAATTAGAGCATTCTGTGAAAACAGAAGTACGATTCATTATTGAAATTTAGAACTTCATCTTAGCAGAAATTGAATTCAAACATCATAGAAGAATTTAAATTCACAAGAGTGCCAAAAATTATCAATCCAAAACCAATAGACGAATTCTACCCAACAACGAACTCATCCGAGATATTCATTCCTCAATTCCAGTTTTGTTTTTAGTGGAGATATTCTGAACTCAATATTATTAACTTACCATTACCATTCCCATCATCATATGCATTGACCATCGGCATGAAAATATCAGCCAAGAAAAGTATGATAATATTCTAATTCTCATATTGATACCATTACTGGAATGAATTACAATGAGACAACGTCAAAGTTGACATTATAACAATTCATAGAATAGCCACAGAATAATTCTATCATTGAAATTTTGAAAAATCATATCTCCGAAAGTATTAGTCTGTTAGAGTTAAAAATGATATGAATGGATTCTTATGGTAAAACTGCTTATTGAAAAAAAATTAATTTGGAATTTGTTCTGTAAAAAAAAAAAAATTTTTTCTTTACTCCGAAACCATCTGTCCGATTTTGCCCAATAACGAACTTAGCCGAGATATTTATCCTCCAAACATACGCTGAAAATTTCAACTGTCTAGCTCATTCCGTTCGAGAGTTATCGTGCCTACGGCCGGACCGGCCGGACCGGCCGGCCGGACGGCTGGACAGAATGAACTTCGACCACGGATTCTTGATCAGTGGGTCGAACCAAATCTATTAAGACCATTTTCATCGAAAAATTCGAAAATTACAGACATTTGGGCAAATGGATAAGCACTCAGTTCCGAGGAACTAGAGCGCCAAAAATAGGTTCAAGCCCGGTGGACAGGAGCTTATCTTCTTCTTCTACCGCGGTGCCGTCCCAGGCTGAACTGAGGCCTTCAGGTCCATTGTTCTCCCGCTTGCCAAACTCGTGACTCAGACTCAGACTCAGTCCAAAAAGCACGCTGACAGGAATGAGGACAGGAGCTTTCTGGCGTTCTAGTTCAAAACAGACAAATTATACCTATATCCGAAAGTATTGCTTCCTCAGAGTTGGGAATTATCTCAATGTATTCTTATGATAGAACTGCATCATAAAGGAAATTAAATTCAAATAATAGTTTATTTATCAAGATTAAATGAGCAATCTGAGAATAAGAACTGCACCATGGAAGAAATCGAATTAAATCTGGCCAATTTTGCCCAATAACGAACTTAACCGAGATATTCATCTCCCTAACCTACTCTGAAAATTTCAACTACCTAGCTCATTCCGTTCGAGAGTTATTGTAGAAAAACTTTTTTTAAATTTTCAAAATTATTTTTTTACACTTTGCGGTAATCTGGTGAATACAAAACTTCACATGCGTATAAAGGTCATGATTATACAATTTGATGCTAAATTTCAGATAGATCGAGTGATCGGTTTCGGAAATATTCTTAAAAAATATTTTTACTAAATTCGGCCATAACTCTGAAACCGCTTGATGGATTTCGCCCATTAACGAGCTCGTCCGAGATATTTACGCTCCAAACCTTTCGTTTGAGAGTTATCGTGCCTACGGCCGGCCGGCCGGACAGAATCGATGTCGAACTCGGATTCTTGATCAGTGAGTCGAACCAAATCGTTTAAGACCATTTTCATCAAAAAATTCGAAAATTACAGACATTTGGGCAAATTGATAAGCACTCAGTTCCGAGGAACTAGAGCGGCAACAAGTTTCGTATGACAATTGCCCAAAACAGGTTTAAAGTACCTACAAATTGTAGATATTTCATAAAACATGTATGAAAGAAGAGTAATAATGAAAAATTACCTTGTAATCGATCAAAAATGTCCTGATCAATGTTCACCAAATTTTCTCTTCTCTCGAACTAACGAATAATTATGCTTTCAATATTTACGTAATATTTTCAAACATTTTTGGATGAGGTCCCCGTTGCATCGCTTAAATACGAGTATTTCAACCCTAATATTTTTGAAGTTATAATATTCCCTTCTGTCAGTCCCGTTATAAATTGAGAGAAAGCATTCTCTTACTTACTACTGAAAAAAACTAATTTCGGAGCAAACAACTGAGATTTTTCTCACTTCGCTCACATTTCGGAATACACTTTATTCTCATAATTCTTCGATTGATTAGATAATGTCATGTCTCAGGAAAATAAGTTGACATTATGAAAATTCATACGTAGAATAATTATATCACTTTGTGAAATACGATTTATTATTGAAATTTTGAAAAATCATACCTCCGAAAGTATTAGCTTGTTGGAGTTGAAAATGACATCATTGGATTCTTGTGGTAAAAGTGCTTATTAAAAAAAATTCAATTTGGAATTTGTTCTATAAAAAAAAAATTTTTTTTTTGTTTCTCCGAAACCATCTGTCCGATTTTGCCCAATAACGAAC
This sequence comes from Halyzia sedecimguttata, assembly GCA_937662695.2. Taxonomy (NCBI): domain Eukaryota; kingdom Metazoa; phylum Arthropoda; class Insecta; order Coleoptera; family Coccinellidae; genus Halyzia; species Halyzia sedecimguttata. The sequence continues at coordinate 79,852,611 of OW569411.2, forward strand.
TTAGCTGAGATATTTATTTCTCAAACCTACTCTGAAAATTTAAACTGTCTAGCTCATTCCGTTCGAGAGTTATCGTGCCTAAGGCCGGCCGGATCGGCCGGATGGCCGGACCGGCTGGACAGAATGAATTTCGACCACGGATTCTTGATCAGTGAGTCGAACCAAATCGTTTAAGACCATTTTCATCGAAAAATTCGAAAATTACAGACATTTTGGCAAATTGATATGCACTCAGTTCCGAGGAACTAGAGCGCCAAAAAAATGTAGTTCCAGGTCTTGGTTTCTTCAAGGCATCTACCAAAGGAACTTCAACTCAAGTTCGACTAGAGAACAACCAGCAGTTTCATCACGTTTCAGAAAAATATCAAAATGTGATATTTGGTATCACTAAAAACAACTCCTCTTCAGGACAAAAATTACTAACATGAAATATATCTTCGTCTGTAAATGTTGGAATTAGCCCCAACAAAAGAACCTAGGGGCTGGTTCCAGCCAAAAATTGAACTCAAGCTTAAAACTTGGCCCTAGTCTAAAGCTGTTGAAATACAAATAATATCAACTTGGCAATCAAACAATTCCTGCCTTTGACGATTTCGAACAAAAAATGATATATTAATATTTACACTAAATTCACAGAAAATTACCAATCCATAAAGTTTTCAGACATGCCTACACGAGTTCTCACAACTCTGAAATCGCTCAAGCATATATGAAAAAATTATTCTACTTTGGATTTAATGAAACTTCAATGGAACAGCCGTCCCTCACAGGAATGAATTAATCCCAGCGTATTTCGACAATATCTAATTCATACACACAGGGAAATAAAGAACGACTATTCTAATTGAACTTAGAGTCTTTTTAGAAGTTAAAAACAAATTAGTATATATTATTATAAAGAACACCAAAATGAATTAATTTACAAGAGAAATATTCGGAGTAATCTCTCGGGGCTACGTGTATCTCATCCCCCTTGAGGTACCCTTAAACTGAAATCTCAACCCGTCCAGCAACGTTTGCTTTACCCCTCCGGTAACAGCATCTCAGCTTCCTTCTCAAATTAATCGGAACCACTTAAAACCATTGGGACTACAGCGGAGATCACATGAAATCATTAAACTGGCTTTACACTCCGAAACTAAGTCTGAATATATTGTCAAGGAAATTTGAATTTTGATAAGTGGTATAGGCGAAACTGTGATCGGAATTTTATTCCGTTGCATAAGTCATTACATTTAAATTAGGAAGAGGGGAGACAAAAAAAATATATAAACGACATTAGATGAAAAATAATGAGCATGAGAATAAACGGCCTGACAATGGCACCCGCATTCAATGAATCGTTAACTGAAATATTCCAAAACTCAAAAATAATCGGAACTTTCAGTATGTAAGAATATGAAAATAAAATGTAGGAAAAATAAGAGTGTCCAATACAGGAGAATGGACAATAGAACATACGCGCAAAAGCTCCTGACTTCACGTCAGTGCTTGAAAACCATTTTTTTTTTTCGTACTAGTTTTTTGATTTTCTAAGGGTACGGTTCTCACAACATTTTACACACGTCTTTATGTCGATATTCTACAACTAGTTACCAAGTTTCAATTCGATCGAGTCTATTGAGGCAATAATATTCCAGATGGGTATAACTCCGAAACCGTTGGGCCGATTATGGCCAATTAACCCTCCCATTCAGATGCTCATCCTACCCTGAAAATTGCAAGTTCCTATCTCCTTTCGTTCGGGAGTTATCGAGGCAACGTTCGCCCATCCGGCTACTAAACTCACAGAAGGCTGCTCAGATCTCCAACAATATATATCCGATCGTTTTCAAACTTGGAACTTGGTAGAAGAGTTAGGATCTGATGGCTCTTGCAGCCATGTCGGATGAATAGTTCTGATTTATAGAATTTTTTTCAATGATTTTCAATGATATTTAAAAAAATTTCTAGTGATACGATACTCACAAAATTTTACAAGAATTTTTGCGTTGCATTCTTCAACTAATAACCATATTCAAATTGGATCGGTTTTGTATTTTTCGAGTTATTGAGGAAATAACAACCAAATTTCAGATGGGTATAACTCCAAAATCATTTGGCCGATTATGCTTGTAAACAAACTCAAATTTCACATTCAAATGCACAACCTAACCTGAAAATGTCAAGTCGCTATCTCTTTCCATTCTCAGGTTAACGTGACATGAAAATATTCTTTTGAATTTTCTAGTGATACGATTCTCACAAAATTTCACAAGTGTGCTTAGGTTTATATTCTTCAACTATTCAATTCGATCGAATTTATATTGGTTGAAAACCAAATTATTACTCGGAAACCATTGAGCCGATTATGCCCATTAACGAACTTGTCCGTCGTAATGGGATACGCCACCTACCCTGAAAATTCCAAGTCTCCAGCTCTTTCCGTCCTCAAGTTATCGTGGTATAGTCCGGCCGGCCGGCCGGACGGACAGAATCAAATTCGACCTCGAATTCTTGAACAGGGGGTCGAACCCAATCGTTTGAGACCATTTTCGGCGGAATATTCGAAAATTACATACAATTGGGCAAAATGATAACGTGATGTTCCCCAGAACATACGCGCAAAAATTGACGAAATCAAATATGGAAAATTTTTAAAAAACATAGAAAATTATTAAAAAAATTCGATATATCAGTAATTATTCGTCCGACATCGCTAAAATTCAGCGAGAGCCTTCAAAACCTAACTCTACTGACAAGTTCTAAGTTTGGACACAATCGGATATCTATTGTTGGAGATTCGAGCAGCCTTGTGTGGGTTTGGTAGATGGATGGGTGACAGTTGCCTCGATAACTTTCGAACGAAAAGAGATAGGGATTTGCAATTTTCAGGGTATATTGCGTATCGATTAAGTTCGGTTCCGGGCATAAATGGTCCAACGGTTTCAGTGTTATACCCACCTGGAATATTATTTCCTCGATAACTCAAAAAATATAGACTCGATCGAATTGAAGCTAGTTGTAGAATATCGATTTAAAGACGTGTATAAAATTTTATAACAACTGTACCCTCAAAAATTTAAACAAAAATTATGAAAAAAAAAAATTGGTTCAAGCACTGACTTGAAGTCAGGAGCTTTTGCGCGTATCTTCTATTGTCCATTCTCCTGTATTGGAGAATGGACGATATAATTTACCAAGGTAAATTCGATTAAGAGTGTTCTCTTTCTAGATTAATACAGGGAAAGGAAATGTTGTTGACATTTCAGGGGAAGTTTCTATGAAAGGGCGGCAGAAATCGTTTAACGATAATAGGAAAAATATACGTCTCTACTATTTTTAATCTTCAGGAATATACGTATAATATTTTGCACAAGCTCAAATAAACTATTTAATATTATTAAATTAATATATTATATTTGATATAATATACATTACGACTGGACGGGTTCATGAGAGCTTCAATGGTTTTTTTTGAAGAGATGCCCCATAATTTTCCAGTTTTTCACGAGAGTTTACGCCAGCTTATATCCAATTTTGAATAGATTTTAATAGATATAAGAAACAATTTGGTGCAAACATACCGGGAGATGAACTACTGTGACATTTTTGTTGTAAGGCAAGGTACAGTGGCATATTTATTGTAAGGTGAAGTCATTATGTCATGTGTGTTTTTGATGGACACTTAACCTATGGAGTTTTGAGGCAGCAAAGAAATCGGTGGAATAATGAATAATCCTGGTTCGAATTATATTACCATTTACCAAGATCGCACAAAAATTGGAAAACCATTTATTTACTGTATTGAATGCAATAAATTTCCTAGTGAAAGTTGAGTCAATATAAATTTTACGCGCTACACCAAATGGTCAAATCTGAATTGCACAAATTTGAGGAAATAAGACATGGCTGAAAATAAGGATATCCTATGGCAGTGTACTTCAAGTTGCGATTCTGAAGATGAGATTTCTCATGAAAACAGGATCAGGAACTCCGAGAGTCTACAAAGAAACAGAGGAAATATCGTAGAGGAAACAGGAAGGCTCTGCCAATGTGAAAAGAATGCTTCAGAAAATTTTAAGAAAAAAAACGGATTTTGAAACTGGAGTCACATTCACTGGAAAGAGGATAGAGGATATGAGTAAGTGATTTGAAGAACTAAAGGAAAAAAATAAAAATTTACGGGAGGATAACGAATTCTTAGAGTTGGAATTAAGGCAATTAGGAAAGTACAAAAGAATTTTGCCCTTGAGTGACATTTTAATACCAGAATCCTTAGTTATGATGTCAAAGTTAGAGCTTCTCATTCGAATAAATTGATGAAACCATTTGTGGTTACTTTGCCTAAAGACATCAAGAACTCTATAAATTGCACAACTGCGAAACGAAGGGACAGATCAACTCATAAAATATGCAGTTACTGGGTGAGAGGAGAAATGTCTTTCATTTCATTGAAGGCTCCCTATGGAAATTCGTCAACTCTTAAGAAAAGCTAGGGAACTCGAGCAAAGCGGTTACAAGTTTATTTGGGCAAAGCAGGGAAAAGTTATTGTAGAATTGGGGAATCATCGAAGGTTATTCGCCTGAAAGATATGCCATGTTCTTAGATGGATGCATATGCAGATTTGTTAGATGTCCAAAATTATAAATGCCAACTTAAAAGTAATGACAAAATGGATAGATTCAACTGCAAGCATGCTAATCATGATGCAACTGAGCACGCACACCGGAATTCCTTAGCTTAATCTATTGGACTGCAACAATGTAATGTTCATTGTGGATATATTTCATGATATTCTCTATGATGTGATCGACCTTCTCGTTCCAAAGTCAAAAGTGAATAAACGTTATCCACCCTATTTTCCATAGTGGATGTAATTAATTGAACGCAAAAATAGAATTCATAAATGGTGGAAAACTTGTGAGATTTTCTCTAATCCATTAGAATTTAAATCATCACTTTCCTTGTGTAAGAAACTGATGAGACGCGATTCTGTGAAATACAGATATCATATCGAATGTGAAATGAAATTTAACCCCAAGAAATTCTTCAAATTTTTATCCGTCAAAGACAAGATGTTCAGCTTTCGTAACTTCATGAAATATGATAACAGAACTACAAAAGGAGGCAAAAATATAAGTTATCTCTTCGCAGATTATTTTGAAAGTGTATATGTTGCACCGGATCATAAATTTGACTGCGATGAGGCGCATGAGTTGAATTCTTTCATTTTGAGTGGAGTCAACATTGATACAATGGACGTCGAACGTGCTCTGCTATCCCTGGATGTAAATAAGGGACCAGCTCCGGATTCTGTGCCTTCCTCTATTTATTCATTCATGTATTGCATCACTTTTGGGCGATATTTATCAGATCTCTGAGATCTGGGGTTTTTCCGGACGGTTGGAAGCTTGCATGTATTTTTCCGGTATTTAAGGCGGGGAGTAAGCTATCGGAAGATAATCATATGCCTATAAGTAAACTATCTATTTTTGCGAAATTGTTTCAGTCCCTGAGGCACACCCATTTATTTCAACTCGCTAAATAGCAAGTAATTCCCAAACAAGTACAAAGGGATTATCGCTTTAAGGTAAAGCTACCACTAGTTCTGGGTTTCTTTAAGCGGGGTCCATGGGCCCCTTAGGGGTCCGTAGCATGAGTGTCCGTAGCATGAGCGTGGTAGGTCAGTTAACTCTGAACATTTATTGATTAGGAAATTGTGTAGTATATTCAAAAACCGCAGTGTTTCTTATGCGGTAAATTGCTTACTAATGGAAGTATGAAGCCAGCAAAGTTGTCAAAATATCTTGAAACTATCCACCCTGGGAATGTATCTGACAACTTTGACGATTTGGGTACCAAGAGGGCTCGATTTAAAAATGTCGGTACTTCACCTAAGCTTGGATTCACCCTGACACAAATAGCATGTCTTGAGGCATCGTTCAAGGTCGCTCACCGTATTGCTTATCAAAAGAAGGCACAATATACAATCACGGAAATTTTAGTAGAGCCTTGTGCACTGGATATTGTGGAACTTGCGTGTGGTAAGGACCATAGAAAGACCTAATATGAATGATAAGAACCAAGGGAAACTGTTCCCTTATCATTAAAAGGTTTTTTTCTGGGTTTTCTCTCCCAAACTCGGAAAAGTATCTATAAAATAAAAATTAATTATTTTGTGATTTGCTTCTGCGTAAGAAACACAAGATATTTGTCAGAAGCAATCAATCGAACAATGTTGCCAAACAAACAACAACGAAACAACATCAACGAAGAAACAACTATATCGTAACGTTTCGGAGTCTATATCAGACTCCTTCGTCAGACACTTAACAAAAATCTTCAGAATTATTTTGTTGATACATATTCTGAAATTCGAGAATTGTCACATTGACAGTATTTGAATATCATAGTAACATAGTCTTACGATTCATTCTAGAATTGTTGGAATGTCGTCGAATGTTTTAAAGCAAGTTATTGTTGTTGGTTATTGAAGAATGCTATTGGGTTGAAAAAACCGATGTATCAATGGATTCTTATGATAGAACTGCATCATAAAAAATTGAATTCAAAACGTAGGTCTATGACTCACCTCATGTATTGGATTTACACACAACAGCAAATTATAATTAGAGCATTCTATGAAATCATAAAATTTGGATTAGTTAGTAAAATTTTGAAAAATATTATCTCCGAAAGTATTAGTTTTTTAGAATTCAGAATTATATCAACTGATTCTTATGATGAAACAGCATCTTGAAATAAATGAATTTCAATCTCCCAAACCTACTCTGAAAATGTCAACTGTCTAGCTATTTCTGTTCGAGAGTCATTGTGTTAACGGCCGGCCCGACTGAATCGATTTTAACCATGGATTCATGATCATTGAGTATAACCAAAACATTTGAGACTGTTTTCAGCCAAAAACTCGAAAATTACAAACATTTGGGAAAATTGATAAGCAATATGTTCCGAGGAACAAGAGCACCAATAAGGTCGGTTTTTTTTCCTTACCTAAAATATTCTTCGACAGGGGTCCATGAATCCGTTTAGACTGTGGAAGAAACCCTGACTAGTTGATGAGAGATGAACGGACTAGCAAAGATCATAGTCCAGAGCAATCCACAGAGTGTGATTTCATCGAGGTTGAATAGCTACATACCGCAGTTTCATCCTTATTTGGAATCATCAGTGAAGCATAATTCAACGGCGATGAAAAAAACATTACTGGTTTACCAAATTTCACCAATCACCTCTGAATGCAAAGTAGACGGAAGTGACAAATGGCGTTCAATGAACAAGCTACTCGTTGCGGCTACTCAAAACTATAGATCTCTACGTATATTTTCCAAACGTGGCTATTTGCAAGTACTCTGTTTAGGGTATCACCTACGAGGAAGCGAAAACGCCCAGCGAAAAAGCAAGCGCAATTAAGTACAAGTACAAAGTGAATGTAGCTTTAAGGTAAAGCTACCACTAGTTGATGACAGATAAACGGACTAGGCGAGATCATAGCTAAGAGCAATCCACGAGTGTGATTTCACTCTGTGGATTGCTCTGAACTATGATCTCTGCTCGTCCGTTTATCGCTCAATTCCCAAACAACATGGATTTTTCAATGGACGTTCCATCGAAGTGAATCTAATACATTCTGAAGAATTCTTCAACCAGATGCACTTCATATTATACTGGTATTTCAGCAAGGCTTTCGACACATATGTATTCTAGGACTATTAGGAAGGTTGGATGGGGTTGAGGTATGCGGAACTCTTCTACGATGGGGTGTGTTTTGGTGGGTTTGAGTGAGTCGCGATATCTATCGCTTCATCTGGTGTTCCCCAAGGCTCTCATCTGAGACCCTTGTTATTTGTTATTTATATTGATGTTATCGAATGTTTCAACATAAGTAAAATACTAATGTTCGCCGGAGTTTTATGCTCAAGAAAATCAGGGACCTCAGTGATTGGCTACGTTTCCAGTAACACACAGGATAATTTCACAGAATTCTGCGGAAATCTGATTTATTCATGAATGAATCTAAATGTCACGTGATTACTTTTACCAAAGTCAATAACGTTTCCATTATTATTGTTGAGCTCACTAATTATGCGTTCAACAAAATTAGATTTGTCGTAGCATCTTCAAGTCTCATGTTGGTTTCAGATTGAGACAAAGTCGTTTGTTTCCAACTACACCAGATCATTAATTACCCTCTATTATACCTATATTGAATTGTTTTTTCTAAAAATATCATGTAGAGCATTTCTGTAATTGATATTTATGTTTCATTTGTGGGCAATTTTCTGGGTATTCGTTTACGTGTATATGTTCCTATAGTAAAAAAAAAAAACAAGATGAAATATCTCCGAGCGATAACCTTCCCTTATATTGCATTCTCTTCTTGCGTCCTTCTTTATCCACAATTACATGAGGGAATATTAATATCTCCTAACGAACTCGGTGCTGTCATGACATTACAGGTGATCAAAAATTCCTGAAGACTTCCTTCTGACATTATCTCCAATTTTTGAAGCATGCCTGAAGGTGAAATTTGGGGGAGGAAAAACCGCATCTTGTGGACATATTAATTCAGAGGAAGAAACTTACAGCATCATTATTCCTGTCTCTTCATATGTCCTTTTGCGCGCTCGTCCGAGGGCGTTATCATTTGGCCCAGATGTGTGTTATTTTCGAATTTTGGCTCCGGACTCATTTTATGTGTTTATTTATTTTATGTATTACATGGAATATCAACCGAAATGAGATCAAAATGGCATGCACGTCTTAATATTTCATTTTAAGCATACGTGCATCTTAAGGGGTTAGGTGTAGTCAGGAGCGTCAAAACATGACAATTTTAAATAATTTTTTTTACCAGTAAATTATTTTATTTTATAAATGTAAAAATATGGTATCATCAAATAGGGTTTCGACTTGATTTGACAGAAATTTCAGAAAACATATTAATTATTTTGAAAGTAATGGCTGGTTGTGTGGATCCAGTTCCGACCGAAGCTCCTTGCGGTGACTTATCCTTGGAGATTCATCAAAAATCAATCGGACAAAAAAAAATTGTTTTAATAATAGATAATCTACCTGATGGAAGCTTCTCTTTTTTTCTTTTAAATTAAATAAAATTTTTTTCCACATTTTCGGGAAAAAACAGTTAATTGTTTATAAAAATTCGAAGAAAATTCTTCGATCAGGCACGAGTCTCTCATGTTTTCGAAAAGCTGTATTAATTTCATTAGAATCTACCAAGCGGTTTTCGAGCTGCAGTGTCACCAATTCAAAGTGTCTACAGTGTCACCAATTCAAAGAACGTAGTTTTGAGAAAAACGCATTTGAAGTCTTACACTCAATTTACGTATTATTCAATTACTTACAGAGTCATCTATTCCTGAGCCATATAATTGTTCTTGAGCCGTTGTGGCAGCCTCCAAAATATCTATTTGATGTTGTCTACGTATCATTCTACCTTCTGGAGTGTTGCCGTTAGAATGTTAGCTGCTAGCTACCTGCTGTTAGCTACCTGCTCATCGCCCAGAGCGCCCGAGAGCCCGTTGCTAATTATCGAATTACTCGATAATTATTTGTCGGATTTATTTCAAATTATCGGAGATTATTTCTGAGATATTATGCTTTAACAAAATGCAAAAAAAGAAAAATAGCTTGTTTGAAAAAGCTGACTACACCTAACCCCTTAATTCACTCTCTTTAAAAAAAATCAAAATCCGAGAACTAAGCAGCGTCATTACGAAAATAACAATAACAGAATTCAACAAAACATTTTGACCATTTTCTTGAAAGATCCAATCGAATTGAAAAACCTATTAAATTACCCTATGTTCGGGTTATAAATGCGATCGTTGGACGTAAACCCCTCCCAATATAAACCATTCAACCCAAAAATAGCATTGTCTCCTCTGCGCATGCGCAATCTACTCGTGGTTTAAAGTTCCCTTAAATCATACATCTCACACAAAACTATGATTCTTCAACATTTGTTCAGAACATATTGCAACTTCAATCTACGCATGTGCTAGCCCTTCCAAGGGGATTTATGGAGGAATAGCATCCTGCACCTCGAAACCCCAATTTTCCCAGACGAAAACTCTGGCTTTTAAATAACTTTTCAGGAGATATCGCATCTTGAATTCACGCATGCGCGGACGGTCATCAGGGGATTCTTTCGAGGAATAACATCCTCTACGTCAAAACCTCAATCCGCTCAGACGAACACTCCAGCAGTTAAATCACTTCTCATCTGCTCATGCGCATAACGAAAAATGCCCGGAAGAGGCAGCAGGCAGTTCAAAAAAAGGTTTCGCAATTTTAAGCAAAATATTCCGCCAAATAGTGGCAATTTTTCGATTTTTTTCAGGTAATGTGGTTGCTTCGGTCGTTTGCATCTAACTACTAAGTTTCTGTTCAATCAGATCAGTATATTTCGAGGTATCGTGGAAACAAAATTTCCAAATTTTTGAAATTCATTTTGCCTGCTTGATTTGATCGATACGAAATTACGCATGCCTCTACAATATGATGCTAAATTTCAGATAGATCGAGTGATCGGTTCCGAAAATAGTTAAAAAAATCTTTTAACTGAAAATTACCATAGCTCCGAAACCGCTTGGTGGATTTTGCCCATTAACGAACTTGTCCGAGATATTTATGCACCAAAACTACCTGCAAATTTCAACGCTCTAACTCATTCCATTCGAGAGATATCGTGCTTACGGCCGGACGGACAGAATTGAATTTGACTCCGGATTATTCATCAGTGATTCGAACTGAATTTTTTGAGACCATTTCAGCAAAAATTTCGAAAAATACAGACATTGAGGCAAAATGATAGCACGCTGTTCCTTGCGGAACATGCGCGCAAAAATACTCGAGAAGTTCATAAGATTCACACCCGAGTTGACATTAATTTAATATCATCATTTTATATCATCACTCTAGGAAATATCATACCTAATGTTTATTTTACTTCAAATATGACCGGTCACCTGGATTTATGAGACCGATCAAATTGACGAGAACGACAGTGTAGATCGTACCCGTATAAATTCAATTAGATTCAATAAAATATAATTTTTCGCGCGATACCGTGAAGCTCGATGTGTAAAAGGGTCAATTCTATATTTTCAACTTTTATGTCTTCACATCCCTTCGAGTCAGATTTAATGCTGTCGAAATATTATGTTTTCCACGAAGTTATCCAGTTCTATCTGCCACAAAGAGGATGTGAAGAAGGCTTTATTATGTTCTTGGAAGAAGGTGACTGTAGCTCATTGCTAATAACTAAAAGATATAATAATAAGGTATTTATTACGATATTTCATGCATAGCATTTATCACAATATTGAGGTCGAGATTTAGTTTGCATAATCCTAGGCAAAACAACTCCTGTCTATACAAAACAGAAGAATCAACCCAAAATCATGCGCCTATTCCACCATCTAACCCTGCAGAATATAAAACAAAAATTAAGACATAAAACATACTTCCGTGAGTATAATAGCTGAATTGAGTCAAACCATGCCGCAAAATTAAAATAAGAATAATATGATCGAAGAAACATCCCATCCCGGAAAGCCCATAGTGTTGTATACAAAGATAAAAATTGGTTCAAGCCCTGTGGACAGGAGCTATTGGGCGCATGTTCATCTTCCTTGTGACCCGTACTGACCAGTAAAGAAAAAAAGCAGTATCATGTTGAATACCTTAATATTATTGATTATTATATAATAATCGATGAAAATACTGAGAGAGACCCAGGAAATTTGACACATTTTGTCTTATATCTCCAGAAATTGAAATCGTATAGAGCCAAAATTTTGCACAATGTTGCCAAATACTACAATTGACGTTAGTACAAGTTTTTGTTGTAATCTGATGAATAGTTCACGAAAAAAAAATTTTTTTTTCGAAAAAATTAAAAGAAATATTTTTTTAAAAATTACCAATATTTCGATCATAACAGAATTTTTCCAAAAGTTGCGCGTTTATATCCTCGAACTGTCTACCAAGTTTCGATTCAACATCTTCTTTAGTTCCTGAAATATCAGGGAAATAACCTCAAAATTTTAAATGTCTATAACTCCTAAACCGTCCGGCCGATTTTGCCAGTTAACGAACTTAACCGTCGCATTTTGATCAGAAACCTACCCTGAAAGTTTGAAGTCGATAGGACCTTCGGTGCTCCTGTTATCGTGCCTACGGCCGGCCGGCCGGACGGCACCCAAAAATCTGACACCGGATTCGTGATCAGGGAGTCCGAATTAGTCTATTAGCCAATTTTCAGCTCGAAATTCGAAAATTACAGACATTTGGACGAAATGATAGGACGATGTTCCCCTAGAACATGCGCCCAAAAATGGGTTCAAGCCCTGTGGCTTTCTGGCGCTCTAGTTCAAACAGACAAATTATATCTGGTATTGGTTTCTCAGAGTTGGGAATTATATCAATGTATTAATATGATAGAACTGCATCAAAAAGGAAATTCAATTCAAATAATAGTTTATTTATGAAGATTAAATGAGCAATCATGAGAATGAGAACTGCACCACATTTTCAAATTTTTTTTTTGACACTTTGCGGTAATCTGGTCAATACAAAACTTCACATGCGTATAAAGGTCATGATTCTACTGTCTTCTACAGTCTGGTGCTAAATTTCAGATAGATCGAGTGATCGGTTTCGGAAATATTCATAAAAAATATTTTTACTAAAATCGGTCATAACTCCGAAACCCCTTGATGGTTAACGCCCATTAACGAACTTGTCCGAGATATTTACGCTCCAAAACCACCTTGCAATTTTCAATCCGCTAACTCCTTTCGTTCGGAGTTATCGTGCCTACGGCCGGTCGGCCGGCCGGACAGAATCGATTTCGCACTCGGATTCTTGATCAGTGAGTCGAACCAAATCATTTGAGACCATTTTCAGCCAAAAATTCCAAAATTACAGACACTTGGGCAAATTGATAAGCATTCTGTTCCGAGGAACTAGAGCGCCAAAAAAACAAGTTTCGTATGACAATTGCCCAAAACAGGTTTAAAGTACCTACAAATAGTAGGTATTCCATAAAACATGTATAAAATAATAAATTACCTTGTAATCGATCAAAAATTTCCTGATCTACGTTCACAAAATTTTCTCCTCTCTCGAACTTTGGAATTATGCTTTCAAATTTACGTAATATTTTCAAACATTTTCGGGTGAGGTCCCCGTTGCATCGCTAAAATACGAGTATTTCAACCCCAATATTCTTGAAGTTACAATATTCCCTTCTGTCAAGTTGACTTTATGGCAATTCATATACATAGAATATACATAGAATAATTATATCAACCTGTGAAATACGATTTACATTGAAATTTTGAAAAATCATATCTCCGAAAGTATTAGCTTGTTAGAGTTAAAAATGATATGAATGGATTTTTATGATAAAACTGCTTATTAAAAAAAATTTAATTTGGAATTTGTTCTGTAAAAAAAAAATTTTTTTTTTATTACTCCGAAACGTTCTGTCCGATTTTACCCAGTAACGAACTTAGCCGAGATATTCATCCCCCAAACCTACTCTGAAAATTTCAACTCTCTAGCTCATTCCGTTCGAGAGTTATCGTGCCTACGGCCGGACGGCCGGCCGGCCGGACGGGCCGGACAGAATGAATTTCGACCACGGATTCTTGATCAGTGAGTCGAACCAAATCGTTTAAGACCATTTTCATCGAAATATTCGAAAATTACAGACATTTGGGCAAATTGATAAGCACTCAGTTCCGAGGAACTAGAGCGCCAAAAAGAACATTCACCTTCAGTGTTCTCAAGAAGCTGGTTGGTCACTTGTCTAGATATAAATTGGGTTATTACGAGTTGTTCAAATTATGCAATTTGAACTTATCGGGTGTGATATTTCTGTACTCAAATTCCAGACAGTTCTAGATGTTAGGTACTTGATAGGAATAAGACCTAGTGTATATGCCAGTTCGATGTTTGGGAATTGAAATGGCATGCTTAGAACGAATATTGACTGAGTGAACACTAGATCGGAAGACAATTTTTTAAAGAGATTCGCTGGTGATTTTTCATTTATAATCTTGAAAAACAGTACCAATGAATGCAAGCGTCTTATGTGCTCCATGTTGAGCCATCCGGTGTTTTTGAGAGTGTAAGTTATTGGTTCAAATTTAAGTATACCGTGAATAAACCGCAGGCAAGAATTCTGCAGCATTTGAACTCTATTTGCGTCGAATGCAGTCAAGCAGGGGCCGTACACTGCAACACGAAAGTTCATATGTGAGAGCACAGTAGCTTCACACAGTAAGATTTTTCGGGATTTGTTCAAGATATTTTTGAATTGGTATAAGAGTCTCAAACCCAAATGAGCTCTGCGCAGTGAGTTGGATATTATGCTTAGTAAAACGTAAATCGGTATCCAGTGTAAGCCCAAATTTCTGGCACTGTACAGAAAACTTATTTTGCTGCCATCAATGTGGACATCCTGACCGTATAATTCCAAGAACCGGCTCCTATAATTTTTTGGAGCAGATATCTGGTATATCGATTTTTTAGCATTCAAGCGGAGGCAATGCTTTCTTGAAATTTCATAGATACAATTGGGATAATAATTTAGGGCTGTTACTGCCTGTGGCGACTCGGAAGGCTTGAAAGATAATTTCAGTTGGCTATCGTCTGCATAGAAAAAAATTGTTGCCGAAACACAAACAAAGACAAAACACGAGATATATATAATAAATAGAAGTGGATCCAATATAGATCCCTGTGGAACCCCGCAACTCCAACGTAAAAGGAAGATGACGTGCCATCGATTCTAACGGCCTAAGAGCTTGACCCAATATAGTTAGTTATACGGTGAAATATTCGTCGAGTTCAACCATCAATAAATTTTCTCTCGTGATTCGAGTATGCCACATCCCCCCGAAGAGAGAGACACTGAATGAGAAACAGAGGAGCTCTAGGAAACTTAAACTCAATGGTCGCATTCAGCGGACGAAACAGTTGCGCAACCGTTACCAAAACGTTCGGTGGCACATGCCCTACGAACTCAACACGTTGTGGAGCGGAGGCTATTTTATGGAGCAGATTTGATTTGTGCTAGGTAGCGGTAGCGTAAAGTGGCTGAGCGCTTCGTCCGCTGAATGCGACCAATGTTTCCGCATCACAGAGTGTCGGATTCAAACAATACAAATCCGATAGAATTGAAACTTGGTAACTAGTTGTAGAGTGCCGGCACAAAGAAATTTTCAACAAATATTCTCTATCCCAGAAATTCTCCGTCCGATATCGTTGAAATATTTACGAAATATTTCAGAACCTAATTCAACAGCAAAGTTCCAAATTTGAACCCTATACGATTTATGGTGTTTGAGATATTGAAAAGATATTGGAAACCATGCAGCATTGGGTGACTTCCGTATCCGGATCTAGTAATGAAAATTTTGTAAAAAATCATTGAAAACATTCCGATATCGCTGAAATTTTGGGAGAGCCTACATAACCTGATTTGACAGTTAATATCCAAATATGAACACGAATGGATCTATATTGTTCGAGTTATCAAAAAAATATTGGAAGCCGAGCAGATCTATTCATAATGATCCATCTTCATCTTTATCAGCATTACTGGAAGGAAATCGAAGAGTTTTAAACTCTATACCTCTAGTTGACCTATATCCTGTAACGTTCGTTTGTTTACCTTCGGCGGGCGATGAGGTTATCGTTCGTGTTGATATTGAATTTGAGGTTGGGTCTCAGTGGTACCAATCGACGCTAAATACTTATTGTATTCGAGGGGCCGAATGACTGTTGGCAATATTGTTGCATTATGACAGTCGGAAATTTAGTGAGTGCGTCGGTCAGGTGAAGTCGTCCATTTTGTGAACAGTCAACGAAGAAAGCATAGGTTAAAACGTATTTTCGGAACTCTAGTAGAATTATTGGAATCGTCTTAATTGGATATAGTTTCGAAAATCGGATTAAGAGTGAGAGTTATATTGGTTTGATTGGGAAGGATAACAGATAACCATCACTTGTCTCGAAAGAGGATATAAAAGCCTTTTGCAGATCCGAGTTGAGCACGTGAACGATCTTGGCGGCTTGGTCAGGTATGTGTTGGATGTTTTATTCTCGTCATTTCTAGTGGAAACAATTCAGGTCGTAATTATATTTCTATATCCAGAACATCGCTGTGTGCCTGAAGAATTATTTGGTGGAGGCACGGCCAGATTTGGTTTCGAAGCAAACGTGTGCAGGACAACCCCGAACATCAGGGTATGTACGAATTCTATAACTATTGCATAACAACGAATAATTGGTCTAATTAATATTCTGATAACCGAAATTATTATGTGTTGGGAAAATTCATTTGTTTCTTATCCGAGAGAAGTCACTGATGATTTCTTTTCTGTCATCAGTTATTTTGTGCCAGCACGATTTTTTTGTGTCAGGAAGAGAGGGATTTTTACGTCAAGAGGAGTAGCACTGAGGCATTCGAGTATATACAAGGTGGTCCATAAGTAACGCTGTGAGACAGCCAACGCAGGGTTGCAGATCCCGAGTATATACAAGGTGGTCAGTAAGCAACGCTGTGGGACAGTTAATCGAGGGTTGCAGACTACGAGTACAGAGAGAAAGAGGACATTATTGCGAGAACATCGACGCAGTACTACGTTCAGGAACAAGGAATATCAGCACGCAAGTTATAAGAAACATATCTCGAAACATATCTTATACCTGCTATATATATAACGTGAACTTATTATCATCAATTATATAAATTATTATTGTTGTTGTAAAGCGGAAATTGGGGAAAGATTTGTGGTAGTCATATATGATCATAGATAAGAAACGTGGATGCGCCTGAGCTCAAGCGACGCGTATTTGAATCAAATAATAATATTATCTACGTACAATTTCCGCCACCCTTATTCAGGGTTTCACAGTAGTTTTACTTTATTGAAGCTAAAGACCTGGGTTGTAAGCTACTGGAATAAATTGTTTGTTTTTAGCGTGCATATTCTTTTGGTGAATTTAGGAATTATTACATTACGCTGGGGTATCTGGGAGACTTAAATTTACCTGGCGCCCATTTACTAGGTTCCCTTTTTAGAAACCCACTCCCATCTCCACTGGAGCTAGACCGCGGATCCCCGAGTTCTAGTAGCTCCGAATTTAACCACTGCGACTTGGGAACAGTCGTATGTCGTTATAAATTGGCGCCCAACGTGGGGCCCGAGGTATTTCAAAATCGCAATTACTTGGTAGTGGAATAGATCTTTTCACGGGGGTAGCATTGCATTGGTTCAGGGAAGTTAGGAAATCTACGGCTACATGGGATGATCTGATTACTAAGTTAAGAGAAGATTGGCAACCATCAGATTATGATGATAAATTATGGGATGAAATCAAAAATAGAAAACAAGGTCCTAATGAGGATATTATAAGTTTTATGTCAATAATGTCATCTATGTTTGATCGGTTGTCTCATACTGTCAAAGAAGAAGACAAATTAAAAATCGTTAGGAAGAATTTGCATCCCTATTATTTAGATCGAGTCAACCTAGGTAAAATCAATACATGGTCTGAATTAAAATCAGCTTGTCGGCAGATTGAAGATCAGAAGCGGTTGGTAGAGTCATATTCAGTACCTTCTAGAAAGGGTTGTTTAGAACCAGATTTAGCCTATATCGATACATTGCCTTCCACGTCCACCAACGATGGCACCGACCCTATCGTACGGACAGAGCCAACCACATATGGTGGATTCGCAAACATAAAATGTTATAACTGTGGCATGGCAGGCCATAAAATTAGGGGTTGTCTCAAGCCGAGAATTTTAAAATGTTTCCGTTGTTCAAGGGAAGGGTTCACTACTAAAACTTGCCCATCTTGTAATTCTGGTCGTGGACGCAATACTTCGGGAAACGGGGGGAATCGTCACTGACCTGTCGCAACAGTGACGATGCTTTTGGCGACAAATATTCTTCATGTAACACCGTTGATATCTATAAAGAGGAAAATACTCAACCGTCATTCATACCAGTATTGAGTTATTTAGCAAGCCAGGCGGAAGGGGATAATAGACCCCATCTTAAGGTGGAAATTTTGGGAAAATGTTTCTTGGGTTTACTGGACTCTGGTTCTTGCAGATCAATAATGGGAAAACCGGGATGGAATATTATTAAGAATATGGGAATATCTATCCGAACTTCTAATACCAAGTTCTGTAGAGTGGCGAATGGAAATCTATGTACCGTCCTGGGAAGTTGTGACCTCCCGGTAAAGTTTAAAAATAAAGTGGTACTCGTAGAAATGTTAATAATACCAGAACTCCCACAGACTTTGATTCTGGGTTGGGATTACTGGAATTTGATAGGGCTGATTCCGTCGTTTAATGAGTGGCAATTCTGTAAGAATGATGTGGACGTTAATTGTGTTGATATAGTACAATGTAAGGAGATTTTGAATCAAAAACAGAGAGAAATCCTAGAATCGATAGTTGAGGAAAATTTTAGGTCTATGGGGGAAGGATTAGGATGTTATCAGTTCGGTTGTGTGGATATTAAGATCGATCCGGATTGTGAACCGATAAAACAGCGGTACTATAGGGTGTCTCCGGTAATGCAACAACATATAGACCGGGAATTGGAAGAAATGTTGAAATTGGGAGTAGTTGAAAAGTCGGAAAGTCCATGGGCATCACCGATTGTATTGGTCAGGAAAAAGGCGGGATACAGGTTTTGCGTTGATTTCAGGAAAGTAAATTCTGTGACGAGGAAGGATAGTTACCCTCTCCCGATGGTATCCGATACATTAGATAAATTAAGAAATGCGAAATATTGTTCGACAATAGATATCAAGAGCGCATATTGGCAGGTACCCCTTTCAGAGTCATCGAAACAATACACCGCCTTCACTGTCCCAAATCGTGGTTTGTTCCAGTTTACTAGACTGCCATTCGGATTAGTGACTAGTGGGTCAAAATTCCAACGCATCATGGATGGAGTGATCGGAGCTGATCTTGAACCTTACGTATTCGTATACTTAGACGATATAGTGATCATTTCAGAAACTTTCCAACATCACTTGGAAATATTAGGGGAAATATTTCGTCGTGTTAGGAAAGCAGGGTTCACTTTAAGTAGGGAGAAATGCGAATTTTGCAAGCCACAACTTAAATATCTGGGATATGTGATTGATAGGTACGGATTACATGTAGACCCCGAAAAAATTAATGCTATGCTTTCATTACCAACACCTACCAATGTCAGAGAAATTCGCAGAGTCGTGGGTACTCTATCTTGGTATAGACGTTTTGTCCCAAATTTTAGTGACCTTATTTCACCTCTCACCCTTTTGCTCCAGAAGAATGTAAAGTTTAAATGGAATACCGAATGCGAGGAGGCCTTTCGGAAAATAAAACAGTGTTTGGTTTCTGCTCCGGTGTTGAGTTGTCCGAATTACGAGCAACCGTTCCAAATTCAAACTGACGCTTCCGGCTTTGGAATAGCCGCGGTATTATCACAACCTCAACCCGATGGGGGAGAAAAGGTTATAGCATATATGAGTAAGTCTTTGACGAAACCCGAACGAAACTACTCTACTACGGAAAGGGAATGTTTGGCAGTAGTATGGGCAATTGAAAAGCTTAGGCCATATATCGAGGGTATCCCATTCACGGTTATTACGGACCATCATTCGTTGATTTGGCTTCATAATCTGAAGGATCCTGCGGGTAGATTGGCGAGATGGAGCGTTAAACTCCAACAATATGATTTTAAGATTGTGCATAGAAAGGGAAAGGAACATGTTGTACCGGATATGTTATCTAGAGCCGTTCCTATGATAGATACGATACAGGTGGATAATGAAATCGAGGTAACTGATAGGTGGTATAAAGAAATGTTCAGTAAAGTTTCAAATAAACCTGCGAAATATCCCCAGTGGAGGATTTCAGTGGATGGTGGGACTTTGTTTAAATACGTAAAGCACGATTATTCGGATTTAGCTTCGGGATCTGACGAATGGAAAATAGTATTACCCAAATCGGAACGTAGAAGGGTGATTTCTAGTTCTCATGACCCACCATTAGCTGGTCACCCCGGTGTATACAAGACGTATTATCGTGTTCGGGAGAAGTATTACTGGCCTAAGATGAAACAGGACATCGCTAAGTATGTGAGGAAGTGCGCTATATGTGGTGCTCATAAAGTTCCAAACCAGACACCGGCTGATAAAATGGCATCTCACCCTAAACCGAACTTACCATGGGAAATGATTTCTATAGATCTTATGGGACCATATCCTAGGTCGAAGAGTGGCTTCACGTTTATATTAGTGATCACCGATTATTTGACTAAATTCCCAATAATTGTTCCGTTGAGAAAGGCGACGGCCGTGAATGTAATTAAGGTTTTGGAGAATTCAGTTTTCCTAATGTTTGGGGTTCCGAGAATAATTATAGCCGACAATGGCGTACAATTTTCGGGAAATAAATTCAGACAGTTTCTTGAGGAATATAAGGTGAAGAAAAAATTCTGTGCCCTTTATCATCCCAGGTCGAACCCAACCGAACGTATAAATCGTTCCTTGAAAACTATGATTAGAATGTATGTGTCGGACAATCATAAGGATTGGGATAAACATCTAACCGATATTTCTTGTGCAATACGAACCGCAAAACATGAAACGATGAAGGTAACCCCATTTTTCGCTAATTTCGGGAGATCTTTCAAAGGTTCTGGAGAGGATTATGACCATGATTTAAGAGATAGCTCGGAACCTATAGATTTCAAAACTCGAAATATTGCCTTTCAACGAGTTTGGGATGATATCAAGAAAAGGTTAGAAAAGGCCAACAATAAGGCGGTTCATGACTATAATTTAAGGCGTCGGTATGTGGAATTTCTACCGAATGAGTTGGTATGGCGTAAAAACTTTGTATTGTCGGATGCCTCGAAAAATCTGGTGGGGAAACTTACTCCTCGTTATATAGGGCCATTTAGAGTTAGTCGTAGAGTCTCGCCTTGGATGTACGAACTTAAAGATGACAAAGATAATATGAGGGGAGTATGGCATATCAAAGATCTGAAGGCCTATGAATTGCCGGAAGGATAAATAGGATATGTTTATTTTGAAATAGGAAATTTTTGGAGAATGATTGGCATTTGGTGAATCGGATATATTTGTGAATCGGGTGATTTTTTTTGATGGGTTGCTAGTTTTGTTTTTGTTTTTGATTGCCGATTGATCGCGAGTGAAAGAGCGAGCGCTTGGGGGCTACCTTGACTATTTTGTGGGCGGTCGTCTGCGTGATCCCGAGTGAGTTTTCAAGGTGGGATCGACTTCAATTTTTTTTTATATTCAAAATTCCTTAGTGTTGAGCAGACGAGGTGGGAGCTGAACATCTAGCCCCACGCACTGTTCAACTGGTAAGCGACCATTTCCTTATCAATTTCTGGCCTTAAATTATATTTTTTTTTTGTGTGGCCGGTCCCATGTTGATTTCTACATTCGCGGATCATTGCTGGCGGTCATCCCTGAATAGGTTTTGGGGTGGTACCGGGTTGCTTGCGTGTGGGCGAATGAAGGCTATAGGCTATGGTTGATGGAGGCTGAAACCCGAAACTCACCACCTATAGACCTGATGCACATCCGGGTTAGCACAGGCGTCCTGGACTATACCGGGAGCTAGGGGGGTCTGGCTTGGCTGTCTTCGATGACAGGGATACGACGGTACGGCACTCGTTCTTTGGGGGAACCACTTGCCAGGCTTGGGATGGTGACCGGCTAACCTTGCCGCTCGTGTGGGGGGTTCCTGCTCGTCTGTGGTGACCTCGTCGTATCTTGCCTTGTCTGGGCAGCTTCTGGCTGTGGTGTGGCTCAGGGCCGGCGAGTCCCTCCACAAGGGTTAGGCCCTTGGGACCGGATGTTGCCAGTCGTGGGGCTAACTGGTGAGAGTCGATGAATGAAAGGAATGAGTGTTGATGTGCATGATGGAGTATGGACTGAAATTGTAATGGCTGGAATTGGAATGGAAGAGGTGTAGTTTTTTTATGGTTGCTCTTGGTACCTGTCCACGCTCGATGACCTGAACTCTTTGGTTTTTTTTTTTTTTTTTTTTTTTGCTAAGTATTGTAAATCCATAAGTAAAATTTACTAGGTAAATTTTTTTAGGCAAGGGGGGATTTTGTAACGTTCGTTTGTTTACCTTCGGCGGGCGATGAGGTTATCGTTCGTGTTGATATTGAATTTGAGGTTGGGTCTCAGTGGTACCAATCGACGCTAAATACTTATTGTATTCGAGGGGCCGAATGACTGTTGGCAATATTGTTGCATTATGACAGTCGGAAATTTAGTGAGTGCGTCGGTCAGGTGAAGTCGTCCATTTTGTGAACAGTCAACGAAGAAAGCATAGGTTAAAACGTATTTTCGGAACTCTAGTAGAATTATTGGAATCGTCTTAATTGGATATAGTTTCGAAAATCGGATTAAGAGGTAGAGTTATATTGGTTTGATTGGGAAGGATAACAGATAACCATCACTTGTCTCGAAAGAGGATATAAAAGCCTTTTGCAGATCCGAGTTGAGCACGTGAACGATCTTGGCGGCTTGGTCAGGTATGTGTTGGATGTTTTATTCTCGTCATTTCTAGTGGAAACAATTCAGGTCGTAATTATATTTCTATATCCAGAACATCGCTGTGTGCCTGAAGAATTATTTGGTGGAGGCACGGCCAGATTTGGTTTCGAAGCAAACGTGTGCAGGACAACCCCGAACATCAGGGTATGTACGAATTCTATAACTATTGCATAACAACGAATAATTGGTCTAATTAATATTCTGATAACCGAAATTATTATGTGTTGGGAAAATTCATTTGTTTCTTATCCGAGAGAAGTCACTGATGATTTCTTTTCTGTCATCAGGGTTTTTGTGCCAGCACGATTTTTTTGTGTCAGGAAGAGAGGGATTTTTACGTCAAGAGGAGTAGCACTGAGGCATTCGAGTATATACAAGGTGGTCCATAAGTAACGCTGTGAGACAGCCAACGCAGGGTTGCAGATCCCGAGTATATACAAGGTGGTCAGTAAGCAACGCTGTGGGACAGTTAATCGAGGGTTGCAGACTACGAGTACAGAGAGAAAGAGGACATTATTGCGAGAACATCGACGCAGTACTACGTTCAGGAACAAGGAATATCAGCACGCAAGTTATAAGAAACATATCTCGAAACATATCTTATACCTGCTATATATATAACGTGAACTTATTATCATCAATTATATAAATTATTATTGTTGTTGTAAAGCGGAAATTGGGGAAAGATTTGTGGTAGTCATATATGATCATAGATAAGAAACGTGGATGCGCCTGAGCTCAAGCGACGCGTATTTGAATCAAATAATAATATTATCTACGTACAATTTCCGCCACCCTTATTCAGGGTTTCACAGTAGTTTTACTTTATTGAAGCTAAAGACCTGGGTTGTAAGCTACTGGAATAAATTGTTTGTTTTTAGCGTGCATATTCTTTTGGTGAATTTAGGAATTATTACATTACGCTGGGGTATCTGGGAGACTTAAATTTACCTGGCGCCCATTTACTAGGTTCCCTTTTTAGAAACCCACTCCCATCTCCACTGGAGCTAGACCGCGGATCCCCGAGTTCTAGTAGCTCCGAATTTAACCACTGCGACTTGGGAACAGTCGTATGTCGTTATAATCCAGATGCTACAACTTTACAATTCTTCAACCATATTTGCTTGATTTTATCTGAAAAATGAATCCTATCAAGTCATTTGTGAGTGTTCGACAGAATATTTCAACTTGAAATCTTCTATTCACAACAACTCTGCAGAATATTCACCTACTTCACAGTATTTATAATAAACCTATACTCACAAGCGAGTCTTACAACGCCATTTAATAATCAACCTCAATGATAAACTGATACGTAACCCTTTATACGTAACCCCTATATACTGTGGTGGTGAGGCCTATCCTAACCTACGCATCATTGGTGTGGTGGACTTCTTTGAAGAAGTCATATATCCGCAACAAATTGACAAGAACTCAGAGAAAAGCTTGTTTAAGCATCACAGGTGCTCTGAGATCTACTCCAACAACAGCTATGGAGTGCCTGCTGGGGCTACATCCCCTGCATCTTGTAGTTGAGGAGGGGGCTATGAAGACAGCTTTAAGAATCTGGGAACAGGGACAGTGGCGTGACAGCGGAATGTTCAGGGGACACGCGTGGGCACTCAAGAAGGTGGAGGATGATGATGCATCTCTCCTCCGGAGGAGTGACCGTGCGGGCTCCTTATTCTGCTTTAACGAACCCTATAGGGTGATTGTTCCTGATAGAGACCAATGGGATACAAGGAGTGATCTCCTTAAACCAGAGGGGCCCACATGGTTCACAGATGGCTCTGTAACGACTACAGGGACAGGTGCAGGCATTGTGGGACCTCGAGTGAGCATGTCCATCCCTCTCGGGAAGAACTGCTCGATAATACAGGCAGAACTATACGCTGTTCTTGTCTGCGCGCTGGAAAACATCCGACTAGGATACTCTGGCAAGTACATATATATATGTTGTGACAGTCAAGGAACGTTAAAATCCCTATCTGATGTGAAGATAAACTCCTACTTAGTAGGCGAATGCAGGAAGGCTCTGCGAAGGCTGGGCGCTGGTAACGTTGTAAAACTCATCTGGTGTCCGGCTCACTCGGAGATTTCAGGTAATGTTAAGGCAGATAAGCTGGCGAAGCAGGGGGCTCGGATACCATATATAGGTCCTGAGCCTTCACTTCCAGTATGTCGTACCTATGTTAAAACATTCTTCAAGAATCGTTTGGACAAGAATTTCTCCAGTCTATGGAACATGGGAGTAGGACTCAGGCAGTCAAGGCTTCTCATTAAGAAACCATCGTCAAAGTCTGAAGTAAAGAAACTTCTTTCACTCGAAAGAAGAGAACTGAGCCTGGTGACTGGATTACTAACTGGTCACCAGTTCAACAAACATCTGAATAGGATGGGATTGGCCGATAGCGCTCTGTGTCGCTGGTGCAAGAGCATGGAAGAAACAGCTGAACATATTCTGTTCGACTGTAACAACCTTAAAGAATTGAGGGTCATACACCTAGGCAACCCAACACCTACGATTCCTATGGTGAGAGGGACTTCTCCTTTTAAGCTCGCGGCATTCCTGTCAGCGTGTTTTTTGGAATGAGTCTCACGAGTCTGTCAAGCGGAAGAACAATGGGCCAGAAGGCCTCAGTTCAGCCTGAGACGGCACCGCGGAAGAAGAAGAAGGAAGAACCCCTTTATAAAAGTAATTATTTGTCCCCCCAACAGCTGATTCCATCGTGCCGACAGTGCTCATATTTCAAACTCACCGGGACATAGAGATTTTCTGTTTTCCGCCTTCCCTTTTTTTGGCGCTCTTGTTCCTCGGAACAGAGTGCTTATCAATTTGCCCAAATGTCTGTAATTTTCGAATTTTTGGCTGAAAATGGTCTCAAACGATTTGGTTCGACTGATCAAGAATCCGTGGTCTGAATCGGATCTGTCCGGCCATCCGGCCGTCCGTCCGTTAATAAGATAACTCTCGAAAGAAAGGAGTTAGAGGATTGAAATTTACAGGGTGGGTTTGGAGCGTAAATATCTCGGACGAGTTCGTTAACGGGCGTAATCCACCAAGCGGTTTCAGAGTTATCGCCATTTTTAGTAGAAACATTTTTTATGAATATTTCCGAAACTAATCACTCGATTTATCTGAAATTTAGCATTAGATTGTAGAATAATAACTTTTATACGCAAGTGAAGTTCTGTATTGATCGGGTTGCCGTAAAGTGTAAAAATATGTTTTTTTTAAATTTTGTTTCTACAATAACTCTCGAACAGAATATGCTAGGCAATTGAAATTTCCTGAGTAGGTTTGGGAGATAAATATCTCGGTTTATTTCGCTATTGGGCAAAATAGGCCGGATGGTTTCGGAGTAACGAAAAAAAAATTTTTTTTACTTACAAATTTCAAATTCAATTCTTCTTAGAATGCAGTTTAACTATGAAGATGTATTGATATCATTTTCAACTCAAACAAGCTAATACTTTCGGAGATATGATTTTTCGAAATTTCAATAATGAATGGTACTTCTGTTTTTTTTAAATGATAATTTTTGAAGCTTTTTTTTTAAACGACACTTTTTTGGCGCTCTCATTTAAATTTAATTTCTTTCATGATACAGTTCTATCATAAGAATCCGTTGATATAACTCCCAACTCTGAGAAATCAATACTTTCGGAGATATAATTTGTCTGTTTGAACAAGAGCGCCAAAAAGCTTCTGTCCACAGCAGTTTTTTGGAGTTAAGGAGAAACGCGTCACAATATTCAATAATTAAATGTAAGTCATAATACATACCTATACATAATCCATTTTGTTGCATTTGAGTTAATGTGGATTTGCATCAACTAAAAGCTTCCAACATTCAATTTTAAATATTTATAACAATGCTATCTACACTCTTCAGCCTCGAAAGCCGAACAAAAAAAATCACATTCCTTCAAATTCGTTCACATCGTTTCTATTTTAGGTGATTTTATAGAACTTAACGTTTGAGGTAGAAAGAATGCTGTGAAGATTCCATCAAAAAATCTAAGAGTGATATCCAGAGACCAATACCTAAATTATTCCATTTTTAATAACTATTTTTTCTAGATTGTAATTTCCAGAGAATTTTAAACACAATATTGTCGATTGCATATCAAGGACTTCAAATCTATCGCCATTTCTGAATGCCGGTTAATAAGCTGAGCGCTGGAAAATTATGGACATTTGAGCAAAATGATAGGTGCTGCGTTCCGGGTAATAAGCGCACCAAAGACTCGATATTTTGATGTTCACCATCGACTCATAATAATATTCAAGGTGAAAACGGGCAAAAATTAATAAGCGATAAAATTTTTATCGCTCAGAGTTTCCTACAGACGACTATCCGCACCATTACCTGAAGATCTAGACCCTGAGCCACAGACCCTCATGAAAAAGGGTGCAATAAATATCTTTTTATCGTACATACCTGCATCATAGAATCCTCCTTCCTTCTCCTAACTAAAGAGCCTGCGAATCCCAAAATTGAAACAAGCTGTTTGAAAGGATGCTATGTATGAACGGTCAAATAAGCTTATGTACAACGATTGCTATACATATGTCAAAGACCTGAATCCACTGATACCAATTACGTAACTAATTAGATGTATTGACATATAAGGAACAATATCTTGATCTGAAATTCGTTTCCAGCATTGTTATTGAAGTTATAATGCAAGTATAATAAAAAAAAAATATTTGTGAAAAGGACTGACGTGAAGTTAGGAGTTTTTGCAAGCCGTTATACAATCTATTCGCACCTCACACACCCGAGACCAGAGTTCAGTCAGACGAAAGTAGCCAACATTCGTGGTTGAGTCAAAATGGGTAACGGTATAAAATCCCGCAACGCTGAATTCTTTCATGTAAAGGCGGGTTTATACAGCAAATAAGATAAGATAAAATAAAATAAGAAATAAATTAAAATAAAATAAGAAAGTTAAACATGTACGTTTCTATGAGAGCGTTTATACATGAAATAAGATAAAATAAGAAATAAGAATAAGAATTGAAGTTGGCCAACTCTCATCTTTAGTTCTCATTTTATGTTATTTTGTTTGGAAAATGACAATGCGCATGCTCAAAGAGTGAAATTCATAGAAGTTGCATAAAATTGTCAAAAAGCTGCGATTTGATTGGTTCATTCTTATTTCTTATTTTGTTGTAGATCCTCTGTATAAACCGATCATTTCAACCCTTAATTCTAATTTTATTTTAATTTGTTTCTTATTTTATCTTATTTGCTGTATAAACCCGCCTTTACACCACATTTCAGTTTATTTCAATCCAACAAGTAGCATACATACAAAATTCATCCCTCGTCTCCAGCTCCACAGTTCAACATACCCCTTAATTACGAATTTTGTAGATTGCCATCAGTTTGATTTTCTGGTCACCATATAATTTCAAATGGATAATTTATTTTGATTTATATGAGAAATATTTTGTCTAATGAGTCCCTCTTGATATTCCACAGTTAATTTTTCAATATATTATTGAGATTTTTTCAGTATGGTGAATTTATCGTTTTGATTCTGTACTCAATATATGAGGTACATAAGCGTGTTCTAAAAATCTCATGAAACAGTTTGTGTGTTTATATGTGAAAATATACGACAAAGTTTTGCGGTGAGTAACATTTAAATAATGGGTTATAGGTTATTGAAATTGGTTTTGTGAATTTATTTTTTTCAGATTGATATTAGTTGGTAAAATTTTGCATGCCAATTCATATAGAGTATTTTATGATTGATTATTTCGCTTCCACACTAATTTTTCTGGTATATATGAATTTGATGTTGATGTTGTTCTGAACGAATTGAGGGAGAGTTTTTTCAATTTTTGAAGGTTTATGTGCCTTGTGTTTTATTCTTGTTTGATAA
This sequence comes from Halyzia sedecimguttata, assembly GCA_937662695.2. Lineage (NCBI taxonomy): Eukaryota > Metazoa > Arthropoda > Insecta > Coleoptera > Coccinellidae > Halyzia > Halyzia sedecimguttata. The sequence goes on from OW569411.2 coordinate 79,881,166, forward strand.
ATTCCAATGACTTAATGTCTGTATATTGTTAAATTGTATTCCCAGATGCGTACAGAGAAATAATGTAGTTCGAAAGTAATAATATGTGTAATCGTATAACACTACTTTCCTTATTCGTAATTTTTTGATCGGGATGAAAATCTACCTAAGGTACATAATATATTTCTTGCTTGGTGCGAAAATTTACCCTTTTGGATTGGAATCCAATCTAACTCTTTAAATATTTCAATGTTTTGAACTGGAACTGATCCCTACGTTTTCTATACCTCATCTCGAGAGATCCTGAGCTCCTATTTGAAGAATCTATATACCTTACCTGGAAAGATCCTGAGTGGTTTGGAAGAATTGCCTGTGCCTGATATAATAAGAAGAGTACCTTAGTTTACTCTGGACGAAGTCCCCGATGAAGATGAAGATGAAAATTATTCCTCTGTTATAATCAAAGTAATTTTTGATTTAACTTATTAAATATCAGTATATCAGTTATTACCTAATATCCCAGGAAGCATAGATATAACGTTGAGCTCTGAGCTAGTCGGCAGACATATTTGAAGGAGTGAAATCGTTATAAATCAATAGTGATGTGTTGAGTCAAAATAAATGGTAAGGTGGCGAAGGACACAGTAACAAAGCCTACCTAGAACACAACTGGATCTCCTTACTCGCACAAGCACAAAATAGCTAGCTTATGAGGGGTCTATTGGGATTACCTAATGATTTCAGTCTTATCATATCAATATAAAAAAATTCTTAAAAAGCACTGACATGAAGTCAGGAGATTTTGCGTCCATATTCTCCTGTCTATTCACATCTCACATATCCTCATGAAATACAAGATGAACCCTTGCAACGTGAAAACTCATTGCACGTGCCTTAAAGGATCTCTTATATACTGATGAAGAAGAATTGAGGAAATCCAGAAGGGCTACCTAAAAAACATTCTGTGAAATGATTGACGAGGTGGCCCTAGTGATAAGACTTCAATGAGTAGAAGCGAAAGACCACTTCAGTAGAATAAGTGTGATCAGAAATCACGATATCTCCTACAAATAGGTTGAGGGTAGTCCCGGAGTATAACTAAAAACTCACTTTTCGGGATCCAATGGGGAAACCGAATAAAGCAATAGAGGTTTGTTTCAGTCAAAGCTTATTCCTGAAAGCAGGTGTCTAGCCACCCAATTAAATGGGATATCAAATGTGTTAACCGTTTAAAATTGTCTGCTCTTCAGTTGTGGAGGGTCTCTAATGTCATACTCATCAGTCGCTGTAAATTTTCAAGGCTTGTTGTCTCGTCGTGTTTCCAAAGTTATAGCTATCTGAAGTTTTGTTTTCCCAATAACTCGAGAAATACTAATTTGAGTGCCCTCGAAACCTTATTTTACAGAAAAGTTCTAGATTTGAGCTCGATCGGACCTATATTGCTGAAGATATTGCCGAAACATCGTAATATTCAAACGATCGAGATTTACTGGTCCACTGGTTTTACACTCGATCAGCGAAGTTGTTAACAGTTTTTGATTTTTTACGTGATGAAGGGAATTTACTGAATTACATCGGCCAAAGTTAAATTTCAAAGATACGTCAGTAATAAAATTTGTTCGATACCTAGTGAGAATTATTATTTCTTGTCTATGATATGTAACTTATTTTACAGCCAACTTCTCGATATGAATTTGATCGAATAATATGTATCATGATAATATCTTTCTGAAATTATAAATTTGAGAACAAGGTATCAAAGGTCATTAATATCATAAGTTGAAGTTACGGAATTCACATTAAATTTTTATTGCTTCTGTGGCCCAGTGATAAGGATTCGTTCCTTGGCAAGTAGGTACGGGGATCGATTTCCGTAGCCAAAATAGATCTTTTTCATTTTTGATTCTAATTCTTCCGGAATTCTGACTTTGTGAAAAGGGTTATGGACAGAATTAAGTCAATATTTTCGTATTAGATTCTCGGCCAAACGGTTTTTTTGGACGTTTTGTGTTTTTTTAATATGTTTTTTCGGGGAGCTGAGTAGCATTGGGCGAGTTCAGTATCTGGATGGATGACTACTCTGGCTATAAATTTGAACAGCGCGCCAAAGCTTCTGGCCATCGTGCTTTTCCAGCTTGTTTTCTTATAATAGTGCACCAGTTTTTTTTTTGATGTTGTTCTTTCAGTCGGATTTATATTCTCGGAAATATTGGGAATATTATTTTTTCTCCTAGAGCTAAGCAGTTTTGGGCTATTCATTACGTAGATGGGTAACCGCTCTGGCTATTAATTTGAACAGCATGCCAAGGCCCCTGGTCACAGAGCTTTTCCAATTTGTTTAGTTATAGAAGGATTCATAAAACTAGATTAAATTAGCATAAAGGACGCAGATAATGTTTATCTTGAGTCCTAATGGGAAACTTCAATCATTCCAGAAAATTATCTTCCATTAGTTCTACTAAAACGCATTGATTTTGTGATACTTACGTTGAATATTTCATAAAATCTGATGAAATTTGCCTTATTTTGGTTGATCGGTAACTGATCTAGTATAGACCTTGAATCAAGGTAAAGACATAGATAATCTATTCTCCTCGATTGACATAATATACGAAAACCTGGTACACAGCTTGACAAGGCCGCATAAAACCGGCGAACGGAGGTAAAGACTATGATCCCACATAATTTTATCCACATAGAGTTTCTGTCAACATTACCTACAAATAATAAAACAGTTTAGCGCTTTTATGGAAAAACTTATCACAAGTACATAAATAAGCAATAGGACTAGCAAAGACCCAAGGTTGTGTATAACTCCAAAACCATTTTGCCGATTATGCATATTAACGAACTCAAATGTCTCATTTGGATGCGTAAGCTACCCTAAAAATTGCAAGTCGCTATGTCATTCCGTTCTCAAGTAATCGTGAGATAAATAATATATTTTTTTCAATTTTCTAGTAATACGATCCTTACAAAACTTCTGTGCGTCAGTGTTCTACAACTACTTACAGAGTTTAAATTCGAGTGGATCTATATTTTTTGAGGTAACAAAACAATATTCCAGCTACAACTCGTTTTACCAAAATATGTTGAGCTATTGAATATTTTATTTTTATTCCTAATTTCTGGAAACACTAAACTCATTATTCTCTGAATTGTTTTTCTTCAACCTTATTCTGATGAATTCTGGATCATACTCTTTGTTCTCCGTTATTCGATCGATAACTTCTAATTCTTTGCAGTAATTGTCTCCGGATAAAAGTATAATAATTAGCAGTTGTAACACACTATGAATTGCTACGACTTTATGTTCGAATGGATGACACGAGGATCAATGAATAATAATTGTATCTCTATGCGATGGTATCCTTAATATTGAAAAATATTGTTTATTACTTTTTTTACGTTATTGTTGAACCAGAAAATCAATTGCACAATAATTCTCCATTTCTGTTGTGAATTTGACATTTGGATGAATGCTATTAATGAAATTTACAAATTTTTTCAATTGCCGGTCTGTTCCCTCAAAACATGCGAGCACATCATCTACGTATCTAAACCAATATACGATTTTGGAAAAAAATAGGATGTGTCTTAGTGATGCCTTGTAGGTGGTCCGTGAATATTTCTGCCTATAAGGAGCCAAGCGGATTTTCCATGATGTGTCCTTCAACGCTAGTATAAATTTTGTCGTTGAAACGGAAGTCATTTTGATTCCAGCACGTTTCTAATTATTGTAAATAATTACAAAATACTAGTAGTGGAAGATTCTGTAACTAAGTTTCGATTTCGATAAGTCATAAGAGGAAGAAGAAGAAGTTAGAACAAGAAGGAAGAAGAAGAAGAACAGAAAGACTCTACGTCCAGATCATCCAGCTATAGGGAGAAAATTACTTGTTGAGAATTTGGTATGATGTAGTCTGATGAAGTCGCTGCGTCAACGAAACGCTTCACAATATTGAATGAATTAGTGTTAATGGAAGGGCGTTTAAATATAAAACGTCCCAGTAGACGTTGATATCAAAAGCATTTTAGCCCTTCGCATAGAAGTATTGATTTGGCAACGTGCACTAGATAGGGCATTTTTGCTGGTACAACAACGATAACGCTTTCGGTGAATGGATGAACTCTTGTAAATGAATACGACCGCTTCAACACTTGCGGATTATCGATATCATGGCCTCGCAGACAACGACAAGTCAGCGGAAAGCAAGCACTCCACAGTCCACTCATATTGTGTGCGAAAAAATTATACATTCAAGTAAAATGAAACACTATTCAGGATCAGTAGACTAAATGAATTTTTTTAATAATTTCTGATATTGTTAATTTGTTGCCAATTCAAGTCAGACAATAATCTAGACTTCATCGTGCTCAATGTAAATTATGGGTGGCAAATATACTGTGTGACGACCTTTTCCAGGGCTGTTTATAACCTGCTTTTCTTCGTTCGGACACCAGTTGCAATAGGTTTTGCAAGATTGCAACTCCTTGATGAGATCGGCCACTGGTTGTAGTACCTGGGTAACCTTAACATAGTTGTAGAAGGATTGAAATGAATCTAAGCTGTTAGCGATTAACGAGCATTGGTGTCTTTCAGAGAACATACTCTGACACTCAGTGGCGGATCGACGATTCCCGGGGCCCTACGCTTGAAAACTTTCGGGGCCCCCATATACTTTTTCAATTTCTTTCAAAACAATTTTTCAATCAGAATTCGGTTTTTTCAAAACAAACATAAACTTCATTGAAAAAATATATGGTAGGTACCTAAATTCAAATATATCAAATTAATCGAATTCAACAATCAACACAAATGTAAACAACTTAAGAAGAGTATATGAGGTACAAAATACAAGTCAGATACAGACATAGTATCGCACAAATATTACTGCAACTGTGAAGATACAGAAATAATTAATTTTGATTTTCTACTTCATAATGTCAGTTACATCACACAACTGAAATATTGTTTTTCGGCAACCGTCCGGGAAGTGCCCTCTTCCCGGACGCTTTTTCTTTGAGAAAGAAGCATTTCCCGGCCTAGTACGGGAAGTACGTACTTCCCGGACTAGGCCGGAAGAATCACGTCGTTTTGTTCATTGTAAATACATTATGAAAATCTTGGTAGGTATATTTTTGATAAATGAAGTTACCATGGCACTGAGAAAACGGTTGACAGTTCATATAAAATTAGTTAACATGTTATATTTTCTGTTCTGTTTAATTTGAATAAGAATCAAAATATATAAAAAAGAAATGTGTCGTCTCATTGATTTGTTATACTACACGGTTGCCGAAAAAATATTGTACGCAACACGCCCGAAAAAAATTTTTTTGGACTCATATGCTTCTAGGACTCGCTTACGCTCGTCCTAGAATTTTGTCTATTCGTCCAAAAAAACCCTATTTTCCGGACTTGTTACGTAAATTACTATTTTTACCATCAAAATTTGAACCGTTGAGCTCACAATATACGAAACATGTTTAACTGTTATACAACAAGAATGGTGAGAAAGTAAATAGTAAGTGTCTTGTAGAAAGTAGAATGAATAGAGGAAAGATGGTATGAAATGTTTTCCCCCTCTTAGAAAACAATTCCCTGATTCGAGAATAATCAATTATGTTTAAAATATCGGAGAAGCCTGGAATGAACACAATAAAGCTTATCTTATATAGCCCAAAAAGAATATGTTCTCCCTCGAATTAGTCCAAAGATAAAAAGAAATTGTTCATATAGGCCGGCCTTATACAGCCCGAATGTCTCTCTGAATTTATTCATACTCTTTGTTGCGTCCCATGACTTCACATTTTGGGAAGCGCTGATTTGTTTTTCTAAACAAAGGAGCTCGCTTGTAAAACTTGAATGTTTTGGTTAACTGGGTTAGTTTACCATGTGTGGTCTCACCCTCGAAAATAATCAGTTACGAAAAGATAACTGCGATTAGAATATCTTGTAAAGCTTCAACCCTTGTAGAGATTTATTGCCTATTTCCTGTGGAAGAATGCCAAAATTCATTTAACAACTAAAGTGCTAATGAAACGTATCAGTTTCTAGACACAGTGCCCAGTGTGTTATTCTTTTTGTCTAGACGATTTGAAAACCTCTAGTCGGTGAAAACTTATCTATCATCTTTCGCTGATAGATTATATGCAGAAAACGAGTGAAGTTTGGTCCCGATACTGAGAGAAATTCGAGATTTCGAATTCCTAAGAATAAAACCCGCTAGGAATTCACTGATTGGTGCGTTTAGTACGCATTCCTACCCTTTTTTGTGAATGACAATGAGAGTATTGTTCTAACATATCTGGGGAGGATTTGAGATCGAACCCCCAGTCATTGTTAATATTACCCCCGTTTTCTACCCAAATGAAGGAACCTCCTATTTTCCTTGTATCTTAGCTTTATATACATTTTACACTGAAATAATTACTACTACAAAAAATACCATTGTAACAATTACTAAAAATATCATTGTAACTACTACTAAAAATACTATTCTAACTACTACTAAAAATACCATTGTAACTACTACAAATACCTCTATAACTACTTCATCTCTCAGTGCAAGAGACATCATTTATATATGTACGGTCGCGAAACGAATACTCATTTAGTTCTCCTTCCAACTAAGTAGTCACTTCTTCCTTTTTCATATCGAAGGAAGATTTTAAATTGCATCAATATTGCATTGTACAATTACTTCTGCTTGTTATCGAAGTATCGGTAACAAGGAATTACATTTTGTTGTTGTGTTAGAAGTGCGTTCGAATATTTCACCACTTCCCATCCTTGTAATTGTTTTCTTATTGCAAGTAACAACTTACGCAGTAATCAACGAGATTACTACTGATGGCTGCTTAAAGTTAAGTATACCCCTCTACTCACATCCCTGATAAAAGCATCAGGACTCAACATATGATCCTTCGAAACCATAACATCCTGATAAACTAATTAGGATTCAACACTCTTAATTTCATAATATTAATTAAGAAAACACTGAATTGCATACTAATTTACTCTTCTCCTCACACATTCTGATTTTTTCAGAGCATTAATTTGTAGATGTTGTAAGCTTCCAGAATTCAGATTATGAATTAAGAATATGAATTCAGAAAGACATTCCGGCCGGATAAGGCCGGCCTTACACCAACACTGTTTTCCACAATACTTTCTTATATGAAAGGCAAGTAGAACGAAGAATAAAACTCGTTCATTACCATCAATACTATTCGTACCTCCCGAATAAAATGAATATGACAAATTTTTAGATCGAAGTAATTCCAAACAAGCGTCTTGCACTTTGCATTCCTCCCTCCCACACAATATCGACGGTGGCATGTACCTAAATTTCAAAGAGATTCCGACACTCTTCTGCCACCGTTTTGGGAATTCATTGCAGGCAGTAAGAATAATTGGAGAAAACATGCGGAAGCAGGACCTTTGATTTGATGTTATTTTATTACTGACAGCTGAATTTAGCTCTAGTTCTGTTTGCGTTTCGTTTCATGTGACTGGAAATTCATACGTTATTCATCATTAATTAATTATTTTTCATTTTCACTTGCAGAAATGTTGATTCGATCAGGGACCCGGGGGCCCCTGTGGTCCTTGGGGCCTTGGGTCCTTGGCGGTTAGTACGCTTAAGCGTACTAAGCGTACCGGTTAATCCACCACTGCTGACACTGCTGAATTATAGCACCAAAAATTATGTACAATTTTATTTACAATATTTACACAATGTATATTCCGAAATGTGATCATCTCATGAAGTGAGAAATTGTGTCCTCAGATCACCGCTCACTTATGAAAAGGAAGACGATCATCTTACATTCTGCTCACTACATTTTTGAGGTTACATGTTGTTGTTTTCTCAAAAATCTTTGCTCGGTGATGGATCAAAGTCATATATTTTATTATTCGAGAAATTCTCCCATTAGACAGTTCATCTTCTGATGAATCATCGGAAGATAATAGAAGAGGTCCCTTAGATCAGTTTATTAGTAATTGAACATTGAACCATTCGATCAGACTTCTAGCAATTGTCACATCAAATAAAAGTTATCAATCAGAGAAAATGGAACCACAATCTTCTTCTCAGTAAAACTAGAATCGTTGTCGAACATACTTTAATCTTCCTCAAATCGAGATGATAAATATTGAGATTTATCAATTAAAACTCCATAGACAAAGCTATTATGATGATTGCGAAATGTTGTGTACTACATAATTCTTGTGATGTCCATTATGATGTTTGAAATTCCTGTCAAAATGCTGTATTTCAGTCTAGTCCTGAATTAGCAAGTGATACAGAAAGGGACAAATAGTGAAAAGAGTTACAACTGCTAATGTGTTATAGCAAAACAAAATCCCAATTAATATCGTGTATGAATTTACTAAATTATAATGAAGAATATACTTATAAGAAACCGATAAAACATAAATGTACACTATATTGTGAAAACATCAGAAAAAGAACGTTCAACTATAGTAACAAATCTTAGGATAAAATCTCTCACTACAAGTCTTTATCACTGTATTGACTAAATTCTGGAAATATCAGATAACACATTATATTTGGAATTAAAATCAAACCACATTTCTTTGGAAAAGTATACACATTTTCCCTAAACCCTATTTACTACTACTGTTGTAAAACAAAACATTGCCTATATTTTTTATATCCTGAATAAAATATATCTATAGGTGCTCTGAAAACTATTCGAAAAATGAAAAACTACTCTTCCGCAAAAAACTCCCAATAAATATTCCTGATGTCATTTATGCTGTCCCATTTTTCGAGGAGGAGTGATATTTGTTTGATGCGTGTATCACTCTATTCTTTAAACATATCCATCATCTGAGCCTATCCCTTTGGATTCGAACCAATTCACGAAGAACATCAGTTCTTTTGATTGCCTGCGGTCGTACACTTCTCCTTACTGCTTTGAATTTGTTCCCTTCTAATCTTAACCACCAGAGATACCGGTCACAAGTCCGACAGAAGCTGTGCAGTTCATTTTCACAAAAGTTTGAAACAAAAAAGCACTGACGTGAAGTCAGAAGCTTTTGCGCGCATGTTCTATTGTCTGCTGACCTCTATTGGACACTCTACTACGAATTTAGCATCGATATATACCGTTTTCTCAGCTTTTATAATATATGAATACATTTCATAGACAGACTTCAGTGACGTCTATGATCACATAATTCTTAATTCTATTGGAATTGAAATATGAAAAAACTTACACCTCAAGTAACTCCAGGATACGATATTCTCGAAATTCTGCGAAAATTTGTGGGTCAGAAAATTGCAAGTCGCAATCTCTTTCCGTTCTCAAGTTATCGTGAGATACAAAATATATTTTCGTAATTTTCTTAAACTTTTATAGTGGTACGGTTATACAGCGTGTCCCGGGAAGAATGCGACAAACAGATACCATGAATTAATGACATCAGGCTGGACTCGTATCATGAGGTTGTAATCGCCTGAGTGCCTTCATTTCGGATATACAGGGTGATATTCATCTTATGAGTGAAATTTTACACTTCAATAACTTTTGAACTAATCGACCGAATCATTTCAAATTTTGAAGTTTTGTCACCCTTTACTATCGCTCTCCTTCGATATATCTGAAATAGAATAAATCAGATCCGGACTGGGAAAATTTTAGACTTTTCCTATTTTCATGAATATTGGATCACCCTGTACATGAACATTATGATTTCTTTTCGTTATCGTAACCAGAAACAATTAATTCATAATAAAAATTCTGAATCTCTGCTTGGCACCGTCATACAGGGTGATCAATTAACATTCCCTTCAATAAATCTTGAACTTATAGGTAAAATTATTTAAAATTTTATAGTTTTGTCACCCTTTACGACTGCATTCTTTATATTTTCCCCAAATTGGAAAAACAGAAACGGTCTACGAATATCTTAGACTTCCTATATTTCTGGCGATATCGGATCAGCCCGTGGGTGAACATTATGATTTTTATGAGAAGTGCGCGAATATTTGACAAACACTTTTGAAAACAGATGGATTGGTTGTGCTGGACATGTGACTTGGCCTCCTCGAACCCCTGATCTGACACCGTTGGATTATTTTTCATGGGGAGCGCTTAAACAAGAGTCTATGCAGTACAGATAAACAATACGGAGCAACTGCTACAAAGAAATATTGATGCTTGCGATATTATTAAATCACAACGGAATAGGATAACAAAAGCTGTGAAACAACTATATCAACGTGCTCAAAAATCTATTGAAATGGAGGGATACAATTTTGAACATTTCCTGAACGGAAAATTTTTCCATTTGATTCGTTTTTGAGCTCGAATATTTTCAATTTATTTGCTGTTTTTGTTCTATTCATTATCCAGTTTGTTGATCGAAAGTTTTCTCAAATTAATTCGTTTCATTTATGAACAGTTTTTTATGATTTGATATCTTAATCTGAACTATCTACTTGAACATTAGTATTCTTTTTCAGTCATAAAAATCATAATGTTCACCCACGGGCTGATCCGATATCACCGGAAATATAGGAAGTCTAAAATATTCATAGGCTGGTTCAGTTTTTCCAATTTGAGGAAAATTCCAAGAAAGCAGTCGTAAAGGGTGACAAAACTATAAAATTTGAAATAATTCTACCTATATAAGTTCAAGATTTATTGAAGGGAATGTTTATTGATCACCCTGTAAGATGGTGCCAAGCAGAGATTTAGAATTTTTATTATGAATTAATTCTTTATGGTTACGATAACGAAAACAAATCATAATGTAAATGTACAGGGTGATCCAATATTCCTGAAAATAGGAAAGATCTAAAATTTTACCCAGTCCGGATCTGATTTATTCGATTTCAGAAATATGGAAGAAAGGCGATAGAAAAGGGTGACAAAACATCAAAATTTGAAATCATTCGGTCGATTAGTTCAAGAGTTATTGAAGTGTGAAATTTCACTCATATGATGAACATCACCCTGTATATCTCAAACGAAGGCACTCAGGCGATTTAAACCTCTTGATACGAGTCCAGCCTGATGACATTAATTCATGGTATTTGTTTGTCGCATTCTTCCCGGGACACCCTGTATTATACTGAAATACGCACCCTAATATATTTTTTTATTTTTGTAAAACATAATAGCAGATAGCTCTGACTGCCCCTCTGACAATTAATCAGAGAGTGATGAGAGCGACTCAAATAAAGCGAATGCCAAAATGAATAAATAACTTTGTTAATCTCATTGTAATTTTATCACTTTTTGGTGCTATAGTTCCTCGGAACTGAGCGCTTATCAATTTGCCCAAATGTCTGTAATTTTCGAATTTTTCGATGAAAATGGTCTTAAACGATTTGGTTCGACTCACTGATCAAGAATCCGTGGTCTAAAATCATTCTGTCCGGCCGGCCAGCCGTAGGCACGATAACTCTCGAACGGAATGAGCTAGACAGTTGAAATTTTCAGAGTAGGTTTGGCAGATAAATATCTCGGCTAAGTTCGTTATTGGGCAAAATCGGACAGATGGTTTCGGAGTAACAAAAAAAAAATTTTTTTTTTACAAAACAAATTCAAAATTGATTTTTTTTTAATAAGCAGTTTTACCATAAGAATCCAATGATATCATCTTTAACTTTTAAAAGCTAATACTTTCGGAGATATGATTTTTCAAAATTTCAATTATAAATCGTATTTCAAAGTTGTCACACAATGATATAATTATTCTATGTATGAATTGTCATGAAGTCAACTTATTTTCCTGAGACATGTCATTATCTCATCAATAAAAGAATTGTGAGTGAAGTGAGAAAAATCTCAGTTGTTTGCTCCGAAATTAGTTTTTCTCAGAAAAGTCTAACATTTCGGAACGGAACATGAAGTAAGAGATCTGAGAGTAGTGAGACTGCTTTTCATCCATAGACATAGATATAACTCTCGAACGGAATAAGCTAGGTAGTTGAAATTTTCAGAGTAGGTTAGGGAAATGAATATCTCGGTTGAGTTCGTTATTGGGCAAAATTGGCCAGATTTAATTTGATTTCTTCCATGGTGCAGTTCTCATTCTCATGATTGCTCATTTAATCTTGATAAAAAAACTATCATTTGAATTGAACTTCCTTTATGATGCAGTTCTATCATATGAATACATTGATATAATTCCCAACTCTGAGAAACCAATACTTTCGGAGATATAATTTGTCTGTTTGAACTAGAGCGCCAGAAAGCTCCTGTCCACAGGGCTTGAACCCATTTTTTATAATAAATATTATTTATCAAGTAACTAGTTAAATTGAACTAAGCTAATTGATTAAATAGTTAGATTAATTATTTAAATATGTATGAAATTATTTGATTATATACATATTCGTTTCAAAAATATTGATACGAAATATTTATTTCATCTGAGCATTCATATTGGAGTGTAATGCAGAATAATTAAAAATACGTCATTTTTTCCCAGACGAAAATTTGTAAACTGATTGTCAATATACTACTGCGATAAATAACAAAATTGGTTCAAGCACTGACGTGAAGTCAGGAGCTTTTACGCGTATGTTCTATTGTCTACTCACCTTTATTGGACACTCTTTATCGAATGTAGCATCGATATATACCTACCATTTCCTCAGCTTTTATAATATATATGAATACATCTAATGCCATTTCAATGACATACTTCAGTAACGAGAGGATATTTGATCACGTAATTTTTAATTATTTGATATTTATTCTGTTGAAAGTGAAATACGAAAAATATTAGCCCTCAAGTAACTCTAGGATACGATGTTCACGAAATTCCGCGGAAATCAGTAAGTAATCACCGAATTTTATCGGGTCAGATTTGTATATTTTGAGTTATAGAGGAAATAACATCAAAATTTCAGATGTGTATAACTCCAAAAACTCCATTAACGAACGTTCTCAAGATATCGTGATTCTGATATAAAATGTTTTCGTGATTTTTTTTAAATATTCTAGTACGGTCCTCACAAAATTTTGCACACGTACTTATGTCGATATTCTACAACTAGTTACCAAGCTTCAATTCCATTGAGTTATGGAGGAAACAATATTGCAGATGGGTATAACTCCGGAACCGTTGGACCGATTACGGACCGGATTCTCAATTGCGAGTTAATTCAAGGTTGTGAGTTACGCATGTATTTAGCGATATTCATGGACGCGTAACACGGGAGCTACCTGCAACCTTCAGTTAACTCGCAATTGAGGAACCGGCCCTAAGCCCAACAACGAACTTAACTCCTATTCAAACTTGGAACTTGGCAATAGAGTTAGGTTTTGAAGTCCCTCGCAAAATTTCAGTGATGTCGTGCTAACAGTTTCTGATATATATAATCTTTTTCAATGATTTTTTTTTTTATTTTCTAGTGATACGATCCACACAAAATTTTGCAAGAATTTTCGCGTTGGCATTCTAGAACTAGTAACTATGTTTGAATTGTTTCGTATTTTTCGAGTTATTGGGGGAATAAGAACTAAATTTTAGATGGGTATAACTCCAAAGCCGTTCGGCCGATCATGCATATAAACAAACTCAAATATCGCATTCAGATGCGCAACCTAACCTAAAAATTTCAAGTTGCTATCTCCTTCCGTTCTAAGATTATAATGACATGAATAATATTTTTTAATAATTTCACAAACGTCTTTATATTCTACTTCTATTTGATCTGGAAATCTTCATCAGGGAGTTGAACCCAATTGTTTGAAACCATATCGGCGAAATATTCGAAAATTACAGACATTTGGGTAAAATGATAACGCAATGTTCCCCAGAACATGCGCGCAAAAATGGATTATGATCAGGATTATGATGGACATGGCCAACTACTTACCCGGTTTGTCAACACCTCCTCACTTGAATTAACTCGAATCTATTCCTCGAGGAGAAAAACGAAATGAAACAAATAAAAGAATTCTCCCAAACTAATTAAACCAAAATAACAATTCAAAACTTATTCCGTCTGCGATCTCGGAGTAAAAAATACTGCTCACTGACTTGGAAACTGGATTTATTAACACAATATACAGATATTGTAACTCGAAACCAAAAACTGACGCAAGCTACGAAAGTTATCTGAAGAATATACAAATTCATCGCAGACAGCCAATCTATAGACTTCCTGAAAAGGGAAGTTACATGTCTGAATTTTCGATGGAGGAGGGCCAGCAAATCCCCTCATTAGTGAAACACCCATTTCCGGTTCTCTGGAATCTTCTAAAATATTCGAGAACAGATAACGTCGAAAAATTACGCTGTCGTTTTTTGTGTTGTTTGAGCGGCTGAAAAACAGAACAAATGTGGATAAAACTTGCGAAGAGAGGTGACGGCCGACTGTGGCCAGCGTATTGAGTTCTTTCCACATAGGTTGAATTTTATTAGCGATTCCGAATGATCTGAAGTAAAATTATTCTGGTATATGAAAATGAATTGTTTGAATGCTCAGGAAACTTATAGTTACGAAATTCGCTTCGTTACATATTTTCCAGATAGGTTGGAATTTATAAATGATTCCGAATGGTCATTCATCTAGGTCCTGAACTGTCCCAGAGCTGCTGAGCTCTAGGAAAAAATATAATTTTCCCAATATTTCTAAGAATATAAATGCGACTGTATAAACAAGCGTTAAAAAAACTGGTCCACTTTTTGGCACAGAATGGTTAGTTTCGACTGAATAACATTCACTGTTGAGTTGAAAATAAACAGTGCTGTGTTTGTGGTGGCGTAAGGACCCATTCAAATATATAGATCAGGAGGATCAGTATAATAAAATACAATATACATTTACTGTTGGGTCGAAAATAAACAGTGCTTTATTTGTAGTGGCGCAAGGACTCAAATCGGTTCAATCATACAATTGTGCCATGAGATATAGAACACGCGGAATTGAATTTCGTAAAATAATTAATAATATAGGAAATTATTCACGTTTCTCGAAATTTTTTCAAATATCAATTTAAATTCAGTAGTTATAGGGGAGACCGAGGGGAGTTGAAACAATTTTGACATTTTGCTGCATAGTGCAAATACTATAAACACAAACCGTATGGGATTAAAACCAATCGATAGTTCATTTCTTGGACTACAAGAATGAAAATGTAAGTGTAAAATTCATGATGAAAAATCGACTTGAACGTGAAAAGTGATTTTGTTTCAATTCCCCTAATACCGAGGTGAGTTGAAACAGAGCCAAAGGTGACTTGAAACACATGATATTGAGGTAGAATTGTGGATTGTAAAGTGTGAAAGGTTATTCAATTCGAATGTATTTATTGAAATAAAACTACTTGTTCAGATACTCCTTCAACATATTCAATATTCAATTTTCAATAATATTTTGTACTCAGTAACACATATGAATCATAAAGAAATATTCTAGATGGTTAACTGTAACCATAACAAGTGTGATATGATATGAGATCATTAGAACAAATCTAGCATTAATAAACAAAACAACAGTTAGAAACAGAAATAATATTTTTACATATTTCAGTCGATCATTAACTCTAAAATCAGTCTTGGAATTTTTCATAAGTGCTAGTTTCTAATGATTATCAATAATATCTGTGATCAGGAAAAAAAATAAAACGAAAATACTAATCTGAAACGCAATTGTGACTTATATACGAAAGTTCACCACCAGTGCAAGCTCCATGAGCCCAAGCCTTGCATTCTAGAGATTGAACCCATTTTTCTCTGGCTTTGCTGTTTGAATAGGGTTCTAAGCAACAAATACAAACACTGTCTGTTTCTGTTCTTTTTTTCTTAACAATCCTTTTTGTTTCACTCTTACGTATTTCAGTTTCTAAATTTGAGTTTCCAACTTTTCTCTTCGCCATCCTAGCTGCTTCTATTGCAGCTAATTCATCCTTCACTGGAATATCAGTGAAGATAGCAAGCTTCATGAGCCCAAACCTTGTATTCTAGACATTGAACCCATTCTTCTCTGTCTTTGCTGTTTGAATAGGGTTCTAAACCAGAAATACAAACACTGTCCGTTTCTGTTCTTTTTTTCTTAACAATCTTTTTTGTTTTTCTCTCACGTATTTCAGAGTCTAAATTTGAGTTTTTAACTTTTCTCTTCGCCATTCTAGCTACTTCTTTTGCAGCTAATTCATCCTTCTCTGGAATAAGATAGCAGATTTCACCTTTCGTCGTTTACTTTGATTTCCTTTCCTTGCCGCTGCCTTTTCCAAGGGCCTAAGGGTTTCAGGCAAGAAAGGAATTGGTGTTACCATAAATTTAGTATAACGTGATGTCGATGCTACTGGTGGGTTCCTACTAGAATTTTCTATAGAACTAGGCAAAGCTTCATGGCTGATTTTAACAATTCTAGGAGGAGTAGAAGGACTTGTTGTATGAAAATCATTGGAGAAACTTCATCTGTTCGCAGAACCAAGACAGTCATCATCATTAGCATCCATGGGATTTATCATGAGTTCTTCATTTCCTGAATTTTCCGCAAAGTTCGAGCTTGACTCGATGCCGCATCGCGAAGACTTTTTTGTCATAATGTTACTTCTTCTGCTGCTAATTCGTATATATCGCAGCTCGTTATGCCTCTATCAGTCTTCTTTTATAATCACTAGGCATGCTGAAACAAAATAAACGAAGAAATATCAAAACACCCATTGACTAAGAAAATCAGTTATACGAAACTGCAGTGAGTTGATACACTCTGTTTCAAATCTCCTCAGTGTCGAAAATACTCCAATGTCGTGATTCAGAATGAATAGTGAACAAAAGAGATGGAAATCAGCTGTACTGATGTTATAAATTGAATTGTGAATAAAATTCAAACAAACTATTCCAATAGAGGTTAAATAGTAAAGCGTTAAAAACTTACTTTTTACGATTTCTGAGACGTGGTATCCAGAATGACACAACCGCTCACATAGAGCCACTGAAGCTTATTGAGAGCCATCGCAGGTGGTGAAAACCTATATAATTGCGGTGTTGCAATTTTGCAAACGATCTTAATTTTCAGAAAAACGGTGTCATTTCAAATCACCTCTGTTTCAAAACCCCTCGGTCTCCCCTTCCACCCATCAAAGTTATTATTTCAATAGAAATGAAAAAAAAACACGAAAAAGAGCAATTTCGGCTACGGTATTTGATCTCGGCATCTTCGTGCTATGAATCCAAAGCTCTAATCGATATTGCTACACAGGGTCTGTACAGAACTAAGGTGAAAAAATGTCATTTCTTATTTTCGATATTTTTTCTAATTTAATTTTTTTCTAATTTAATGAAATTATCATAATGTTGCATAATATTCGACGCTTTTTATTCCTCGTCTTCAATTTTTGTCTACGCAAGCACGTCATGACTCTTTAAATTCTCTCCAGGCACTTCAAAAATCAAAAACTTATGACAACTCCGTTTGTCGAGTGTGAAAAAATGGAGCAGTACATCTCGATCGTTGAAATATTTCGGCAATATTTTATAGATCCGGTCAGGTTGAAATCTAACTCATTGCGTTTTATCGTAATCGTGCTGACGGCCGGATGGAATGAATCAAGTTTGACCTCGGATTCTTGATCAGTTGGTCGAAACTAATCATTTGTGACCATTCTCGGTCAACGATTCGAAAAGTACAGACATTGAGACGAATTTATAGCTACTCTGTTCATCCGAACAGCGTGCCAAAAAGGAATAATTCGAATTCTCAGGAAACTTATGAGGTCCTTTCGTTTGCTTCTTGGTGTAGTGTAATCTACACTGCACTCTGAATCAGCTGATTTTCAGTGCAGTAACGCAAATGAATGAGAAATACACTGAAATAAGGTTAGTTTATCAAACGTCAAAAACAATGGTTATTATTTTTGTTCAGCCATCAATCTGATGGATATAAATCCCATACTGTAGTAATCTCCCTTCCCTGACGGCTTTTTCAAAAAAAAATAACAGTAAATTCATCGTCTGAAAAATCAATTGGTCGTCTGAAAAATCAATATACTTCAGATGATATGAGTTCTAATAAAAGTTTGGAGGCTTATAATCAGACAGCAGTGGATGGGTGCGGAATATCTCCATAATAAAGACTGGCAATCATAGTTTGATAATTGCAAAGGTATAGGTTCAACAATCATCTTCAAATTCATATATTTCACTATAACTATCATGGATGTATTTGAATATATCATCGAAAGAATTGCAGGATATCGGTAAGCCCCAATCTATCAAACTTTTAGTTCTTATTATTTGATACTTGTTGGTGATTTTTATCTTATGTGTGCTGTTGAATTTATTAGAGGCAGTAATAAATGATTCTTCAAGGATGTTATATGAATGCAGCTTCTATCAACGTTAGTAAAATGATTTATTTATCAATATTTTTCAGGCAGAAGCATCAACATCAATTTGACAGTGGTTGAATCTAAATCTATTGAAATAGAAAGCAGGGAGCAGTTGAATATCAAGAGTTGGTTTTAAGCATGTGTAGGATTAAGAAGTATTTCACAGTGACAATGGGTTATTCATGCTCGTCATTACAATGGTTTTTGGTAATAGTTTAAACTGAAGCAAGCATATTTTAAAAAATTTACACTAATATTAATAGAGTAAAAAACACATTGTATACTTTATAATTTATTTACAACATTCATCATGTCTAAGCAGTTCTGTTTAAATAAATTAATCTACAATATACATTTTGCTTTGTAACAGCCTTATTCTAATTTTTGTTCGCTTGGTTTGGACCTGGCATCAGAGTTGGGAAAATTAAATTTATTCATCAGGAATTAACTACATTAGATTATAAAATATAACAGATAAATTACATACACAATCATATTCTATAATGGAACCCAATCAGGATGATTTTTATCGGACAAATCTGCTGGCTTACCTAGTGAAAACATGGTGGACAATTTTTTATATTCTAACATGAGAAACAACTCAAAATTTTATTTCCCTTCATACTTGAATGAAAACGTGTTAAATAAATCATACCAAATTTGAGTTTCGAAGCTGTTAAGTCGAATCTCTTTAGCAGACGAATCCATAAATCTCTGGTTTTAACTGATGTAACAAATTTTGCGAACTTCATCAAAAACTGATGAAACCCTTTCAATAAAGAAATCAAATTAATTGAGAAATTCATAAAATTTAGAATGAAATATTATAGATTTATACATTACTATTCATGCAGCTAACTAAGTGATACATTTTTATATGTACATACCTATAATTATACAGAATTGACAAGCTGGAAAGTGTTATTTGTCTTCTAAATTTTCCAATTGTAGTGACATACTAATGCAATAGAATTCTTGCCTTTGAACACAATATACCTAGTTCTTTCTTATAATCCCTCAAGGTGATCGGTTAAGTTCAGCTTTACATCATAGACCTTATAAATTAGGTCTATGCTCTACATTCATACAAGATTCAAATTGAAACCAAGATATCAAAATAGATCTATACCTTACTCACTTACTTACGCACTTTCTGCATATAAATTTACGTGAAAAATGTGATATTTGTACGTTTTTCAGTTCGCCCTTGCTACTGCAGCTCATGAACTTGCAAAAATTTGGCATTTTATCACTAAAAATTAATGTTTATGGAACAACTAAAGATAGCAAAATATTCACTTCACTTCATAAACAGCAATTCAATTGATATATCACTCACAAATATCGAAAAATCCAGGAAAATAAGAGCAAAACAAACAATAACAGTACTAATTCCTGCTTTGTTGGTCCTCCAATGTCGTGTCAACTGTCAGAACTGCACGTAAACCATTATTTCTTCATCCTCCTGACCTTATTGCAAATTTTAAATTTGATAATACCCATTTAAAGAAGAGATCAAAGTTCCCAGAGAACAAATATTTTCATAACAAGTCAATTATTGGCGCCTTCTTTTTGCCGTAACATTAACCATAACCCTACATTCTGTTTTGAGTGCATTTCACACCTCCTTTCGACCAGGTGCAGATAAACTACACTTGGTGTACACTGGTGTAAATCCAATAAGCAAACGAATACTAATATCGAGTGCAAATTACACCGAGTGTAGGAAAGTGCTACACTTTCGATGCAAACGAAAGGACCTATAGTAACGAAATTCGCTTGGTTACAACTGTCAGTGGAAACGAACCATTTTGTCACTAAAAGCATTAGATCAGATGGTATGCAAGTTTCACATCGAGTCTCTTGCTCCGTTGTTTAATTCACTGTAATAATTATAATTTATTAATTATTTATAGATAATTAATTTTTATTTTATAGATATTTTTCAGAGTTTGGGAGAGAAAACACAGAAAAAAACCTTTCAATAAATTGTACAGGCCAAGAAGAAAATATTCCATGAAAAAATATGATCTCTTACGCTAAACGACGGTGAATGTATCAATTATTTTTGATAGGAACTCTAAAAGGACTTGACCGATTTTATCGGAACTTTGTGTCTGTGTTTGAGTGTCTCTTAGGTTGCCAATTGGAACCGTTTGGTGGCGATACAATCGGTCTATACTATAGGAACTGAAAAACGGCTTGACCAATTCTGATGAAACTTTGTATGAGTATTTCGGTGGATATCTGGTTCACAATAGCATCCGGTAGGGGGCACCCCAATCGAAATATAGGATTTCAAAAACGGCTGGACTGATTTCGATGAAACTTTGTGTGTGTGTCTCAGTAGGCCTCAGGTCCACAATATCACCAGTAAGTGGCGCTGCAATTGGTCTACAAAAACTCAGAAATGTCTCGACCTTTGTCTCGATGTTTCTGATTATGTACGATTGTGAATGGGTCTCAGAATCAATCAGTAATCGATAACAGGATCCGCTAGATGGCGTTGAACTACCGGCTCAATTATTCTACCGATTCAATTCATTTACCGTTTATATTTATCTACTGGAAAAATGTATATCTATGGCTAGGTTAATCTGTTGGCTACTAGTTTTACAATATACTATTTCATATAATGTAATGACATCAATCGTCTTTCCTTGCAAAAACAATAATAATGAGATGATTGTCTGGACCTGCGGCCAACTCGTTCAAGACAGGAACATTATACATAATGTTACTTCCACAGTTGCCCCTAATATATATCGAATATGAATAACCCCTTCTGGAAAATTATGGCTCCCCACATCTCACCCATGAAAAATTGCCGTTTCAGAATAAAAAACGAAAAATATTTCTCCTGCCCCTCTTGGCCAACACTCCCAGGAATGTTGTCAGGTTTGCAGAAGCCAAACATTATTGTAGGGATTAACTGAGTGGGGTAATAGATCAAATGATCAAAATGGTTGTAGTTCTGAAGGGCAGCATATTAGCCAAACGACCCAAGCTCACAATCTAATCTAACTACCCCTGAAAAATTGCTTAATTTATATTTCTATTTTTCACACGCCCCTAATGAATATTGATGGCATTTTTTCATTCAACAGAAACGTAAATTTGATGAAAGACGAAAAAATTCCCTGAACACTACCTCGGATGGAAATTCAACCTGTGATTTATCTACGGTCCTTCAAAGTTTCAGGAAAACTGCGAACTCCACAGACTCCAGGGATACGCCGGCAACTCCCACCTTGGTATCCAAAGTGATCCAGTCTGCCGCGCACTCGCTCATCATCACAGTATCGCGCGAAACTTCGGGACGTTGCATCGGTCTCTTCGTGAGAAGGCGGTCCGATATGGTTGATTTGAAGATGCGATATTTTGTTATAGTGCTAGAACTATGAATGAAATGGTGGCTAATTTTATTATTGAGGTAGTTTCCATACAGAAATTGAGGTGAGGTCTTCTTCTCTTCACGTACCATCACAATAATGATGAACAAATTTCTTACAGAAATGAAGTTATTTGACTTCCTCGTCTTCGACCAGCCCCACAGAAGCAGATCGCGATTTCGGTGTTATTTCACCTCATCAGTGCAACATAGTGGATAGGGTCCGAAGACGACGAAGTCAAAAATGTTCGTAAGGTTATAAACCTTGGGAGTGCTTGTCAATAACAAATTTCTTGACGAAAATTATATCAATTTGTTTCCTATCATTTCAAAAAATATAGGGACATTATAATCAGGATTTTTTTGACAACTCGGAACCTACGTACGGGATATGTTGAAGTTGAAAAATCCAAATGCGGTGCGCGCATATATTAGAGGCAATAATTGTCATTTGATATACCATTAAAAATGGTAAAAAGTTAGAAAAAAATTATAGTAGAATGATACCCATTGGAAAAAGAAGAGAATATAACAAAAATGATAGGAAAAATAATTTACGGGTGATCTGAGTTCGGTAAGTTGTAGGTAATAAAAAGATCTACAACTTTTGTATTTACACTTTTTTCACGTAACCACAAAATTTATGTGAAAATTTCAAATAACCACGTTTTTGGTTTTTAATTTTTATCTTTTACAAAAAAACTTTTTTTTTCACCAAATTTTTTGGAAACTTACATTTTTAGGTACCGAATACACTGTATTTTTTTGGATTTAATTTTTTTTTTCACCTTAATTTGACTCAATATCGAAAAGCAGCCTAATTTTCAATCAGAAATTCTCACGTCAAAATATCTGCTTTTTTAAGAACGTAGAGGAGCTTTTTGTTCATTAGAGTCACTACTTTCTGATGGTGTAAAAAAAATATACATTACTATGGTAAATTTTCTCGGAAAATGCTAAGTTAATAAAGTTAAAATTCAATATGATATCCACAATATTTTGAGAAAGTTGTAAAATCTTCTCTAAATTATATGTGCAGATGCCTATTTATTGGTATTTTAAGATAACTTCTATACCTGAGTGACCTACGGATAATTTTAGCCCATCAAAGGGTATTTCATAGAGAAGTGGGGAAGGGGCTATGAGGGTCTGGGCCTTACTGACTGTTACTTCGTAGCATTTTCGTATTCATTACCATAGTAATGTATATTTTGTTTACACCATCAGGTAGGGACTCCAATGAACAAAAAGTTCACCTACTACTATATATTAAATCAAATTGAGGTGAAAAAAAATATATTTTAAATCCAAAAAATTATACTGTATATGGGACATAAAAAGATAAGTTCTTACTGAATTTGGTGAAAAAAAAATTTCTAAAAGACAAATATCAAAAACCAAAAACGTGGTTTTTTTAATCCTTCACATAAATTTTGAGATTCTGGGAAAAAAGTGTAAATACGAAAGTTGTAGAACTTTTTATTACCTACAACTTTGCCGTTTATTTTTTTTCGATAGGACTTTTCGTTTTACCGTTAAACCGTTTTTTACTCTTAAAAACTCACCCCCTTCCCCTTCCCGATCTCAGATCGCCCGTAAATTATTTTTCCTATCATTTTTGTTATATTCTCTACCTTTTACAACGGGTTTCATTCTTCTATAATTTTTTTCGGTTTCAATAATTATCGACCCTGGTCTATATGAATTAAACTCTCCTAGTTAAATTTGGATAATCCTTATCCGAGTTAAATTTACCCCACGGTTAAATTGCTAATTTCTTTTGCACCTGCAAGACTTATAGCGTAACCGTGAGTTAAAACCATAAAAATTAAACCCCGCAAAATGGCAGGGTTAAATCGTTAACTTTGGTATAGTAATGCCAAAATTGGCGTTCCCAATATAAATAGTTTCGAAATGTGTTGAATTTGCGAGGAGCAAAAAAACCATCCAGAGTAAACATTTGGTATCTCTTAAATGAACATCTGGTGGACGAGAATCAGCAACTTTCTAAAAGATTTAAGTGATACCAAAACTGATCTGAAATTCTCCGAATCGCAAACGACAAGAACATGCCTGAAACTGAAAAAGTTATCAAACGAGGAGCATAACCCCAATTCAGATATAAGAGAGTAAACATTTGGTTTCTCATAAATGAACATTTGGTGGACAAGAATCGGCAACTTTTGAAGAGGTTACAAAATTTCTGAACTTCCTTAACTTTTGTGGAGCAATATATTTATGGTAAATAATGAATTTATTGCTCCACAAAAGTTAAGGATTTTCAGAAATTTTGTAACCTCTTCAAAAGTTGCCGATTCTTGTCCACCAAATGTTCATTTATGAGAAACCAAATGTTTAGTCTCTTATATCTGAATTGGTTTTATGCTCCTCGTTTGATAACTTTTTCAGTTTCAGGCATTTCCTTGTCGTTTGCGATTCTGAGAATTTCAGATCAGTTTTGGTATCACTTTCTTACAATCAGCTTTGATTCAGAATCGGCAAATTTGTTTTGCAATAATGCCTAGACGTAAACTTAGTGCAGATGAAGCCCATAGGGCTATTGCTATGATCCAGGCGGGACGTATTAAGAGAGATATTGCAAATTTCTCTCAAGTTAGTGAAAGCGTAGTTTCCCGGCTCGTCTGTAGATATCGAGAAGCTGGAAACGTGACCTAAAGTCCAAGAAGTGGCCGCCCAAGATCTACCACTCCTGCCCAATAGGTTTCTGACTATACTCAATCCCATTGAACACGCTTGGGATCTGCTACAAAGAACTTTGGATTATCATCAACCACCTCCACATACACTTCAAGAACTCAGACGATTTTTATCGCAACTCTGGAGAGAAATTGGTCCAGGCTACTTCTACAATCTGATCGAAAGCATGCGAAGGCGTTGTCAGGCTGTGGTTGATGTTCGAGGAGGCCACACTCTTT
Organism: Halyzia sedecimguttata; assembly: GCA_937662695.2. Taxonomy (NCBI): domain Eukaryota; kingdom Metazoa; phylum Arthropoda; class Insecta; order Coleoptera; family Coccinellidae; genus Halyzia; species Halyzia sedecimguttata. Next base: position 79,905,811 of record OW569411.2, read on the forward strand.
AGTATTTTTTTTTTAATTTTTCGATGGAACTAGTTTTGCACTACAAATACTACAACTAAATTTTCGCCTGAATCTGTGGAAGTTATAATGAAATGGGCAAATTGTTAAGTTAGATAAGTGAGTAAACATTTAGATAGTAATATTTGCAAAATTGGTGAAAAAATGGAAACTTTTGAAACAGTCTGAAAATTTCTTAACTCCCTTAACTTTTGTGGCGCAGTATATTAACAGTAATCAGTAACTTGTTTGTCTTGATTGTGTGATGTTTTTGAGACAATAATCAATGATATACTACTTTCTGGTGATGATGAAGAGCATCGAATATATAACATCCAAGTTTTATGATAGAAGAGTTGTAGAACGTAGGTAACAATCATTACCATTTCCTGTGGAAGAATCCATTGCATAGGAGATTTTGTACCAAAAAAGAAAGTGTCCTATATTTGTTGAACAAAATTGAACTTCCAGGTAAGCTTCTTTCTTTATCTTATATATAAAATTCTCGTGTCACAATGTTCGTTCCCGTACTCCTCCGAAACGGCTTTGACCGATTCTCATGAAATTTTGTGAGCATATTGAATAGGTCTGAGAATCGGCCAACATCTATTTTTCATACCCCTAAGTGATAAGGGTTGTTCACCCTCAAAAATTTTTTTTTTATTTTTGACGAAATTTTTTGTTTTCATTTTTTTATAATGTGGCATTACAAAATACATACAACTCTAAATTTTCACCCTTCTATCACCAACCCCTATTTTTTAATAGTCATTTTAGTAATTAATCATTTTTCATCCCGCTCGATAACTGATCAATTATATAATTAAAACCAAGTCGCCGTATTTTTTGTCAATGTTTTTCACTCTATTTCGATTAAAATTTCCCTGAGCTTATGGCAAGGCTAAGATTTTTGTACAAAAAAAAATTATTTTTATTAAAGTATCAAGGCAGTTCATTCCTGCTATACTTAGTGCTAGATTTCTTAAAATTTCCGCGTCTTTTTGGATCAACACTCACATGCCAGACTATACCGGTGTCAAGTCCCAGTAAACAGCACGGAGTAGGGATGAGAACGAAGCCGATCTCCTGTCTATCTCACCTTTTATCACTTTTCTTAACCAGATACGTTTGAGTGGGTAGTTCGTATTCGCAATTGAACCCAGTAGGTGGCGCCGAAATCGGGTTCTAGGTATTTTTTAGAATTACGTGTTTGAGTGGGTCCCTGGATAACTTGGAAATTCAATTGTCCCGGTAGGAGTCGCTGCAATCGGGTTCTAGGTTTTTTTTTAAGATGTTTCGCATTTGGAAATAAAATTGCAACCGCAATAACCGTATTGGCGCAGGTGAAGTTGCGTGGGTCAGCTAGTATTAACATATGATGTAATGCAACATAAGACATTATCGCTATTCGCGGAGATTGGGACACGTACACGAGATTTCTTCTCTAGTTTTGGCGCTCTTGTTCCTCGGAACAGAGTGCTTATCAATTACTCCAAATGTCTGTGATTTTCGAGTTTTTGCTTAAAATGGTCTCAAACGTTTTGATGCGACTCACTGATCAAGAATCCGTGGTCAGAATCGATTCTGTCCGGCCGTCCTGCCGACTGTCTAGCCACTATAACGAGAGTTATCATGGTTACGTCCACCCGTCCGTCCAGCCGGCCGTCCGGCGGTCCGGCATCCAACATGAGGTTAATCATAGACCTACGTTTTGAATTTAACTAGGAAAATTGTTGAAAATTGACGCACACAAGCTACATGCCATCTTAAGATTCGACTTGAGAGATATGATGATGTGGTTTTGATAGTTCTTTGCTATTTTTATATGAAACGAATAATGCTGAAAACAGGAGTTTCATATCTCTTCTAGTTTCGTAGCTACAAGGTTGATTGAAAGTTTTGGCACTCTTGTTCCTCGGAACAGAATGCTTATCAATTTGCCCAAAAGTCTGTAATTTTGAATTTGAAAATGGTCTCAAACGTTTTTGTTCGACTCACTAATCAAGAATCCGTGGTCAAAATCGAATCTGTCCAGCCTTCCGTTAACAGGATAACTCTCGAACGGAATGAGCTAGAAAGTTGAAATTTTCCGACTAAGTTTGGGAGATGAATATTTCGGTTAAGTTCGTTATTGGCCAAATCAGCGGTTTTTCGAAGTAACGGAGCGGTGGTTTCGGAGTAACGAAAAAAAAATCCTTTTATCATAAGAAACCATTGAATTTGAAATTTGTGATGTAAAATAGAAATTCTTTCTCAAACCAATCAAACTAATAATTGGGTGATACGATTCTTCAAAATTTCAATACTAAATCGTGATTTTATGATTTTTTGAATTTAATTTCTTTTATGGTGTTCTATCATAAGTATCCATTGATATCATTCCCAACTTTGAGAAACCAATACTTTCGGAGATATGATTTTTCAAAGTTTGAACAAGAGCGCCAAAGTTCCTATCCACAGGGCTTTCCCACATTTTTGGCACTCTTGTTCCTCGTAACCGAGTGCTTATCAGTTTGCCCAAATGTCTGTAATTTTCGAATTTTTGGCTGAAAATGGTTTTAAACGATTTGGTTCGACTCACTGATAAAGAATCCGTGGTCGAAATCGATTCTGTCTAGCCGGCCGTCCGTCTGGCCGTTAACACCATAACTCTCGAACGGAAGTAGTTAGAGGATTGGAATTTGCAGGATAGATTTGCAGCGTTTTTAGTAAAATCATTTTTTATGAGTATTATATTATTTGAAAATTTTCAAATTTTGTTTCTACAATAACTCTCGAACAGAATGAGTTAGGCAGTTGAAATTTCCAGAGTAGCTTTGGGAGATGAATATCTTGGTTGAGTTCATTATTGGTTGAAATCGGCCTAATGGTTTTGGAGTAACGAAAAAAAAAATTTTTTTTCCATTACAAATTTCGAATTCAATTTTTTTGATATGCAATTTCACCATCAAAATCCATTGATATCATTTCTAACTCTAACAAGCTAATACTTTCGGAGATATGAATTTTCAAAATTTCAATAATAAATCGTACTTCTGTTTCCACAGAATTTTTCTATCTATGAATTAATATATGATCTGTGTTTGTACATGTCGTCTTATTTTTCTATGAGAGATGAAATGTCAAAATTATTTCTGGTTCGTTATTCTTGATATGAAATACCCATCCTGTTCTATAAATCAAAGTATGATTGAATGCAACATGACCAATGAAATAACCTCAGCTATCGTACTTTTGAGGTGATAATATAATGTAGGGCTTCACACGAGACGAGAGTAGGCGAGAGTATAAAAAATCTCGTCTGGATCTCGCCAATTCCCAAAAAATTAAGTCTCGTTTAAGTCTCGTTCTCGTCTCGTTATCAGTTGTCTCGTCTCTTCTGGCTTAATTCTCAATAACGATAATGAATATTATGATATATAAATGAAATGGTATACAATAATGAATAATTTTGTAAAGCTATATTAATACGCTCTGATACCTAAATATTTGTACATGTACATATTATTTTTAATTTTAAACAATGATAATTTCATCTTTTAAATTACTCGATGACCAAGAATTCAAATATTATCACTCTTGCATCACAACATTTTTCAATGATGTACGTGTTTTTGCCATGATCATACCTGCTGAGGAAAATAATCTTTCAACAGGTATGGTTGTAGCCATTAATAAATCATCGGCCATCTTGGAAAGTGTAGGAAGAACTTTTTCATCACTCTCCACCACTGTAAAATATTTTGATTTCTGTTTGCTCTTTCAAACAGCAAATATTCTTCAAACTCAGCTTTCCAATCTTTCGAAAGTTTTGTTGATGTTTTAAATAGGATATTGATGTCAATATATCTTTTAGTAGAATTGAAGAATTTGGTATAGTTTTCAAAGAATTCCTTCCCAGTGGGTAGATCATTGAGTGGGTGTTCTTGGCGTATTCCTCATAACAATTTTCGAAACATTGAATTGCATTGAATAGCTTCATTTCTTTACCAGTTTTATTACATGTAAGTAGTTCCACAGATGTAAGTATACAATAATTGTTCAAATCTTCACTACAAGGAGCAGAAGAGAATAAATTTCTCCAGAATGTTCAGATAGAGACAAAATTTTCAAAGCATTGGGATTTAGGGCAATAAAAGTTGTCTGTAATTTATTGAAGTCATAATGGCATCCGTTTTTATGGTTGTGGTTTCTATTTTTTCTTGAAAAATAAACTCAATTATCGCAAGTTCATAACGAATTAATAATCTTCTGAATAATCTTGTATTTCTAGAACGATCGATGCATAATATAGACAAACTATATTGGTAATTATAGTGGAAACTCTTCATATTCAATTGTTTTTTGCAGGTTTTGAAAAAAGTCGAGTCGTGTATAAACCTTCAAACAAAAAATTTAATGATACCAAAAACGAGACTCTCGTATTGCGCTGTATGTGGTCTCGGTATCGCCTATAAAATTTTTGAGATGGTCTCGTCTCGACTCGTCTCGCTGTTACGAGACGAGAACGAGACGAGACGAGAAAAATCTCGCTCTCGCGTGAAGCCCTAATATAATGCCCGTGGATAATCCATATGATGATGAAAATATATACTTTGATAAGATACATAATCAAATTGGGTTCAGAATATCTCCAGTTAAAAACAAAACTGCAATATTGTCTAAGTTTTAATTGATATAATATAATTCTCAGAGTAGATTTGAGGAATGAATATCTCGAATAAGTGCATAATTGGGGAGAATCGGTCTGTTTGAATTTAATTTCTCTCATGATACAGTTCTATCGTAAGAATCCATTTATATAATTCCTAGAGACCAATAATTTCGGAGATATGATTTGTCAAAGTTTGAACAAGAGCGCCAAAGCTCCTGTCCACAGGGCTTTCCCATATTTTATGCACAATTCAATTTGGCGAAACACCATAAAATACGAGATCCACAGATTATCGTAGAATAAACAACAAAAGAAAAGATATAGGTACAATAGCCTGTGAACTAGAGTTAAAACCAGGATAACGCCGTACCACGCTACAAAAATCAAAGAATGAAACGGGTAACCTAACCCGAAGTTAATTTCCTATAGCGCAATGCAATCGCAGAGTTTGAAAGTATACATTTTAACTTACGACTTACTCTGTGCTTAATATTTCAACCCCGTATTCCAGACAAGTGGGCCTTATGTATGTTAATTTTAAATAATAAAACGATTCCGTTCGACTTACTTAAGAGCAATTCGTAGGCAAATTAAATTCTGTCGTCCAACCCTGGAACGCGATAACCTTCGAAAGAGTTGAGAAAATTGAAACAGAAAAGTGTATGACGTTATTTGAATATTCGATAAATTCGTGTAATTTCCCGTAGATATGCATAGGTAAATCAATATATTTTCAGGATATGACAATGATATTTTGTATTGTTAAAATATTATATCTCTAATAACCAAAAAACTCAGCAGATACCTATTGTACAGAGTACACTGTCACAAATCAGTATATACCGGGTGTCTTAGTATACATGTTCCAATGGATTATCTCAGCCATTTCAAAAGATAAAAATTTTAAAATTTCATGATTTTCAATTCGTTCAAGGAACCTTTAACTGAGAAAAACTAAAATTGACAGTCACTTTCGGTTTGACCGAAAGTGACTTTGACTTTTTATCTCAAATAGCACCCCATATATTTTTGGCAATTTTTTAATTCTACTCAAAATTACCTTTCCAACGATGTATCACACTTTGTATTTTACACCGATAAGATGGCCTGCAAGATCTCCAGACTTAACACCGTTAGATTTCATCCTTTGGGGATATTTGAAAGATCGTGTGTACCAGACTCCTCCTATTGATTTGGAAGACCTAAAAAACAAAGTAAGAAATGCATATAGAGCCCCTAATGCTGAGGTATCTTCTTCTTCTTTTAGTGCCGTGCCTGATTTCAGACGTTGGCTATCATCATGTTGGTTAACTCATGGGATCCATCACGATCCGCGGCCGAGTGTTCAATACAGGAGAATGGACAACAGAACACACGCGCAAAAGCTCCTGTATTCACGAAAAAAAAATTGGTTTGCGCGCATGTTCCACTGTCCACTCTCCCGCATTGAACACTCTTAATCGAACTCACCACGGCGAACTACACCGTCCGCTCCCCCGCACTAGACACTCTCAATCGAACCCACCATGGTGAATTCGACCAAGGCCGTCCAACACAGGAGAACAGACAACAGAACCCACCACGGCAAATTCGACTTCTTCTTCTTTTAGTGCCGTGCCTGATTTCAGACGTTGGCTATCATCATGTTGGTTAACTCATGGAATCCATCACGATCCGCGGCCGCTCGGAATAGATCTTCGACGCCCAGGCCGGTCCACTGCCTTATGTTACGAAGCCATGACATTTTTTTCCGTCCTATCCATCTCCTTCCCTCTACTTTTCCCTGGATTATGAGACGAAGTAAACAATATTTTGGTCCTCTGATTGTATGTCCAAAATATTCGGTTTTTCTTATTTTTACTATGTCGACCAATTGTCTCTCCGTGTCCATCATCCTCAGCATGTCGTCATTAGAAGTATGCGAAGACCACGATATTTTAAGCATCCGTCGGTAGCACCACATTTCGAAGGCCTCTAGTTTTCTGAGCGTTCTGATCTTCAGGGTCCAAGTTTCACAGCCATAGAGGAGTACAGACCATATATAACACCCCAATATTCTCTTACGCAGATGCATGGTCAAGGTTCTGTTACAGAGAACCGGTTTCCATGACATGAATGCTCTGCGGGATATCTCAATACGTGCTATGATCTCCTGGTCAGAGTTTGTCTCGCCGTTAAGCCAGCTATCAAAATATCTGAAGTTTGTCACACGATCTATGATCTTTCCATTGATGTTGAGTTGGAAGGGTTCGACATTGATTCTTCCCACTGACATCCACTTAGTTTTGGAAATGTCGATCAGAAGTCCTCTCCGCCGACTTGCCTCACTGACAACGGTGACCAGCGTTTGAAGATCTTCGAGACTCTCCGCCATTATAGCCGTGTCATCCGCGTATCTTATGTTATTGATAATTTCTCCGCCGATTTTTACACCTTCACGTCTTCCATTCAGAGCCTCCTTGAAAATCTCCTCCGAGTACAAGTTGAATAGCGTCGGTGACAAAACGCATCCTTGTCGTACCCCTCGCATGCTGAGGTATAGAGAAGTGTTATTTCGCGTGAACTAGACCACCGAGCTGAAAGATGTGTAGAAGCAGAGGGTCAACATTTCGAACATAGTCTCTAGTTATTATACTTATCTTATGCATATCTTTGAAATATTATGCATATCTTTAAAATATTGACCCTCTGCTTCTACACATCTTGTGTCTCAGCTCGGTGGACTAGCTCACGCGAAGTAACACTTCTGTATACCTCAGCATTAAGGGCTCTATATGTATTTCTTATTTTGTTTTTCAGATCTTCCAAATCAATAGGAGGAGTCCGGTACACACGATCTTTCAAATATCCCCAAGGGATGGAATCTAGCGGTGTTAAATCTGGAGATCTTGCAGGTCATCTTAAAGGTCCATTTGAAGATAGATGGATCGGCACACACGGATTATAAGTCGAAATCAAGATTACACGAAATATCGTAGCCTACTGCAATTCTTTCAATTTAAATTTCAATTGACGTTTTCTCCCTCAAATCAAATGTAAAATATAAAGTGTGATACATCGTTGGAAAGGTAATTTTGGGTAGAATTGAAAAAATTGCAAGAAATATATAAGGTACTATTAATGATAAAAAAAGTCAGAGTCACTTCCGGTCAAACCGAAAGTGACTTCGAATTTTTGTTCTTCTCAGTTGAAGGATCCTTTAACGAATTGAAAATCATAACATTTTCGAATTTTTATCTTTTGAATTGGTGGAGATAATCCATTGGAAAATGTATACTGGGACACCCAGTATACTGATCATCGAATCGAACGGTCATGCTGATGATCCTGAAGTCACGTGCTTTTAAAATTCATTTTCTTATCGTTCATATCATTCAAATACATAGGGTGTCCTAATGTTCGACCAACATACTTCCACTCATGTTCTGGAGGTAATTACCATATCAACATATCGGAGATTATAAAATGATTATGGATGGAAATTATATCCACAATATAATATACTGAAGCTGTATTTTGAAAAATATTTTGAAAAAATGTTCGATCTGATTTTGACAGCGTTTTGCAGATCGAACTATGCAGGGCTCTGCTTTCAATGTTTAAGAAATATTTTCGAACATTTCTATCTATGACCACACCGTTTAATTTTCTAAATGCGAGTGTTTCAAAACCTATAAGTTATTTTAGAAAGATGTGCACGCCAAATTACAGCTTTGATGCCGACAAAATTTGTCTTGATCCTCAGAACATATACTGCTTATTAATTTGCCCAAACGTCCTTAATTTTCTGCATCATAAAAGAAACTAAATTAAAATTGAATAACGAACTTATCCGAGATATTCATTCCTCAAATCTACTCTGAAAATCATATTAAATCTATTGAAACTTAGCCTATATTCCAGTTTTGTTTTCACTGTAGATATTCTGAACCCAATATGATAAACTTACCAAAGTATATATTTCCATCATCATAAATGGATTATCCAAGGGTATATAGAGTAGGGGCAATTATAATATCCTATAATAGGTTGTTTTGCATTCAATCATAATTTGTAGGCTAGAACAATAATACATTTGGCATGTCTGTTATAGGTAGATAAGATTACATGTACGAACAGTGAACACAGATAGATAGAATTCACATTCTGTGAAAACATAGAAGTACGATGTATTATTTGAAATTTTGAAAAATCATATCTCCGAAAATATTAGCTTGTTACAGTTGAAAAGTATATCAATGGATTCTTATGATGAAGCAACATTTGAAAAAAAATTGATTTCGAAATTTATTTTGTTAAAAAAATTTTTTTTCGTTACTCCGAAACCGGCCGATTCTGCTCAATTACGAACTTGTCTGAGATATTTATCTCCGAAACCTGCTCTGAAAATTTCAACTATCTATAGCACTTTCCGTTCGAGAGTTATCGTGTTGACGGATAGCCGGCCGGACTGAATCGATTTTGACCACGGGTTCTTGATCAGTGACTTGAACCAAATCGTTCTAGACCATTTTCAGGCATAAATTCGAAAATTACAGATATTTGGACAAATTGATAAGCACATTGCTCCGAGGAACAAGAGCGCCAAAAATAAAATAATACCTATAATTCTCGAAATAATCGACTGATTTCAATGAAAACTATTTTAATGAATAAGATGCTAAAAAATCATTTCAATGTGAAAGATAAGACCTCATCTGAGTCTTTGTTTCGATGATCAGATATAATCACTCTGTAAATGATTCACTTTTTAATGAATAAATTATTTGTGGTGTCGATAGAATCTTCGAGAAAAAATTTGTGCCATTTGAATTGATTATTGATTTCCGTTGCTTTTCTTCTCTCTTCACGAAATTGACAACAATAAATTTGTTTTTCATGTACAGAGTGATGTTTTGTTACCCGTCGAAAACAAAATGTTGTTCTAGTACGGTCCTCTTTTTTGTTCATTTTCGCTTTTGGTTTCTTTCAAACTTGTAAAAATTGGTAAAACAGTTTTGGACTTATACGGCTTTGAAAATTGATTTTCAGGAAAACACCCTGTATCTCAGAAACTAGTAGGCGGCATAAGAGATGTTTGACTGCCCATTTCTGACTCCTCATATGGTCCTCTATCACCCCTTGCCCGATGGGTAATTGGTCAGAATCACCCTGTACATTTTTAATAACAATTGGATTCTACTTCAATTTCAGATCCAAATCATTTGTCGCCCCATTAGACATTGGAGCATTAAATACAGGCTTAGGAAGGTGTACACCAGACTTAATTTTACGATATTTCACTTCGATATTTCGTTTCGTCATAAGAGCATGCAGAAAATGGCCTAAATATGTACTCGTTAAACATCTCACGGGATGTGCTTCATTGAAACTCATATTTTTCATCAGAACTTCAATATTAACTGACTTTGAAAGGTTTGGCAACTGGTTCATATAATATCTTATGACTCAACAGCTTCCGCTATTCCTCATCTGGATATTTTCTTATGTTCTCACTGCACGGTGGCTTGAGGATATACTGATTCTTATTTGAACTGAAGCCAACAATATGGTGAAAAAGGGGGGAGGCGCCTGAACGGAAATCAGAGTAGATATTATTTTCTGTGTATATAGGGTGTTCTATGAAAAACTCTGATAGTTTATTTGCTGTGTTTACTCTAAACGTTTTGTTGTCTATCAATATAGGTCCGATTCGTTTTCGTTCAGAATATACAAGTATTTGAAAAAAAAATGGTTCAAGCCCTGTGGACAGGAGCTTTTTGGAGCTCTTATTCAAACAGACAAATTATATCTCCGAAAGTATTGGTTTCTCAGAGTTGGGAATTATATGAATGGATGGATTCCTATGATAGAATTTCATCATGAAAGAAATTAAATTTAAAAAAGTGTCGTTTAAAAAAATGCTTCAAAAATTATCTTGTGAAAAAAAGAGCAATCTACAATGCTTAAATGCCTTAATGCTTCAAAAATTATCATTAAATTTATTTATCAAGATTGAATGAGCAATCTGCACTGATTTAACCTCGTGGAATGGGTTGTTGCAGCTAAGACTCGGTGCATAGTTTTCACAACTCGAAATACCTAAGGAAAGTAGCATCGAATTGTCTAGAGCAAGGCTGGAGACAATCATAGCAGATGGCCCATTCATTCCTGATATTTGAATAGGTAGTGGATAACGAACAAATTATTTTAATAGTTCAAAAGATATTTATAAAATACTATCCTCTTTTCATAATTTAAAATTTAATAGTCCATACCACTAACACATTCTTCTGTGAGTTCTGTGTTTTATGAACCTTAACTCAAGAAAAAATGATTGATACACGAATGTAGATCCAAATTTCAGTATTTTTTTGCTAGCAATATTATGAAAATACTGTATATAGGGACATGTCTCACTAGTTAAGGAAGTAAAAGGTAATATTAACCTCAGTGGTCAATGAACAGTTATTTCTTTTGATGATTGCATTATGTTCTTCTTTCCTATTGGCTCCATAAACTACATCAAAACAGTCTTGTATATATTCACAAATTCAAGTAATTCGAGTAATCGAATACTTTCCAGGAGAAAATAACAATTATGAATTGACAATCTCTAATAACTAGAAGAGATGACATTTATGAATAGTGATCACAGACAGATTCTGTGTTCACATTCTGTGAATACATAGAACTTAAGATGTATTATTGAAACTTTGAAGCATCATATCTTCGAAAGTATTAGCTTGTTCGAATTGAAAATAATAACAATGGTTTCTTATGATGAATCTGCATCCTAAAAAAAAATTAATTCAAAAGTTGTAATGTAAAAGAAATATGTTTTTCGTTACTCCGAAAATATTTGACCGATTTTGCGCAATAACGAACTTAACCGAGATATTTATCCCTCAAAGCTACTCTGAAAATTTCAACTGTCTAGCTCATTCCGTTCGGGATTTATCGAGTTAACGGCCGGCCGGAAGGACGGCCGGCCGGACAGAATCGATTTCAACCACGGATTCTTGATCAGTGAGTCAAACCAAATCAACCATTTTCAGCCAAATTTCGAAAATTACAGACATTTGAGCAAATTGATAAGCACTCTGTTCCGAGGAAAAAGAGCACCAAATACATCCTTTGAATTATTGTTTCTAGTCTTAAACAATTCATGATTTAAATTATGATGAATGGAAAAATAAATCTCACAATTATATAAATTATGCGAAATGTTCACATTCGGATTGAATGCAAGCATTGCAAGCCTCGACGAATTAAAGATTAGCAGTGAATTGGGTCATTTCTAATTTTGTTAGATGCATCTTGAATGTTCATAATTCTTGATAAGATGTAATTTCAACATCATCAACGAGCGTTTTAATATATCCCCACAAATAAAAATCATAAGATCTAAATGATTAGGATCCGGCGAACGAGGTGACCATATTATCGGTTGTTCCCCCTATTCTCCCTTGACCTATTCATCTATTCGGGAAATATTAATTCAACTAAGCAACTACTCGTCTCCCTCTTTGTGTTGCCAAGAACAGCTTCTGTTACTGCCGGGTCCAGACGGGTGTAATGTAACGCGTAATGTAATGCGTAATAATGTAAGGCGAATTCTCCGTGTGGACTGTAGACGAGCGTTACGTGCAATGCTCGTAGTACCGTCCACACCGGAGAATTCGCCTTACATTACGCATTACATTACGTATTACATTACGCGTTACATTACACGTTACATTACACCCGTCTGGACCCGGCATTCACTTTCTACATTCACTGCAGTTGGGAGAATGGTTTGTTTTGGACCAGTATTGGTGTCTATTTGGGCTTCGGTGTTCTCCAGTTGATTTCTGGAGTTTCCATTAGAATACCCATATAAAAACACAATATCTGCATGATCCTGAGTTGAGAAAGAATGCATTGTTTATTCAGAACGTAAGCCAAGTTTCAAATGAATAATGAAAATAACACAAGTTACCATATCAACCGCTATATTCTTTTATCAGCCTACTTTCAATTTAAATATTAGTTTCGACCAACTGATAAGTACCCGAGGTCAAACTTGATTCAGTCCGTCCGGCCGTCAGCACGATTACGCTAAAACGCAATGAGAGTTAGATTTCAACCTGACCGGATCTAAAAAATATTGCCGAAATATTTCAACGATCGAGGTGTACTGGTCCATTTTTTTACACTCGACAAACGGAGTTGTCATAAGTTTTTGATTTTTATACCTGGAGAGAATTTAAAGAGTCATGACGTGCTTGCGTAGACAAAGATTGAAGACGAGGAATAAAAATCGTCGAATATTATGCAACATTATGATAATTTCATTAAATTATAAACTTGTGAAAAAATATTGAAAATAAGAAATGACATTTGGTCAAGACCCAGCTTTCACCTTAGCTCTGTACAGACCCTGTGTAGCAATATTGATTAGAGCTTTGGATTCATAGCACGAAGATACCGAGATCAAATACCGTAGCCGAAATTGCTCTTTTTCGTGTTTTTTTTTTCATTTCTATTGAAATAATAATTTTGATGGATGGTTCCTATATCTACTGAATTTAAATCGATATTTGAATAAATTTCGAGAAACGTGAATAATTTCCTATATTATTAATTATTTTACGAAATTCAATTCCGTGTGTTCTATATCTCATGGCACAATTGTATGATTGAACCGATTTGAGTCCTTGCGCCACTACAAATGAAGCACTTTTTATTTTCAACCCAACAGTAAATGTATATTGTATATTATTACACTGATCCTCCTGATCTATATATTTGAATGGGTCCTTACGCAACCACAAACACAGCACTGTTTATTTTCAACTCAACAGAGAATGTAATTCAGTCGAAACTAACCATTCTGTGCCAAAAAGTGGACCAGTTTTTGACACTCTTGTTCCTCGGAACAGAGTGCTTATCAATTTGCCCAAATGTCTGCAATATTCTAATTTTTGGATGAACAACAACAACAACAAATTATAACAGTGAAGCATATTCTGATTGACTGCCCCAACTACGCGAATTACAGAAGACAACACTATATTGGAACCAATTTGAAGAAGATTCTGGGGGATGGGGATCAACTAGACAATCTGGTATCGTATTTGAAAGACATATTATGTAGATATGTATTATAGTTTGTGAATTCACATATAAGCATTATTTTATGTTACCTTATTGTAAGTGATGATTTTCGTGTCAATAGCTCTGGTTGCTGAGACACATTTTCTTTAAATAAAAAAAAATTCAATATGAAAATATATTTTTTCTTGTATTATCTAACCCAGTGGTTCTTAAACTTTTCACAATGAGGGACCATTTAACAAAATTTCCTTCTTCTCACGGACCACCAACTTTTTGAAGGTAATATTATCTTCAACAAGTCGAGAAATATATACTTATATATTAAATCTAAATGAATAAATGGTGGCTATTCATTAATATATGAAACATAATATTTTATTTAAATTGTTTCAAAGGAAATTATATATCACAGAGATGAATGTATTATTTCAATGAGATTTTTGGGACTACATTGTCGCAACGTTTCTATCCTTGGTTCAGTGCTACTTAAAACCAAATGCAAGTCTGCACCGGCTTCCAGCCGATTTTGGTGTCGTGAGGCTTGGTCCAGCCCTTCAGAACTACGACTGATACGATCTTTTGTTCTATTACCTTAAATATTCAAATCTAAGGACATTGTCAATGGTGTTAACATACCTGACTACGTCATTAGGAGCCGTAGGCTATCACGTCGTCAGGTTTTAGAATTGGCTCACCCATATGTAAAATTCTTAGACTGGCAAGCTCTAGGCATTTGCAAACTATTTGTACGGCAGTTTCCTTTTCCGATCCACAGAACCTGTATGTTTCGTCTGCTGACTTGTCCATGCGGTACAATTGGTATTTGTACCGACAGTGACCTGACGGCAGTACTGTCGGTACAAACACCGATTGTACCGCATGGACAAGTCAGCAGCTGAGCTCGTGGCAGCTGCAGAAGTTTTCTGGCATAGGATGCTGAGATAATTGCTCACATAAATATGTCGATGGAAACTCAGTTGAATAATGTATAGCAATATGTTGAATCATTGGGAAAGAAATTGCTTTTGGCTACAAAAACTTTCAAGATTTATTCCTGCCTCGAATATACCTTTAAAGTTGTGAATTCTTCTTCAATTTCATCAAGGGACATCAGAAACTTTCAGAAATAAAGGATTGCAAACTAGTTTCGGAATACTTTTGTCTTCGCAATCCGGAAATTTCAAATTTGTTAAACGGAGTAGGTATCATGTTTTTTTGTTATTCTTCCTTTTCCTTGGCATTGTGTTCCCCAATTATTCAATTCAAATTTGTTCTTGTACATCCATAACTCAATTTTAGCGATTATTTTTTGACGTTTTTTAAAACCAATTTAATGCTTCTTTATTTGTCACCAGGGTAAGTTTCAACCAATTATGTCATCATTTTAGTGGGAATCTCTTGTGATTATTCTCGGGAATAATCACTGTGGCTTTTATTTACCTAGCAAATGTCAGATAGTTGTCAAAATAATTACCTAATTGTGTCAACGCGATAAATAAAATGGGTTCAAGCCCTGTGGACAGGAGCTTTCTGACGCTCTAGTTCAAACAGACACATTATATCTCCGAAAGTAATGGTTTCTCTGAGTTGGGAATTATATCAATGTATACATATGATAGAGCTGCATCATAAAGGAAATTCAATTTAAATAATAGTTTATTTATCAAGATTAAATGAGCAATCATGAGAATGAGAACTGCACCATGGAAGAAATCGAATTAAATCTGGCCAATTTTGCCCAATAACGAACTTAACCGAGATATTCATCTCCCTAACCTACTCTGAAAATTTCAACTACCTAGCTCATTCCGTTCAAAAGTTATTGTGGAAAAACTTTTTTTAAATTTTCAAATTTTTTTTTTACACTTTGCGGTAATCTGGTCAATGCAAAACTTCACATGCGTATAAAGGTCATGATTCTTCAATTTGATGCTAAATTTCAGATAGATCGAACGAACTTGTCCGAGATATTTACGCTCCAAAACCACCTTGCAATTTTCAATCCACTAACTCCTTTCGTTCTAGAGTTATCGTGCCTACGGCCGGCCAGCCGGACCGGCCGGACAGAATCGATTTCGCACTCGGATTCTTGATCAGTGAGTCGAACCAAATCGTTTGAGACCATTTTCAGCCAAAAATTCCAAAATTACAGACACTTGGGCAAATTGATAAGCACTCTGTTCCGAGGAACTAGAGCGCCAAAAAAACAAGTTTCGTATGACAATTGCCCAAAACAGGTTTAAAATACCTACAAATACCTATTCCATAAAACATGTATGAAAGAAAATGAGTAATAATATGAAAGAAGATGAGTAATAAATAAAAAATTACCTTGTAATCGATCAAAAATGTCCTGATCTACGTTCACCAAATTTTCTCCTCTCTCGAACTACAGAATTATGCTTTCAATATTTACGTAATATTTTCAAACATTTTTGGGTGAGGCCCCCTTTGCATCGCTAAAATACGAGTATTTCAACCCCAATATTTTTGAAGTTACAATATTCCCTTCTGTCAAGTTGACATTATGACAATTCATACATAGAATAATTATATCAATGTGTGAAATACGATTTACATTGAAATTTTGAAGGATCATATCTCCGAAAGTAATAGCTTGTTAGAGTTAAAAATGATATGAATGGATTCTTATGATAAAACTTCTTATTAAAAAAAATTAATTTGGAATTTGTTTCGTAAACAAAAAATTTTTTTTTATTACTCCGAAACCATACGTCCGATTTTGCCCAATAACGAACTTAGCTGAGATATTTATCCCCCACACCTACTCTGAAAATTTCAACTCTCTAGCTCATTCCGTTCGAGAGTTATCGTGCCTACGGCCGGCCGGCCGGCCGGACCGGCCGGACAGAATGAATTTCGACCACGGATTCTTGATCAGTGAGTCGAACCAAATCGTTTAAGACCATTTTCATCGAAATATTCGAAAATTACAGACATTTGGGCAAATTGATAAGTACTCAGTTCCGAGGAACTAGAGCGCCAAAAATGGGTGAAAATTATCGGTTAAGTACCTTTTCTGAAGCAGAAATAACAAAACAGATTTTAGAAACTACTTCGAAAAATACTCTAATAAATAATCAGTCTATATGGAGACAATTTGAGACCTTCACCAAAGAAAGAAATTATATTCTGGATCAATCTACTACAACAGCTACTCTGGCATTGATTTTGAAAGATTGGGCTTATAACATGAAAATAAAAGACGGAAATTATTATAAAGAAGCATTAATAAAGACAATGTGGAATAAAACGGCAAAATTAGTTCAAGAACTTTACTTTAATAAGTATAACAGGTATAATTTTATGATAGTTTTATTGATCTTTTTCATTGTAAAAATTTGTGAATCAAAAAATAATCTAGTCAAATATAACTCGTGAGTTCCATAAATTAGAAAATAATTTGACAGATTTTTTTCAAAATTTTTGCCACTCGAGAACTGCGGGCTCTCGTGACTATTGCCTGGCAACAAGTTTTCAAAAAATCTGTCAAATTATTTTCAATTTATTCTCACTCTCTTGTTATATTATAAAGGCTGGTTTATGCTGGCTGGTAACTTTAACTTTATCATATATATACAGGGTGTTTCATCATAAAGTGGACAAACGAATATAGCGTGTAGATGACATCGGGAGAATCATTTTTGCCTTATGACATATACCCCGTTTTCGAAGCATAAGCGAGATACAGGGTGTTCAAGGTAATTTTTGACCAATATTCTTTCCAGTGTGGTCAGTTATGTGTAACATTTGAAATAATGGTTTTTGGTCACATCACAGTATTTTTTTATGCTCAATTCTGAAATGATATAAGATTCTGAAAAAAGTATTTAAAAATGGCGGAAAACCTGCAAAGTTCGAAATTTTTTTACGCAGTTGCCAATTTGAGTTTCACTCTATGAATTATATCAAGTTTTTAAGAAATTCTGTGAAAAAAATTTTTCAAAATTCGAACACAACTTTTTTTTTACATGTCTACAGCAAAAATAAAATTTCATCCGAAATTGATGAACTTTTCCACGCTTATACTATTCTTAAACCTTAACGAAAATATGAAAACAGAACCGGAAAATATTGAGGGGTTTGTTTTTTATAGCCATTCAAAGTTTCCACTCGGATATCTAACTTATTCGTTTTTTGAAAACTGGTTTGGTTATGAGGCAAAAAGTTTGAAATTGAACTGCCGAAGCATTCCAGATGGAAATTAAAATTTCTCAAAAAAAAATTTTTTTGCTCATATTTCAATAAAACTCTGGCCGGGATCGAACTAGTGACCTTGCGATAGGAATTACTCTTAGCTCTTGATAGAAATTGAAATTATTCGGAACATATTAATTATCGTTACCTAGCAACGGTAATTCAAAGCATTATTTTTGAAACTGAATTATAATCTATAATTTCGTCAGAGTTGTTCAATTAATTGTTAAATTTGTCTACTATTGTGTTATATTCTTGCGTTAGTGAAATATAAAATTAAATATTCAAGAAAATTTTGCTATAAGACAATATTCTCTCACTTTCTTGATTTTCTTGATTCGCTGAACCAAATAATTATTTCCAACATTGATTATTTAATTCCTGCTCGAATTGAAATGTTTTATAAGAAACTAACGAAATATTATTCAGTTGAATTCCAACATACTGTCAAATTCTGTGAATTACTGTTGCTAGGTAACGATAATTAATATGTTCCGAATAATTTCAATTTCTATCTAGAGCTAAGAGTAATTCCTATCGCAAGGTCACTAGTTCGATTCCAGCCAGAGTTTTATTGAAATTTGAACAAAAAAATTTTTTTTTGAGAAATTTTAATTTCCATCTGGAATGCTTCGGCAGTTCAATTTCATACTTTTTGCCCTCATAGCCAAACCAGTTTTCAAAAAACGAATAAGTTAGATATCCGAGTGGAAACTTTGAATGGCTATAAAAAACAAACCCATCAATATTTTTCGGTTCTGTTTTCATATTTTCGTTAAAGTTGAAGAATAGTATAAGCGTGGAAAAGTTCATCAATTTCGGATGAAATTTTATTTTTGCTGTAGACATGTAAAAAAAAAGTTGTGTTCTAATTTTGATAAAATTTTTTCACAGAATTTCTTAAAAACTTGAGATAATTCATACAGTGAAACTCAAATTGGCAACCGCGTAAAAAAAATTCGAATTTTGCAGGTTTTCCGCCATTTTTAAATACTATTTTCAGAATCTTATATCATTTCAGAATTGAGCATAAAAAAATACTGAGATGTGACTAAAAACCATTATTTCAAATGTTACACATAACTGACCACACTCGATAGAATATTGCTCAAAAATTACCTTGAACACCCTGTATCTCGCTTATGCTTCGAAAACGGGGTATATGTCATAAGGCAAAAATGATTCTCCTGATGTCATCTACACGCTGTATTCGTTTGTCCAGTTTATGATGAAACACCCTGTATAATATACAGGGTGAGTCTTTGACCACTGCACTAATCTTAACCAAAGATTCTTCTCATCAAATGAAACACTTTTTTTTTTAACATTTTTCCAAATTCAGCTAAGGTAAAAAGATACAGGCTGTTGAAATTTTGAAAAAAAATCAGTTTTTATTTTGTAGCTTTGACATCCTTTTTTCGAATAGAATGAATGTAGGCGTAAAGTTTCCTATAACTATGATACATATTTTCCAAATATTAGTTATTTTCTACTTCTACTGGTTTTCTAGTTATGGACTCGTGGATTCATAAAACTAAACGAAATTAGCATAAAGAAAGCATATAAAGTTTTTCTTGAGTCATTTCAAGAATATTCCATCGTTTGAGAACATTATATTATTCTTCATCATTTCTCCTTAAATGCACCGTTTTCGAGATATTCTTCATTGAATGTTTTAAAATGGAAAACTCCAGAAATTTCACTACTTTTATGGATCCGTCCCTGAGCGTTGGAATCCCGAATCAAGCTGTAAACCACGTTACCATGCCTTATTCTCGTCCGCCAACAATGTCATAGATAATTTATATGCGGGAGTGTATTAGCACATTGTGAAATCTTTAAACGCTTGTAACTTTTTACCTGAGCCGAATCTGGAAAAATGGTAAATGAAAAAGTGTTTCATTTGATGGGAGGAATCTTTGGTTAAAATTAATGCAGTGGTCAAAGACTCACCCTGTATATAGACATTTATTTTTAGTGTTATGGTTTATAATGGTCTATAATAATCCGTTAACTTAATAATTATCATTATTAATAATAAGTAAACGGATTATTCAGTCTCAGTATCAACCATAGCGTTAGAAATCTATGTTTCAATTTTTAAGTTAGGGGATAAGTTAAAGTTACCAGCCAGCATTAACCAACCTTTACTGATAAAAGCATTGATATTCTCTTCATATGCAAATATGTTGCCCATACCGTGAAACTTTGAATTTCCTGACTCTTGGAGTTCAAGCTTCAATTCGTTTATTTGAATAAAAAAC
Organism: Halyzia sedecimguttata; assembly: GCA_937662695.2. Taxonomy (NCBI): domain Eukaryota; kingdom Metazoa; phylum Arthropoda; class Insecta; order Coleoptera; family Coccinellidae; genus Halyzia; species Halyzia sedecimguttata. The sequence goes on from OW569411.2 coordinate 79,926,022, forward strand.
TAAATTAGCAAAGGTCATTTGGAAGTTGGCCTCGCAGATCCAATTCAGCAATTCTTTGATATCCTTAAGGGTTGAACATATTTTCACTCATTCTCTAAGATCATACAACCTTGTAAAGATATTTCTTTTGGAAAGCCAACGCATCACTGTCTGGAAAATCAAAACGTTCGTAAGATGTTCTTCAACTATTCACCAAGTTTCAATTCGATCGGATTTGTATTGGTTGATGTCCATTAACGAACTTGTCCGTCATATTGGGATGCGCCACCTACCCTGAAAATTTCGAGTCACTAGCTCTTTCCGTTCTCAAGTTATCGTACCGGACGGCCGGCCGGACAGAATCAAATTTGACCTCGAATTCTTCATTGGGGAGTCAAACCCAATCGTTTGAGACCAATTTCGGCAAAAAATTCTAAAATTACAGACATTTGGCCAAAATGATAACGCGATGTTCTCAGTGCAGAACATATACGCGCAAAATGTTATCTTGTTCATCAATTTGGTATGATAGAAACAATTATTTGTATTTTGTGATTGAAAATTAATACATTCTCGCTGCAGTCTCAACATCCTCACCCTTTGCCTTTTATCAGTAATCAATTTTGAAATAATGATGAGTTCATGAACATAAGAAATATCTCTATACCTGATTTGAGACCTCAACGTGAAATCTATAAATAGTACACCGTTCATCAATTCGATGAAATGACCGCACGGTCTATTTGGAATATTTAGAGGTATGATCGAACAGAAAAATAATGATAATATACTTCTATGTTAAACAAATCCTCGCACAAATTGGGTTTGATCTAATGCATGGCGCCTCCGCCAATTTGTAACACGATATGTAATAACTTCCTAAACCAATATTGATTGGCTATATCAGCGGACCACGAGTAAGTTAACTGTAATATGCCTATAACCTTCCCGCAACTACAAGTAATGAGTTGCCAAAGTTCCATCGCTATCTGATGAACGCTATGGCATCGCATATTAAGATGAATCATTGATATTTCTATATACCATTTATATTATAAAAATGGGTTCAAGCCCTGTGGACAGGAGTTTTTTGGCGCTCTAGTTCAAACAGACAAATTATATCTCCGAAAGTATTGGTTTCTCAGAGTTGAGAATTATATCAATTTATTCCTATGATAGAACTGCATCATAAAGGAAATTCAATTCAAATAATAGTTCATTTATCTAGATTAAATGAGCAATCTGAGAATGAGAACTGCACCATGGAAGAAACCAAGTTAAAATGGCTGAAATGAATTTGACTCTCTCTTATAGAACAGGATGAAATGTACGAGTATGAACACAGATCATATAATAAAGCTTAGATAGAATAATTAATTATAGCATTCAGTGAAAACATACGATTCATTATTGAAATTTAGAACTTCATCTTAGCAGATATTGAATTCAAACATCATAGAAGAATTTGAATTCAACTAGAGTGCCAACAATTATCAATCCAAAACCAATAGACGAATTCTACCCAACAACGAACTCATCCGAGATATTCATTCCTCAATTCTATGATGAACGATAATATATATCTTTCCTCAAATCTACTCCAATACACCAATATTCCAGTTTTGTTTTTAGTGGAGATGTTCTGAACTCAATATTATTAACTTACCATTACCATTCCCATCATGATATGGATTGACCATCGGCATGAAAATATCAACCAACAAAAAGTATGATATTATATTATCATTCTCATATTTATACGATTGCTCGAATGAACCAACGTCATATCTCAGGAGAATGAGTTGACATTATAACAATTCATAGAATACCCACATAATAATTCTATCATTCTGTGAAAACGTAGAAATACGATTTACATTGAAATTTTGAAAAGTCATATCTCCGAAAGTATTAGCTTGTTAAAGTTAAAAATGATATGAATGGATTCTTATGATAAAACTGCTTATTAAAATAAATTTAATTTGCAATTTGTTTTGTAAAAAAAAAGAATTTTTTTTGTTACTCCGAAACCATCTGTCCGATTTTGCCCAATAACGAACTAAGCCGAGATATTTATCCCCCAAACCTACTCTGAAAATTTCAACTCTCTAGCTCATTCCGTTCGAGAGTTATCGTGCCTACGGCCGGGTGGCCGGACCGGCCGGACCGCCGGACAGAATGGATTTCGACCACGGATTCTTGATCAGTGAGTCGAACCAAATCCTTTAAGACCATTTTCATCGAAAAGTTCGAAAATTACAGACATTTGTCAAATTGATAAGCACTCAGTTCCGAGGAACTAGAGCGCCAAAAATGGGTTCAAGCCCTGTGGACAGGAGCTTTATGGCGCTCTAGTTTAAACAGACAAATTATAGGTATCTCCTAAAGTATTGGTTTCTCAGAGTTGCGAATTATATCAATGTATTCTTATGATAGAACTGCATCATAAAGGAAATTCAATTCAAATAATAGTTTATTTATCAAGATTGAATGAGCAATCTGAGAATGAGAACTGCACCATGGAAGAATCAAATTGAAATAGCCGAACTGAATTTGACTCTCTCTTATAGAACAGGATGAAATGTACGAGTATGAACACAGATCATATAATAAAGCTTAGATAGAATAATTATAGCATTCTGTGAAAACATAGAAGTGCGATTCATTATTGAAATTTAGAAAATACATATCTCCGAAAGAATTAGCTTGTTGGAGTTGAAGATGATATCGATGGATTTTAATGGTGAAACTGTTTCCTAAATGAAAATTAAATTTGAAATTTGTTGCTAAAAAAAAAAAATTTTTCTCGTTACTCCGAAACCATCTGGCCTATTTGCCCAATAGCGAACTAAACCTAGAGATTCATCTCCCTAACCTACTCTGAAAATTTCAACTGCCTAGTTCATTCCGTTCGAGAGTTATTGTAGAAAAAATTGTTTAAAATTTTGAATTTTTTTTTACGCTTTGTGGTAAGCTGGTCAATACAAAACTTCACATGCGTATAAAGGTCATGATTCTACAATTTGATGCTAAATTTCAGATGAATCGAGTGATCGGTTTCGGAAATATTCATATAAAATGTGTTTTACTAAAATCGGCCATAACTCCGAAACCGCTTGATGGATTTCGCCCATTAACGAACTTGTCCGAGATATTTACGCTCCAAACTCACCTTGCAAATTTCAATCCTCTAACTCCTTTCGTTCGAGAGTTATCGTGCCTACGGCCGGCCAGCCGGACCGGCCGGACAGAATCGATTTCGACCTCGGATTCTTGATCAGTGAGTCGAACCAAATCGTTTGAGACCATTTTCAGCCAAACATTCGAAAATTACAGACATTTGGGCAAATTGATAAGCACTCAGTTCCGAGGAACTAGAGCGCCAAAAATCGATTGGTGAGATGGCGACGAATGCCGTACGTCCTGATAAAATTAAAGGAAAAAGCGAACCAATTAACGTATTTATGCTAATTGGGCGAGAAGAGTTGTGGCTTTCATTCAATGCGGAAAATATAGTGAAATGCCCTTCATGTAAATCGAAAAGATGCAGTGTGTGAACATATTTCTACTGGAAAATTATCCATGGAGGCAACGACTTACCAAGGAATAATCATACAGATTAAGATGTGTGTAGTCAACACACTACAAAAGTAACTACAATCTCGTTTACTACAGTTTTTGTCGTCTGACATAGGTTTCGGAAATAAAGTTTCCATCTTCAAAGACGAAGCGTTACTAAAGCATTGTATCAATTTCTACACTCAAGTATGGATTAACATTATAGGTACCCTTAGTCATGAACTGGTTTTGATATCAACGAATTCACCACTGTCCTAAACAGTGAGTACCCTTCTATTAAGTTCAGTTTCGAAATGGAAAAGGACGGCTACTTGCCATTCCTAGACTTGAAATTGTCTAGAGATAACTCAAATTTAATTAGTTTTGACATTTTCAGAAAACCTACTAATTCTGATATTTATATTTCGTCGTAGCTCACCGGTCACATAAAACAGCCAGCTTACATTTCCTCGTCAACCGGTTAATTAATATTCCGCTGAGCAATATAAACTTCAAGAAAGAAAGAAAAATGATTTTGCAAATTGCCGAAAGAAAAGGGTATGGTCATTAACTAGTCCAGAAAATTATCTACAAACATAAAGATAAAAAACTTTTCAGTCACATAACCCTAACGAAAGAAACAAAAACGGTAAAAGGTATCCACGCTTTCACGTTCCATCCAACAACAAACTTCAAAATATTTTTAAAAAGGTTAATATAAAACTGGCTTTCAGGAAAATTAAACAACTAGGAAATACATTCGATAATACTCCGGATATGTTAAAATCGGGTATATATGAAATTAAATGTTTGTTTTGTTTTGTAAAAATCAAGCGGTACGTCGGGCAAACAACCAGAAACATTCTCACACGGTATAAAGAGCATACGGGTCACATTCGGATCAACAACATCGATAAATTTGCTGGTGAAAATCACGTGTTAAAAACAATATAAATAATATAGTGTATTTAGGAACAGTTGGAGGGTTCGAAATGTATAAGAGAAAGGATATCTTACTCAATAATGATCTAAACCCAACTAACAACTAATTAGTCTCACTAGTCCGTTTATGACTAAGGGTATAATGTAAAGCTTCGTCTTTAAAGATGGCAACTTTCTTTCCGAAACATATGTTAGACGACAAAAACTGTAGTGGACAAGAGTGTAGTTAATTTTGTAGTGTTCATAATAAGCCCACAGTGAACCCAAACTAGAATATATGGTCGCCCCCAGAAAGTTGTCGCCTGAAACAATTGCTTCACCATCAGCGCCGGCACTGACCTCTGTTCAATCAACATTATCCATGAATTACTTTCTTTGTCATTAAAAATATTATGTCAATAATTTTTTTCAATATAGAGGTATAATCCAAAATTTTATGAATCCATATTTCAAACATAGACAGTCATCAAGCAAAAAAAATGTTTTATCGCCTACAATAAACTAGAACTATGATGGCTCACCAAAATACAGGGTAACTGTACAAAGATTCATGGTAAATAGATGGCATCCAGAAAACAACTTTCAAATATGGTCTAAGGCTCTTCGTTTCTGATATACAGGGTGATTTACCTATATTTGAGCAGAACTTTTAGTTAGCTACAACTCCCTACCGCTCAACGAATTGTCAAATTTGTCAGTTATTGTCGTCTCAGCCTAACAAACTCTGCATATATTTATAAATTTACTCTTTTGAATCACCTTTTTAAAAAAACAAATATTTATTCAGAAGCAAGTTTATTCTGAGCTGGTTAATACAATAATGAATTGGAATTATATTCTATTAAATCAGAAAGCCGGGAAACTGGAATGAAAATGCTGACTGCACAAAAGTACTCAGAGTCGAGCGGCGCTTCTAGGAAGGCCTTGAATTAAGACTAAGGGCATTTACTCCTATATTGAGGAATGCCAAGATACATATTGCATAATACCTCCCCATTTTTTAAGAAATAACTTCGGCTGAAGAGGCTGAATTATTTTTATAACTCTTCACGATATTTGTGAATTTTAAAATGAATATTTTATACAACAAACAGGCAAATATGGTTATAATGGTGAGACTTAGTATAAAATAGATTGATGATACATGGTTAGGGTGGATTTTCCAATTAAAGATTGTTTCTTGAACAGTAAAATTATCAAGTAAAAAATTGGAAATGGTTAAGTTTTCAATTATTTCAGGTTTCATATTCGGGAGAGGAACATTATGAAAAATTGTGGATATTTCTTCCTTATAAAAATACTTAAAGCTATTGGTAATGTTACAAAAAGTTTCAATCAGGAAAATTCCATTGAGTTTGTAATACTCTGTATGGTCATTACATAGTTCCCCAATTTGTACACTACCGATTGATAAAAATTTTCTCGATGATAGTTTCAGTAGATCGTCACTACACTGTGCACTTTCTCTTTCACAATTTTCTTTCTTGTGGGAAATTAAGTCCTTCATGCAGCTGGGTGCTGGTCGTAGCAAATTCTGTGGGCAGATCCACCAATCTTCTACCTTTGGACATTCTTGATCAATGGACCACAAGATTTGTTCTTCTTTAGCCAATAAGTATTTGGGCTGTTGGGTGAGGGTAACGTTTTGGTACGGGATATAGTGGACATAATATGTGTCTAGGGAATTTGGGGATGTTAAGGGTACTTCAATGATAAAGATCACCTCATTATTTCTGGACTTCACAGAAGTGTAGCAAATGGAATAAAAGTCTTTTAAATGATAGAGGTGTTTCATGAAATCGGTGTTATTAACAAAATCATGGAATATATTTAAGGGTAAAATACTTTCATGCAAAAGATGAAGCCTTGCAAAGCTGATGGCTGTATTGACTTCATTTAGAATTCTATTTATTGTTAACTGTTCAAATTCTATAAGAATGAGTCGATTAATATCATTTTGTGTCAATCGATACTTATTATAATTTTGTATAATGTGACTAGTGACATTGGAATACTTTGATGTCATAGATCTCAGGATACTGATCATTTGATTTTGTTCGGTTTTTACCGATTGCATTTCATTCTTAAAAGATTCAAAATATTTCAAGTAAAGTGTTTCATCCTCACTATCAAGAGTTCCGAATAGTGTTTTTGCTATATGTCCGCCTATATTTAATAAACCTCGTTTTTGTCGGGTAGTGTATAAGTTATTGAGAAGCATTTCATTTTGTCTCAATTGGATTTTGATCGATCCAACATAGTTTGAAACCATAACGTTGGAACTGACCGAATTTAATTGATCAACTAAAACAAAATGATCATGTAAAATTTTATCGATATCGGTTAAATTATAGTGGTACATCAATACATGCTTTGATACACTGATGTATGTTTTCTCTACGAAAAAGGGGAGAATATTGTGTTTGATCTCCTTAAATTTTAATGAATGCAAAGCTGGGACGAAAATTAGATTGAGAAATAGCAATAGGATTCTCGTCATTTTTTTTTTTTGTGTTCTGAAAAGAGAAAATTAAAGATTATTACTTTCTCTGTTTAATTTTATTTTTATGATATACTTTTTGGGAGTCAGGGTTCCTTATCAATATATTATCTATAATTTTGATATTGGTTTTCTTAAATTTTGGGTCAAGTTTTGCCTTTTTTGGTATGGCAATATAAGATGGTTTAGATTCGTCGAGTTTTTTGTCTTCTTGTCGTGTCTGATTGAGTTTATCTAGTTTCTCTTTTTGTCTTTCCTTCTGTGAATTTAGATGGTCTGAGATTTCCTTCATGTTTTCGCGATATTCTTTAATATATTGCGAAATTTTTTCATGAGTAATTTGGGGAATTATTGAGTCTAGATCGTCATCTGAATTTTCATTTAAATTTAATTCGTCAAATTTTATGCGGGATACTGCATCTGCGTTATTGTACGCTCCTTTCCTGTATTTTATTTCGAAATTAAACTCTTCTAATTTGATTCGCCATCTCATTAGTCGAGATGATGCATCTTTCAAAGAAAATAACCACGTCAAGGGTCTATGATCCGTGTAGATCGTAAATTTCTGACCAAATAAGTAAGGTCTAAAATATTTTGTAGCCCATACAACGGCTAGAAGTTCTTTTTCGATAGTTGAATATTTTATTTCAGCTTCGTTCAATGTTCGGCTCGCATAAGCGATAGGTAGATCGTTTGGGGGTGTCCCTTGCGATAAAATTGCGCCTATAGCATATTGTGATGCGTCGGTTGTAAGTACGAATGGTCTGTTAAAGTCCGGATGTTGGAGAATCGGATAATTAATGAGTATGTTTCTGCTGGCATGAAATGCATCTACATATTCTTTGTCATTAATATTCAATTTAACATCTTTTTTCAGGTATTTAGTCATGGGTTTCGTTAATTTTGAAAAATTAGGAATAAATTTTCTATAGTAGCCTATCATTCCGAGATAAGATTTAATTTCTTTAATAGTTTTAGGAATGGGAAAGTTTTTTACGACTTCAATTTTTTCAGGATTCGGTTCTATACCTTTTTCAGATATTTTGTAGCCTAAAAATACAATTTCGGTCTGAAAGAAGTATGACTTGTCTAGTTGAATTTTGAGATTTTCTTTTTCTAAGAGTTGAAGAACTGTCTGAATGTCTGCCAAATGTTTTTCGGGTGTTTCTGAAAAAATGAGAATATCATCCATGTATACTATGCATATTTTATTAATGATCGGTTTTAAGACTCTATTCATGAAACGTTGGAATGTTGAAGGGGCATTTTTCAATCCAAAGGGCATTCTTAAAAATTCGAAATGTCCTTCGTCGGTTGCGAAAGCAGTTTTTTCTATTGATTGCTCGTCTAGTTCTATTTGATGGAAACCACTTGCTAAATCAAGGGCGCTAAAATATTTTGCTTTTTTCAGTTGATCCAAAAGTTCGTCAATATTGGGGATCGGAAATTTGTCATCAATTGTTTTGTCGTTCAGTTTTCTATAGTCAATAGCTATTCTCCATTTTTTGTTACCTGATTGGTCCGTTTTTTTGGGAACGATTACTATAGGGAATGACCAGGGAGAAATACTTGGTCTTATAATGTTTTTACTTAATAAATCTTGTACTTGATTCTTTACCTCTTGTTTGTGTACCTCAGGATATCTGTATCGTCTAATATACACGGGATTTTCATCTATGGTCCTAATATTATGTTTAACTCTGTTTGAGGCATTCAAAGGTTGATTTGATAGATGAAAGGCTTGTTTGTGACTTTGAATAATTTTTGTAAGTTGGTTTCGAAAATTTTTGTCCAAATGGTCTAATTTAATGGGTAGGGGTTCATTAGGACTGGTTTCTTGTAAAAATAATTTATGTGTTCTGATGGTATTTCCTAATTCATGACTTTCCCAATTGAAATTTAATTTTAAATATCTTAAAAGGTTGGATCCTATTACACCATCATATTGTGTATGAAATTTATAGATCACAAAGGGGTATGTTGTATTATAGCCAAAAGAATTTAAAGGAAATGAAACTTTATTCGTGCTGAAATCTTTACCTAGTGCAGTTTTAAAATAGGTTTTTTCTTCGTAAATGCTTTCTGATAGTAAATTATATGCTACAGATGGATCAATAATGCTCATGGAACTTCCGCTGTCTATCAATAATTTGCAGGGTGGATAATCTAATACTATATATGGTAATGATGCTAGATGTTCCTGTGTAAAGTTTAGGTCATGTCTTTGTTTTCGGAGATTCTCTGAAAATTTTCATCAAATTCCTCAATTAATTTAGAGTCATCTATATTTTCGGATTCATAATAAAATTCTTCTTCCTCTCCTAATTCTTGTTCAATTTGTTCTGTATTAGTGAGTTCTTCAAATATAAAGTCATTAGGTCCGTTTCTTCTGTAATTTTGTCTAATATTGGGTGGTTCTTGTCGGATTTGACTGCTAGCTGGTCTTTTTACAGGGTGTATTCTTGTTCGGACCGACATAGGTTCAGGTTTGGGTTGAACCAAACGATGATTTGGATTGGGCTTAAATACGTCTTGCGGTTTTCCGAATACTTGACTGCTTGTCGCAAATTTAGTTTCTGGTATTTTATTATTAAATTTCAAATGTACCGGTTGTGAAGGAAATTCTCCACTATTCGAATTGAATTGTCTGTTTGCAGGAAATTGTCTACTAGTTGATGGAAATTGTGGGTCTGTATAAATTCTTCTAACAGTAGGTTGGGAATTTAAATTTTGGGAGTACGTTGTCCTAGGTGTCGGTATTGTTGGTGGTTGTAAATAAAGCTGTTGTCTCTTTATTTCTCGGTTTTCTAGCATTTTACAAGTGTCATCGAAAGATTTTGGTTGGAGATCAAGTAAATTCCTAGAATTTTCGTCAACATTATTATATAAGACGGTTATGCCAATTTTCTCTGAAAGGTTTCGATAAACATTCAGTTCTGGGGGCGATAATCCTAATAATTGTATTTGGTAATCATATTGTAATTTAGTTTCTTTGATTCTTTCAATAAATTCAGAAAGTGATTCCTTCGTTTTTCTCCTCATATATTGATATTCACTTTGTAGAACGTCAAAGTTAATTTTAAAACCGAATTTACTGTTCAATAATCTTTTTAATTCAGGCCATGAATTGCAACATGGTCCAGAATACACGATAGTTCTCGCTTGATCAATTAATTTCGATTTTATTGTTGCAAAGCAATATTGATTTATTAAATCATTATCAGTTGTGCCAAATCGATCTATGAAATTTTCAGTTTCCATTAAAAAGGTTTGTAGTTCTTGTGAGTTACCATTAAATCTTGGTAATAACTCACCGAAATATTTAACTGTGCTTAAATCTATTACCATGCGATTGGAATGTTCTCCATTAGACGTCATATTGAAGTTTTTATTATTTACGTTGATATTCAATGAATTGAATTTTTCCAATAAGGACTCTATTTTGAAAGATTTCGATGTGCTTGTTTACACTATCGGTGATATGAAAAAATGAGTTGCAAATTAAATTGAAAATATCCTTTGGGCCAGGGATAGGAAAAACTGGGATTATTGTAAGGGATAGCCTCAACTTACTTCTCGTTTTAAACCTGGTGTCCGGGCTGCTACCTCCAAACCTCCTCAGGGTGATTCTCAAGGGTTGCAGTTGAGATCAAGTCGGGAATGGTTCTCCTTACTCTGTTTTCGGGGATTCAACACACCTTCGTGGCTTATCTCTACTGCAGTCGTTTGAGCTTCTCGTGGTCGGAACTTTACTTCGAACTTATCGTCGCACTTTTCGAAACTCGGGTTTTTGGAATGTTGCTCGAAGAATTGAAATTCACGTATACTTATTTTTTTTTTCGTTATACTAGCAACAATCCCATCCTCGTCGCCATTTATAAATTTACTCTTTTGAATCACCTTTTTAAAAAAACAAATATTTATTCAGAAGCAAGTTTATTCTGAGCTGGTTAATACAATAATGAATTGGAATTATATTCTATTAAATCAGAAAGCCGGGAAACTGGAATGAAAATGCTGACTGCACAAAAGTACTCAGAGTCGAGCGGCGCTTCTAGGAAGGCCTTGAATTAAGACTAAGGGCATTTACTCCTATATTGAGGAATGCCAAGATACATATTGCATAATAATATGAACCATACCAAGAAAGTGTGGACCAGGACTGAGATATTTATATTTTTGCTTTACGGTATAATAAAACACATGAGAATGCCACATAAATCTTTTTGTTTCTTAAAAAGTTATTAAGGCTTTACATCTTCAAGCGTCATTTCTGTCCTGAATATTATGATGAGACCCTCGTACATCGAATTAATCAACCGAGAGTAATTAAAACGGTTTTTTATTTCTAAAATTCGAACTTACGATATGCATTTTCACTCTCCCATCAATGGAATATCCACTGAATGCCAAATCAAACGATGGGATGTACAGGTGACAAAATACAATTTAGTTTCAAAAATTGTTCTATAAATATATCAACTACTAAAAAATAAAAAAAAATGCAACAAAAAATTTTAAGCAATTTTATATTCTCATGGACAAAAAATTGAGTTAGATTTTATTTTCAAAGATCCCGCCTCTATCCTCTGTACATTTTCTTGCTCTGAGTCTTAATTGAGTGACAACTCATCTGACCATATTGGAATCATTACTTATCTCATTACAATTATGTTCTGTTCGCCACCATTCACCGTTACTTAATTATCTGCCTTGTCTTCGAATAAAAACAATCCAATGATACCTTCAAATAACTGATCACACAGCTTTGATCAATATGCGATTCTTCAGCATCATAAACTCCCATATCATATTTATTCGCTGACCATTTTCAAAATATTTATATAGTTTATGATGAACCCCGTATATTTCTTGATTTAAATAAAGTATCAGGACCTAACTGTTATCCATCAATGCATAAACTCTTTTGCGAAAGTATTTCAATTCGCTCGAACTGCTATTACATACCTTGTTCAATGAGTCGTTATGATCTAGTATATTTCCTACGAAATGGAAGCAGGGCTATATAAGACCAATTTATAAATCAGGTGAGAAGGGTGATGTATCTAAGTAAAGGCCAATCCGCATATTATTATTGAATCCTATAACTCAAATCTTAGAGCTTCTCGTTTATGACCATCTAAAATTTGATATTACACCTAGAACAGTTGAGCATGGCTTCATTAAAGGTTGAAATATTGCTTCGAATTTGTTATTGTTTGTTCGATATATCCTATATCCTAATCCCTATATCCCGTCATTAAAGCGGGATATAGGTTGAAGTGCTATTCACGGGTTTCACAAGAGCTTTTGACTGTATAATGTGTGCAGAGGCAAATTAATCAGGTTCTGAATCAGTGGCTCTCTTTTTGAGTGGCTTGCATCATATTGAAACATTAATGAGCACAAACAGTTCGTGTTAGAAGTGCCGTATCGCGACAGATATATGTAATATATGAAGTACCTTAGGGAAGCCACCGAGGATCATTGTTTTTCTTGATTTTCATGAATGATATTTATTTCTGTTTATAATTTTCAAAACTTCACTTATCCGTGGATGATTCAAGATTTTTTCCATATCTTAGAGACGTACAGGACATTTATAATATGCAAGGCAACTGTAATCGTATGGAAGTTTGGTGTTTGGATCAAAACAAACTTTCACTTCGTCTTGGGTTTCCGTTTCGTTTCACATTAAGTTCAGTATCTCTGGAGAATATCGCATCGTTCAGAGATTTGGGTGTTGTTTTTGATAATAACATGAACTTTTAACGACATATCGAACACGTGACAGAAAAAGCTTTACGCTTGGTTTCGTTTTCAGACACTCTAAAGATTCCACTGATGAACACACTGTAAAGTATTATGCTAAATAAGTTTCTTCTGAATATGTCTTTCAGAGAAGGTGTGGAAAATTGGACCCCGCTGCATCATCAAGAATGAAGTATGGTTGACATTTATTTTCATAATGAGAAATTGAATTCTGTTTTCTGTTACTCTTCCGAATGGATTTCGTTGCTCCTACCTACTTACTTAGATTAGTATAACTCCAAAAGCATTTGGCCCATTATTCCTATTAAGGAACTGTAATGTCGCATTCGTATGCGCAACTTAACCTGAAAATTACAAGTCGCTATCTCTTTCCGTTATCAAGTTATCGTGAGATACATAATATTTTTCCATCATTTTCTTAAAATTTCCTAGTGATACGCTCCTCACATCTTCACGTCAGTATTCCACAATGAGCTAGCGAGCTTCAATTCAATTGGAACTGTATTGTTGAGTTACCGAGAAAATAATATTCCAGTTGGTCTAACTCTGAAACCATTGGGCCGATTATGCCCACCAACGAACTCAACTGCCACATTCGGATGCGCAACCTACTCTGAAAATTACAAGTCGCTATTTCTTTCAGTTAGAAAGTTATCTTGGCAACCCATCCAGCTACTGAACTCAACCAAGGCTCCTCGGATCTCGATCAATATAGATCGGATCGTGTTCAAATTAGGAACTTGCCTATATAGTTAAGTGTTGAAGGTTCTCGCAAAATTTCAGCGATGTCGGGCGAATTGTTTCTGGTATACAGAATTTTTTCAATAATATTCAATGATTTTTTTGAAAATTTTCTAGTGATACGATCCTCACGAAATTTTGCAAAATTTGGCGCGTCGGAATTCTACAACTAGTTAACATGCTGGAATACGGATCTCCCTTTCGGAGTTATTGAGGAAAGAACAACAAAATCTCATATAGGTATAACTTCAAAACCGTTTAGTTGATAATGCCTATTAAAAAACTAAAATGGAGCATTATTGAAAGGTTTCTTTCTGGGTTTTCTCTACCAAACTCTGAAAAATATCTATAAAATAAAAAAAGTATTATTCGGTGATTTGCTTCTGCGTAAGAAACACAAGATATTTCTCAGAAGCAATCAATCGAACAATGTTGCCTAACAAACAACAACGAAACAACATCAACGAAGAAATAACTATATTCGAAGTCTATAACAGACTCCTTCGTCAGACACTTAACGAAAATCTTCAGAATCACTTTGTTGACAGTTATTCAAATCACAAAATACTAAATTTGTTATTTTATAGATATTTTTCAGAGTTTGGGAGAGAAACCCCAGACAGAAACCTTTTAATAATGATTATACCTCCTACAGTTTCCTTTAATGATTACTTAAAATGGAGCATTCGTATGCGCAACCTAACCAAATATTGCAAGTTGCTATCTCTTTCCATTCTCAAGTTATCGTTAGATAAATAATATTTTTGCGCGTATGTTCTGGGGAACATCGCGTTATAGTTTTGCCCAAATGTCTGTAACTTTCGAATTTTTTGACGAAATTGGTCTCAAACGATTCAGTTCGACTCCCCAATGAAGAATTCGAGGTCAAATTTGATTCTGTCCGGCCGTCCGGCCGTCCGTTGCCACGATAATTTGAGAACGAAAAGAGCTAGCGACTTGAAATTTTCAGGGTGGGTTGCGCATCGCAATACGACGGACAAGTTCGTTAATGGGCATAATCGGCCCAGTGGTTTCCGAGTAATAATTTTGTTTTCAACCAATATAAATCCGATCGAACTGAAACTTGGTGAATAGATGTAAAATATGAACCTTAGCACGTTTGTGAAATTTTGGGCGAATCGTATGGCTAGAAAATTTTAAAAAACTTATAAAAAAATATTTTTGTTGTCACGATAACCTGAGAACGGAAAAAGATTGCGGCTTGAAAATTGCAGGTTAGGTTGTGCATCTGAATGCGACATTTGAGTTTGCTTATGAGCATAATCGGTCAAACGGTTTTAGAGTTATAGCGATCTGAAATTTTCTGAAATTTGGTAGTTTTTTGTTCCTCATTAACTCGAAAAATACTGAACCGATTGAATTCAAGCATGGTTATTAGTTGTAGAATGCTAACGCGAAAATGTTTGCAAAATTTGGTGAGGATAGCATTTATAGAAAATTTTTAATAAATCATTGAAAATAAAAAAAAAAAATTCTATATATCAGTAACTATTTGTTTGAAATTGCCGAAATTTTGCGAGAGCGTTCATAACCTAACTCTACTGCCAAGTTTCAAGTTTTAACACGATCGGTTGAATATTGTTGGAGATTCGAGCATTCTTGTGTGAGTTCAGTAGATGGGTGACCGTTACCTCGATAACTTTCGAACGAAAGGAGATAGGGACTTGCAATTTTCAGGGTAGGTTGCGTATCCGAAAGGGAGAGTTTAGTTCGTTTTTGGGCATAATCGGTCTAACGGTTT
Source organism: Halyzia sedecimguttata (assembly GCA_937662695.2). Taxonomy (NCBI): domain Eukaryota; kingdom Metazoa; phylum Arthropoda; class Insecta; order Coleoptera; family Coccinellidae; genus Halyzia; species Halyzia sedecimguttata. The sequence continues at coordinate 79,941,276 of OW569411.2, forward strand.
CCGAGTTATATCCACCTGGAATATTATTCCCTTGATAACTCAAAAAATAAATATTCGATTGAATTGAAGCTTGGTAACTAGTAGTAGAAAATCAACATGAAGACGTGTTTAAAATTTTGTAAGAACCGTACCACTAGAAAATTTGAAAGAAATGACGGAAAAAAAATTTTTAAGAACCGCACCCCTAGAAAATTTAAAAAAAATCACGAAAAAAAAATTGGTTCAAGCACTGACGTGAAGTCAGAAGCTTTTGCGCGTATGTTCTATTGTCCATTCTTCTGTATTGGACACCCTTAATCGAATTTAACATGGTAAATTATGTTGTCCATTCTCCTGTATTGGACACTCTTAATTTGAATTTACCATGGTAAATTCGAATTAAGTGTCCAATACAGGAGAATGGACAACATAATTTACCATGTTAAATTCGATTAAGGGTGTCCAATACAGAAGAATGAACAATAGAACATACGCGCAAAAGCTTCTGACTTCACGTCAGTGCTTGAACCAATTTTTTTTTATTATCTGGCGATCCACACAAAATTCTGAATACGTCTGTATGTCGATATTCGATAGTTCAGGTCGACACAATATATACGGATTTTAGTAAAGCCTTTGACCGAATAAATGTTAATATCCTTTTGCATGAGCTTGAGTATGTTGGTGTTGGTGGATCCTTGTTTAACTGGTTTCAGTCTGATTCGACCGATAGGTCTCAGTACGTGAAGATAGAAAAGTTGAGCTCTAGATTATTTCCATCAACATCTAGTATACCTCAGGGTTCCCACCTGGGTCCACGTTTGTTCCTCATATATATAAACAGGATCAAATGTTGCATCAGAGTATGCAGATTTCTGTTTTTCACAGATGACTTGAAATTGTCTGTTCGGATTAGAGGTATTCGGGATTGCTTAGATCTGCAGGGTGATCTTGACATCCTTGTAAAATGTTGTGAGTCTTTGGACTTACATCTGAACATAGCCAAATGTAATGCTGTTGGCTCAGGGGTAGGGGTAGAGCGTTAGACTTGGGAGCGGAAGCCCCAAGTTCAATACCGAGGCTAGGAAAGAAATTTTCCAGTCATGGTAATCACCACCATTCACTGTTGGGTCAACAATTAACAGCGCTGTGCCTAAGGTGGCGTAAGGACACAGTGACAAAGCCTACACATAACACAACTGGTTCTCCTTACTCGCTCTTGCTTTTCACGAGGTTATGAGGGGTCTCCTTGGGGAAGACCTAGGAGGATCAGTATAATAATATACAATATACAATGTAATCTCATTCACGCGAAATAAGACAAAGGTTCACTTTCAATACTCTGTATCCGGAACTACCTTGAAACGAGCTGACATAGTCGGGGATTTGGGTATTTTAATTGATTCTAAGCTTCTTTTTGACGAACATATCAATAATGTAGTTAGTGATTTGTTATGAGGTTATGCCTTCAGCTGAGCAATTGTGTATAGCAAACTCAATTATGCGTCTTCGATTTGTTATCCCCATTATGAAACCAATATCGAAAGTTAGGAGAGGGTTCAGGGTACACGGAAAAAAATCATAATTTACATTCAAGTATACACAAAGTCTTGATGAAATATTCTAAAAGCAAGTTGTTTCATACCTGAGTTGAAACTATTTATCTTGAAAGTAGAAAATACTGTTTTTGTTCTGAGAAGACACATATACTTATTCACCAAGATTACGATACATTTTATTGAACATGTTATATTCTCAATACAACAAGATCACTACAATGAAAGCAAGAACCGCTATTGAGTTCTATTGAAAATCATTTAGTATTCTCTAAAGAAAATGCAAGACTTGAGCCAAAATTATTTAAAGTGGATCGTAGCCTAATTCTGACATTGAATAAAAAGCAACACTATTTTATAGCTAGAATATTAATTCTTAATTGTAGGAAATATTCTACTGATGGAAGTGTTTCAATAATTATATTGAGAATTGCTCTCATGGTTGAAATCTAAGAGATCTCATATGAATTCAGGTACAACTTCACCCAAGAACAGGCTATTCTTATTCGAAATAATATTATATGCGCAGTCAAGTCTCAATACACTCAACTATCGAGTATCGATTGAGCAAATCCACATATCTGCACCGGGTGGAAAGGTTGGCGGCGGACATTTTGGACGCGGATCCAAAGAGAGCATGATCACGATCGGCAACAACTAGTGATTTTATAAGTTCATATATGTAGTAATGAATATGAAGAACATTTTAAACGAATGGGAATTGGCCGAGTTAATTTGAGTATTTAACAGTGAGTACTTATGATATACTTTATATAATTTCCTTGGAACCCATAATTTCATTTTCAGGAACCTGATTGCACCAAACTGTTTGCAACTTTTTACTTGGAACTTGGCACATCGCAGCAAGAAAAATAACAATCCGTTTCACCAAAATGCTGAGCAAAATATTGTGCAAATGAATAAATGACATATCCCCTTACACATTCTGCAAAGTGAAAAATAGTTATTTTGTGCATTCCTTACTTACTTTTGTACCGATTCTATTTTTCGGAATGAATGACATTCAAATGGTATGGATTGTCAAGTGGTAGGTACATCATTGATTATAATTCTTTTTGTTAATGTCCTTCCAACTATCTGAATTTTTTTTGACAACGTGATATTTGATCTCCTATATTTGAAAATTTGAAGTTAATTTTCACTCCAGCGTCATCAACTTAGTATCATAATGATATTTTTTTCAAACATTAGTAGTGGGTATTTATTCAAACTAGTCCCATATATGTGCGTCGCAAACTTAGCCAAAGGCTCCAACAATGATAGCTATCATTGATTCAATTTATTGCGACGCTTAGATATGGGACTAGTTTGAATAAATACCCAATGGTATTTTTTGAAATAAATAACATTTTGATACTAAGTAGATGACGCTGGAGAGAAAATTAACTTCAAATTTTCAAATATGGGAGGTCAAGCATCACGTCGTCAAAAAATTCAGATAGTTGGAAGGACAACAAAAAGAATTATTTTCTATGATGTACCACTTGACACTCCATATTATTTGACTGTCTCTCATTTCAAAGGGAATTAAATTAAGAACACTTCAAAATTGATATGAGTTTCACTATACTCGGAGGGATAGTATAGATGATTTTCAAACAATTTTAAGAATAATATTGATATGATTAGAAATATTCTCATTTCAAGTTTATTACTTGTTACTCTGCATTAAGAAAATAGTTGCTCTGAAAATAACTATACTTATTCGGAAACTGAGAAAGTTTTGCTAAAAGACAGTTCTATATTCATTTCAAGTAGGCATATTCTTAGTTGAAGTTATGCTATACGTTAAAATTAGTGTTACTATACTATTTTCAAGTTTGTTATTCTTTATCGGAAGTAAGCTGAACTGATAGGTATAAGAATAATGTGCATATTGCATTGAGTCAAGTTATCATTGCGGATATATGAGTCTACCATAGCTTCCAATCAAGACTACTAGTCTTGCTCGCAGTGTACTTTTTTTTCTGTGTAAATTCCTCAGATTTCTGAGCCTCAAAACAGGTTTCCGCGTTAAACCTGGTGATCCTGAGAATTATTGTATACATCTGAATTATTTCGGAATGATTGGTTTGAAGGATATGCAAAGAGTGAATGACATCACCTTAATTTTTTAAATTTTATCAAACCAAATAGATTGTCCTGAAATTCTTCAGGAGATTGGCTTTCATGTTCCTGCTTGGCATCTTAGAAATCATGTTTCATTTCACTTACCTTCTTATAGAACCAACAGTGCGAAATTTTCACCTTTACCGAGAGTTATGAATTCATGTAACTATATTATGAGGGAAGTCTTTACCTGTTTTCAGGTGGGAGTGTGCGTTCTTTCAGAAAAATTGTTGCAGATATTTTCAGGTAGTTTATCAAGATGTATATAATGTTATTGAAAGAATGTTAGGTTAATTTGTATAACTGTCTATTTTGGCTTTTGTAAGTGGTCCTTGCTTTTGGGTATTTGCGTTCTTTGTTCTAATTAAATAAATAAATTCTACAACTAGTTAGCAAGTTTCAATTTAATCGGATCTGTATTGGTTGAAAACATAATTTGTATGTGGAAACCGTTGGGTCTATTTTGCCCACTAATGAGCTTGTCCGTCGCATTCGGACCCTGAAAATTTCAAGTCGCTATCTCTTTGCATTCTCAAGTTATCGTGGCAATGGCTGGCCAGACATAATGAAATTTCACCTCGAATTCTCCATCAGTGAGTAGAACCTAATCGCTTGAGACCATTTTGTGCAAAAAAATCGAAAGTGACAGACATTTGGCCCGCTGTTTCCCAGAACAGAGGCGCATAAATGGTTGGTAAAGGTGCGTATTCATTTACAACAGAATACTCCGAACGAACCAAACGCGCCGCGTGCGCTGTAACAAATTTGTCTAGTCATTATGTTGCGCCCCAAATATTTTCGAACAATATTTGTTGCAATCTGTTCAGCGCGTTCGGCGTGTTTGGTTCGTTCGGAGTATTCCGTTGCAAGTGAATACGCACCTTAAGACTATTGAAAACGTTGAGTAAATCAAGTCAACAGTGAAAGTGGAATTATGATAAAAACCGCTGAAACTAGTGCTAAAATCGGCGTTAAATCGATATATCAATCAATAATTCACCAATCCTCAACATAACTTAATAATAACCCCAAAAATAATGGGTAGGACACGAAATTATTCGGAAATTTCCACAAATTTCACCTCAAATTTGCCTATGCGATACTTAGACTTCTTAAATGAGATCTTTTCAACATAATGAAAATTTCAGCTTTGCCAAAATGACTCTCAGCTATTAGTCTATGTGTATCAGATACTTATTCTGAAGAAATAAGTTTTTCTATATTTGTTCAATGGAAAGGATTTTATTCATGAGGAATGGAATGAAAATGACATCCGGATATATATTTCACTTTTGGCATATTTACGTAGATATTTTATTATTAGCGCTCATAGACAAAATTAATTTCTGGACACTGATACATGATATCAAAGTAAGGTTTTGATGTTCATTTGTTACACAGGTCGACTGGTTGTTTCAAAGTGCGAATTAATGAATAAAATCGGTTCAAGCACTAATGTGAAGTCAGGAGCTATTGCGCGTATGATCTATTGTTCATTCTCCTGTATTGGACACCCTTAATCGAATTTACCATGGTGAATTCTATTGTCCGTTCTCCTGTATTGGACACTCTTAATCGATTTTATCATGGTAAATTCGATTAAGCGTCCAATACAGGAGAACGGACAATATAATTCATCACGGTAAATTCGATTAAGAGTGTCCAAGTCAGGAGAATGGACAATAAACATACGCGCAAAAGCTCCTGACTTCACGTCAGTGCTTGAACCAATTTTTTTTGTAATTTTGAAAAATTTTTTAACGGTACGGTTCTCACAAATCTTTTTTTGTTGTAATTTTGAAAAATTTTCTAGGGGTACAGTTCTCACAAAATTTTACACACATCTTTATGTTGAAATTCTACAAATATATACCAAGCTTCAATTCGATCAAGTCTATATTTTTTGAATTATTGAGGAAATAATATTCCAGGTAGGTATAACTCCGAAACCGATGGACCGATTATGCCCAAAAGCGAACTCATCTCTCCCATTGGGATGTGCAACCTACCTGAAAATTGCAAGTCCCTATCACTTTTCGTTCGAAAGTTATCAGGTCAACGGTCTCCCATCCAGCTACTGAACTCATACAAGGCTGCTCGGAACTCCAACAATATAGATCCGATCGTGTTCAAACTTGGAACTTGGCAGTAGAGGTTTTGAAGGCTCTCGTAAAATTTCAGCGATGTCGGAGCAATAGTTTCTGATATATAGATTTTTTCAATGATTTTTAAAAAAATTTGGAGTTATACCATCCTCATAAAATTTTGCAGGAATTTTTGCGGTGGCATGCTACAACTGACAACTATGTTTGAATAGGATCGGTTTTATAGTTTACGAGTTATTGAGGAAATAACAACCAAATTTCAGATGGGTATAACTCCAGCACCGTTTGGCTGATTATACCTATAAACAAACTCAAATATACCATTCAGATGCACAACCTTACCCGAAAGTCGCTATCTCTTTCCGTTCTCAGGTTATGCTGATATAAATAATATTTTTTGATGATTTTTTTTAAATTTCTAGTGATCCGATTCACACAAAATTATACAGGCGTGCTTAGCTTTGCATTCTAAAACTACTCACCAAGTTTCAATTCAATCGAACTTGTATTGGTTGTGTCCGTCCGTCGTATTGGGATGTGCCACCTACCCTGAAAATTTCAAGTCGCTATTTCTTTCCGTTCTAAAGTTATCGTGGCTACGGACGGCCGGCCGGCCGGACAGAATTAAATTTGACCTCGAATTCTTGATCAGGCAGTCGAGCCCAATCGTTTGAAACCATTTTCGGCGAAAAATTCGAAAATTACAGACATTTGGACAAAATGATAGCACGATGTTCCCCAGAACATACGCGCAAAAAGTTTGTACGACTAAGTAAGTTTGGCGTAATATAGTGCTTCCATGGACCAGACACGAAACTGAATAAAACAAGTTCCCAAAAAAGCTTATGTTGATAAATAAGGAGGCGGGAGAATCTTGTGCTCCGGTATGGGCATCAAGTGTAACGAGTATGGTGGAGGGGAATTTGAAATTATATGAGAAGTCATTTTGAATACACTATGATAGATTATACGAGATGGAAGAATATTTTTCCTCATTTTCTGCAGGATATATCATGGCACGTTTATAACTCAGGAATTTTTCACAAAGCAGATGAGATATAATTTAAAATTTCCACACAAGTTGACATATTCAGATTCCTGTGTATTTCATCCATGGAATTAGTTGAGCTGGATGGATTATTTTTAATTCAGTACCTATCTCGCATTTCTCATTGTTCCGTATTCACCAAGGTGTTCAAGAAATGACTACTTCTGAATATTTCTGTGAACTGATTAATATTCCATTAAGATTTCATTTCGGATTAATTTGAGATTGATTCATGAACTTTCTTCCAGTTTCTAATGTTCTAGTTATTTCTCCACTAGAAATTGGAAAATACTTTGGAAATTTTAGAAGATTTCATTACTGTTGGCCATGTTCTATGGAATTATTGGAATTGAAAATGAATATCGTCGGCGACACCGCAAAACCAAGTAACTGCAAAAACCAACATTTTCAGAAGGCACTGAAAACTTCATAATTTTGGATTGATGAATTAGTTTTTTAGTTACAAACCACTTGATATTGATTATCTCAGGGTCTGTTTACTCTTTGAAAAGAATTTGCACACCTGTCCTGTCCAAATACAATTAAATAATTACCGCGGAAATCTCATTCTTGAATTTTTATCAGTTACTATGTTTTCGGTGTCGCCGACGATATATCTATATCTCTAGAAATATAAAGAAAATTATTGAAAAATTTTATTTATGTCACGATAACCTGAGGACGGAAAGAGATAGTGATTTGAAATTTTCAGGTTAGGTTGGGCTTCTTAATGCGACATTTGATTTTGTCTATAGGCATGATCTGCCAAATGGTTTGAGAGTTATACCCATCTGAAATTTGGTTGTTATTTCCTCAATAACTCGAAAAAAAAACAGAACCGATCCAATTCAAACATAGTTATCAGTTGTAGAATGCCAACCCAAAATTTTTTGCAAAATTTCGTGATGATTCTATCACCAGAAAATTTCAAATAAATCATTGAAAATTATTGAAACAAATTCTACATATCAGAAACTATTCGTCCGACAGTGCTGAAATGTCGCGAGAGCCTTCAGAACTCTACTGCCAAGTTTCAAGTTTGAACACGATCGGATCTATATTGTTGGAGATCCGAGCAGCCTTTCTGTGACCTCAGTAGCTGGATGGGTGACAGTTGCCTCGATAACTTTCGAACGGAAGAAGATAGGGACTTGCAATTTTCTGTGTAGGTTGCACATCCGAATGGGAGAATTAAGTTCGTCTTTGGGCATAACCGGTCCATCGGTTTCGAATTTATCATGGTAAATCGGATTGAGAGTCCAATACAGGAAAATGGACAATAGAACATGCGCGCAACAGGTACTGACTTCACGTCAGTGCTTGAACCAATTGTTCCTTGTTTGGGGATCTGTTTGCCGTGAGATTTTGTACACTCCAAGAGGTCATCTAAATGCCAAGTTTCAATTAGATCAGATCAGTATTTTTTGACTTATAGGGAAAAAAAATTTGAAATTTCGAAAAAAATTTTTATGTAGTCATCTTATCAATACAAAACTTATTGCATGCTTATAAAAGTCGTAATTCTACAATCTGATGCTAAATTTCAGACCGATCGAATGAGGAGTTTCGGAAATATGCAGGGAAAAGTTATGCTAAAAATGGCCATAATTTCGAAACAGCTCCTTTTAAATTTTGCCCATTATAGCGGTCTTAACCGAGATATTTACGCTCCGAATCTACCCTGAAAATTTCAACTCTCTAGCTTATTTCGTTCGAGAGTTATCGTGTTTACGGTCGGCTGGACGGATATAATTGGACTTAACCCCGGATTATTCATCAGTCGTTTGATACAATTTTCGGCAAAAAATTCCAAAAACACAGACATCTGGGCAAAATGATAGGTACTCTGTTCACCTGAACTTCATCTTTGGTTATTATCGAAACGGTATACATATGCTGGACAAAAATGCTAAGGGGTCTTTTATCGACAGAATAGCGTCAATTTTACTATGATCTATCTTTCTAATGGCATAAATGATGATAAAATAACAGCACTCCGACTCCCACTTTTATTTAGTAGTCCCAAAATTAATAATTCATCTTGAATCCTGCGAACCTATAGATTCTGCTGATCTAGTCCATGAACACGAGCTATATTGCAGAGGAACTTCCATTTCATGTTTTAAGAATTCCTGCACAAAAGAGCTGGAAAAAAATCCTTGTAGGATTGCTTCGTGGTGATATTATCGATATTCCATTACCAAAATGGAAATGAAAATGGTAATCAACTTAAATATAAATAAAATAGATTCCACATAATCATTTACAAATACTAACCCTCTAGTTCTAAGTATCGTCCCTATCCTTCAATCAGTCTGATAGATTTCAGACAAGAAAAGCAGCCAATTTGTTGAAAGCATACTCGTATGTAATTCTTTATGCGAACAAGTTCGATACCAGAAGACAAATCGAGTGATTCATTCAATTCCACTCAAACATTCTGGAGGGTAGACAAACTAACTTTTCGATGGAACTTTTTATGGCTTGCGAATCGATATGTGACGATGATGGATTCATTGCTTTTTATCTATATCGGCACTGGGAATCGAATTATGCTTTAGGGACGATTGGAAGTGCCTGCTCGGTACTTTTCTCGAAAATTAAACCTTCTTGCGCAAGAAATGTCCACCTTCAAGAATGAGAGTGAGGTTTTTTTTTACATTCTTTCAAGTTCTTTCTGCTATACTTCATTCCTCTTTTTACCTTCGGCAATGATTTCATTCCTTCCATAAACTTGTAATAGTGTTGGACATATTCGGCAATAAAATTTAATTTTAACGACCGCTGTATTCCTTGCCAAAATAACAATTCCGACGGAATATCTTCGATTTCAGATCCAATAGTTTAACTTTATTGGTCTCAGAAAACAGGATATTTGCAAGTTAGATGTTGAGCTTAAATGGTCGTGATCGGCGTCAGAAATATGTCCATCACCTTATGTTCTGCATATCTCAAAATCTACACTCTAAGAAATTTTACAACACCGGCCAACACCCGCTAACACCGGCCTGATTTTCTTAGAGGTCCTGATCTTTTCAGTGTTATTTCGCACCATCCAAAATAACAACGACTTTCAGGTGTATTTCCTGCCATAATAAGTAATCAGCTTTCACACCAGACCGATTGAGATTTATCATTCGGATGAGTGTGAGGTAGCACTAGATCAATGTGATTTAGCACTAGTTCGGTGTGAAGTACCGTAGTGCATTTAGCACTGATTTAGTGTGATTCAACTTCAGTTCAGTGTGAATTTGCACTGACCTAGTGCGTGTGCAATATCTTGTTCAGTGTTATTCAACACCGAATCAGATGCGTTTTAAACATACGGGGTGTAGGTATTATTTAGTTGAAATTTACACCATTTTCGGTGTTTTATATATGATATTGTTCGTTTTATAATTTGAAACTCAATATCATATAAATCACCGAAAGGCTATGAAAAGGGTATAGGTATTGAAAAAACTTTTTAGTACATATGAGTTTATTATTTCAAAGATTATTTAATAGACAGTTTAATTTCTTATATATAATTTGTGAAAATACAATAAAAAATAAATTTTTATAGAAATATTTAGTGATTACTGAAGCTTAAAGAGATAATCCAAACTGTCGACAAACCAATGGAACTTTTGAGGCAGCACTTTCTTGTCCAACACGACACAAAATTCTTCCAGATCAGGTGTCAATGATATATAGCGCTGGCAGTTTTTTCAATTTTGCCAATTGTTTCTTCTGATGGGGAGGGTTACTGAAATTAAAACATTTATATATTAATCATATATAATCATACAATTCGAATTGGTGCCTAAAAAATAATGTGAAGCTGGCAGGTCTTTAATTGAAAGTTGTAACTTTTCAACGTGCTCAGGACCGATAATTGACTATCAACGCTGGTTTTATTCGATATAGATATCAAGAATTCACTCTTATCTGAAATAAAATATCCTGGAGAATAGGTTTTTGCGACAGTGTGGTATACAATTAAGATACGCAATATTCTGAAAAAAATATGTTCCCTTAGACTACCTTCTACAAAAAACACTCACCTGCAAGTGCTTCTTAATAAATCCTATTGATAGTTCACAAAAGGTTAGATGAATAAGCTCCATTTGTTTGAAGAGCATTACGAAAATTAATTTCAATAAAGAAACTGTAATATCATTAATAAAAATATGAAATTTCATCTAATTCAGATAATTGCACTTTTCAAATAACGAAAATTGAATGAAATATTTTTCACTGACAAATGTAAAATTTCAAAGTCGGCGATGGACGAATTTGTAAATCCAATCGACCAACCAACACAAATATCTCATAAAAATTTTCGGGAAAAATTGATGAAATGAGGATACCCAATTACGTAGGCACCCAAAAAAATTAAATTGAACATTCATATGTACTCACTTGCAAACAGTATTATTTCCAAACTTCCTTCGACGGCCAAAACAAATTTCTCATTATTCTCATAACTCATAACGAATCTTCTTGATGCACTTCGTTTTTCCAAATTCTCACTTCATAATGCATCATGAACCAACTTATCGTCTCCAAGGCACAAAATAATAAAATCAACCCGCTGCATTGTAGTCTCCCATGAAATGTACGTGTTGTGTTAGAACTAGTCAGAGTGAGAAGTATTGCGACATAACCAATCCCTGCACATTGTTGCCGGATATAATTATATTCTGATATTTTAAAAACAATCCTTTGGTTTCGCAAATATCCATTTTTCAAAATTGGATGTTTCCAATTTTGTGTACTTGAGACGATTTTTTTATGGAATGGTGCAATGAGTAGCGATTTGTTCAAACCTGCAATGTAAAATTATATCATACTCACTTTGAAGTAATTTTCTATCAGACTATTCATGATATACTTACCACAACAATCCATATGTATATTTTTCGTGACTAAATATATCTCTTGATTGATAGGTAACTACAAATATTCAACTATTGTTGTACTACGAAATCATTAAATAGCAGAAAATAAATTTGTGAATCATTGAGAGCGTGGAGGAATTGATTTTCATAGTCAAGAAAGGGATACATTGATATTTCCAATATTGATTCGAGTGTTCCGAAATAACATCAATATTGTTTGTGAGAATTCCCCATGGGCACGATTCTTCCTGTCATCTTATAATTATTAATTCTTCACAACTATCGGCTATTTCTTTATATTTAAAAGACTCAGCAGGGATATCTGTCTTTCGAGAAAGAATACTTGGCAACTATGTAACAATGAATAAGTTGACGAAATAAAGTATAATGTTCTTTTGATATTCCTGGTGCGAATTTGGATAGTTTGTTGGGCGAAAAGCACTTGTTGGTACTTTCGATGATTTCACATGTTTCAAAAGTTATACTTGGATATACATAAAGTTGATAACTGAGTGTAAAGTTTGGTAATCGGATTAGATCTCTGAAATCGTTCTTTCACATTTCACCATGCAGTGCTTATTTTCACCCAAGATATCACCTATTTGACTTTTCTATGAAGAATTGGCATTAAAACTTGATGGAAACTGTGAAATTTCAAATAAATTTTATTAATTCTTGATACTGGATCTGTTTGTGATATTTTCTGTCATAAATTACACTACTGAACACAATATGATCATAATAACGATAATATTGATAGGAATATGACATTCTAGTGGTAAATTGCATCGACAATATTCTTGATAGTATGAAATCAACATTCACACTGAGTTTTTTTTTAGAGTGTATGGATCCAATTGTGTTGAAATGAGGTAGTTTCATGCAGAATAACACGTTAAATAAGCATACGAAATTTGACCATCATCTCATCTAATGCAAGCAGGAAAAACTGATTCTAATGCATTTTCAATGTCTCGAGAAAAAAAATTCACTACATTCAAATAAGTAAATATGTACATAAAAGCTATCAATGGATTTCGTTTTCCAAGAAATCATATTTAGAGTATTTGAGTTGTATATTAATTTTAACCAATGATTCCTCTCATCAAATGAAACTTTTTTCCATGTTCGGCGTAGGTAAAAAGATCTTAAAATGTGCAAATACACCCTTGCATTTTCTTTACCTGTTGAATACAGAAACGCACACTTGATTAATTAATGTATAATTTGAATGTAGTGCGATTGGCTCAGTGGTAGAGTAATTGGCTTGGGAGCGGAAGCCCCAAGTTCAATTCCGAGGCTAGGAAAGAAATTTTCTAGTCACGGTAATCGCCACCATTCGCTGTTGGGTCAAAAATTAACAGTGCTGTGCCTAAGGTGGCGTAAGGACACAGTAACAAAGCCTACACAGAACACAACTGGTTCTCCTAACTCAGGTCAAGCTCTTAGAGCTTATGAGGGGTCTCCTTGTGGAAGACCCAGGAGGATCAGTATAATAATAATAATAATAATAATAATAATAATAATAATAATCAGGGATTATTTATTGTTTCCAAGGTAACATATTTTGCAGAATTTAGCAGAGTCTTCAAAATTGAGATCTGTTTAGTCTCGGGATATGCTCACTAAACTTCTTCATTGAATTGAACCAGATTCCCAATATTTCATCACTGATTTAAGTGTTAAGCTCGCTTTGACTAAGTTTTAATTATTCTCCATTTTTAGCTAATTTGTTAATCAGCAAAATAAAACAAGAGCGCCAAAAAGAAACACAAATTTTTTCCAAACTTTTGGGCCATATACGTAGATGACCAGTCTCTTAAACAGTAAATATCCATCTATTAGATTACTACGTGTAGAATAATATCAATGCATTATTATGATGAAACTGCATCTTAAAAAAAATTTAATTCAAAATTTGTAATGTAAAAAAAAAATTTTTTTTTGTTACTCCGAAAAGCCATCTGGCTTATTTTGCCCAATAAAGAGCTTAACCGAGATATTTAGGTCCCAAACCTACTCTGAAAATATCAACTGTCTAGCTCATTCCGTTCGAGAGTTATCGTGTTAACGGACGGCCGGACAGAATCGATTTCGACCACGGATTCTTGATCAGTGAGTCGAACCAAATCGTTTAAGACCATTTTCAGCCAAAAATTCTAAAATTACAGATACTTGGGCAAATTGATAAGTACTCTGTTCCGAGAAACAAGAGCGCCAAAAACGGTAAAAGGTATCTACACTTTCACGTGGCATCCGAAAACAAACAACAAACTCCAGAATATTTTTAAAATGGTTAATATACAACTGACTTTCAAAACTTCCACAAAAATTGAACAACTTCTAGGAAATACATTGGATACAACTCCGGACATGTTAAAATCCGGTATTTATGAAATTAAATGTTGGAATTGCAACAAGTGCTACGTCAGACAAGCAACCAGAAACATTATCGCACCGTATAAAGAGCATTCAGCATTCAGCACGGGACACATTCAGAACAAAAACGATAAATCTGCAGTGGCAAAAACTGGCCACTCAATTCCCGAAAATTCCATCACATTGTTGGAAAATTCCAATAAATTGTACTTAGGAACACATGAAGGGATCGAAATATATAAGAGGAAAGATATTCTACTCAATAATGATCTAACCCATACTTGAATGTAGAAATAGATAGCATTCTTTACTACCGCATCGTCTCTGAAGATGGAAACTTTGTTTCCGGAACATATGACAGACGACAAAAACTGTAGTGTACAAGAGTGTAGTTACTTTTGTAGTGTTCATAATGAGTTCACAGTGAACTCAAACTGGAATATTCTGAATATTTGTTGTGAATCCTCGTAACTGGGGTTTTATCTTGATTAATTATAAATAAATAAATAAATATGATTTAGCTCAGAAAAAATCAAGTGCCATAAAATATTGGATAAGTGTATGGTGAAAGACAATAAAATCAAGATGGCAACTCTTTAAATGAATCTATGAACTCGAATATGCAGCATTCACCAGTGCCTTTGAATATCTTAATGTCAGAAATAACATAATTATCCAAAATGAAGATTTAAAAATGCCGAGATATTTTTTGTGAGCACACTTGAAAGCAAGATTCATCGTATCAAATGCCTTCGAAAAATCCAGCAAGATATGGAGGGAATAGTTCAGTATGGTATTTCCGAAATCCAGATTGGTATGGCGTCGATAGAATGAACTCAATCGAATAATCCGGCTTCTGATCGAATGAAACTTTCCACAAAACGTCAGATATAAGTGAAGGAATACTTATGACCCTTATATCGTAATGGTTGTGCTGTCGTCTTTATTGATTGCACCTTAATTGCATGGGAAGCATTGAACAATATACAACTGTCCACCAGGCGAATAATATACGATTTAATAAGCGGAAAAGCATGAGCAGACGTATCGATCGCCACACATCAGAAACTGCACTCACCTAATCAGAAGATATAGCTTCGATATTAATATTATCATTATCATAAAATACAAATACAAACAAATTGTTATATGAGAAAACAAAATATTAGAACAGAAATATTTTTCATTAATATAGTAAAAAGTGGGAAAGCCCTGTGGACAGGAGCTTTGGCGCTCTTGTTCAAACTTTGACATAACATATATCCGAAAGTATTAGTTTTTCGAGTTAAGAATTATATCAATGGTTTCTTATGATAGAACTTCATCATAAAATTAATTAAATTCAAACATCATAAAACAAATTAAATTCAACAAGAGTGCCTAAAACATTAATCCAAAACCAACTGACCAATTTTACCCAATAACAAACTTATCCGAGCTATTCATTCCTTAAATCTACTATGAAAACTATATTACATCAATTGAAACTTAGCCAATATTCCAGTTTTGTTCATACTGGAAATATTCTGAACCCAATTTACCTGCCAAAGTATTATATTTCCATCATCATATGGATTATCCACGGGTATTATATTATCATCTTGAAAAGATAATATCATAACATCCCCTTAATTCTACGATAGCTGTAAAGTTGGACCCTGCGAATTATTAATGGTCCTTGCAAAATATATCTTTACCGGAAATTACAGGCGTTTAAATTGGATCAGTAAATCCGATGGTATCAGAGGAATTTGGGGAAACAATACATATATCATGGCTGAGGCCAGCCTCACGCTCTACAGATGATTCTCTGGCTCTCTGTATTCGATTTCTATCCCTATCCTGGCTGTGCCGGTCCCCCGGTCGGTACCACCGCAACCACTATGTCCCTGCATTTTAAATCTGCGATATATTCGAAAATATTCATTTAAATTACATGCTGTAAAGAGCCATATTGTTCAATATTAAATGCACAATGCATTTGTGGTACTTAATTGGATAACAGGAAGGGTATTTTTTAACAAGAATATCGAACCAGAAAGAAAATTTGAAATTTCACTTAAAGCAAAATATGATGATATGAATGAACACAGATCATATAATAATTCAAAGAAAGAATAATTGAGTACAGCCAATGAACTCTATACTAACGTAGTACAGAGTTCTATGAGTACAGCATTCTGTGAAAACATAGATGTACGATTTATGTTTGAAATTTTGAAAAATTATATCTCCGAAAGTATTAGCTTGTTCGAGTTGAAAATGATATCGATGGATTCTTACGATGAAACTGCATCTTGAAAAAGAATTGGTTCAAGCCCTGTGGACAGGAGCTTTTTGGCGCTGTTGTTCAAACAGACAAATTATATCTCCGAATGTATTGGTTTCTCAGAGTTTGGAATTATATCAATGGATTCCTATGATAGAAATGCTTCACGAAAGAAATTAAAATTAAAAATTGCATCATGAAAGAAATTAAATTTAAAAAAAGTGTCGTTCAAAAAAATGCTTAAAAAATTATCTTATAAAAAAAAGGCAATCTACACTACCTTAATGCTTCAAAAATTGTCATTAAATTCATTTATCAAGATTAAATGAACAATCTGCAATGTTTCAACCTCGTGAAATGGGTTGTTGCAACTTAAACTCGGTGCATAGTATTCACAACTCGAAATACCTAAGGAAAGTATCATCGAAGGGTCTAGAGCAGGGCTGGTGACAATCATAGTAGATTATTCATTTATTCCTGATATATGAGTAGGTAGTGGATTATGAACAAATTATTTTAATAGTTTAAAATATATTAATAAAATACTATCCTCTTTTTGCGCGCGTGTTCCGCAAGGAACAGCGTGCTATCATTTCG
The DNA here is from genome assembly GCA_937662695.2 of Halyzia sedecimguttata. Lineage (NCBI taxonomy): Eukaryota > Metazoa > Arthropoda > Insecta > Coleoptera > Coccinellidae > Halyzia > Halyzia sedecimguttata. The sequence goes on from OW569411.2 coordinate 79,958,222, forward strand.
TCACAATGTAGTCTAGTCTGGCACAATCGATCTCTATGCACAGAGCCAGCGAGATATTGTTAGAATATACAGGCTCTATCGGGAAGAACTATTCCACGTATCATACAATTGCATTGCCGCAAATCAATATAATTTAATTCAAGGAAAAGGAAAAAATATATACACACACACAAAATGGGAACAGAGCAGACACAAATCACTCTCTTTGAAGAAATACAGTGTTCCTGGATACTATAGGAAACTTTGGGATTGTACTTTCCAATGTACAATACATGGGATTCGCCTAGAGTTAGAGAAAGAAGCTACTCTCTACACTATGTAGCCAGTCTGTTCAGAGCTTGCTGAAGTATTGTGTTATTGATGAACGGGATGTTCTGACGCTTTGTGTCAACATAGAACATGTATAAAGAAAATAGTTGGGAAAATCAGAGCTTTATGAAATAAGATAAAATACTCCAAGTATCGAACCCTGAGGCACACTGCTCCCAATATTTCACTTGAAGGGAAAAGAATTCCTCCTCCACTCTCACACTATACGATGAATTGATATTGAGCTGATGGAATCGGGAGTGACATTAATTTTCAAGAGATAATATCAGCTGTGGATCCTGGTGTTACCCATAAACTTCTAACATCGTTTATCTCACTTCTCACTTATCTTCTGGTAGATAATTATTATGATAACTGGCAGTGCAGGTTATTCATCATCAACGAATGAAAGAAAGTTGATTATATCTTTGAGTAAATGAGTTGAAATATAATTCGCATCAAACTTATTGACTTATTCAATAACCGATAAAATAAACCTATATTGTAGAGCAGTATTATATTATTTTTAAGGTGACACTCCTAAATTTCAAGTGGTGGAAGTAACCCAGCTATATTATTTCTATTAGAAGAGGAGAAATGCACATCATTTCATTTCGAACGCAACAAGATACTACTTATAGATGATATTAAAATCTGAAAATTTTTAAATTATATATAAAATTTATGTTTCTCTGATCCTTCTCAAAAGACATAAATATCAAATCGAAATAATTTTAATGTTCGAAGGCGGGTAATTAACCAATACAAAATCTTTAGAAAATTCGATGGATAACTACTAAGCTGATTACTTGAAGTAAAATGCTTAAATTTTACTCCATTATTCTCTACGTATTAACCTATAAATTATCTTCAGTTCATTCTGAAATATGATTTTCAACCATTGTGGGCCAATATTTAAGCGCACATTGTTATTGCCGCTTGCAGGTCCTCAATATTATCATAGTACCTTTTGTATAATTCATCTTCCAGATATGCAAACATTCTCAAATTCTAGCGAGTGAAGTTTGCAGGCTGTATTGAAAAGAAGGCTAGGGTCCTAGACTAATAATACTCTTGTCATAAAATTTCTGCAAATATATCAAATTTGCAGAGTAATGTGGGCAGTTGCCTTAGCTTTTTGAAAATATTCCCAGTGTATTTCCTCATCGTATAGTTGAATTATTCCAGCATTATCCCTATATACCTCTCTCCATTGATGGTACCTTGAAGGAAAACTGATTCATATATGCGACGACAAGAAACTTCTAACCACACACCAACTTCTTGTGAATGTAGTTGAGTTTTATTCAGATTTTGGGGATTCTCAGATATCTGTAGTCTTGAGAATAGACATATCCTCACAAATGATACCAAGCCTGACCACTAAAAACAGGTCAGGTCAGGTCCAACAATCTGTCCCCGTTGACATTTAGAAACCAATGGCAGTACTCTTGGAGACTTGGGATATCTATTGGTAGAAGTTCCTGTACCATCGTAATTTTGTAAGGTTTCAACTTATGTTCTTAGATCTTCAGAAACCCAAGGTCTTCCTGTGGAATTTCTCGTGTTGACTTCCCCAGTCTGAATAAATTTGTTCATAACAGCTCTGATTTGGACTTTCAGAGAAAATTCTTGAATCTGAACGAGATATTTCGCCATCTTATCTCTTTTACACGCCACTACAGAATAAATTCTTTAATTTTTTTTTTCCTTTATGAATGTAACGTTTAGGGAAATAGAACATCACAGTTAATGTGTTTTGTTCTAAATCATAACCCAGTACACAGACTTGAATGATTTTCACGGTTTTTGAAACTGCAGCTTCACGAAGTTTAATAGGAATTGACAAAAAATTGGTTCAAGCACTGACGTGAAATCAGAAGCTTTTGCGCGTATGTTCTATTGTCCATTCTTCTCTATTGAACACTCTTAATGTATTGGGGATACACCTACAAAAGTGAATTCTGGATGAAAGAAGAAACTGAAAAAGTTCTTTTCTGGAGATCTCTACCCGAAATGTATCACTCCAAGAAATTCCTCCAGAACTTTGATACTGTCAGATCCAAGAAATACTTGGACCTCAGTGAGAACACGCTGCACCTTCTCACTGGTTTTCTCACAGGGTACTGTGGCCTTTGGAAGCATAGGATGAGATTAGAGCTAGCAGAAACTGACGAGTGCAGATTCTGTTGGGAGGAGGATGAAACTCCTGATCACCTGATAACGGAATGCCTCGCCATCTCAAACCAACGCAAGCAATGCTTTAGGCAAGAAATAGGCAGGAGCGAAGAAGTAGCCTCCTTGAAACCATCCTACATACTGGAGTTCATCAGAACTCTGGAACTGGAAGGCGAGCTGTAGATGGTAATGGCATCGACAGCTCTGAGGGTTTTTTCTTTCAATTTTATAGGAGTACGGTTCTCATTATATTTTACACACGTCTTTATGTTGATATTCTACAACTATTAACCAAGCTGCAATTCGATCGAGTCTAGGTATATTTTGAGTTATCGAGGAAATGAAATTCCAGGTGGGTATCTCCGAAACCGTTAGACCGATTATGCCCAAAAAGGAACTTAACTCTCCCATTTGGATGCGCAACCTACTCTGAAAATTACAAGGCCCTATCTCCTTTCGTTCGAAAGTTATCAAGGCATCGGTAACCCATTCAGGTTCTGAACTCACACAAGGCTGCTCGGATCTCCAAGAATATAGATCCGATCATGTTCAAACTTGGAACTTGACAGCAGAGTTAGGTTTTTAAGGCCCTCACAAAATTTCAGCAATGTTCGACGAACAGTTCCTGATATATACAATTTTTTTCAACGATTTTCAATAATTTTTGAAAAAATTTCTATTTATATGATCCTCACGGAATTTTGCAAGAATTTTCACATTGACATTCTACAACTAATAACTATGTTTGAATTGGATCGGTTCTTTATTCTTCGAGTTATTTAGGAAATAACAATCAAACTTCAGATGGGTATAACTACAAAACCGTCTTGCTGGTTATGCCTATAAACAAACTCGAATGTCTCATTCAGATGCGAAACCTAACCTGAAAATTACAATTCGCTGTCTTCCTCCGTTCTCAGGTTATCGGGACATAAATAATATTTTTTAATTATTTTTTTCAATTTTCTAGAGATAAGATTCTCACAAAATTTCAAAAACGGATTTAGATTTGTATTCTACAACTACTCACCAAGTTTCAATTCGATCGGACGTGTATTGATTAAAAACAAAACGATTACTCGGAAACCGTTGGGCTGATTATGCCCGAACTTGTCGCTATCCCTTTCCGTTCTCAACTCATCGTGGCATCGGACGGCCGGCCGGACAGAATCAAATTTAACCTCGAATTCTCCATCAGTGAGTCGAACTCAATCGTTCGAGACCATTTTCGGAAAATAATTCGAATATTACAGACATTTGGGCAAAATGATAACGCGATGTTTCTCAGAACATACGCGCAAATGAAATGATAATGGTTATCAGTTTCACCATTTTATGATATAGATTAGGACAGATAACACAAGTGAGTAGAGGTCATCAATAATCCAGAGGCACCTACGATGTTGTACAAAGACCCTGTATAATAACTACACAACTACACTATTCTCTCGCAGGCTCGAACCGAGTGGAAATAGCCAAAGTGCAATCACGTTGTCTGATGGAACATTTAGGAGTTTCAGTCATCCGTGGTGTTTTAGGTTCGATAATACTTATTCATTTGACAGCCGTATGACGGTCGTAAGCCCTGAAAACATTCCGTTGCATACTTGTACCTCTTCATTGATATTTGGATAACGTATGAATGTGTTTATCCGCTCCACGGTCCAGCCTGCAATCCTTACTACGCAAGTGAATTCAATAACCCGCAATGGAACTTTCGAATTGAATAATTTCCACTCTCTACCAATTCTATCGCTACAAATCAATCTTTAACCTGAAGAATTCTTCTGAATACTGAACGCAGTTCACACTACCACTAAACGTGCTGATGGCCGGCCAGACAGAATCAAGTTGTACCGCGGATTCTTCATCAGTGAGTCGAAATTAATTGTTTGAGACCATTTTCGGCCTGAAATTATGTATATACATTTAGACGAATTATAGGCACTCTGTTCATGTGAACAAGCTCACCAAAAATCTAGGTCTTATAAAGTTAGAAAAGCTGTCAGGATCCACTGTAGGGCCCTGTTTCCTAATTCAAAATATTCGAGCTCAATTAACATTCTACTCAAAATGATCTTTCCAACGATGTATCACACTTTATATTTTACGTTTGATTTGTTGGAGAAAACGTCAATTGAATTTAAAGAAAAATTCATAGTGAAAGAAACAAAAAATGGGGACAAATAATGTTTACCATCTGCTTCTACACATCTTTTAGGTCGGTGGACTAGTTCACGCGAAGTAACACTTCCCAACACCTCAGCATCGAAGGCTCTACATGCATTCTATATTTTGTTTTTTAGATCCTCCTAATCAATAGGAGGAGTCTTGTGCACACGATCTTTCAAATATCGCCAAAGGAAGAGATCCAGCGGTGATAAATCTGGAGATCTTGCAGGCCATCTTATCGGTCCGTGTGTGCCGATCCATCTATCTTCAAATGGACCAATAAGATGGCCTGCAAGATCTCCAGATTTAACACCGGAAAATCAAGATTACTCAAAATATCGTAGCCTATACTACAATTCTTTCAATGTGAAATTTCAATTGACGTTTTCTCCATCAAACAAAATGTAAAATACGAAGTGTGATACATCGTTGGAAAGGTTGAAGGAATTGAAAAGCATAAAATTTTCAAATTTTTATCTTTTGAAATGGCTGAGATAATCCATTGGAACGTGAATACTGGGACACCCGGCATTTTCATTCCTTAAATCTACTATGATAATTATATTATATCAATTGAAACTTAGCCAATATACCAGTTTTGTTTTTACTGGAGATATTCTGAACCCAATTTGATTAACTGGTCAAAGTAGGTATATATTTCTATCATCATCATCATAATATGGATTTCCAAGAGCCATCTACGATAGCTGATGTTATCCCATTGGTTATTTTGCATTCAATCATACTTTGTTTGACATGTCCCTTTTTCTATTACATACAATGATGTATGAACACAGATGAAATTCATAGATAAGGACGTTAATTTTCGATACAACAATCTGTGAAATTATAGAGTTACGATATTTAATATTGGAATTTTGAAGAATCTTATGTCCGAAAGTATAAATTTGTTAGAGTTGAAAATGATATTAGCAGATTCTTTTGATGGAACTGCATCTTGAAAAAAATTATTTCGATATTAGTAATAGAAAACATTTTTTTTTTCGCTACCTACTCCAAAACCATCCGGCCGATTTTGTCCAATAACGAACTTAACCGAGATATTTATCTCCCAAATCTTTCCGTTCGAGTGTTATCGTGTCTACGGCCGCTTGGTGGATTTCGCCCATTAACGAACTCGTCCGAGATATTTACGCTCCAAACCTACCCTGCAAATTTTAATCCTCTAACTCCTTTCGTTCGAGAGTTATCGTGTTAACAGACGGCCGGCTGGCCGGACAAAATCGATTTTGACCACGGATTCTTCATCAGTGAGTCAAACCGATTGTTCAAGACCATTTTCATCCAAATATTCGAAAATTACAGACATAAGGGTGAATTGATGAACACTCTGTTTGATCTCAATTTCAACTATGTAACCAGGCACTGAGGAGAAATCCGAGGCAGTCAAAAAAACTGCGAAATATTAGTAAAAATAAGAAAATAGGATAACGCGGATAAATTTATTAAAATGGAAAAGTATAACGGAATGATTATCTCTGCTCCTTTTGCGGAATTACCCGTTATACTTTTCCATTAGTAAAAATGGGGAGAAAATACATTAAATACAATTAAACTTACTGGTAAATTTGAAGCGGTAGGTGACATATACAGTTGTCATAATGTATAGTTTCAGCAAGAACATGAAATTAATGTTGATGATCATGAGTACAAGTAAAGCAGGAGTGCCAAAAAAGTTAAATCAAGAAACAAATAAATCAAATTATGTATTGCTACCAAATATCTTTCTAAATTGAGGTTTTATCAACAGGAATATTAAATTTTCAGATTCAAAGCTGTTGATATGAGAGGGATATTTCCACGAAGTTTTCCAGTTTGATTTTGCTGAACCGGGAACATCATTCAGAGTCAATCGTTCTGCAAAACTTTATTTTAGGTGAGTTATTTTGATAAATTTAGTTTTCTGTTGTTCGTGTGGAGTATTTCATTATTGGTTCAATATTATAATATTATCATCGGTCAAGGTTATCTCGAAACTTGAATATAACGTTCAACGTACAATTCGACAACTGAAAATTCCTAAATAAATTTTTCTCCGTATATTTTCCATGTGTGACAGACTAGTACGCACATAGAAAATATAGCACAAAGAAATTATATCACATATGGTATAATGCTGAAAGTATCAAGAATATGTCAAGATGAAAGCCATGGATAAAAATATACAGCAGTGGAGAATACAAAATTCTAACCTCCATAAAGTTGCGAAAATTTAAATGAAGCCTATTGTATTAATTGTCGAGAATTTGTCAAGAGAGAAAAATTGTCGTGCGCTTAGTTTTTTTTTATATGGGCTAACTTGATATTAGGTTAGCAGAGCCACACACGAATCATGTGACTAAGCTAATTGCTTTTTTTCCCATCAGAAATGAACTAAATAATTGTCGCACGGCCAAAACGTATTTGTCGTGACAGAAAAAATTTGATTTAACTTAATATTAAGTTAGCAGAGCCACGCAGAGCAAAGAATTTCAATGAATCATATAGCATTAATTGTCCAGAATTTGCCGTGCAAGAAAAAGATTTCTCGAGCGCATGGTTTTTTTTGTATATGGGCTAACTTAATATTAGGTTAGCAGAGTCACTTACATATCATGTAACTTGGAGGCTCTCGAAAAATTTCACCTCTCGAAAAATCTCAGTTTCTGAGATAAAAAATTTTATTTCATGATTTTTTTCAATTTTCTACTTATACGATCCTCACGATATTCGAAAAAAAATTGTGCGTGAGCAGTCTACAACTAACTGCCGAGGAGTTTAAATTGGATCGAATTAGTCTCTTTTGAGTTATTGAGGAAACAACAACATTTCAGATGAATATAACTGCGAAACCTTTTGGCACATTATGCCTATTAACGAACTCAACTGTCGAATTCAGATGCGCAATCTACCCTGAAAATTCCAATTCGCTATTGCTTTCCGTTCCAAGGTTATGGTGGTAACGTAATGTTTTGAGATCATTTTTGGCAAAAAACTTGACAATTACAGACATTCGGGTAAAAACGCCATCCTAGAACATGAGCGCAAAAATGTCAAACTGCACCACATGTTATTTAGCTACACAGCATATCAATATTTACTACCTAAATTGACATACCTATTGAATTATCAACGACGATATGTAGTTCTTGCGCAACTTCCCCATTTACTTCTTCTCGTGCATGGTAGTACCTACCTCTGATGAAGGGGTTTCAATTTCTTCCTCCGATAGTTGAATCTCATCATCACATGGCTCCCAATTGGAATAGGAGTTTTCCAACTCACCCACCGAGTCCGATTCGCTACTGGATAATAGAATAATTTCCATAATGCCCCTTGTGCGCTCACTCGCTGCAGAGCAGAGGCCCAGTAGACATTTTTCGCCGATATGGGAAGGTGGCTCAATCCAAATTGAAATTTTGACTTCAAGGTGCAGCAAAAATGGCGGAGAAGAACAAGATACCAAGTAGCGTAAACCGTAGGAGAAGCCCAAATGACACGAATAACACTTACGTTGGTTTCGTAGGGTTTTCTTTCCTACACAGCCTCATAAACTCAGTAGCAACTACTGAGAGCGTAAAATACAAACGTAATTAATAGGTCAATGCAAGATGCATAAAATACCATATATATTCTATGCTTCCAAGGTCAACGCTATACATGACACTGACAGAAAGACGGTAGTGGCAGATACGTGCCAAGATTCTCGTAGTCAGATACGTCCACGGCGACTGCCTCAACTGCCTGACCCTAATTTGATGGAATTACGAGCTGAATATTCATGTAGGCTTCAGCTTCAGAAAAGAAACCAACTCAAAATTTGCAGCTACGTCCCTTCGTCATTTTGCCGACGATATAACTCCTGAATTTCAAAAATTTCTGTTTTACGTTCTAGAGAGTGTCAGTTGGAAATCATCTTGTCCGACTGCTGGCCGACTCTATCTATCTGAAACCGGTTTTTGTGGAAGCATTCATTAGAAGTAAAATATTCAGTAGCCAACTTTTCGGAACAATTTTGAAGAAACTGAAAGAAATCTGCTCGAAAAGTTTTCAGGTTCCAGAATTTCGACTGAAGAGGCATTAATCATCTATATTAAATCTGCTGTGCAATACCGAGAGATTTTACGTTGAACTAATCTTATCAGTTGAGGAATTTAAGACAGGTGGAAATGTACCACCTTTAATTCATTTATCGAGTTGACTTTAAAACAAGTACACCTAGTAACAGTTGGTGGCTGTGCGAGAGTAGGAGTACGACTTGGTGAAATACGTGGTGCTCAATTTTCTGCGAAAAAGCATGTGCGATTGGTTGTGGTGAAAGGGTCTCTTTGCTTTCCATACGAGGCAATAAGTCCGTCGAGCGTTATATGGATGGCATAAGGAGAAAGTAGCACCTTGTTTGTTTTTTCCTCCCTTCGGACTATCCGCATTCCATATCCTCAACCAAAAAATGGTCGACCACTGTAGCGAGAGTTAGACCAGACAAGAGATAATGACTTAAAATTGTCTGGGTAGATTGCGCAACCGAATGCGACAATTAAGTTCGTTAATGGGCATGATAGAACAGCCGGTTTCGGAGTTATACCCATCTGAAGTCTTGTTGTTATTTGCTCAATAACTCAAAAAATACAAGTCCGATACAATTTAAACTTGGGAATTACTTCTTCTTCAAAAATTTCATATTTCAGAAACTATCCATCAGACTCCGCAAATGCCTTTGTGCCGTCATTTTACAATCGAGAACCGAGTTTTTGCTCGATTGACTTCGTGTGTGGCGTGAATAGACAATGAAACATGTGCGAAAAAGATCCTTGTTTCACGTCATCGCTTTTCAACAATTTTGATTATTTCGACTATTTGAGAATATTTTAATAGCCTTGATAGAGATTTGCTAAAATCGAGGGTATCAAAATATTCTTGAAAAAAATAAAAATCAATCCTTGTGTTCGTTCAATATTAAAATTGACATATTAGATTCTTATCTTTGAACATCTCAAGTTAGTAGCACTCTGAGGGCCTTCAAAACACTTGATATATTGACCGTTTATGTAAATATCTTACTGAATGTATACAGAAAACTCATTTACTGTAAGTGTATACAAGGTCCGAGGCCGCCACACCAACATGGGCTTGGAGGTGATAGGGTACCATTAGGGTGTCACACTTCCTGTTGTCAAACTCTCCTCCTGGTCTTCTGAAGGAAGTTAGGGATGGTTTAAACCAGGGGAGGGTTTCCTTATTTTGCAAATATTTAAGAGACCAGTTGAGATAGAGCAATGAAATTTAACGCTTTGAGTAAGCAGCTCGAGTACTTTGAAACCCTGGTGAAATAAGTTTTTGTAAACCCCGAGGGAGCGTACTAATAATAAATTAGATTCCAAAACTGCGATTTTCTACCTTTCATCTGGTATATCGTTGACACTTGGGGCTCAAGCGGTTACAAATATGTTATCAAATGAATGCCATGAACACTCAAAACATTTTCGATAACGGGGTAGAGCTCTACATACAGATCATCGTTTTCCAGCTACCCATTACCATATTGAAATTTATTTTCTAGCGAGTGTTGTTAGGGACCATAATCTCTATATTTTCAAGATATTAAGAAGTATACATGGTGTTCTACAAAAGATTAGTCATCTCACAACTTCCAAATTTTCAATGTGATATCCTGTATACTTTGTCATTTTTGAATTCTACGACAAATTTTAACGCAAGTTTGTGAGGAGAACTATTATTTAAGCAGAAGTTTTTGATTTATTTTTTAGGTAAATAGGCACATTTTCAATAACAAAATATCATGGACACAGAATATGTTCTATTTGCGGATTGCATACGTTTATTGCTAACAATTCAATCATTAACTGAAATATTAGAAAAAATTCAGCAATGTCAAAGTATACAGGGTACCTATCGCATTGAAAATTTGGAACTTGTTACATGACTAGGCTTTTTTGGAACACCCTGTACACTTCTCAATATCTTGAAAATATGGAGACTATGGTCCATGCAGCACTCGCAAGCGAAAAAAATTCAATATGGTAATGGGAAGCTGGAAAACGTCGATCTGTATGTAGTGCTCTACCCCGTCATCGAAAATGTTGTGTGCTTCTTTTGATAACACCTTTGTAACCGCTTGAGCCCGAAGTGTCAACGATACACCGAATGGAAGGTTAGAGATCGCAGTTTTGGAATTTAAATTATTATAGGTACGTTGCCGTGAAAAAAAATCATTCATTTCAAAAAGTAGGACAGAGGACAGTTTAACAACAAGAAGTGTGACACTCTAATGGTACCCTATCAACTCCTTGCCATGTCGGTGGGGTGGCCTCGGACCCTGTATAGTTATTGGACCTTCGTAACTTTTTAAAGTAAGTAATCATTAAATGATACTGTGGGAGGTATACTCATTATTAAAAGGTCTTTTTCTGGGTTTTCTCTCCCAAACTCTGAAAAATATCTATAAAATAAAAATGAATTATTTTGTGATTTGTTTCTGCGTAAGAAACACAAGATATTCATCAGAAGTAATCAATGAACAATGTTGCCTCACAAACAACAACGAAACAACATCAACGAAGAAACAACTATATCGTAACATTTCGGAGTCTATATCAGACTCCTTCGTCAGACGCTTAATGAAAATCTTTAGAATTATTTTGTTGATAGTTATTGTGACATGTCTTGAATTTCACAATAACTAATAACAAATTTTATTGCTTCTTCGTATGTATTATCATTGTTTCAGCTAATTGTTTAGTATTATATATTCGATTTTTTTTTTATTTTGAACTGAGGATGATATAAAATATATCGAATCATCGGCTGTGAGTTTTTTGTTCTGACCATTCACTCACTAATTGATTTTTCACGATATTGAAGATAGTCGCAAAAGAAAATCTCATTGAATTCATGAATATGTTAATATATCATTCTTTCCTCTGCAGGGACTGCAATGCGAAAAACATTCGATGCAAATTGTTGGAAGGCTTTATATTAAATCACCCCAAGGGATCATTATATCTGCTCGACCAATTATTGCACAGTCTAGTCAATACCCACATTCAGTTCATCGGACTCACGATATCCTATCGTTCATTTGTTACAGCAGATTATTATGATAACTGGAAAGTTTGCAGTAGTTTCTATTATAGTAAAAAGACCAGTAGGGTTAAAATTCGCATGCTGTAACTGAATTTATTCGAAGTTTCACACGAACTCCTAGAACTTTCCTCATTCTTTTTCTACAGCACGACTATAATCCAACTAGATTAAATTTATCGCGGAAAACATCAATTATACAGAGGAATCATCCACGAGATCATTTTATGGAAATCTCGTCGAAACTTTGTGACGACCTTTTCTGGGGCTTGCTGTAACCTTCCTTTCCAATACTTGCTCGGGTGCCAGTTGCACTTGGTTTTGTAAGGTTGCAACTCCTTGTTGAAATCGGTCAATTATTTTAGTACCTGGGTAACCTTTATACAGTGGAGAAGGGTTCGGTTAAATTTAGAGTGGTAGCGATAAGTGGATCTTGGTCTCTTCCAGCGAACATACTCTGACACTGCAGGATGGTGGTAGTAATATGCACAGTGATTATTCACAGTTTTATTTACAATATTTATATACAATATCGACAGTGCTCCACAGTGCCAGAGCAATCGGGTAGGAGTAGAAATACAGGTAAACAATGCAAAACAGTACAAGGGGTAACTAACTTCGGCCGGGTGGACAGCGATTTAATGTCCACCCTGTATATATCAAAAATGAGGTGTCTACTAGCGAAATGAATAAAGCAAAGCGTATTAACACAGGCTAGCTAAGGTAAATGAATGTTACGTTAACCAAACTAATGGACGCTACTAGTGAATACGGGGTGAAAGCGGAGGTGAGGAAATGAAGCGGGTATTATCGGACTATGAGAGCATACACGGTGACTATCAGTGAATGAAAATAAGACTGAGAGTGTTGACACGTGTATACGGATCCACACTGTAATCCTGAACAGAACTAATGACACCAATATTACTACACTAGAATAAGGGTCCGTTAATCGGGGTGTCTCAGCAATGAAGTCAGGTAGCCACCGATCGGTATGCGAAGGGTGCTCTCCCCGACTCAATCCACTGGAAGACACACGAATTCACACTCGATTCCGTTTCAAACACTCACAAAGCGGGGCCGCCCATCGATGTGAGTAGTTGATGACGGGAATACGAGTGACTAATCTGACGGAGACGGTATACCACACCGCACGCCACTGCACACTACTTCAGCCCGAAGTCAGGTACTGTCCGAGAACACTAGCCCGACTCAGCTCGCTGAAGGGTACTCGGGCCTGCAACCAACTCTGTCTCGAACGTTCACAAAGCGAGGCCGCTTATCGATGTGAACAGTCAAGAACAGAAATATAATTGCAACCCCGACGGATGCTGTGCGGTGTATGTTTTACGGCTATTCAAAATTAAAGGAGAATAACTGCGGGTTCTGATCAGAATATACGTAATATGTGGTACCGGTGGCCAACTTACTTACTTGGAATTGCACCACTTCACTGATTCTACTGTCGGAGAATACCGGAGAAAAACAATCAAGCTAAACTATTCGGTGAATATCGGAAGAATTAAACTACAACTATTCGGAGAATACCGGATAATTAATGAAAAGTGATGCACGCAACGAATTTATAGACTTTACGAAAACGGAAGTCACGTGTCGTCATATTCGTGAAATCCTGGGGGGAGGAGGGCCAGCGAGACCACCTATTGGTCGATCATCGATTTCCGGTTATCTAGAACCTTCCAGAACATTCGAGATCAAATAAGGTCGAAAATCGCGCTGCCGTTTTTTATGTTGTTCAAACGACTGAAAACTACAACAACATGTGGAAAAATACGGAGAGAGATAAGGGCCCGAGTATCGCGTTTTTTCCAAGTATGCTCGGTTTCTTAAATGATCTCGAACATTCTGAATGGAATTGAAATAAAATAAATAATTTAATTTCTCCGGGAATTTTCGTTCCAAAATTCGACAATCGCTAACTTCAACAAAATGTGGGATTAACCCGTGGTCTCGACCGGTCTGAACTACAATTATTCCGGTGCATGATACTGAATAATTACAATTCGTACATTAATTTATAGTAACGAAAATCACTTCTTTACAACTTCCACAGATGCAACGAAGTTGGACAACGTGGGGTTGGAGTTTATTCTTCATAATTCGACCGAGGGAAACATCTGTCTAGTCATGCTGTCTAGTGCTTACTTTGCTCAACACCTTATGCACTTTGGAATCGTCATAAATAAAGATTGTATATATTGCAGGTATATTGTTTTAGAGGGTTACGTTGCACTGCGACCTTAATGTCTATTGTGCCCCTCCATTAGAGGTCTCTATGTCACAGCCATGTACATACAGTTCGCCCTCCAGTTCCAGAGTTCTGATGAACTTCAGTATCTGGAATGGCTTCAAAGAGGCTATGACTTCGCTCCTGCAGATTTCTTGCCAAAGCATTCCTTGCGTTGGTTTGAGATGGCGAGGCATTCCGTAATCAGGTGATCAGGAGTTTCATCCTCCTTCCCACAACACCTCCTGCACTCATCAGTTTCCGCTAGCCCTAATCTCATCAAATAACATGGTTCTAGAAAAGAAAAACATAAGGTGGAACATACCTGAAAACGACTACGAATATGAACAGCATATATCTGAATCTTTAAACGTACAAAGTAATATGACAACCGACGAGATGTACGAGAACATTAAAGATAGTGTAAAAGCAGCAATCGAGAAATTCTGCAAAAACAAAAAAAAAGACCAGAAACTCAACCAAAGAACAAAATATTTAATGAACCAAAGAAGAGAAATAACAGACAAGACAACAATAGAATATAGAAACATTAACAAAGAAATAGCTAAGGAGATAAGAAAACACAAAAGAGAGCAAAACACAAAATCCGTAAAAGCAACAATAGAAGCAAATAGAAGTCTTAAAGTTTTGTCCAGGAAAAATCTAGTGGGAAAGAACAATATATTCAAAATCAAGAATTCAGACGGCAGAATAATAACGAACAAGAGAGAGATAACAGAAACAATAGAAGCTTTCTACAAACAATTATATTCAACAACCGATAAAACAACAAAATCTAACTTTCCAAAAGTTTTAAATCAAGGTTCAGAAGACATCGAAGATATTAGTGAGGATGAAATTAGATTAGCTATAAAAAGTATGAAAGAAAATAGAGCCCCTGGTGAAGATGGAATGTTAATAGAAAGCATCAAAAGAGGCGGGCAAAACATAACCAAAGCCCTAAAAACCCTATTTAATAAGTGCATATCCGAAGGAACAACACCATCCCAATGGGAAAGTGCACAAATTATTATCCTACACAAGAAAGGAGATAATACGAACCTCGAGAACTACCGGCCAATAAGTCTCTTAAGCCACATATATAAGCTTTATACAAAAATTATCACAACACGACTAACAAATAAACTCGAGTTCTTTCTTTCACGAGAGCAAGCCGGTTTCAGAAAGAAATACAGCACCAATGACCACCTACTAACAGTGAAACTGATAATTGAGAAGTGCATAGAATACAATAAACCGCTGATGTTGATTTTTGTAGACTTCAAGAAGGCCTTTGACACAGTGAACCACCAGAAACTGTTGGAAACACTTGCAGAATGCCGAATTGATCACCGCTACATCTCTGCTATTAGATACATATATAATACATCCACAGCATACGTAAAAATAAACGATCAACACTCAAAAAAGTTTAAAACCCAGAGGGGCTTGAGACAAGGTGATGCTCTGTCTCCTAAATTATTCGTTGCTCTCCTGCAAAGTGTGTTAAACAAGATCAATTGGGATGACCTAGGAATTAACATCGACGGAGAAAATCTTAGTCATCTCTGTTTCGCCGACGACATTGTCCTAGTAGCAGATGACATCACTAAGGCACAAACAATGTTGCAAAACTTACATAAGGCCGCAGGAAAAGTGGGCCTTGAAATAAATTTGTCAAAAACTCAATATATGACAAATCTTGTTATGAATGATTCGCTTAAGATTAGCAGTAGAAATATAGAACAGACACAATCGTACAAATACTTAGGACACGAGATTAGTATCGGACGAGACAATCAAACACCTGAAATACAGAGAAGAATAGGACTGACCTGGGCAGCCTTTGGAAGGTTGAGATCAGTGCTTCGGTCAAATCTCCCAATATGTTTAAGGAGAAAGGTGTTCAACCAGTGCGTCCTTCCTGTGTTAACATATGGCGCGGAAACAACAACGCTCACAAAGAAGAACATCAGGAAAATACAAGTGACACAGAGAAGGATGGAAAGATCAATGCTGGGAATAACCATCCGAGATAAAATCCCAAACAGAACTATAAGAGACAGAACAAAAGTACAGGATTTTGTCGAGACCATCCTGTATTTGAAGTGGAACTGGGCAGGACATGTTGCCAGAATGACAGATAACCGGTGGACAAAGAAGGTAACAGAGTGGCGTCCACGACAGGAAGCATATCGCAACAGGGGAAGACCACCTACCCGTTGGAGCGATGATATCAAAAGGATTGCTGGAAACTGGATATTGATTGCAAAGGATCGAACACAGTGGAAACATTTGAGAGAGGCTTTTGTTCAGCAGTGGACAGCATAAGCTGAAGAAGAAGGATCTCATCATATGCTTTCTAAGACAGCAGTGCCCTGTAAGGAAACCAGTGAGGAGATGCAGCGTGTTTTACTGAGAACCACACATTTCTTGGATCTGAGAGTGTCAAGGTTCTGAATCAACTTTTTGGAGTGATAGATTCCTGGGATAGATCTCCAGAGTATTCCTCTTTCACTTTCTTCCTCCACCCAAAATTCACTTTTGGATATGTATCTACCTACCCCACAGTAGGGTTCCAGGTCAATAAAAAGAGTTTGTGCTCCTTTCTGGGCAAGTGTGTTGGCCTCCTCATTTCTTTTAATTCCCGAGTGATCAGGAACCCAGACCAAGGAGACCCTGTTATTCTTGCCTACTTCATTAATTTTTCTTCGGCACTCCCATATTAGCCTAGACACGGTAGCATTAAATAAAGATACAGAATATAATTTTTTTTAATTAATTATATCAAAGATCACAGGAGTACTAAAAGGATTTCATTTCTTTTCTGAAATGCAATTCATCCTTGTACCCAGTCCTACTCTCAATACCTGAACTAATGGGTTTGAAACTACACCTCACCACCATAAAATAACTTTATTGGCCACAGCCGTCTATAGAGGCAGTCTGGCAACGCCACATGTCCCTTGGAGGCCTTCTCCTTCAATGTAGTAGCAAGGGATTTTTAAAAAGTTAGCGAGTTCATTTAAATAGTTATTTTTTTGGATCCCTAGCAGAATAAGCAGAATAAACGATGTCAGACCCCCATTGGTCAATACATTGAATAGCTGCATTTATTCGGCACAATAATATTGAGATACAGTTGAAAGACCTATTATTCATTTCATTTTTCATAAAACTCTGCGAGAAGGTGTATAGAATCCACTATTGCCATACAAATTAGAATAAAATAAAATCTCGAAATGAATATACTGGGTGTTTCATGAATAACTTTACACGCATTCAGTGCAAATGTAGGATAGTCTGGGTTGTCTGAATCAGTGTTAGACATACAGAGTGACCCAGGGGTACGTAGTACATGGTCCATAACTCTGGTTATATCCAAGCTATCGACAAAAATTTTTTTAACCGATAAATGTGACAGCACGTCCTAAAAATAATTTTATCTATACGCAGGACGTCCAAAAAAGAAATACACACATTTTGTTGAGTTGTCGATATAACGCACCCAAGTGTCATTGATTTATCTGCATTAGACTTTGACTTACGTCAATTTATGTGTCAAAATAGCATCGTATAGCTGCACAATTATTGCGGTTACTATTTAGCATTTATTATGTCGGTGTTTTTGCGTCATATTTTTAAAGTACTGGGAACAAAAAGTTTTAAATTTTCAAATAAAACAACCTGCAACTCAGTAAGGAGTCATATTTTATCTAAGTGATTTAGGTTAAATCTCAATTTTTTGAGCTCAAGATTCAACAGTTCAAATATTCTTAATTATCAATTAAATACGCTGTATATCTTATTTTCGAATATATATATTCCATTTACTTTTATAAAGTCTACCGGTTGGCCATGGAAATTTGACACATTTGACCATGTATATTTTGAACATGTTTGGTTATAGTCATTTTCTTGTCAGATAACTATGAAACGTTGTCCTCTCTACATACAAGTCGTAGTAATTACGTATTTTCACAATGTGAATTTACTTCGGAAAAATAATGAATTTGAGAAGATATTATGTGAATTTAATAATACCATAGTCCTGGCGACTGTAGAAGAAAATGTTTCCTCTGTTGTTACTAGAAATATTTCACGTATGTAAACTGGTTGGAAAATTCAATAATGCTATTTTCTTGTATGTCAATCAAGAATCAAGTGTTGGAATGAATGGATAGAGTAGCCCGTTACTTTGTGATAGTTCATTTGAAAATAGAATAGAAGTACCTGAATAACCCAGCAGGGAAACTTATAAACGAACAGACGTACCCACTTTTCTCGAGAAGACATTTAAATACCTTTTCGCACAACTTAAATTACACCAGTTTCAAAATGTAGTAGTACTACGAAACCCGAGTCATTAAATTCCTCAATAAAATATAATGATAGGAAACTAAGTAATTTCATTCGAGAGTTCAACATGCCAGAATGAAGTTGTCCTATTGCAGATTTCGGTGTATAACACTTCATGATACCTTGTCTCTGCTTCTTCAAAACTACTTCCGGCATTTTCAATTCCAAAGCGAAGAGCTCTTCATTATTCGAAGATAATGGTCTGTGATAATTTCTTGTCTAAGATTGAAGATTATGTTGAGAGTAGAAATTGGCAACGTCTCGGCGAATTCTTTTGACCTTGACGATATTTCAGCAGTGCCTATACTCCATTCACTTTTATAAAGTCTCTCGGTTGGCCATGATTTAGGTCTATCATGTTTTTGTAACTAGAACACAGGCCGGTTATCATGCACTGCTGCAATATCGTCAAGGTCAAAACAATTCTGGAGTATTTCAAGTTGTGCAAAAAAGTATCTAAATGTCTTCTTGGGAAAAATGGGGAATTCCGTCTGTTCGTTTAGAAGTTTTCCTTCCGGGTTATTCATGTACTTTTATTCTTTTTTCAAATGAACTATCACCAAGTAACGGACTACTCTATCCATTATATTTCAAATAAATTCCAACAAAATTCCAACACTTGCTTCTTGATTTCCATACAAGAAAAAAGCATAATTGAATATCCCAACCAGTTTGTATACGTGAATTATTTCTAGTAACAACAGAGGAAAAATTTTCTTCTACAGTCGCCAGGACTGTGGAATTATTGAATTCACATAATATCTTACCAAATTCATTATTTTTTCGAAGTGAAAATACGTAATTACTACGACTTCTTCGTAGAGAGGACAACGTTGAGTAGTTATCTGACAGAGGAAAATGACTATAACCTCACATTTTCAAAATATACATGGTGAAATGTGTCAAATTTTCATGGCCAACCGGGAGACTTTATAAAAGTCAATGGAATATATGAGTGTTTACTAAACATATTCCATTTCTGTGAAACCTCGTAAATCATTATTCTGCTATCTACCTCGAAATGGACAGCGTTTTTTCAACGGGAATACACTTCATTCATCCATGAAATAGATTAATATCAGATCGTATATCTAGTGTTGTGTTGTGGTCTGTAGAATACGAACTCATTTTATAGATGTCACGTAAAGCGTTTGATTACCCATAAATTTATTGCAGCTATTTGAATCGAGGAGTGGTTCTGTTACATCATTCATGATGGTGAAATTTATGAGAAAACTCCGATGTTGACTGAATTTATCATATCGATGAAGTGAATTTACTAAGTTTGCGTTGCGACATCAGCGGACTTTTATGAGATCCACAAACATTATCGGAGAAGAAAATTCCGCTTTATATCCGATCGATATACGAGTATAATACCCCTAAACCAGCCGAACATCAGGCATTGAACGAGTTGCAAGCCATTCCACAGCTGTATGAAAACGGTGAAAAATTTACTAAGGGGTGAATATCTTCTATGAATTCTCAAATTTCTCTCAAACTTTCAACCTACATTTTTGGCGCTCTTGTTCCTCGGAACATATCATCATCAATTTGCCCAAATGTCTGTATTTTCGAATTTTTCGATGAAAATGATTCGACTCACTGATCAAGAATCCGTGGTCGAAATTCATTCTGTCCGGCCGACCGTAGGGACGATAACTCTCGAACGGAATGAGCTAGACAGTTGAAATTTTCAGAGTAGGATTGGGAGATAAATATCTCGGGTAAGCTCGTTATTCAGCAAAATCGGACAGATGGTTTCGGAGTAACAAAAACAATTTTTTTTTACATAACATATTCCGAATTAATATTTTTCCAATGAGCAGTTTTATCATAAGAATCAATTGATATCATTTTTAACTCTGACAAGCTGATACTTTCGGAGATATGATTTTTCAAAATTCCAATAATAAATCGTATTTCTACGTTTTCACAGAATGATATAATTATTCTATGTATGAATAAATTGTTATAATGTCAAATTATTTTCCTGAGACATGACATTGTCTAATTCATTTCAGCAGTCGTAGAATTATGAGAATTATAATATGGTATCATACTTTTTGTTGGTTGATATTTTCATGCCGATGGTCAATCTTTATGATGATGGGAATGGTAATGGTAAGCTAATAATATTGTGTTCAGAATATCTCCAGTGAAAACAAAACTGGAATATTGGTGTATTGGAGTATTGGAGTGGATTTGAGTAAAGAATGTATAATATCGTTCATCATAGAATTGAGGAATGAATATCTCGGATGAGTTCTTTGTTGGGTAGAATTTGTCTATTGGTTTTGGACTGATCATTTTTGGCACCCTGGTTGAATTTAAATTCTTCTATGATATTTGAATTCAATTTCTGCTAAGATGAAGTTCTTTCATGAGAATCCATTGATATAATTCCCAACTCTGAGAAACCAATACTTCCGGAGATATAATTTGTCTGTTTGAACAAGAGCGCCAGAAAGCTCCTGCCCACAGGGCTTGAGCCAATTTTTCTTCGAATCTTTTGAAACTTATTATGTTGACTGCGTATTGCTCTCATATAATTCGATCTTAAATTATTCACTCTGAAATTCTGGTGGTTCAAAAAAACGAATTAATTAATGTTACACGTTTTTCCAACCACTCCTCTGTTTTTAACGAACAACTGATCGAAAGCTTGATTAATCATCCCTCAGCATTCCTTGGTTCATAAAATTTGATGTTCGGTGACATGTTTGACCCCTAGGGTATCATTAGACCTATAATACAGAAAATGAAAAACCTCAGTCCTGCAAACATTCATTAAAATGTGCGAAAGCCCTGTGGACGGGAGCTTTGGCGCTCTTGTTCAAACTTTGACAAATCATATCACCGAAAGTATTGGTTTCTCAGGGTTGGGAATAAAATCAATGGATTCCTATGATAGAACTACATCATATAAAATCGAATTCAAAACGTAGGTCTATGACTCACCTCATATGTTGTATTTACATACATCAGCCAATTATAATAATTAAAACATTATATGATATCATAAAATTGCGATTAATTATTTAAATTTTGACAAATCACATCTCCGAAAGTATTAGTTTGCTAGAGTTGATAATGATATCAATGGATTCTTATGACGAAATAGCATCTTGAAGAAAAGATTTTGAAATTTGTAATGTAAAAAAAAATTTTATTTTTCGTTGAATGAGATATTAACCTTCCAAATCTACTCTGAGAAATTTCAACTATATAGCTCATTCCATTCGAGAGTTATTGTGTTCACGGACGGATGGCCGGACAGAATTGATTTTGACCATAGATTCTTGATCAGCGAGTCGAAACAAAACGTTTGAAACCATTTCCAGCCAAATTGATAAACGTTTTGTTCCGAGGAACAATTTGAGATATACAGAAAATCTTATGCCAATGATTATATAACTCATGTTATAATGAACCAATAGAATTCCTGAAGTTCCTTAGTAACGTCGTATAGATAACTGAATATACCGCTTGACGACGGTATATAATCGTTTTGGTGATTCGCCTCCAGCCATATTGGAATAATTTCCATAGTGACGATAAATGTCAATGAAATGTCAGTGCATTTTTGAAGATGCATCGTTTTGATTTGAGTTCAAGTGGTGAAATTGACCAAGAAATTGTTAATTTAACACCAGAAAATACCACGAAGACACATAATTATGTTTGGAAACAGTTCACGGTGTTTTGTGAACATCGAAATTACAAACTTCGTGCTGATATTTCAAATGATGAAGTAGCGAATATTTTGAAAGATTGGGCATTCAATATGAAACGTGCAGATGGAAAAGAATATAAAGAAAGTACAGTTAAAACCATTTGGAATATTTCTGCTAAACTCTTACAGAAAAAGTTTCATGAAGACTTCAACAGAGAAATAAATCCATTTAAAGATACAATTTTCGAAAATGCGAGAAAGACCCGTACAGCCAAGAGGAAAAAATTACAAGCAATCCCCGACAGGAAAAAAGAGAGCTCAGCCGCTCTTAATAAGAATGAAATACTCAAAATTATTTCAAGTTTCGATGAAAATACACCAGATTGTTTGCAAAAAAATTTTTATCAAATTTGTGCTATGGAATTGGCATGGCGTGGTAATGAAGCAGCCTTTTGCTTAACTGACTATTTCAAAAAGGAGTTCGATAATTACGGTCAAAATACGGGACGAATCGAATACAATCCAGTATTTTCAAAAACAGCACAAGGTGGTGAACAACGTACCACAAATTCTAAATGGTTGGTAACGAATAAAGAGTCCACGAATCAGTGTCCAGTACGTCTCTTGGATAAATTATTGAGCAAAAGGACTCCAAATATCACAACCAATCGTCTTTTTTTAACACCTAATATTGATTGGCAGAAAACAGGAAAATGGTATAAAAATTGCCCTGTAGGTTTAAATCAGTTGAGTAAATGGACACGTACAGCAGCTGAAAGTATCGGACTAGATACGAAAAAAAGGAAAATTACGAATCATTCGAATCGCTCCTCTGCTGTGAGTATCTTGTCACACTCAGGGGCAAACTTGCAAGAAATTACCAAAATAACAGGCCACTCGTCATCGGAATCTCTGAAACCGTATTTGAAACTCACTGCAGAACACCATAGACAAATAATTGAGAAAATGAGAAACATACCTAATCCTTCCACATCCAGTGTCAGCAATAGTACCAACACTACAAATTCCGAAAATAACAATACATCAAATATGTATTATAATAATTGTACTTTCAATATTAATATTAATCAATAAAAGAATTAAAATATTACTCTTTATATAATCGTAACGAATACCAACTCGAGCAAAGACAATATGTTTCGATTATTCACCTCTTCACTAGACGTATTTCGCGAAACATCACTCGAGCTACGCTCTCGTGATGTTTCGCGAAAACGTCACGTGAATCGGTAAATAATCGAATATTGTCTATGCTCTTGTGATATTATAACTGATAATATAATTCAAATTGATTCTAATACCGCGTAAAGCCAAAAAATTAAGTCTCGTTCTTGTCTCGTGTACGTGTTTTTGCCATGATCATACCTGCTGTGGAGAATAATATTTCAACAGGTACGGATGTAGCCATTGATAAATCATCGGCCATCTTGGAGAGTGTAGGAAGAACTTTTTCATCACTCTCCACCACTGTAAAATATTTTGATTCCTATTTGCTTTTTCTAACAGCAAATATTCTTCAAACTCGTCTTTCCAATATTTTGAAAGTTATATCGATGTTTTAAATAGGCTATCGATGTCGATACATTCTATATTATCAGATTCCTTCGTCAGACGCTTAATGAAAATCGTTAGAATTATTTTGTGACAATTCAACGCTTTAGGAAAGCTAACTAGATGTTGTAGATGGAGGGCTAGCAGAGACCAAAGTTTTGGAGCAATCCACAGAGTGTGTATGATTTCATCAAAGTTCAATAGCTACATACCGCGGTTTCATCCTTATTAGGAATCATCTGTGGAGCACAATTCAACGCTGATAAAATCAATACTACGAAGGAACCGGTTTAAAGAAAAACAGCAATCACTTGTGAGTAGAATTTAGACACAAAATAATTTCACAAAATAACTATCAACAAAAAAAATTCTAACAATTTTCATTAAGCGTCTGACGAAGGAGTCTGATATAGACCCCGAAACGTTACGATATAGTTGTTTCTTCGTTGATGTTGTTTCGTTGTTGTTTGTTAGGCAACATTGTTCAATTGATTGCTTCTGACAAATATCCTGTGTTTCTTACGCAGAAGCAAATCACAAAATAATTAATTTTTATTTTATAGATATTTTTCAGAGTTTGAGAGAGAAAACCCAGAAAAAAACCTTTCAATAATGAGTATACCTCCCACAGTATCCTTCAATGATTACTTAAGGTTTAAAAGGTGAAAAAATATAAAAATGTCTATAGGGTGTTTTTCTTTTAACGTCAATGGCAACTTGCTCTTTTTCACGCCATACTCGTACAATTTCATTCAATTGTGATAAAAAATATTCTTTCGAGGCATAAATCATTGAAAATAAACCATTACTATACAGAGTGTTCTTTTTCTCACGGCACAATGTACGTGATTGAAGTGATTTGTGCCACAAACAAAGCATTAACTAAATAGATACCTTGAATGGATTCTCATATTGTATTTGTCTGAAATTTTCCTACGGGTAGTTTTTCTTTTAACGTTGTATTTGTCCGAAATTATCATACAGGGTGTTTTTTTTTTAACGTCAATTGCAACTTGCTGTTTTTCCAGCAAATCGTACAATTTCATTCAATTGTGTTAAAAATTATACTTTCGAGGCATACATCAATGAAAATAAACCATTACTATACAGGGTGTTCTTTATATCACGGCACAATTGTACGGATTGAAGTGATTCATGCCACAAACGAAGCATTAACTGAATAGGTACCTTGGATGGAATTTATTTGACCGAAATTCTCATACAGGGTCTTTTTCTTATAACGTCAATTGCAACTTGCTGTTTTTCACGCCAATCGTACAATTTCATTCAATTGTTATAAAAAATATACTTTCGAGGCATACATCATTGAAAATAAACCATTACTATACATGGTGTTATTTATATCACTGCACAATTGTAGGCGATTGAAGTGAATTGTGTCACAAACAAAGCATTAACTAAATAGGTATCCTGGATGGATTCTCATAAGGTATTTGACCGAAATTCTCATACAGGGTGTTTTTCTTTTAACGTCAATTGCAACTTGCTGGTTTTCACGCCAATCGTACAATTTCATTCAATTGTTTTAAAAAATATACTTCCGAGGCATGCAACATTGAAAATAAACCATAAGTACACAGGCTGTTCCTTATATCACGGAAAAATTGTACACATTTGAAGTGATTAGTGCTACAAACAAAGCATTAACTAAATAGGTACCTTGGATGGATTCAAGGTAATAATGTAACAATTATGTTTTTTATTTGATGTATGGACATGGCGCATGGACAATTATAGGTCGCGTGTTTGCGCGTCGGAAAACCGTCTTTGTTCATTTACGCGCCACAAAACAAAATGAAAAATATAGTTTATCAGAAAGCTGTAAATTGATTAAGATAATGTATCATAACTGTGTGTGTCTGTCAATATCAAATTGAAACCTTATAAATAGCCAGTATTTCAGGAAAACTCTGTTGTGTAATTAAGCAGCATCATGTGCGACTAATCAAAAATAATTTTAAATCTTCATTCGTACCGAGCATTTTTGGCGCTCTAGTTCCTCGGAACTGAGTGCTTATCAATTTGCCCAAATGTCTGTAATTTTCGAATTTTTCGATGAAAATGGTATTAAACGATTTGGTTCGACTCACTGATCAAGAATCCGTGGTCGAAATTCATTCTGTCCGACCGGTCCGGCCGTCCGGCCGGCCGTAGGCACGATAACTCTCGAACGGAATGAGCTAGACAGTTGAAATTTTCAGAGTAGTTTTGGGGGATAAATATCTCGGCTAAGTTCGTTATTGGGCAAAATCGTCAGATGGTTTCGGAGTAACAAAAAAAAATTTTTTTTTACAAAACAAATTCCAAATAAATTTTTTTTCAATAAGCAGTTTTACCATAGGAATCCATTCATATTATTTTTAACTCTAACAAGCTAATACTTTCGGAGATATGTTTTTTCAAAATTTCAATGTAAATAGTATTTCTACGTTTTCACACAATGAGAGAATTATTCTGTAGGTATTCTATGAATTGTTATAATGTCAACTTATTTTCCTGAGACATGACGTCTCATTGTCATTCATTCCAGCAATCCTATAAATATGAGAATTCTAATTTAATATCATACTTTTTGTTGGTTGATATTTTCATGCCGATGGTCAATCCATATGATGATGGGAATGGTAATGGTAAGTTAATAATATTGAGTTCAGAATATCTCCACTAAAAACAAAACTGGAATATTGGTGTATTGGAGTAGATTTGAGGAAAGATATATATTATCGTTCATCATAGAATTGAGGAATTAATATCTCGGATGAGTTCGTTGTTGGCTAGAATTCGTCTATTGGTTTTGGATTGATAATTTTTGGCACTCTTGTTGAATTTAAATTATTCTATGATGTTTGAATTCAATTTCTGCTAAGATGAAGTTCTAAATTTCAATAATGAATCGTACTTCTGTTTTCACAGAATGCTATGAATATTCTATATAAGCTTTATTATATGATCTGTGTTCATACTCGTACATTTCATCCTGTTCTATAAGAGAGAGTCAAATTAATTTCAGCTATTATAATTTGGTTTCTTCCATGGTGCAGTTCTCATTCTCAGATTGCTCATCTTGATAAATAAACTATTATTTGAATTGAATTCCCTTTATGATGCAGTTCTATCATAAGAATACATTGATATAATTCTCAACTCTGAGAAACCAATACATTTGGAGATATAATTTGTCTGTTTGAACTAGAGCGCCAGAAAGCTCGTGTCCACAGGGCTTGAACCCATTTTTTTTTTTTTGTTAAGTTAGGCGGTACGAAGTTCACCGGGCCAGCTAGTCTTCTATAAATATCTTAATTCATGTCAATTATTACAGTGAATTATATGACAATAGATTGTTGTTGCGCGCATGTACTGTGGAATATAGCGTTATCATTTTGCCAAAACGTCTGTAATTTTCGAACTTTTTGCTGAAAATGGTCTCAAACGATTGGGTTCGACTCTCTGATGAAGAATTCAAGGATAAATTTGATTATGTCCGTCCTGCCGGCCATCCGTTGCTACAATAACTTGAGAAGGGAAAAATATAGCGACTTGAAATTTTCCGGGTTGTTGGCGCGTCCCAATACGACGGGCAATAGTTCGTTTATGGGCATAATTGCCCCAATGGTTTCCGAGTAGAAATTTTGATTTTAACCAATACAAATCCGATCGGATTGAAACTTGGTGAGTAGTTGTAGAATACAAACTTAACGATAACCTGAGAACGGAAAGAGATACCAACTTGCAATTTTTAGGTTGGGTTATGCATCTGAATGCGACATTTGAGTCTGTTAATAGGCTTAATTGGCAAAACGGTTTTGGAGTTATACTCATCTGAACTTTTGTTGTTATTTCCTTTATAATTTAAAATATACAAATCTAATCCAATTTAAACTCGGGGATTACTTGTAGAAGGCCGACCCATTAATAGGGATATTCTTTCAAACTGATCCAACTGATTTATGTAACTAAAATCAGTTGAATTAGTACTGAACGAAGTGATTTTATGTAACTAAAATCAGTTGGATCAGTTCGAAAGAATATCGTGAATATCAAATCCTGGATTACTTGAGCCGTAAGTTTTTCGTATTTCAATTCCAAAAGAATGCATATGTCATACTTAAATTGGTTCAAGCCCTGTGGACAGGAGCTTTGGCACTCTTGTTCAAACTTTGACAAATCATATCTTCGAAAGTATTGGTAAGAGTTAGGAATTATATCAATGGATTCTTATGACAGAACTTCAAAATAGAAGAATTTGAATTCAAACATCATCAAAGAATTCGAATTCAACAAGAGTGCCAAAAATTATTAATCCAAAACCAGTAGATCAATTCTACCCAACAACGAACTCATCCGAGATATTCGTTCCTCAATTCTATGATGAACGATATATTTTTTCCTCAAATACACTCTGAAAATTATACTAGATATCAATTGAAACTTGAGCCAATATTTCAGTTTTGTTTTTACTGGAGATATTCTAAACTCAATATTATTAACATACCATTACCATTCCCATCATCATATGGATTAACCATGGGCATTAAATATCTAAATTTGACATATCATGTCGCAGGAAAATAAGTTGACATGTATCAACTCAGATTAAATTATAATAATTCATATAGATAGAATAATTATCGCATTCTGTGAAAACACAGAAGTACGATTTATTATTGAAATTTTGAAAAATCATATCTCCGAAAGTACGAGCTTGTTAGAGTTAAAAATGACATCAATAAATGCCTATGATGAAACTGCATCTTGAGAAAAACTTATTTTGAAATTTGTAATGGAAGAAAAATTATTTTTTTTACTCCGAAACCATCTGACCGATTTTGCCCAATAACGAGCTTAGCCGAGATATTTATATCCCAAACTTATTCTCAAAGTTTCAACTGTCTAGCTCATTCCATTCGAGTGTTATCGTGTTAACGGACGGCCTGATAGAATCGATTTCGACCACGCATTCTTGATCAGTGAGTCGAACCAAATCGTTTAAGACCATTTTCAGACAAAAATTCGAAAATTACAGACATTCGGGCAAATTGATAAGTACTCTGTTCCGAAGAACAAGAGCGCCAAAAATGTCTGTGATAATAGACATTCTCTACTGAAAAATGTCATTAAAAATGTAGATATGAAATGTCTCCATTCATTACAAAAGCTGAGAAAACGGTACATATCTATGCTAAATTCGTAGTAGAGTGCCCAATATAGAGGTGAGTAGACAATAAAAAATGCTTGCAAAAGCTCCTGACTTCACGTCAGTGCTTGAACCAATTGTTGGCGCTCTTGTTCATGGGAACAGAGTGCTTATCAATTCGGCCAAATGTCTGTAATTTTCGAATTTTTGGCTGAAAATGGTCTTAAACGATTTGGTTAGACTCACTGATCAAGAATCCGTGGTCGAAATCGATTCTGTCCGGCCGGCGTCCGTCGGTCCGGCCGTTAACACGATAACTCTCGAACGAAAGGAGTAAGAGGATTGAAATTTGCAGGGCAGGTTTGGAGTGTAAATATCTCGGACAGGTTCGTTAACGGCCCAAATCCGTCGAGTGGTTTCGGAGTTATGGCCGTTTTTATTAAAAACATTTTTTATGAATATTTCCGAAACCGATCAATCGATCTATCTGAGGCATCAAATTGTAGAAAATGACCTTTATATGCATGCGAAGTTTTGTATTGATCAGGTTGCCGTAAAGTGTCAAAAAAAATTTGAAAAATTTTTAAATTTAGTTTCAGAGTAGGTTTGGGAGATAAATATCTTGGCTATATTCGTTATTGGGCAAGATCGGACTGATGGTTTCAGAGCAACGAAAAAACAATTTTTTTTTACATTACAAATTTCAAATTCATTTTTTTTTAAATTCCAGTTTCACCATAAAAATCCATTGATATCCTTTTCAACTCTAACAAGCTAATACTTACGGAGATATGATTTTTCGAAATTTCAATAATGAATCGTACTTCTATGTTCTCACACAATGCTGTACTCAAGTTTTCTATCTATGAATCATTATATGATCTGTATTCTTACATGTCATCTTATTTTTCTATGAAAGATAAATGTCAAAATTATTTGTGGTTCGTTATTCTTGATATAAAATACCGTTCCTTTTATATAAAACTAGGTATAATTCAATGCAAATGACCAATGAAATAACCTCAGCTATCGTACTTTTGAGGTTATAATATAATGCCCGTGGATAATCCATATGATGATGGAAATATATTCTTTGGTAAGATACATAATCGAATTGGGTTCAGAATATCTCCAGTAAAAACAAAACTGCAATGTTGTCTAAGTTTTGATTGATATAATATAATTTTCAGAGTAGACTTGAGGAATGAATATCTCGGATAAGTTCGTTATTCGGGACAATCGGTCTGTTTGAATTTAATTCTTTCATGATGCAGTTCTATCTTAAGAATCCATTTATATCATTTCCAGAGACCAATTATTTTGGAGATATGATCTGTCAAAGGTTGAACAAGAGCGCCAAAGCTCCTGTCCACAGGGCTTGAACCAATTTTAAATGTATTTTTCATTAAACAATTTTTGTAGTAAATTTCGCGAGAAATGTTGAAAGCTGAGGTGAAAGTTTATCACGAAAAGCATAATTTTCAGTACGAAGCCATCGTATTAAATTCGCGGTAATTCGAAGAAATGTTCGTGTCCACTTAGTCTGGGGATTACAAATTTCAGCATACCTGTTTCCGTAGTGGAGATTAAACTAAGATGTCAGCTCATTGGAATATTATCCCCAGGGTAAACATCATTCTTGTTAGGGGTGAGCAGTAGCGATAAGATGATCGTGAATGTCTTGCTCTCGACATTTCTATGGCCAGAAAGTAGTATGAGCAAGGTTGGAAAGGTTTCTCTCGGGGGTGATACAGTTGATGGATGAATACGTAACGTTATTATTACACGTTATTCCACTCGCCCCAAATACAGTTTCAGTATTTGATTAGCATATTTATTTCTCGAAAGATTAAACATTCAAGATACCATTTTCCGCACTGTTATTAGGGCTCTATCATTTTGCCTGAATTTATGTAATTTTCAAATTTCAGGTCGAAAAGTAATTTATCAAATGCAGTTCTGTCCATTCTTCGAAAGTGCCGATTTTTGGCGCTCTTGTTCCTCGGAACAGAGTGCTAATCAATTTGCCCAAATGTCTGTAATTTTCGAATTTTTGGCTGAAAATGGTCTCAAACGATTTGGTTCGACTCACTGATCAAGAATCCGTGGTCGAAATCGATTCTGTCCGGCCGGCCGACCGGCCGTCCGTTAACGAGATAACTCTCGAAGGAAAGGAGTTAGAGGATTGAAATTTTCAGGGTAGGTTTGGATCGTGAATATCTCTGACGAGTTCGTTAACGGGCAAAATCCACCAAGCGGTTTCGGAGTTATGGCCGTTTTTAGTAAAAACATTTTTCATGAATATATCCAAAACTGATCACTCGATCTATCTGAAATTCTTCATCAGATTGTAGAATAATGACCTTTATACGCATGCGAAGTTTTGTATTGATCGGGTAGCCGTAAAGAGTCAATTTTTTTTTTTTAATTTTTGAATTTTGTTTCTACAATAACTCTCGAACAGAATGAGCTAGGCAGTTGAAATTTTCAGAGTAGATTTGAGAGATAAATATCTCGGTAGAGCTCGTTAGTGGGCAAAATAGGCCATATGGTTTCGGAGTAACGAAAAAAAAAAAATTATTTTTAAATTTCAAATTCAATCTTTTTTAAGATGCAGTTTCACCATAAAAATCCATTGATATAATTTTCAACTCTAACAAACTAATACTTACGGAGATATGATTTTTCAAAGTTTCAATAATGAATCGTACTTCTTTCTTTTCACAGAAAGCTATAACTGTTCTATACATGAATTATTATATGATCTATGTTCATACTCGTACATGTCATCCTGTTCTATAAGAGAGAGTCAAATTCATTTCAGCTATTTTAATTTGATTTCTTCCATGGTGCAGTCCTCATTCTCATATTGCTCATTAAATTTTTTTAAACTATTATTAATTGAGTTTCTTTTATGATGCAGTTCTATCATAAGAATCCATTGATATAATTCGCAACTCTGAGAAATCAATAATTTCGAAGATATAATTTGTCTGTTTGAACAACAGCGCCAGAAAGCTCCTGTCCACAGGGCTTGAACCAAATTTATTTAGTTCAATCTGTATTTTCTATTCAAATTGTAAATTGGCTCTGCCGTTTATTATAAATAAATAAATAAAAAAATCAATTGAATCAATTAACTACTTTGAACATAGATAGAAATCATTCATATGTACTTCGATGTCAAAAACTCCTATCCCAACTAAACAGATTATTCGAATATATTAATTTTTAACTGAACCGGTCCTGCCGATAGAAGACATTCTCTCGAATCTGTCAGAATTGGATCGGCGCATCCGGCAATTCGCAAAGGTAGCGATTGAATATTGAAATAAAGAACCACTGACGTGAAGTCAGGAGCTCTTGCGAGCATGTTCCATTATCTTTCCATGCCTCATACAAAGTCGATCGTGCTAAAATGCGGTAGTCTATTGTAGAATGATGGGTCTTTCGGATGCGCAACGTACCTACCCTTCAAATTTCAAATCGCTATCTCTTTCGTTTGAAAGTTATCGTGGCATTGGACGGCCGGCTGGACTGAATCGATTTTGTTCTCGAATTCTGCATTAGTGAGTCGAACCTAGTCGTTAGAGATCATTTTCGGTGAGGAGTTCCAAAATTTCAGACCTTTTGGCAGTTTACTTGCATTTCCCCCAGACAACCCCTTTGGCCTACGGGTACCCGTCTGGTCCCGAATGAAAGCTTATCAAATTTAGTAGATATTGCTTTTAATCCATATAATATTCGACGTGGGATGCGTATTTACTGTAACCATTTTGACAATTTTTCACTTTCTGGTAAAAATTGGCCTATATTCGAAGACCTGTATCTCGGTGAGCTATGGTCGTACAAAGCTCAGTTTGGTCTCAAATTGTAGTCTGTTCAATCTACTTTGAAACTGTGTACAACTACTATATCCGTCAGACATTCTTTCACTGAGATATTGAGGAATAAATGAAAATGGTGCGGAAATTTGTTGGATTTTGCGCCCATGTTCTTGTGAACAGCGTGCTATCATTTTGCTCAAATGTATGTAATGTCCGAATTTTTTTGACGAAAATGGTCTCAAACGGCATTGGACGGCCGGCTGGACTGAATCGATTTTGTTCTCGAATTCTGCATTAGTGAGTCGAACCTAGTCGTTATAGAGATCATTTTCGGTGAGGAGTTCCAAAATTTCAGACCTTTTGGCAGTTTACTTGCATTTCCCCCAGACAACCCCTTTGGCCTACGGGTACCCGTCTGGTCCCGAATGAAAGCTTATCAAATTTAGTAGATATTGCTTTTAATCCATATAATATTCGACGTGGGATGCGTATTTACTGTAACCATTTTGACAATTTTTCACTTTCTGGTAAAAATTGGCCTATATTCGAAGACCTGTATCTCGGTGAGCTATGGTCGTACAAAGCTCACTTTGGTCTCAAATTGTAGTCTGTTCAATCTACTTTGAAACTGTGTACAACTACTATATCCGTCAGACATTCTTTCACTGAGATATTGAGGAATAAATGAAAATGGTGCGGAAATTTGTTGGATTTTGCGCCCATGTTCTTGTGAACAGCGTGCTATCATTTTGCTCAAATGTATGTAATGTCCGAATTTTTTTGACGAAAATGGTCTCAAACGATAAGGTTCGACTCATCGATGAAGAGTTCGAGGTCGATTTTTTTTCTGTCCGGCTGGCCGTTCCCACAATAACTTTCGGACGGAAAGAGAAAGCACTTGAAATTTTCAGGGTAGGTGGCACGTCCAAAGGCGACGGACAAGTTCGTTAATGGGCATAATCGGCCAAACGGTTTCCGAATACTGATTTTGTTTTCAAGCAATTCAAGCAAGATCGGATTGAATTGAATCTTGGTAACTAGTTGTAGAATACTAACATCAACAGGTATTTGAAATTTTGGGAATATCATAATTTTAGGAGAATTATTAAAAAATATGATTTATATCTCGATAACTTGAGAACGAGAAGAGATAGTGACGTGCTTTATTTTGGGCAAGGTTAAGCGTGTGAATGCCATAGGGCACAATCGGCCAAACGTTTTTGGATATACACCTATGAAAATCAATGAAAAATACTATACAGGGGTTAGTGAATGAGTACGACAAACTTTGAGGGGTGATTCTGCATGATAAAATAATGATAGTTTGCTTATATTTTTTGTCGTAAATGTTTCGTTTTCCGAGATACGGGGTTAAATTTATTCTTAAAAACTGACTATGTATTTATTGCTCTGAAACCGGTCGAGATATGCAAATGAAATATGATGGCAATACGTTGAAATATTCGTATTCAACAGAAAGTTGACAGTAGCCAACTACCATCGCTGCAAGTTGATTTATTAAAGAAATGAAAAATACTCTGTAAGCTGTTTTATTTTTTTGCATAAAAATGGCGCCCCATACGAAAAAGGCATTGAAGATATTTCATCACCAATTAAACTAGGAATTCAAAAATGATTTTTAGTTTGAAATATTTCATTGGCATACCTTTTTATTAATTCAAGAAATTGAGATCATTACCCGTATGATGAACATAAAATTCTGAATTGCATGCCAATAAATGCGTAATAACAACCTCTTAAAACCCTCCAAATTTCATTTGCATATCTCGAGACATTTCAGAACAGTGAATTAATAGTCAGTTTTTAAGAAAGACTTTAACACCCCGTTTCTCATAAAATGAAGCATTTGCAGACAAAAGTTATAGAACAGATTGTCATAATTTTTTCATGCAGAATCACCCCCTGTAGTTTGCCGCACTTATTCACTAACTGTCTGCATATCAGAAACTATTCGTCCGACATCGCCGAAATTTCAGCTATCTTGAAAAATTCTATATTTCAGAAACTATGCGTCGGAATCAGCTCAAATTCCGCACATAACATCGAGCCCCCATTTTAAATTCGACTACCGAATTTCAGCTCGATCGAGTTCGTATATGAGGCGTGAATAGACAATAGAACATGCGTGTAAAAGCTCCTGACTTCATGTCAGTGCTTGTATCAAATTTTCGGCTACACATCGGTCGTCCGGTTGTGCCGGTCGCACAGATCTGTATAAATTGGAAATCTGGTTTTATACGACTGGTTCAGGTCCTGAAAACATTTGAAAAATTCAGAACGATTGTGCCTTTTATGAATACGGATGTATATCTTGACTGTACTATTGGAGCTGTTTCTAAAAAACTGGTTCAAGCACTGACGTGAAGTCAGAAGCTTTTGAGCGTATGTTCTCTTGTTCATTCTCCTTTATTGGACACTCTTAATCGAATTTACCATGGTGAATTTAATTGTCTGTTCTCCTGTATTGGTCACTTCGAATTTACCATGGTAAATTCGATTAGGAGTGATCAGGAGAACAGACAATAGAATTCACCATGGTAAATTCGATTAATGGTGTCCAATAAAGGAGAAGGGACATTAGAACATACGCGCAAAAGCTCCTGACTTCACGTCAGTGCTTGAACCAATTTTTCTTTTAGTAAAGTCAGGAGCTTTTGCGCGTATGTTCTATTGTCCCTTCTCCTTTATTGGACACTCTTAATCGAATTTACCATGGTGAATTCTATTGTCCGTTCTCCTGAATTGCACACTCTTAATCGAATTTACAATGGTAAATTCGAAGTGTACAATACAGGAGAACAGACAATAGAATTCACCATGGCAAATTCGATTAAGAGTGCCCAATATAACTCCAAAACCATTTGACCGATTATACTAGTTAACGAACTAAAATGTCGGAATCTACCCTGAAAACTGCAAGTCGCTATTTCTTTCCGTTCTCAAGGAATCATGAGATACATAATATTTTTTCTAGTGGTACAATCCTCACAAAATTTTACACACGTCTTCATGTCGATATTCTACAAGTAGTTACCAAGCTTCAATTCGATTGAGACTATATTTTTTGAGTTACCGAGGAAATAATATTCCAGATTGGTATACCTCCGAATCCGTTGGGCTGATTATGGCCAACAGCGAACTTAACTCTCCCATTTAGATGTGCAACCTAGCCCGAAAATTGTAAATCCCTATCTCCTTTCGTTCGAGAGTTGTTGAGGCAACGATCACCCACCCAACTAGTCAACTCACATAAAGCTGCTCGGATAGCCAACAATATAGATCCGATCATGTTCAAACTTTGAACTTGTTAGTAGAGTTAGGTTCTGAAGGCTCTCGCAAAGTTTCAGCGATATCGGACCCAAAATTTCTGATATATAGAATTTTTTTCAGTAATTTTCTATCATTTTTTAAAAATTTTCTACTCATACGATCCTCACAAAATTTTGCAAGAATTTTCGCGGTGCCAATCTACAAGTAATAACCCTATTTGAATTGGATGGGTTGTATATTTTTCGAGTTATTGAGGAAATAACAAGCAAATTTCAGATGGATATAACTCCAAAAACGTTTTGTCGATTATGCCTATAAACAAACTCGAATGGCGCACTCAGATTCTCAACCTAACCTGAAAATTTCAAGTCGCTATCTCTTTCCTTTCTTAGGTTATCGCGACGTAAATATTATTTTTTTTTAATTTTCTAGCGATACGATGTTCACAAAATTCAACAAGCGTGCTTAGGTTTATATTCTACAACTACCCACTAAGTTTCAATTTGATCGGATTAGTATTGGTTTTAGACAAAATTATGACTCGGAAATCATTCGACGGATTATGTCCATCAACGAACTTGTCCGTCCTATTGGGATGCGCCACCTACCCTGAAATTTTCAAGCTGCTTTCTCTTTCCGTTCTCAAGTTATCGTGGCAACGGCCAGCCGGACGGACAGAATCAAATTTGACCTCGAATTCTTGATCAGGGAGTCGAACCCAATCGTTTCAGACCATTTTCGGCGAAAAATTCGAAAATTACAGACATTTGGGCAAAATGATAACTCGATGACATGCGCGCAAAAATGCATTGGGCATCAACTGTATTCCAAATGTTCGCCGATGTTCCCCAGAACATACGCGCAAAAATCTGATTTGTACACTACTGCATGTTGGTTATCAGAGATCCGACACATCAATATAACAAAATTTCCAATAGGTAAATATAAAAGAAAGTCCATGAAAGAGTTCGATGCATATCTAAATATTATTAGTTTAGTTTGGTGATTCTGTTGACGTAACGTCGTCCTTTGATATTTTTCAGACACCCAAAATGATATTAATAGTAATTAAAATTCACAGAAACGAATGAATTTTTGTTTAGATACCATCATTGAGTTGTGAGTTTTTTATCCTAACAGAAAATGAGGTTTTTCTGGAAATAACATAACTCAATGATGTCATCTTAACAAAACTTTTTAATGAATCCGATTTACTTCCAATATTATTTTAGGTCTTGGAAATATGATTAGACGACGGTACTCCGACAGAATCACTAAACTGGATTACAGATTTAGATTTGCATCGAAAAATTACATTTTTCAATGTTTTACGTATTTATCAGAAAGCATATTCCAACAAATTTTTTAATGTCCATGATAAATTTTGGAATAGGGATACAAATCTAGAAAAAACATCCTCAGAACGGCACAAAAATTATAGAAAGGAACTCATATAAAAAAATTGGTTCAAGCACTGACGTGAAGTAAGGAGCTTTTGCGCGTATGTTCTATTGTCCATTCTCCTGTATTGGACACTTTTAATCGAATTTACCATGGTGAATTCGATCAAGAGTGTCCAATACAGGAGAACAGACAATAGAATTCACCATGGTAAATTCGATTAAGAGTGTTCAATACAGGAGAATGGACAATAGAACATACGCGCAAAAGCTCCTGACTTCACGTCAGTGCTTGAACCAATTTTTTTCGTGAAGTCAGGAGCCTTTGCGCGTATGTTATATTGTCCATTCTCCTTTATTGAACACTCTTAATCGAATTTACCGTGGTGAATTCTATTGTCTGTTCTCCTGTATTGGACACTCTTAATCGAATTTACCATGGTGAATTCGATTAAGGCTGTCCAATACAGAAGAATAGACAATAGAATTCACCATGGTAAATTCGATTAAAAGTGTCCAATACAGGAGAATGGACAATAGAACAAACGCGCAAAGCTCCTGACTTCACGTCAGTGCTTGAACCAATTTTTTTTCGTGAAGTCAGGATAGAAAGCAATGATGAAAAAATTAACACATTATTGTCTACCTTCAATTCTTCTTTAGGGGAAGAATACATAATTATTCTTGAAAAATATTACTGGAATTAATGTCATATTTAAATA
This sequence comes from Halyzia sedecimguttata, assembly GCA_937662695.2. Taxonomy (NCBI): domain Eukaryota; kingdom Metazoa; phylum Arthropoda; class Insecta; order Coleoptera; family Coccinellidae; genus Halyzia; species Halyzia sedecimguttata. The sequence continues at coordinate 79,996,232 of OW569411.2, forward strand.
ATCAAAGTAAAGAAAATTATAAGTGTAATTACTAACATATTGAACGAAATTCAATTGAATTCCAGTAATATTCAATTACTTATTCTTAACTAATAAATGTCCATTGATAGATCTAAAGGTGATGAGGTGAAACATAAAGATATATTCTCATTAGTGATAGAAAAACTGGCCTAAAATTCCTCTCTACCCATCACGAGATTTAATATCCACAAATGAGCCTCTCACCTTACAAGATCAGAAAGTGTGGTTAATTTAACGTTAATTTTGAAGCCTTCAGCAAAATTTCAGCGATATCATATTAAAAATTATACATAACCTTTCAAAAGTCCACTCTCACAAATATACTCCTCTGAAGGCACATGGATCTCTTGAAGAAGAATCGCCTTCTCTATTTCACAAATATATTCACTCTTGTTCATAGAAATCCCTTCAATATTTAGTTGCCTCCTCCTAAGGAGGATCTCTTTCAAATCCAGGTCTGACCGCTAATGTAGGGCTATCATCGCCCATAGATTTGTGATGAAATAACACGATTTTCCCAAGAACATACGCGCAAAAATATGTCATCATGACATTCATATTTTTGAAAGTTCTCGCAAAAATAAGACCATAGACAACATATCATACGACGATTCGCATCCAGCTACCGAAGTCACAAAAGGCTGCTCGGTTCTCCAACAATATGGATCCGATCGTGTTCAAAATTGGAACTCTGCAGTAGAGTTAGATTCTAAAGGCTCTTCCAAAATTTCAGCCATGCCGGACGAATAGTTTATGATCTAAGTAATAACCATGTTTGAATTCAATCGGTTTTGTATTTTTCGAGTAAATGAGGAACAAAAAACAACCAAATTTCAGATGGCTATAACTCTAAAACCGTTTGGCCGATTATGCTTATAAACGAACTCAAATGTCGCATTCAGATGCACAACCTAACCTGAAAATTTCAAGCCGCTATCTCCTTCCTTTCTCAGGTTATCGTGTCATAAATAATTTTTTTTAATAATTTTTTTAAAATTTTCTAGTGACACTATTCTCACAAAATTTCACAAACATGCTTAGGTTTATATTCTACAACTATTCACCAAGTTTAAATTCGATCGGATTTATTTTGGTTGAAAACAAAATTATTACTCGGAAACCATTGGGCCGATTATACTCATTAACAAACGTGTCTGTCGTATTAGGATGCGCCACCTACCCTGAAAATTTCAAATCGCTAGCTCTTTCCGTTCTCAAGTTATCGTGGCAACGGCCGAACGGCACCACAGAATTAAATTTCACATTTGGGCAAAATGATAACGCGATGTTCCCCAGAACATACGCGCAAAAAGCATGCAATAACTGATTATATTACGTAAGGACAAAAAAATACACAAGAATCTATAGTACAACATTTGAGAGAATATAGTTCTTAGGTATTCTTCATATTATATTATTATTATACTGATCCTCCTGTGTCTTCCCCAAGGAGAAACCTCATGAGCTCTTAAGAGCTTGAGCGATTCAGGAGGATCAGTTGTGTTCTGTGTAGGCACAGCACTGTTAATTTTTTCTACCGAACAGTGAATTATTGGGATGCCGGTATTGAACTTGAGGTTAGGAAACCAGCTCCTGAGTCGAAAGCTCTATCACTAAGCTAATGACGCTGCAATAGGTCTCTTGCATGTAACACGAAAACATACACGAAACATATGTTTATGTTTCTCTGAATCTACTTCAATATGTCGCTATTGAAAATCGGTATATCAAGGAGCAAATTCAAAAACGCTTCTGAATCGTTGCTATGATGGCTGACGTAATCAAAATGTATCATCTGCTTGTTACAGCCGATGCCGACAACGAGCCGTTTATAGGGTGCTGTGTTACACTGGAATAAAGAGTGAAACGGACACGAGAAGAGAGTGAGAGTAGATATGACGGGTTACGTCACGCGAGGGCGCCAAGTTTCGATCGTTTGAACAGGCATTATGTGCAACCAAATTTGTATGATCGTTTTCTCATTGAAAATTGAAATTTTTACCGGCGGTTGAATTGTTTCAGTATTCTTATGGATATAATAATCGACTTCAATAATAAAAAAAATTCATGCAAGAGACATATATCCACAGTCCAGCGAAAAACAGGACCTTGTACATTTTGAAGTCAGTTGAAGTCAGTTCTTCATGATCGGGGTCACCGAGTATGGTAAAATAATAAAATCAACTAATGGAGTTTGAGAAAAATTTACAAAGTATACAAACTTTGACGTGGACTGATTCCTCGGTCGTTTCATAACAAGGTCTCTCAGATTCTCAAACACCTAAGAACTTCGTAAGTCATTTTGAGACTTGATTACACTTCTCAGTTGACAACGGCCATCGAGCAATTTATGAACTAATCTAATTCAGAATGAAGAGGTAATTAGTTTGGTGATGTCGACGGAAATTTCACCTAGATAATGAACCTGTTGATGGAAAACTTTTTCGAAAATTGACTGAATTTTCGGTTACGTTCCGTATCCATAAACAACGTCGAACCTACCAATTAATCTGCGTCAAAAACTTTCAAACTGTGGAACGGAACAGTTACGTTTGTTTAATCTATTTATGGGATCATGAGGGAACCGAAAATATCGATCGTTCCATATCCTTGACAGACATGAAAATGGCGGTTTATTTGGAACAATTAAATGTGGAATCATTATTTTTATGTTTTTTAGATTTTTGAGTTTTGATATTCAAATTCATCAGAAAAATGTAACAAAAGCTGTGCAGTCCGTTCGAAACTTATCATGGCAATGGTTACACATCCAGCTACCAAACTCAATCAATGTTGCTCAGATCTCCAACAATATAGATCCGATAGTGTTCAAATTCTGAACTTGGTTGAAGAGTTAGGTTTTGAACGCTCTCGCAAAATCAACATGTTGGAGAATTTTTTTTTAAGATTTTCAATGATTTTTTTTTATTTTCTAGTAATACGATTCTCACGAAATTTCGTAAAAAAGGGCGCGTCGGCATTCTACAACTAATTTCCATGTTTGAATTGGATAGGTTTCATATTTCTTGACTTAGGGAGGTAATAAAAACAATATTTCAGATCGGTATAACTCCAGAACTGTTTAGCCGATTATGCCTATTCACGAAGTTAAATGTTGCATTTGGATGCTTAACCTACCCTGAAAATTGCAAGTCGCTATTTCTTTCGGTTCTCAAGTTATCGTGAGATGGATAATATTATTTAATAATTTTTTTAAAATTTTCTAGTTATACGCTTCTCACAAAATTGCACATACGTCTTCAGGTCTGTATTCTACAACTAGACACCAAGCTCTAATTCGATCGGATCGGTATTGGTCGAAAATAAAATTATTACTCGGAAACCTTTGGGCCGATTATGCCCTTTAACGAGCTTGTCAGTCATATTAGGACGTGCCATTTACCCTGGAAATTTCGAATCGTCATCTCTTTCCGGGCTCAAGTTATCGAGGCAACGGCCGGACGTACAGAATCGAATCTTCATCAGGGAGTCGAACCCAATCGTTTGAGACCATTTCCGGCAAAAAAAACGAAAATTACAGATATTTGGGCAAAATGATAACTCGATGACATGCGCGCAAAAATGCATTGGGCATCAACTGTATTCCAAATTTAAAATGAAATAATTCCAAAAAAGTGGCTAACCCTTTCCGATCGAAAGTTATAGGTACAACGGCCGGCAGCCTGATTGAATTGAACTTGACCTCGAATTCTTCATCAGTCAGTCGAACTCGCTTGAGACCATATCCATCAACATATATACAATGAGGAATATTTTTAAAAACAATATATTATAAATTATAACTAATTTTAAATATTTGTTTTTATTTGTCTATTTAAAAACTACGAAATACAACCGAGTATCCGCATGAATCAATTATTATTATAGTTCACCAAAATTTCAAGCAAAATTGCTATTCATTTTCGGACTCCATACAAGAACTTTGGTAAAATTTGTGGGAGTACAATCGGAATCATAGTAAGCATAGTTTGGTGCTTACGTAGTTCAAACCATACATAGGGGAAGTCCGGGAGACTTGCTCAGGTGGGAGAGTTGAACCACCTATCAAAACTCAATTTAAATTTCGCGCTAATGAAACGTCAAGACAGTCATTGGTACAGCACGGGACGCCAATAACCAGCAAGCTGTCATTTTGTACAATGGCCAGTTTGTTTGGCTCTCAGGTTTGAAAAAGTGTATTTGTTACAGCGGAGTAAATTTTATTAATTTATGTCATTTTGAGATTGCGACCGTGTTTATAGAGGTACGTATTGTGTGTTATTACTATTGTACTGCCTGATTATTGTAATTTGAGGTGTGCTATCTACTTTTTTGCTAAGATTTATCGTTTTTTCTGTGAGTAAAATGTAATGTCAAAGTAGTACATGCGGGAGACTTGCACCATGGCGAGTGCGGGAGATATGCTCAGTGGTTCATGTCTCCCTCTATATTGTTTGTATGATGATATTTGCAGTTTCATTTAATATATATTGAAATTAAAAACTACTAAATTTAAAAACAATTCGTAAACCTCAACACGCAAGTTCTATATGGAAAAACAAATAAAATTGTTTATGTTTTTCAATGTTCAATGTTATTTTTTCTCACAGGTTAATTCTCGGGTTAATTGCACGAAAAAAATCTTTTCGATACAAGCCTTCTGAAGCAACACGCAAAATAAACAGCATACCGTCACAGAATTGGAAAAAGCTATATGTGAGATAAAAGAGGATGCATCTTTAAGAAAAACATCTATTGATTATGGAATAGATAGAAAGAAGTACACTGAGAATTTGAAGGAAAAATAGTCAGTATGAAGAGTCACAATATTTACTGTTTCTGAAGAAAAACTCCTGGTACGAACTATCTAGCAGTAAAATGCATTACGGTCCAATGTTACGAAGAATGATTTAATAAAAACCAAAAGATGAATATTAAGAACAGAGTTTTCGAGAATAGCGATATTGCATCAGAAAATAAAAATAATACTAATAAAACTAACAGGAAGGTTCGAGAAGGCACTGATAAAAAAGGAAAGGAAATAATAAAACCAAACAAAATCCGAAGCTGAAAGATGACAAAAAATATAACGTTCCAGTAAAAACTAAAGGAATGATGATAGCGAAACCGAGTGTAAAGACGAAGATGTTTTGCATATGCTGAAATGTTTAATTTTGTTAACAAAATGTTCAATAATTATGTTGATTTTGGAATATTAAAGAATATGTTGAGTTTTGTTTTTTTTATAAGAAGTGTGTTTCTTCATCATTCAATTTAATTTTGTGATGTTTTGTTTAATATATCAGTGATTTAAGCTGCAAAATGTTTTATTTTTCCCTTTAAAAAGCAATGTTCAACTCTCCCCAAACTGCGGTTCGAGTGTCCCTAAGGGTGGGGAGAGTTGACTCATATCCCATTTTTCATTCAAATAGATATAACATATTTTAGTAGTATAATATCGAAAAAGTAATTATGCATAAGTGAGCCTAAATCAATAAGATACTTTATTTTATAATAATTGAGTCGCTGAGATTCATTTCTAAGAAAATACGTTACTTTAAACAAAAAGCGGTTCAACTCTCCCGGACTTCCCCTACATTTTCAGGAAAACATTCCTCGTTTTTGCACGCATGTTCTGGTGAACAGCGTGCTATGATTTTGCCAAAATGTAATGTAATGTTCGAATTTTGTGCCGAAAATGGTCTCAAACGATTAGGTTCGACTCTCTGATGAAGAATTCTGGATCAACTTTGATTCTGTCCGGCCTTTGCCGTGATAACTGAAGAACGGAAAGAGATAACGACTTGAAATTTTCAGAGTAGGTGGCGCGTCCAAATGCGACGGACAAGTTGGTTAATGGGCATAATCGGCCCAACGGTATCCGAGAAAAAAAAATTGTTATCAACCAATACAAATCCAATCAAATTGACACTTGGTAAGTAGTTGTAGAATACCGACATAATGACGTAATAGTATGTGACATTCTATGAGGAGCAGAAAATTTAAAAAAAATATTATTTATCTCATGATAACTAGGGAACGGGACGAGATAGTGGATTTTGAGGGTAGGATACGCATACGAATGCGACATTTGAGTTTTTCAATAGGTATAATCGGCCAATCTGTTTCGGAATCATACATATCTGAAATTTTGCTGTTATTTCCCCAATAACTCAAAAAAATACTAATCCGATTCAATTCAGACATGGTAATTAGTTGTAGAATGCCAACGCGGTAATTGTTGAGAAATTTCGTGAGGACCGCATTACAAAAAAAATTTTAAAAAAATTATTGCAAATCATCAAAACAAAATTTCAGAAACTTTCCGTTCAAAATCACAGAAATTTTTCTAGAGCCTTCAAAACTTAATTTTGAAGCCACGTTCCAAGTTTTAACATTGGTTTCATATGGTTGGAGATAAGGTGCAGCCTTGGGCGAGATCAGTAGCTGGATAGGATGGCCATTGCCACGATAACTTCAGAACGGAAACATATAGCGACTTGCAATTTTCAGGGTAAGTTGCTCATCCGAATGGGACCATCCGTAGTTGGGCTTAATCGACCAATAGAATTATACCCATCTGGAATATTATTTTCTCGATAACTAGTTGTGGAATACCGACATAAAGATGTATGTGAAATCACTAGAAAATTTTGAAGTAATGATTATGTATCTCTTGATAACTTGAGATCGGAAAGCCATAGCGACGGACAATTTTCAGGGTAGGTTGCGCATCTGAATGCGACATTATTAATTAATTTTGTCGGTTTAAGGTGAAATGTTCATTTTTTCAGCTATCTTGTGAAATTTTATATTTCAGAAACTATAGACTTCGTATTGGGCCTAAATTGACAATGGAGCATGAGCGCGAAAGCTCCTGACTTCTCGTCAGTTCTTCAACCGTATTTTCTACTTCTGGTGAACAGAATTGACGAACAATAAATAGCTCTGATGCACCTTGAGGGGAGAAACGGCATCTAATATTGTATAATCAGTTTTCTACATAATACAAACAGGAATCAAATTTTCAAATGAATTTTCCATTTATTTTCCCATTCAATAGTCCGAATTGAATAACATCTACTTGTACTGTGTAGAAGCATAAAGGAAATATATCAAACGGTAACGAAATTTCACGAAAGAATTCATGTCGTGCCTAAGTTTGCACGTCGAACGGAGTGAGACGGATATCAGAAGGCAAGCCATAAATAGTCACTATTCTTCCAAATGAAATATGACATTTATTTTATCGTTTCTAAAATACGTAACATGAAAATTCAAACAGGGTGAGTCTGATCAAGTTAAACTCTTTTCGGCACTCGTGTTTCTCGGAACAGAGTGCTTATCAATTTGCCCAAATGTCTGTAATTTTCAAATTTTTGGCTGAAAATCGACTTAAACGATCAAGAATCCGTGGTCGAAATCGATTATATCCGGCCGCCCGTTCGTTAACACGATAACTATCTAACGGAATGAGCTAGACAGTTGAAATTTTCAGAGTAGATTTGGGAGGTAAATATCTCGGTTAGGTTTGTTATTGAGCAAAGTCGGCAAATTTTTTTTTACTGTTCAAATTTCGAATTCAATTTTTTCAAGATGTCGTTTCGCCATAAGAATCCATTGATACAATTTTCAACTCCAATACGCTAATACTTTTCGGAGATGATTTTTCAAAATGGCAATAATACATCGTACTTCTATGTTCTCACAGAATGCAACTTCTATCTGTCATACATGTAATCTTATCTACTGATAACAGACATGTCAAATGTATTTTTGTTCTAACAAACAAAGTATGTAAAAAATTTGTTTGTTTCTCCGAAACCATCCGGATGATTTTACCCAATAACGAAATTTGCCGAGATATTTATCTCCCAAACCTACTATGGAAATTTCAACTGTATAGCTCATTCCGTTCGAGGATTATCATATTATCGGTCGGCCGGACAGAATCAGTGAGTCAAACCAAATCGTTTGAGACCATTTTCATCCAAAAATTCGAAAATTACAGACATTTGGGCAAATTGATAAGCACTTTGTTCCTAGGAACGAGAGCGTTTTGAAGCTTTTTAAAACTACTTTTTGGAACTCCAGACAAAAAATGTCAAAGCTACTCGACTCACGCATTCCGAAGTAATAGTCCAAAATCTCAAATTTCAAAATTTTTAGTTTTCTGTTTCTCGGTCCACGGAAGTGGTAATTTTTTTTTTTTGGTTAGACTACCATACGAGCTAGATAACTTGTTTATTCAAGTTCAGTTTCCTTTTTTTTGAATGCTTGCTACGTCCATTTGTAGGGGGGTTTCCGAAATCAAACGCCAAAGGACCCTTTCGTATTCAACCATCGGTATCTCAAAAACCAATGATCACACAAAGAATAGAATGGTAGTTTCGGAAACAGGAATGGAAACAGGAAGAAAATGTTTCCATCCATAATTTTGATTAAAAAAATTCTAAAAGAACTAAAGTGAAGTTCTTTACTAGTTTGTAAAATAGTGGAAAATGAATCACAACTCGAAGTATATGACAACATTGTGAGGAGCTTACACGAATCCGCAAAAGAGGCACTTGGAATACAGAAGATTCAACGTAGTGACAAAATATGGTGGAACGAAGAAATTGAGGCAATGGTTCTGCAAAAGAAACAGAAGTATTTGAAATGGCTCAGTACCAAAAAAGAAGAAGATCACCAGACATACAAAGAGACCAAAAAACAGTTGCGGAAATTAATAAAAACAGAAAAGAATACCATATGGAACAAGAAATGCCAAGAAGTCAACACCTACATCGGAGGAAGAAAGTGCTCGGAGATATGGCGATTTTTGAAAAAAGTAAAAAACCCAAGTAAGAATGGAGCTCACATAGAAGTAATAGATCCCGACAAATGGAAAACACACTATCAGAGTCTACTACAAGAAACCAGAACACAATACCTCGAGAGCGCTTCCACTGAAGCGGTACAGGTTCAGGGAGATAGGGTCAGAATTAATGTCGATGTTTTGAAGAGAGCAGTAAAAAGCCTCAAAAATAACAAATCCTGTGGACCAGAGGGAGTATATGCTGAAAAGCTAAAGAACGGGACAGAAAAACTTTTCGATAACCTAACATATGTCATCAATTTATGCCTAAATGGACATCCGGTCCCAGAACAATGGAAAGTAGCTTACATATCATCTATCTACAAAAAAGGAAATAAACAGGGCTGCAATAACTACCGCGGTATTTCTGTGACTAGCACATTGAGTCGATTATATGGGAGGATCTTGCGCGACTTGATTGAAGAGGACATCAAAGCAACCGAAGAAGAAGAACAAAGTGGTTTTCGTGCAGGAAGATCGTGTACGGATAACGTGTTCTGTCTAAAACAACTTATAGAGAAAAGGGCTGCCAGAAATATGGAGACTCATCTTACATTTGTAGATCTCCAGAAAGCGTACGATACCATCCCGATATCCAAACTATGGGAAGTACTAGAAAAGTCCAATATAAATCACACTTACATAGTAGCGTTAAAAGAACTGTATAAAGATTCCAAATCTAGAGTGAGAATAGGCAAATACGTTTCCGAGGAGTTTGAAGTTACTAAAGGATTGAGACAGGGATGCTGCATTTCACCAACCCTCTTTAAAATATATGTAGCTGCAGCCTTAAAACTGTGGAAACGAAAAATCCGCGGGATGGGTATTGAGCTTGATGATCGTTGCTTGTGCACGCTTCAGTTCGCCAACGATCAGGTGGTTATAGCGAATTATAAAGATGATATGCAGTTCATGATGAGAAAGCTCATAGAGGAGTACGCTCTTTGGGGGTTGGTGGTTAACATCGATAAAACCCGGTATTTGTGTTTGGGAGTTGAACCCTCTAACTTGGACTTGGAAGGTGGACATGAAATCGCTAATTGTCGTGAATATGTGTATTTGGGAGTCACATTCGATGATACGGGCACTGATACAGAGGAGATCGAGAGACGTGTCGTGCAGGCAAAGAAGATCATTGGCTGTCTTAATGGCGTGTTCTGGAGTAGTGAAATAACAAAGAACACTAAATACCGCATATACGAGACTATGGTAAAGAGCACGCTACTATACGGGGCAGAAACCTGGAGAATTTCAGAAAAGCTGAAGAGAAAAGTTGAAGTGGTGGAAATGGATGTAATAAGGAGATCTCTCTGTATCTCACGGAAAGATCATATAAGAAATGAGACGATAAAACAACGAATGGGACTTGAGGGCATTATAACGCAAGATATAGAGGCAAAACAGCTAACATGGTATGGACATGTACAACGTATGTCTGACTCGAGGCTGCCCAAACATTTTTTAACATGGCAGCCATCAAGATCAAGGAAGAGAGGTAGACCTAAACTAGAGTGGCAGAGTGCTGTGCATAAATGTATGAGCGAAAGAGACTTGAAGCAAGAAGATTGCAACGATAGAATAATATGGCGATTAGGCGTCGGACAACGTCGTAAGACGTTCTGAACCGGCATATATATATATAAAATAGGGACTCGAAGTTATGCAGGGATTATGAGTAGATATTTTCTGAAACAGTTAATTTTAGAAAGAAAACGAAATCTCCTAGTGACAATCATTTTGGAACTCATCATTTGTCACTGCCATGTAAACAAAGGAGAAAGTGTGGTTATGCGTGTATTATGAATTCTGTGGCTGGAATTGCAAATATGAACAGCATACATATGAAGATGCAAAATGAGAGGGTTTCAGAACCAACAACGATGTATGAAATATTCATAGACAGTTACTACATTTCGATCAAGGTGCTGACGATACGTAAGGTCTTCATTTATCGGGGTTAATAGTAGTTGTTCAGCTTTTTCCTGGACTCTCTTCCGAAGTGGAAATATATCTAAGGAAATATTCTGAAACTTCTTCGGTGCTATCTGCAATATCTGTATATTATGAGATGAACAATAAACGATTAAATGTGGAGTGTTGCCACATGTCCAAGTAAATCCTCTTATATGGGTAGGTACTTGTGCTGGCGATCGTAACAATCCATGAGGATTCAAGTATTCTTCACCCTTTCTCTATCCGGCAGTGAAAGGACAATCTTTCTTTCGAGTGTTATCAAGGATTTTCTATCGAAAGTGTATTCTCATTTTAAATAGGAATAAGGGGCCAAGGATCCGCCATCATGGTGATTTTATCGCTTCCCAATAAATTAATAAAAACGGCAGTTCTTAACGGCCCAAGTAATAGCCTAATGCTCAGGTTCTATTGTGGTATATCGTGTTTCGGTTTCCGATATAAAACGTGATCCACATTTAATTAACTTCCAGCTATCTTTATGTTTCTGTAATATCACACTAAACCATTCAATCAGTAAGCTTCTTTCTGAAGAGCGGTTGGCCTGCCTGGGTCAAATTAGACGACAACAAGTTTTATCGGAGCGTTTCTCACTTCTCCAAAAATTGTTTCATTCTGGCATGAGTCCAATGTAAGTAAATTCTCTGATTCGAAAGAGTTCTCAGTTGATCTTACTCTTTCTTGTTATCCAAACAATAGTTTGACAAAACTTAACTTAAGTTTAACGAATCATCTGAACTGAATTAGTGTACATCGCGATTAAATGATTGTCATTACTTCTACTTCGAATCATCTTCATTAAGTGTTCTCTTGAGATCACCTTGTAACGGTATAACATCGCTACACGGTTTTGCATTTATGCAACCCGTAATGCGTCAAACGAGACTGAACAGTTACGGTTATGGGTTGACATTTTGAAACATGTTCAGAGTCTAAGTTAATTTAAATGTTTTCTTTTGAATCATTGTCGATTTTCCTCATTTAATTTTTCAGTATATTTTAGGAAATATTTCAGTATGATTTGTTTAATACCGTGAGCTCACTCTTGTAATTCTGCGGAATAGAATTTTCTGTGATTGAGTGTATCAAGCTGGGGATCTTTTCTCGACCATTCGCAATTTGCACGATCGTGCGCATCTCTATGGCAAAGACGGCGTATGCGACCGATCGTGAAAATTGCGAATGGTCGAGTGGTCCCCTGAGGGGGAATCACAAGCCCACGTTCTCTTTTGCGATTGAACTCTTGAGTGAGTAACTTCTCTGAATAAGTTTTTCGCTATTGAGATAGATTAAATGTGGTCGAAGATAGCAATTTCTTGTGATTTTTGTGAAAAAATGCGTCAGATTTGTTGATGAGTTGATTTAAATATGTTTTTGTAATGTTAAAATTCGTTTTGGTAAATTGTCTCACATGACGATTTCAGATGAAGTTTTGCATGCCATTTTTGTTAAGAAAATGATGTACAGTATCTTGTTTTAATTCCTACTAATTTTTCTGGTAAATATGGTTTTAGTGTTCATATTGTTCTGAACGAATCGGGGAACAGTTTCTTTAATTTTCGAGGGATTATATGCCTTTTGTTTTTCTAGGTTTTAGTCAATTCTGATGAATAAAGTATGCGTACTGATTCGTACAAGGAAACTATTGTATGTTTTTAGTGTGATATTTGTAACACTGTTTTTTTGTACTTATTAATAGTTGTGGGCTGGGATCGAAGCTATCCAGTGCAGTTAATGGCTTGTGTTGAAACCCTAGTAAATTTCTTGGCATGGACTGAACTAGAACCCCAGTAGAATATTGTTGGACTGTTTACTATTGGATTGAGGTCCTTTTATCTCTTGTTGAGTTCCAGTTCGAAGAACCCGCTTTCGTCACCCGGAAGGATCCACGAAGATTTGTGTTGAAGTTTTGAGCTTGGTGCTATACTTTGTAATCAAAGGAATTTGTTAATTAAAACCTTCAAAAACCAGTTTTATAAGTATTCACCTAATATCCCAAGAAGCCCAATTGTATTCGTTGCCCCCTTGGCTAGTCGGGCATCATTCCAAAAAGAGGGGACGTTACAACCTACGCTCTCCAGAATCGCTCGGGAGACTCGATTACGACTTAAATATCGAAACCAAGATAATTCCGTTTTGACTCCCGCAGTCTGCTGTATATGATTTGATCACGCGTGTACATGCTTTTGGCGTGATATTCAGATGAACACAGTGCCTATCATTTCGTACAAATATCTTCAGAGTAGGTTTGGAGTCCAAATGTGCCGGCTAAGTTCGTCAATGGGCAAAATTCACTGAGTGGTTTCAGAGTTATAGCCATCTGAAATTTTGTTTTTCCAATAACTTGAAAAATACTGATCTGATCGGATTAAAACGCGGTAGTTACTTGAAAAATGACGACAAGAAGACTCATGCATAATTTTGTGAGGATCACATGACTGGAAAATTTGAAAAAAATTCCGTATCTCAGACACTATCCGTGAGATGTCTTTGAAATAGGACTTACTCAGCGGATTTTCAAATCCAGACCACCTGCCCGGCAGGCAATGGCGCTACTATCTCGGCTATGCACGACTCATTGCAGTTCTGAGATATTTATGATTCGTTCAGGAGTACAGTTAGAACATTTATTTTCACAATAATATCGGCCCTAAGGATTGTGTGGAATTGCAGCGGAATCTGATAGTTCCTGAAATATAACATTTTTGAAAAAAAAAAAATTTTTCTTGTGATACGAATTGACGTCCCAGCATTCTACAACTAATTACTTATTCAATTGAATCCGTATTCTTCGAGTTATCATCAAGGAAACAATTTTTCAGGTGCGTATAACTCCGAAACAGTTTGGCTGATTATGCCCAGCAACGAACTTAACAGGCGCATTTCGATGAGTAACTTACCCTGAAAATTGAAGTCGCTATCCCTTTCCGTTTAAAAGGTATTATGGCCAGACCTAATTGAATTTGACCTCGAATTCTTCATAAATGAGTCGACTCTAATCGTTTTCGATCATTTTCTGCAAAAAAAATCGAAAATTACAGACAATTGGGCAAAATGATACCATGCGGTTCCCAAGAACATTCCTGCAAAAAAAGAAGTGTTCGGTAAGGAAATGGGTGGTTCATCGAATTAACTTGGAAGCCGGTTCATCTGTCGTGAAGTGTTAGTGAAACAACAGATTGTCAAGCAAGATACAAAATAATCATCAATCTTCATTTTCTCGCTTAAGGTTTAATTTAATATCAAATTATAATTATACATAACTGTTTACGTAAGTTATGCATTTTTATTTGTAACTCGTTGGCATCGCAATTAAATTTCGTCGGAAATTCTTCATGACACGATTCCTGTACAATTTGTTCTTAACATTCCATAAAAAAATCCTTTTTACTCGCATGTTCTGGGGAATATCGCGTTATCATTTTGCCCAAATGTCTCTAATATTCGAATTTTTTGCCGAAAATGGTCTAAAACGATTAGGTTCGACTCACTGATGAAAAATTCGAGGTCAAATTTGATTCTGTCCGTCCAGCTGTTGCCACGATAACTTGAAAACGGAAAGAGCTAGCGACTTGAAATTTTCAGGGTAGTTAGCGCGTCCAAATACGATGGACAAGTCCGTTAATGGACATAATCGGCCTAACGGTTTCCGAGTGATAATTTTGTAATCATCCAATACAGATAAGATCGAATTGAAACTTGGGGCCTAGTTGGAGAATATTGACACAAAGACGATTGCCAAATTTTGTGCGAATCGTATGTATAGAAAATTTAAAACAAAAAAGAAAAAAAATATTCATGTCACGATAACCTCAGAACGGAAAGATAGCAAATTGCAACTTTTAGTGTAGGTTGAGCATCTGAATGCGACTTTTGGGTTTGTCAATAGGCAGAATTGGCAAAGCGGTTTCGGAGTAATAATCTGAAATTTGGTTGTTATTTCCTCAATAACCCGTAAAATAAAAAACCGATCCAATTTAAACATGGTTATTGTAGTCGGTCAATTTAGACATTCGAGGTTACATAATAACCCACCAAGCTGAAAATCGGTAAGATTTATCATTAAAAACAAAATTTGAAAGACCTCCATCTTTCCCCTGTAAGGAAAAAATTTTATTCAAGGTCAAAGGTCAAAAAAATGAGTTTTTCGCGTTTTTCAGCAAAACGGTAAGTTTTGTCATAAAAATACCTCAGACAAAAATTGGAGATCATAAAATTATCTACAAAAAAAAAATATATATATATCTAAAGAATGCATCCAAGACATTTTTTCTGAACGATTCGATACTTCCGAGACTTTTGTGGAGTTCCAAGACCGCCTTGGATAAATTTTGTGTCTAAAGGTTGCTGCCAAGACCGTCTTGGAAGTTTACTGTCTTGGAACTATTTTGACTTTACTCGAAGGAGGTTAAATCTGATTGGAGAAGACCTAGCATGGTCAGTGTAATCATAATAATCTCTTTAGCAAGCGTGCCAAACCAGATTGACCCCATGTCAATGCTTTCGTTTTTACTTCTTTCATATACTATTCGAATTCTTTTCCATGAGAATATTAAAATCTCCGAAATATTTCTTAAGAAAACTTTAAATTGTTTTCAGTATTTTTTCGGTAGTTTTTGATACATTCAGAAAATATATTGCTTTTTAATTTATGTTCTGATAAAACAACCTGTCCATTTAATATCAATTCGTGGTCAATATCATCTGATTTTTTGTAGATATGCCTATGGAAATTTCTATGCGAAGTAAAACTATGGTAGCTATGATTTTTAAATACTGTCAATGTGACAATTCTTGAATTACACAAAATAACTATCAACAAAATAATTCTAACTATTTTCATTGAGCGTCTGACGAAGGATTCTGATATAGACTCCGAAACTTTACGATATAGTTGTTTCTTCGTTGATGTTGTTGTTTGTTAGGCAACATTGTTCAATTGATTGCTTCTGAAAAATATCCTGTGTTTCTTACGCAGAAGCAAATCACAAAATAATAAATTTTTATTTTATAGATATTTTTCAGAGTTTGGGAGAGAAAACCCAGAAAAAAACCGTTCAATAATATGATTCTCCACTAGAACGGCACACATACCATTCATTTGTTTCTTTCTAATTTATTGAGGAGAGAGGGAATCTCAAAAAAAAAACAACTCTAAGCCTGAAAATATACTGGGTGTGAGGTATTATTTTCGAATTAATGAAGTATCGACTTACTACCCGGGTAGGTAGGGTCACAAGCTATAGTTCCACGACATTGAGGGGAAATTTTTAAAAACCAATCAAAGCCTAAAAATATATATGGTTTTCCGTTTTTGTTTTGAATTGATGAAGTATCAACTTACACCCCGAGTATGTATGACAAATCCTATAGTTCCACGACATTATTTCTATGCAACATATAGTTCCAAGACATTCTTCTTATGTAGCATATAGTACTAGGACCTGTTAACAATTTCATCACCTTCATGTGCTTATTATGATTTATTCCAGTAATATACAGGGCGTTCTACGAATAGATGTACATAGTTTGATGATTAATAGATGGTGGGTACCTATGGGAGCCAGAACACAACCGTTAAATATGAGCTAAGGATCTTAGTTTCTCAGATGATGAATTGATGCGGACTAGAATTTTGCTTAGCCATAACTCCAAAAGCGTCAAACTGATTGAATTCAAATTTAGCGAGTATTATTATGTCAGGCCATCATAATGATCATTTCAATTCTCAATTCAGGATCTAATAAAGCACCCTTTAGATGAAATATCATCTGTACCTTAACATTATCTGATTCTGCATTGATTTGCCCCTCGAATGAAGTTATCGACCAGAACAGCACACAAATCATCCAATATTTTCTTTTAAATTTATTGAGAATATAGGAGGAATCTTTGAAACAATACTCTAATCAAATTCTTTTCCATGAGAATATTCGAATGTTTGAAATATTTTTCAAGAAAAATTTTGAATAGTTTTCATTATTTTAGTTTGTTATATTTGGAAAGAAAAGATCTTTTGTTAGCAGCACTCATCCTTTTCTGTATATTATTATCATCTAGTGATTCTAGTGGGTATTGAATTATCTTTACATAACTTCAATTTTCAAAATTGAAAAACCTCTTTCATTTCTTTTAATCGATAAGTTCGATTTCAAGGACATCTCTTCACAGAATGTAGTATATACTGACAAAAAGATTTGAATTCGTTAATAAATTTGAAAAATTTACGGTTTATGTTTCGTTCTTGTGAAGAATAATTTTCGAAGGGTCAGAAGAAGCAGATGATATTAACGAGGAAGTGATATTTTATGTACGGGGTGTTTGAATAGAACCGAGAATGAACATTTATTAGCCCTTGTGTATGCTATTTCAGCATCTTAAGAGAAACATTTTGGTCGCCTGAGATGATACCTACTACCTGCCAAATTTGAAAAGAATTTGATTGACGGTTAGGGAATTATGGCTAACCAAAGGAGCATCCCAAGTCAATATACCATGCTGCATATCAGAAACGAAGGGCTTTATCCCATATTTGATTGTTATTTTCTGACTTCCTGAGGTTCCATCTGTTGACACCATCAAACTAGAAAAATTTATTCGTGGAGCTCCCTGTATGTTCATTTTTCATAGAATAAAACACTATATACACATCAAAATGATGAAATTATTATCAGGTCCTAGAACTATATATTACTTAACAAGAATGTCTTTGGACTATATAATATGTTTCATAAAAATAATCACTTGGAACTATAGGATATGTCACACTCTGGGCCCAAGATACCTCACTTACTCCAAAAGGAAAATGAGCACCATGTATATATTATGGCTTAGAGGTGGTTTTCACAGTTTTCCACTCTCACTTCAATAAATTTGAACGAAAATATGAACGGTGTGTGAGCCGTTCTACGGGAGAATAATAGCCCTAGGCTGTACTTTTTCTGTATGGTTTAAGTGATCGTTATGATGACCTGACCTGACAAAACCCGCTAAATTCAAATGAATTAGGTTGACTGTTCGGGAGTTATGGCTAATCAAAATTCCAGTCCGAATCAATAAATCACCCTGTATGTCAGAAACGAAGATCCTTAGTCTATATTTAACTATTGTGTTCTGGTCCACCAAGGTACCTACCATCTATTTACCATCAAACTATGTGCTAACAATTATTCGCAGAACGCCCTGAATATTCCTGTAATAAATCATAATATGCACATAAAGATAATAGAATTGTTATCAGGTCCTGGAACTATATGCTAAATAACAAGAATGTCTTTGAACTATATGTTGTATAGGGATAATGTCGTGGAACTATAGGGTGTGTCATACTCAGGGTGTAAGTCGACACTTTATTAATTCGAAAAGAAAACGGAACACCTAGTATATTTGCAGGTCTAGAGTTGGTTTTTGAACCCCTCTCTCCTCAATAAATTCGAAAGAAAAAATGAACGGCCTGAGTGCTGTTCTAGTGAAGAATCATATTCGAAATGCAAATCTATAAAAAATCAGATAATATTGATGACGTATTGATATACCATGCACAGGTTTTTTTCCAGAACCAGAATTTCTTAGTCCTGTTCTATACTTTTTCTTTATGGTTTCTATAGATTTTATGATATCCTGAGATCATAATACTTGGCCAAATGTTCGTTCCTATTCCTAATCAATAAAACACACTTTATATCAGAAACGAAGTGCCTAAGCTCATATTTATCTATTGTGTTCTGATTCTTCTAGGTAATATCTATCAATCATGAAACTATGTACATTAATTCGTTGAACAACAAGTAAATTAATTGAATAAATCATAATTTGCTCATCAAGATTATGAAATGGTTATTAGGTCCTGGAACTTCATGTTACATAACAATATTGTCTTGGAACTATAGGTTGCACAGGAATAGTGTTGTGGAATTATAGGATTTGTCATACTTGGGGTATAAGTTGATACTGCATCAATTCAAAACGAAAACGGAAAACCATGTATATTTTCAGGCTTAGATTTGGTTTTTATGGATTTACCCTTTCTCCTTAATAGATTTGAAAGAAACAATCAACAGTTTACGTGCCATTCTATAGTGAAGATTCATATTTCAAAGGCAAATCTATAAAGTATAAGATGTTATGACGACAAATTATTATTCCATGCACAGGGTTTTTCATCAGAATTTCTTAGTCCTGTTCTGTACTTTTTCTGTATGATTTGTATGAACATTATGATATCCTGAGATGACAAAACATAACAAATTTGAAAAGAATCGGTTAAACACTTCCGGATTTATGGATAGCCAAAGGTTCAGTCCGATTAAATAAAACACCCTCTATCTTAGAAAGATAGAGCCTAAGTTCATATTTAACTACTGTGCTCCTGCTCCTTTAGGTAACATCTATGAACCATAGAACTATGAGCATTTATTCGTGAAACAGCCTGTATATTCAAGGAATGAATCATTATATGCACATCAAAATCATGAAATTGTTATCAGGTCCTGGAACTATATGCTACATAACAAGAATGTCTTGGAACTAAATGTTATATAGAAATATTGACGTGGGACTATAGGATGTGTCATACTCAGGGTGTAAGTCGATAATTCATTAATTCGAAAAGAAAACGGAACACCTAGTATGTTTCCAGGCCTTGAGTTGGTTTTTAAAGATTTTTCCTTTCTGCTCAACAAATTCGAAATAAAACATGAACGGTTTATGTGCCGTTCTAGTGAAGAATCATATTCGAAATGCAAATCTATAAAAAATCAGATGATTTTGATATTCCATGGACAGTGTTGTTCCAGGAACGAAATTAAAAATCAAAATTTCTTTATCCTGTTCTGTACTTTTTCTGTATGGTTTATATGGATTTTAAGATATCCTGAGATCATAATACTTGCTAAATTTGAATAGAATCAGTTTGACACTTCAGGATTTATGGCTAGCCAAAGGTTCAGTACAACTGAATAAAACACCCTGTATCTCAGAAACCAAGAGCCTAAGCTCATATTTAACTACTCTGTTCTTAAATCAACAAGTCCAGAGCATTCCTGCCAATAGGGTATTCAGAATCGCTTAGTATAATTAATATACTTATGCATATATTTCACAAGTCAAATAAACCCCTGGGGATTCATCCCTATTGGCAGGAACGCTCTGGACTTGTTGATTTATTAACAACGGTATCGCCATTTTTCATTATTACTCTATTCTTGCTCCTTTAGGTGACATGTATCAATCATCAAACTATGAACATTTATTCGTGGAACAACCTGTATATTCATAGAAAAAAATGAAAAAATCATTATACACACATCAAGATCATGAAATTAAATTTTCATCAGGTCCTAGAACTATATTATGCTACTATATATTTCCTGAGACGACAAAACATGCCAAATTTGAAAAGAATCAGTTTGACACTTCGGGATTTATGGTTAGCCAAAGCTTCATTCCGAGTCATTGAACACCCTTTATCTTCGAAACAAAGAGCCTAAGCTCATATTTAACTACTGTTTTCTTGTCCCTCCAGGCAAAATTTATCAACCATCAAACTATAAAAATTTTTTGGTTGAACAAATTGTATATTCATGGAATGAATCATTATATGCACATCAAGATTATGAAATTGTTATCAGGTCCTGGAACTATATGCTACATAACAACAATGTCTTGGAACCAAATGTTGTATAGAAATAATGTCGTGGAACTAAAGGATGTGTCATACCCATGGTGTAAGCCATTAATTCGAAAAGAAAACGGAACACCTAGTATATTTTCAGGCCTAGCGTTGCTTTTTAAAAGATTCTCTCTCTGGCCAATAAATTCGAAACAAAACATGAACGGTTTATGTGCCGTTATAGTGAGGAATAATATTCGTAAGGCAAATCTATAAAAAATTAGATGATATTGACGACGAATTGATATTCCATGTACAGGGTGTTTCATCTGAACCGAAATTAGAAATCAAAATTTCTTAGTCCTGTTCTGTACTTTTTCTGTATTGTTTATATGAACATTATGATTTCCTGATATGAAAAAACATGCCGGCCGTGGGACGAAAGTATACCGAATCGGCCCCAGGAAGATATCAGGCTCATCATTATAGGAAATGTTGGTACCCATAAGATACTTCGATGCTGCAAGTTTCAGATCTTTATCTATTACTGTTTCTGGATAAATAAAAAAAAATGTTGAAAATCAGTAAAGATTATTATTCTCAGCACCTACAGAATCGATTGATTTAAATACCAGATATGTTTTAGGGGCTGATGGTAGCTACTAGGAAAAAAAATGAGAGCTGTATTGGTTCATAAGATCCTTAAAAAAATTGCGTTTATTTTTTTAATTTTAAATTTTAACCATGTTACGATGACGGTCAAACTATGAAACTATCTTTTTTAAATTCCTCATTAAATTTTTGATAGAATTATGAATTTTTGGAATTTTTAAAAACGGTACGCCATATTGAAAAAAAATAAAATCTGATTTTTTGCTCAAAAGTCGATTTTTTTCATGATTTAACCCTTGAAATAATAAAATACAGAACTACAGAACTTTTGGGATTACTGAACTGGTAAAAACAACAGAAAAAATTAGAAACACTCATACAGTGCGTTTCAAAAAGTACCCACCAATAGGAAATTTTCGCACCTGTATTGTTTTTTGAAATTTTTTCGGGAAAGTTGGTGCTTAAGAAATTATGATTTTTGACATATATGTCATTGAACATGTTACTCTGCAAACCTGTCAAAATTGACATTTTTTTAGAAAAATGAACAAATCAGAACAATATCAAAAAGTTTCTCGAAGAAATGTTGCTCAGAATTTCATTTTATACCAAACTGCCAAATTTCATAGTGAAATTCCGAAATATTTTGATATTAATATTTTGATGACAGAACGCTAGAGGGAGCTTTGGGAATCGCGGAAATTTGAAAAATCATTCGTAATATAATTCCATTGGAAGAGACATTAATACAATTCAAATGAAGTTTATATTAATTTAATGTTCCTCATAAATTACTATTTCTATGGTGAAAACCCCACAATCTTGGTGCAAAACGAATTATACTTGAGAAAGAGTTAATATCCCGCTGATTATTCTTGGAACATCATAAGAAATTGAATTATTCGAGATCACATCAGAAGAATAATTCTCCAACCCTCTAAAATCGCTTTTGAATATATTTACTCAAATACCACTAAAAACGCAATACAGACCTCATCTAAAACATAGTTACCTGTGAAAATGAAATCGAGTTGGCAGGTGCATTTAAATAAATAAACAATTTGAAAGTGTATTATTCCATGCGCCTGTCAAATCGAATTCATTTTATTATTTTCACAGGTATCTATGTTTTAGATGAGGTCTGTATTGCGTTTTTAGTGGTATTCGAGTAAATATATTCAAAAGCGATTTTAGAGGGTTGGAGAATTATTCTTCTGATGTCATATCGGAGGATTTAATTTCTTATGATGTTCCAAGAATAATCAGGGAGAAATTAGCTCTTTTCGAATTCAATTTGTCAAGTATAATCGGTTTGCAACAAGATTGTGATGTTTTCACTATAGAAATCATAATTTATGAGGAACATTAAATTAATATAAACTTTATTTGCATTATGATAATGCCTCTTTATTTGGAATTAGATTCCGAATAATTATTTCAAATATCCGCAAAACCCAAAGCTCCCTTTAGCGATCTGTCATCAAAATATTAATATCAAAATATTTCAGAATTTCAATAAGAAATTTGGCAGTTTGGTATAAAATGAAATTCTGAGCAACATTTCTTTGAGTTACTTTTCGATATTGTTCTGATTTCTACGTCTTTTGGTCATTTTTCTAAAAAAATTTCAATTTTGACAGGTTTGCAGAGTAACATGATGAATCACATAAATGTCAAAAATCATCATTTCTTGAGCACCAACTTTCCCGTACATCAAAATTTCAAAATTTTACCGTCATCGTAACATGGTTAAAAATTAAAATTAAAAAAATAAACGTAATTTTTATAAGGATCTTATGAACCGATACAGCTCTTATTTTTTTTTCTAGAATCTACCATCACCCCCTAAAACATATCTGTCATTTAAATCGGTTCAGCAGGTGCTGAGAATAAGAATTTTTACTGATTTTCAACGGTTGTTCAGGTTGTTCAACGAATAAATGTAAATAATTTGATGGTTGAAAGATGTGACCTAGGGGAGCAAGAACACAATAGTTGAATATGGGCTTTGGCTCTTTATTTCTGATATACAGGGTCATTAATTGATTCGGACTGAACCTTTGGCTATAGCTATAAATCGAAGTGCCAAACCGATTCATTTCAAATTTGGCATGTCGTGTCATCTTAGGCTATAATAATGTTTATATAAACCATACAGAAACAGTACAGAACAGGACTAAGAATTTTTGTTTTTCAATTTCAGTTC
The DNA here is from genome assembly GCA_937662695.2 of Halyzia sedecimguttata. Taxonomy (NCBI): domain Eukaryota; kingdom Metazoa; phylum Arthropoda; class Insecta; order Coleoptera; family Coccinellidae; genus Halyzia; species Halyzia sedecimguttata. The sequence continues at coordinate 80,019,509 of OW569411.2, forward strand.
TAATAAAGCACCCTGTGCATGGAATATCAAGTCGTCGTCAATATCATCTGACTTTTTATAGATTTGCCTTACGAATATGATTCTTCAATAGAACGGCACATAAACCGTTCATTTTTTCTTTCGAATTCATTGATCAGAGAGGTAAAATCTTCAAAAACCAACTCTAGTCCTGAAAATATACTAGGAGTTCCGTTTTCTATTCGAATTTATGAAGAATCGACTTGGACCATGGGTATGACGCATCCTATAGTTCCACGACATTATTTGTATACAACATATAGTTCCAAGACATTCTAGTTATGTACCATATAGTTCCAGGACCTGATAACAATTTCATGACCTTGATATGCATATAATGATTTATTCCATGAATATACAGGTTGTTCCACGAATAAATGTTCATAGTTTGATGGTTGATAGATGTTACCTAGAGGAGCAAGAACACAGTTGTTGAATATGGGCATAGGCTCTTCGTTTCTGAGATACAGGGAGTTTTATTGATTCGGACTGAACCTTTGGCTAGCCATAAATTCCAAAGTTCCAAACTGATTCCTTTCAAATTTGGCTCTTGGTTTTGTCATCTCAGGATATCATGATGTTGATATAAACCATACAGAATAAGAACAGAACAGGACTAAGAAATTTTGATATTCAAATTCAGTTTTATGAGACATATATCCTGTACATGGAATATCAATTTGTCATCAATATCATCTGACTTTTTGCGCGTATGTTCTGGGAACATCGCATTATCATTTTGCCCAAATGTGTGTAATTATCGAATTTTTCGCCGAAAATGGTCTCAAACGATTGAGTTTGACAGGTCGAACTCAATCGTTTCAAGAATCGAGAATTTGAGGTCAAATTTGATTCTGTCCGGCCGGCCGTTACCACAATAACTTGAGAAAAAAAAGAGATATCGGCTTGAAATTTTCAGGGTAGGTGGCGCATCCCAATAGAACGGACAAGTTCGTTAATGGGCATAATCGGCCCAACGGTTTCCGAGTAATAATTTTGTCTACAACCAATACTAATTCGATCGAATTGAAACTTGGTGAGTGGTTGTAGAATATAAATCTAAGAACGTTTGTGAAATTTTGTGCACATCGTATAGCTAGAAAATTTAAAAAATATTATTTACGTCACAATAACCTAAGAACAGAAGGAGATAGCGACTTGAAATTTTCAGGTAAGTTTGTGAATCTTAATGCGCCATTTGAGTTCGTTTATAGGCATAATCGGCAAAAAGGTTTTGGAGTTATACCCATCTGAAATTTGATTGGTATTTCCTCAATAACAATAAAACCAATCCAATTCCAAGATGGTTATTAGTTGTAGAATGGTAACGCAAAAATTCTTGCCAAATTTATTGAGGACCTTAAAACTAGAAAATTTTTAAAAAATCATAGAAAATTATTGAAAAAAATTCTATATATCAGAGCCTATTCTTCCGATATTGCTGATATTTTGGGAGAGCCTTCAGAACCTAACTCTACTACCAAGGTCCAAGTTTGAACATGATCGGATCCATATTGGTGGAGATCCGAGCAGCCTAGTGTGAGTTCAGTAGGTGGATGGGTGAGCGTTGCTTCGACAACTCTCGAGCGAAAGGAGATAGGGACTTGCAATTTTCAGGATAGGTTGCACATCTGAATGGAAGAGTTATGTTCGCTGTTGGCCATAATCGGCCCAACGGTTTCGGAGTTATACCCATCTGGAATATTATTTCCTCGATAACTCAAAAAATATAGACTCGATCGAATTGAAGCTTGGTAACTAGTTGCAGAATATCGACATGAAGACGTGTGTAAAATGTTGTGGGGAAATTTTAAAAAAATTACGAAAAAATATTATGCATCTCATGATTCCTTGAGAACGGAAAGAAATAGCGACTTGCAGTTTTCAGGGTAGATTGCGCATGTAAATACGACATTTGAGTTCGTTAACTAGCATAATCAGCCAAATGGTTTTTGAGTTATATCAATCTGAAATTTGGTTGTTATTTCTTCAATAACTCAAAAAATACAAATCCGATGCAATTCAAATATGGTTATTAGTTGTAGAATGCCAACGCGAACATTTTTGCAAAATTTCGTGAGGATCGTAGCACTCGAAAATTTTTTTTAAATCATTGAAATAAAATTGGTTCAAGCACTGACGTGAAGTCAGAAGCTTTTGCGCGTATGTTGTCTTGTCCGAATTTACCATGGTGAATTCGATTAAGGGTGTCCAATACAGGAAAACAGACAATATAATTCACCATGGTAAATTCGATTAAGAGTGTCCAATACAGAAGAATGGATAATAGAACATACGCGCTAAAGCTCCTGACTTCACGAAAAAAAAAATTGGTTCAAGCATTGACGTGAAATCAGGAGCTTTTAGGCGTGTGTTCTCTTGTCTATATTCCTGTATTGGACACTCTTCATCGAATTTACCATGGTGAATTCTATTGTCCGTTCTCCTGTATTGAACACTCTCTTAATCAAATATACCATGGTTAATTATATTGTCCGTTCTGCTGTATTGGACACTCTTAATCGAATTTACCATGGTAAATTCGGAGTGTCCAATATAGGAGAACAGACAATAGAATTCACCATGGTAAATTCGATTAAGAGTGTCCAATAAAGGAGAATGGACAAGAGAACATACGTGCAAAAGCTTCTGACTTCACATATTCTATTATGAGTTTACTGTGGACTTATAGTGAACACTATAAAAGTAACTACACTCTAGTCCACTACAGTTTACTGTCGTCTGACATATGTTTCGGAAACAAAGTTTCCATCTTCAAAGACGTAGCGTTACTGACAGTAACGCTTCGTCTTTGAAGTTGGAAACGAAGTTTACATCTTCGAAGACTATGTCAGACGACAAAAAACTGTAGTGGACAAGAGTGTAGTTACTTTTATAGTGTTCTGACTTCACGCCAGTGCTTGAACCAATTTTTTATAGATTTACATTAACCGTTCATTTTTTCTTCCGAATTTATTGTGCAGACAGTTAAAATCATCAAATACCAACTCTAGGCCTGAAGATATACTAGGTGTTCCGCTTTCTTTTCGAATTAATTACGTATCGACCTAGACAATGGGTATGACGCATCCTATAGTTCCAAGATATTATATACATACAACATATAGTTCCAAGACATTCTAGTTATGTACCATATAGTTCCAGGATCTGATAACAATTTTATGATCTTGATGTGCATGTAATGATTTATTCCATGAATATACAGGTTGTTCCTGGAATAAATGTTCATGTTTTGATGGTTGATAGGTGTTATGTAGAGGAGCAAGAACACAGTTGTCAAATATGGGCATAGGCTCTTCTAACAAAACACCCTGAGCATGGAATATCAATTCGTCGTCAATATCATCTGAGTTTTCATAGATTTGCCTTACGAATATAATTATTTACTAGAACGGCGCACAAATGTTGCATTGTTTCTTTCAAATTAATCGTGGAGGATTAAAGAACCAACTATAAGCTTCAAATTATTCAAAGGTGTTCTGTTTTCTCCCTATCAACCTAGCCCCTGAGTATGAAACATCCTATAGTTCCATGTAATTTTTTCTATGCAATATATAGTTCTACGACATTCTTGTTATGTAACTTATAGTTCCAGGACCTGCTAGCATTTCATCATCTTCATGTGCATTTTATGATGATTTTTTTCATGAATATACAGGTTCTTCCACTAACAAAAGTACCTAGTTTCATTGTTGATATATATTACCTAGAAAAGTTAGAACACATAATTAATTATGGGCTTAGGCTCTACGTTTCTGTGATACAGGGTGTAATATTGATTTGCACTGAACTTTTGGTTAGCCATAAATCCCGAAGTGTCATACTGATTCTTTTCAAATATGGCAGGTATTATAATATATGCTGTTAACTATCAAATCAAAGAAACGCTGTATTGTATTTTCAATATACCTACTAAAGAAGTTATTGTCGTATAGTAATGAAGTGATAATGACTTTACATATATACTGACTCTTCCTTAACGTCATCTCATTCCTCATGCTCTATACTCGTATGTTACTTTTGATAACCCATTAATTCCTATTCCTGTTGATTTGTGGAATTACTGTATTTAAACTTATAACCATATTTAAAGAACTTGTGATAATGAAATAATATTTAAGGGTCGACTAACTTAATCCTCATACCGCATCGAACATACAAATTATATTAAATGGAAATATTGTATTATATTTCTATAATAAATGAAAACATATATGATTGTCTGTGAGATTATTCGAGTTGAGGATAGGTACATAATTTGTATTGTGTTGTTGATGTTTCTTGAAACCGATTTCTTAGAACTATTTTCTCAAACAAAAGTTTTGGAGCCAAATGTTCAATCGTTTCAGATCATTTTCAGCCAAAAATTCAGACCCGCCAAGAATATACCAAGAATAGAAGTATTAAAGTTAGCGAATAGTGATCTCGGATGCTTGTTTCACGAATCATAGATATAGATGCAACACGTCCGAGATGACTATTTGATGTATGAATTGCATGTTTCTTTGACTTGTACGAGAAAATTCAAGAAATAATTGATCGAACAATCACAATCATTTGAAAGTATGAAATAACTTTTGGCAATTCTAGGAGGATTGTATTGTTATGGAACATTCAACCCATCAACAATAGGATTAGAAATGCAAAAAACTATGACGATTAGTCTTGGGATTGCATGGTACAATGAAATAATCGATATAAGTTGAATAATGGCGGTTACTTCTGGAATTTTCTATTATCATTGGTGATATATATCGATATATGATAAATTCAATATACTCAAAGGATGAACTGGACATATATAATGAAATGTCCTGGAACTATACACATATTCATATCAGAAATTTTTTTTCTGTTTTTCGATGACCATTCGAAATTGTACCTTATATATGATCGATTTAACCTATATACAACAGAATCAAAAATGGTCCTGGAAGTAACCCTTGGATATATATATATATATATATATATATATATATATATATATAATATAAGTATATTAAGAGTCTATAGTATATCTAGTTGAGGATTCTTTAAGGGTTTATCGACTCGTCATTTGGAGGGAAATAAAGTGGACTCTTTATTCTTCGCCAAGCTTTCGCATTTATTTAATGCTTCTTCAGGGCTTCTATAATAAAGTACAAGTTTTTTACAATAAACAGTTAAATGTATACTTTCTCATTAGACTTACTGAATGTGAGATTTTTACATGATCTAGCATCGAGCTTCAACATTCGTCACAATAATAAAATTTCACATAAACTAAAACATCACAGGTACATACAATATAATTTAGCCACATCACATTGTATAAAATTCATTTCAGATTGATCTGTCATACTTGTTTGTTTACGGTTAATATTCACAGGTTATGTTCCAGTCTTCTGTGGTTATAATTTTACTCAGTGCTCTTACTCATATATAGTTACCTGCTGGAAATGTCCAAATATATACACTTTTATGATGGCCCTATTGACGAATAAAAAAACCAAGAAGAGTAAGAGCACTGAGTAAAATTATAACCACAGAAGACTGGAACATAACCTGTGAATATTAACCGTAAACAAACAAGTATGACAGATCAATCTGAAATGAATTTTATACAATGTGATGTGGCTAAATTATATTGTATGTACCTGTGATGTTTTAGTTTATGTGAAATTTTATTATTGTGACGAATGTTGAAGCTCGATGCTAGATCATGTAAAAATCTCACATTCAGTAAGTCTAATGAGAAAGTATACATTTAACTGTTTATTGTAAAAAACTTGTACTTTATTATAGAAGCCCTGAAGAAGCATTAAATAAATGCGAAAGCTTGGCGAAGAATAAAGAGTCCACTTTATTTCCCTCCTATATATATATATATATATATATTTATATATTTGCTCTACGAGCCACCGTTTTTGTGATATAAAGATTCAAAAAGTTGTAAAAGTTGTAATCGTCATAATATGCACACGTTTCCTCGCCACATATGAGGTAGTGTGTTAGCGCGTTTTTTTTGAAGTGGTTTCCCCAGTAGGCCTATTCCACGGGTCAGTTTTGATCCTGTTTAATTTGAAACTATTGAAAAATGATGGATATCAGCAGGGATTGAAAAGATAAAAGCAATTTAAGTTAAAAAAAAGTACTGAAATTTAATCGTTTGAGTCGTAACTCTCAAAATCTTCTTCTTGATCTTCTTCTTGATTTTCTTGTTCTCGTTCGTCTTGTTCTTGTTCTTCTTCATATTCATCCTGAGTGCATGTAAACTACGTTAATAGCGATGTATCGCATGTTGCCTCGTTGGAATTAAACGGAACCTCTACTGGTGGTGATTCAATATTAGAGCACAACCGGCCGTGATAATGTGTACATGCCAGAGAACAGAACAGTCCGACTTTTTTGCAACCACATTTAGCACTGCATCCCTTTTTGCAGTTGCAAAAAATCGAGTTCAGCAGTTTTTCCGGCGCAGGTGGAAGTAAAGTGGGCACTGGTTCTAGTGAATTGTTGACCAACTTCCAACCCCAGTCTATAGGGTCTAGCTGATAACCAAGCCACACTTGAACTTGGTAATATACCCTAAGAAGGTGTTGATGAGCAGCAACTGAGGTTGGAGGAAGACAAGCTAATTGTACTTGTTTTTTACTTTTGGTGTTTTTGACGAAACATGCATATCTATACTTATCTAAGCAGGTAGTATTTTTAGGAACTCCGTACATAGAAAGCAGAAAGCGAATGCCGTTAGTAATAATTTCTTGTCGAGTAGAATTACTATTTTTAAAAACTTCAGCACATTCAATTAAATTTTGTTTCTCAAATAGTTTGAAAACTGTTATTTTACCCCTCCTGTAAAATGCAGATGTCGTATCACAGCCAGTTATTGCGTGTAAAAATAGTACATGATTTTGACACTTTGCAAAAGTAGATAAACTTTTTGATGAATACATTTCCGATTGATGTTGAGCTTTTCCTGGTTTTAAGAAGAGAATAGTATAAGACCCTAGCCACGCACATAACTGAACAGGGGACAGATGTTTTCTCAAGGTTACAATGGCGTATAAATTAAGGGACTGGGTTTCATTTTACCTGATATTCTTATAATTATAACTTATGTATATTTTATATTAGTAGTGTAAGTTAGAATGACCGATAGAAAAATATTTTAACATATATTACAACTATGTATAGAGATGTATATATGGCGTACTCATGCATAATATGACGATTACAACTATGTATTCTCCTGTATTGGAGAATGAACAATAGAATTCATCATGGTGAATTCGATTGAGAAGAGTGTCCAATACAGGAGAATAGACAATAGAATTCATCATGGTAAATTCGATTAAGAAGAGTGTTCATTACAGGAGTATGGACAATAGAACATACGCGCAAAAGCTCCCGACTTCACGTCAGTGCTTGAACCAATTTTTTTTTCGATTAAAAGGGTCCAATCAGGAGAACGGACAATAGAATTCATCATGGTAAATTCGATTAAGAAGAGCAAAAGCTCCTGATTCACGTCAGTGCTTGAACCAATTTTTTTTTTCGATTAAGAGTGTCCAATACAGGAGAATGGACAATAGAACATACGCGCAAAAGCTCCTGACTTCACGTCAGTGCTTGAACAATTTTTTATATTAGCCATCAAACCTTTTTAATTCTTCATAATCATTACAAGAATGTCTGCCGATATGGAATATGGTAATAATTTGACATTTGAACACATCGTTTAATGCATAATCAATTTCAATACTTTTGTCACTCGTTGATGAGATGAGATATCTGAAATTATAGATAAACTCTAAATATTCCATTCAATATTGAAATATTAAAATTAAATTTCCACTTATTCATTTCTATTTCAAGATAAGCTAATGATTCATGTAAATTGTCTGTGAAAATTTGTTTTCATGGGTTAGGGAAAAAGAGTTATTGTGAAAATAAGATTCATTTATTTAGATACCAATCTATATATTGTTTTATACTATCTACTAAGGGCCGATTTATTCAACCTCTCCGTAAAGTATTCGTCAACTATGTGCTCGTTGAATTTACTGATCCCCTCTAAAGTGAACATTTACAGATTACTCTCCTTTCGGTAAGGCTACTTGACAGTTTACAGGTCGTAAAATATATCAGCCCTCAGTGAACAAAAAAATTGTATACCTCACTGAAGCCGTAATACAAACAAAGGAAATAATTTCGAATAAAACTCTATTAACATATTCGATTATTTACTTCAAGAGAGATCAAGAATAACATTCATTTTGAAAATTCAATACTACATCAAGCAGCATGCAATGCATTTTTTCGAGTTTGGACCACTGCTGCCCACATAATCATGGAGGATTCGTGAAACACTGCAGGGAGGATAAATACTTGTATATAGATTATTATTAAAATATGATAACTGACTTTCTCCATTTCTTCATATACTACTTCTCGTTGTAAAATATACTTGGATTTTCCTCCGCAACACTAGGATACATCATTTTCAAAGTTAGCGTTGAATTATCAAGCCATTCTATTATAATATTAGTATGTTCCACGGGAAAACAATATACATAATATATACCTACACACATGTTATATTGCATCACCTTCTACTCCTATATTTTAAAATATTCTGCAATTAGAAAAATTAAAATGTTTCGTTAAAAATGCCTATTATATAGGTACACGCTGGCATCCAAACACCCTGATGATGGATCGTAAGAGACCCATGATATCAGGAAAACAGATTTGTTTGAATAGAAACACTAGATTTTCTTCTTGGCTATTCCACTTTTGAACTTTAAAAATTTTAGTGTTCGTGTCATCTTGGTTGCCTCTTATCAATATTAAATTTTCTCATGAGATATACTTAAGCTTCACAAATATTCAATAGACTAAGTTCCATATACCTTGTTTTTAAGAATTCTATCTGCAGTAACTCCAAGAGTAACTCATGCATTCTATTTGTCGAAAAGCATTACTTTTTTGCTCTACGTCAACTGGACCTTAATTCATTCCAACCTGAAAGGAAATATTAAGACTTGGATTTCTCTGAGTAAAGTAATTCATTCAATTCACTTCTATTACTTACTGCTGATTTTTAGCCAGAAATCCTGAAGGAGATATACCAGATATCTTCTTTATGAACAACTTTTCCACAGTTCTCCATAATTTGGAATTTCTTTCACATACGTAAACAATATTTCTAGATTCCTCCAATCTTCAAATACAAGGTAATCTCGATTATTTTCAACGGAAGGAATACTCGTTCGTACTTCGTGGATTGAGAATATTTTGTTTACGTTTTGTATTTGTGTTATGTGTTTTGATCAGATGTTGAGGTTAAAACGGGGCGCATGCGATGTAGGGCTATCATCTCCCATAGATTTGTGATGAAATAACACAATTTTCCCATAACATACGCGTAAAAGATATGTCATCATGACATTCATATTTTTATTTTTGAAGCTTCTCGCAAAAATACGACCATAGACAACATATCATACGACGATTCACATCCGCTACCGAACTCACAAAAGGCTGCGCGTTTCTCCAACAATATAGATCCGATCGTGTTCAAACTTGGAATTCTGCAGTAGAGTTAGGTTCTGCAGGCTCTCCCAAAATTTCAGCCATGCCGGACGAATAGTTTATGATATATAGAATTTTTTTCAATTATTTTTAATTATTTTTTTTTCAATTTTCTAGTTATACCATCCTCACGAAATTCTGCGAAAATTTTCGCGTTGGCATTCTTCAACTAATAACCATGTTTGAATCCAATCGGTTTTGTATTCTTCGAGTTAATGAGGAACAAAAAACATCCAAATTTCAGAAAATTTCAGATGGCTATAACTCTAAAACCGTTTGGACTATTATGCTCATAAACAAACTCAAATGTCACATTCAGATGCACAACCTAACCTGAAATTTTCAAGCCGCTGTCTCTTTCCGTTCTCAGGTTATCATGACAACAAAAATATTTTTTAATAATTTTTTAATAATTTTCTAGCGATACGATTCTCACAAAATTTCATAAACGTGCTTAGGTCTATATTCTACAACTATTCACCAAGTTTAAATTCGATCGGATTTATTTTGGTTGAAAACATAATTATTACTCGGAAACCATTGAGCCGATTATACCCATTAACGAACTTGTCCGTCGTATTGGGATGCGCCACCTACCCTGAAAATTTCAAGTGGCTAGCTCTTTCCGTTCTCAAGTTATCGTGGCAACGGACGGCACCACAGAAAATTTCACATTTGGGCAAAACTATAACGCGTATGTTCCCCAGAACATACGCGCAAAAATGGTAAAGGAAAAAAGTGTTTTATTTGATGAGAGGAATATCTGGTTAAAATTCATGCACAACTTAAAGAGTCACCCTGTATATTTGTGACCCTAGTCTCGAGACTGCTCTCGTGACTTTCTTGTCGCGTGGACACGTACCATTATGCAATTATTTAATACTCATAGTATATTTTTGTCAGCAAAGGAATAATTATCTCGAGATTCTTTACAACGTTCCTGTTATTAGAGAATTATTTCGTAGTGTTTGTTGAAAGCTTCGTCATAGGATTTGATGCCCATTTTTTCGATATTTTCGATCGATAAAATTAATCTTGTGTGCAGTAATAATAGAAAGGACTAACCGTACGGGCTGACCATACGGTGTATGTGTAAGGTGCGAAAAACTACGCACGGCAAACCTTCGAACGTCGGAACTCGCGGGTGCCTCGCGTTATGTAGACGAGCTGACGTGGTTTCCTCCCGTGGCAGCTCGAACCGCTCGCTGTCGGTTTTTGAGACCGCATCAAAGGAGCTTCAGTAATCCGCTCGCACGCAGTTGGGATGATTATTGTTTTGTTACATTGGCTCCAGCGGGACATACGGATACTCCATACTCCATTCACTTTTATAAAGTCTCCCGGTTGGCCATGAAAATTTGACACATTTCACCATGTATATTTTGAAAATGTTAGGCTATAGCCATTTTCCTGTCAGATAACTACGCAACGTTGTCCTCTCTACATAGAAGTTGTAGTTTTTACATGTTTTTTACAATGTGAATTTACTTAATAGATATTTAGATATTTTGTGAATTCAATAATTCCACAGTCCTGGCTACTGTACAAGAAAATTTTTCCCCTGTTGTTACTGGAAATATTTCACGTATATAAACTAGTTGAAAGATTATATTATGCTATTTTCTTGTATAGAAATCAAGAATCAAATGTTGGAATTTTATTGAAAGATAATGGATAGAGTAGTCCGTTACTTTGTGATAGTCCATTTTAAAAAAGAATAAAAGTACCTGAATTACCCGGCTGGAAAAGTTCTAAACGAACAGACGCACCTATGGAATTCCCCAATTTTCGAAATTCTCACGATATAGGCATACAGAAGACATTTAAATACCTTGTTGCACAACTTGAAATACATCAGTTTCAAAATGTAGTAGTACTACGAAACCCGAGTCATTCTTATACCTTAATAAAATATAATGATAGGAAACTAAGTAATTTCATGCGATGGTTCAATATGTCAGAATAAAGTTTTCCTATTACAGATTTCGGTTCTGTATAGCACTTCCTGATACCTTGTCTGTGATAATATCTTGTCTAAGATTGAAGATTATGTTATGATTATGTTTAGAGTAGAAATTGGCAACGTCTCGGCGAATTGTTTTGACCTTGACGATATTTCAGCAGTGCCAACCTGCCTCTGCTTTAGTTACAACTAGTGGCCAGCAGTCCATATTTTGGGATTCAGATGAGCCAGCAGATCTACCTAGCAATAGATTCACATTTTTACGGTAGATCTACATTTTTTCCGGTAGATCTGCATTTTCCGGTAGATCTACATTTTTCCGGTAGATCTACATTTTTTCGGTAGATCTACATTTTTCCAGTAGATCTACATTTTTCCGGTAGATCTGCATTTTTCCAGTAGATCTAAATTTTTTTGGTAGATCAATATAATCGGTAGATAAATTGATACGGTAGATCAATTGAACCGGTAGTTCAATGCCATCAACGGGTCCTGTTGTGATTCTGAGAATCATTCACACCCGAAAGTACCATCGAAATATGTCAGGAGTTTTTGAGTTGCTAAAAACCGAATATAGCGTTACATACAGAATCGTATTGTGAACCTTTGTGCCTTCCGAAATACAATCACAAAGATTCATCAAAAACGGTATAGCCATTTTTGAGTTCCTGTAAACCGATTATAGTGTCACCTACCAGGGAATATTGTGGATCTGGAACTTTGTCAGATACACGCACAAAGTTTCATCGAAATCGGTCCAGTCGTTCTTGAGTTGTTATAAACCGAATGCAGCACCACCTAACGGGTTTCTATTGTGACACTGAGAGCCACTCAAACACGTACACAATGTTTCATCAAAATCGGTCGAGGCATTTCTGAGATTCTACAGACCGATAGCAGCGCCACCTACCGGGGTATATTGCGGACCTGACACATACTCAGATACACACACAAAGTTTCATGAAAATCGGTTCAGCCGTTCTTGAGTTTCTATAAACCGAATACAGCGGTTTCGGAGTTGACATTTTTTTAAAAACACCCCGTATAGCAGCGGTTATCATTTCGTAACGGTTTTACAGTGTTGAGAATTCTCTTTACGATAGATCTGTAGGGGTGACAATTTACTTGAAACACCCTTTATAGTTAATTTTCTGCTTAATGTTTGAATATTTTGAGTAATTTTAATGCAAAAATCCGTCCGATCGAACGGATCGTCGGTTTACTGCCAAAACAAGATAAGTACATTTTTACCATTTTTGTGTTAAGTGAATTTTCATAACCAAAATCGGTATAAGAATGTCTTGCATAAACCAGATAACTGTTGGACAATGGGAAAGTGCACTTTCCCATTGTCCAACAATTATCTGGTTTATGCAGGGCATTCTTATACCGATTTTGGTTATGAAAATTCACTTAACGCAAAAATGGTAAAAATGTACTTATCTTGTTTTGGCAGTAAACCGACGGGATATTCATTATATATTTCGTAACTTACCGAAAAGATCCAAATCCCAAGATACGTTTACTGGAGTACGCTCCTCTTAGTTTTTCATTGGGTAAAAATGAAAGAATACTAAGAAAAAGCTATTTCGGAGGCTCGGAGATTTGATCCCGCCGCTCCGCGAGGCTTAGGAGCTATAAATCCATTTACCAACGCCTTAGACCGCTCGGCCGTGCCAGCTTGTTGAATCGTTTCCGATTTTCTGGCAGATAAACATTTTATAGTACTGGGACGATTTCCGTCTTTCGATTTTCACAATATCGTCAATCCTGTCAAGCGATCGATCGAAATCGGTTACTCGTTCATATTCCTCACGGTTTTTCTATTCGATTCCAAGATTTTCGAGTAAGTCCGTTCGAAATTCAAATTCGATTTGACACTTATCGTGGCTCGTTCAGACCGAAAACGTCGACCGTGAAGGAGCCGTGTTAAAATTCGCCACAGAAATACGTGAAACGTCAGAATTTTGTCGGTTTACGCGAAAAAGTCACATCTTCCTATCGTTCTTCCGGGAAAACGAAAGAGAGGATCGAAAAAAGGGCCGTGTTACGGACTAATTTCGAATCTCTTCTTCGCGTTCCCGGAAATACCGTCGTTCCGACCGCCACCGTTTCTCCGGATGCCTCCACACTATTTTGCACCTTTTTTCAAAATCGGCGTTTTTGCGATTTTTTTTAAAATACACCCCCGTCTTTTCGCTCCGAAAACGCGAAACCCTACGAAACTTCCGTATTTTTCCTCGATAAAACCCCTGGAAATTTCCCCCTTACCCCCCTCCTAATATCCAAAAAAACGTCACGTTTATAGTAACATTTTCAAAAAAGTTTTTTTGTTCCTTTTCTATGAAACCCATCTTCATTTTAGTATTGGGAAAACGTGATAGACCTAAATCATGGCCAACCGGGAGACTTTATAAAAGTGAATGGCGAATAGAATGGACAACAAAATGAACTGATCCTTCTATTATTATATTATATTATATTATATCGAGCTGTTCGAGCTGGATCACTTGCCGCGGGTGGCAGCTGCGCTTTACTAAATTCGTATCTACATATTGGCTCACGAGGCAAATAACAGTCGAACATTGGCTCATGAGGTAGCCGTGTGTAGTTTATACGCACCTTTAGATATGCGGAGGACTGAAGACACACTTTGTTGTATGGTAAAATGACCAATAAAAGATTCTTCATACGTCCACCTTTAAAAATTCTTCCTGCACTACCTACTGCACTACTTTCGTTGTATAGACGAACTGAACAGAAGTTTTTTTTTTGGCGATTTAGATTTAATTGAGGACCTATACAACAGTGAGAATTGGCCAAGTGGAATCATAGTTCGTCGATTGTTTTTGACGCTCTTGTTCCTCGGAACAGAGTGCTTATCAATTTGCCCAAATGTCTGTAATTTCCGAATTTTTGACTGAAAATGGTCTCAAACGATTTCGCTCAACTCACTGATCAAGAATCCGTGGTCGAAATCGATTTTGTCCGGCCAGCCGTCCGTTAACACGATAACTCTCGAACGAAAGGAGTTAGAGGATTGAAATTTGCAGGGTAGGTTTGGATCGTAAATATCTCGGACTAGTTCGTTAACGGGCGAAATGCACCAAGTGGTTTCGAAGTTATGGCTCTTTTGAGTAAAAACATTTTTTATGAATATTTCCGAAACCGATCACTCGATCTATCTGAAATTTAGCATCAGATTGCAGAATAATGACATCTATATGCATGCAAAGTTTTGTATTTATTTATTTATTTTTTTATTTATTTACGGCAAAAGACCTTTAACAATAAACACTTTTAATAACAAGAATATACATGCGATATATAATGCATAATAAACATAATTCTAACAATTGATCGGATTTCCGTAAAATGAAAAAAAAAATTTGTTTAAAATTTTTTTTCTACAATAACTCTCGAAAAGAATGAGCTAGGCAGTTGAAATTTTCAGAGTAGGTTTGAGGGGTAAATATCTCAGTTGAGTTCGTTATTGGGCAAAATAGGCCAGATGGTTTCGGAGTAGGTAACGAAAAAAAAATTTTTAATTTGTAATTAATTTTTTTTAAGATGTAGTATCTCCATGAAAATCCATTGATATCATTTTCAACTCTAACAAGCTAATACTTTTGGAGATATGATTTTTCGAAATTTCAATAATGAATCGTACTTCTATGTTTTCACAGAATGCTATAATTATTCTATCTATGAATTATTATATGATCTGTGTTCATACTCGTACGTGTCATCCTGTTCTATAAGAGAGAGTCAAATTCATTTCAGCTATGTTGATTTGATTTCTTCCATGGTCCTCATTCTCACATTGCTCATTTAATCTTGATAAATAACTACAAATCTTGTCAAATTTTGAACAAGAGCGCTTAGGCTCCTGTCCACAGGGCTTGAACCAATTTTTTGACGATACGGAGGAAACAAAGTCGATCAGATAATTTTCGTATTATACCATCTTCGAATTCACATTTTTTATGAATGATGAAAACATTGAAATTGCTTGTGTTACCGAGCACTGGCTTTCAAACGATTTAATTGAAAGAGTAAACATCCAAAATTACCGACTGGCCAGTTCGTTCTGTCGTATTGAGTCATGTTCTGGTGGTGCAGCAATATTTGTCAGAGAGGGACTGCCCTGTAACGATCTCCAGCACATAAAATCATTTAGCATAGAGAAAATTATTGAAATGGCAGCCATTATGTGACCAACTTTGAGACTCGTCATGATCGCCCTATATAGGCCGCCGTCACGATATTTCTCAATTTTCACGTCGGTGCTTATAGACCAGGGTCAATAATTTTAGAAACCGAATAAAATTATAAATAATTTACAGGCCATCTGAGTTTGGGAAGGGGAAGAGGGCGAGTTTTTAAGGGTAAAAAACGGTTTATCTTGATTTCCGGCAAAACTACAAGTCCTATAGAAAATATTAACTTAAAGTTAACTGGAAAAGTTGTAGGTAATAAAAAGATCTACAACTTTTGTTTCAAACTTTTTTCACATAACCTCAAAATTTATGTGAAAAATTCAAATAACGACGTTTTTGGGTTTTAATTTTTATCTTTCACAAAACATTGTTTTTTCACCAAATTTGGTAAAAACTTACCTCCACATGTCGTAAATACACTGTAATTTTTTTGATGCAGAATATTTTTTTCTTGACCTTAATTAGACTTAATATCGAAAAAGCATCCTAATTTTCAATTAAAAATTCTCACGTCAAAATATCTGCTTTTTCGAAAAAGTAGGTGGGCTTTTTGTTTGCTGAAATCTCTAATTTCTGATGGTATAGAAAGAATATACATTTCTATGGTAAATTCTCTCAGAAAATGCCACGAAGTAACAGGTAGTAAGGCCCAGACCCTCATAGCCCCTTCCAGACTTCTCTATGGAATACCTTTTGATGGGCTGAAATTATCCGTAGGTCACCCAGGAATACAAGTTATCTTGAAATACCAATAAATAAGCATCAACACATATAATTTAGAGAAGATTCTACAACTATCTCAAAATATTGTGGATATCTTATTAAATATTAACTTCATTAACTTTTAGCATTTTCCGAGAAAAGTTACCATAGTAATGTATATTTTTTTTAAACCATCAGAAAGTAAAGACTCCAATGAACAAAAAGCCCACCTACTTTTTTAAAAAAGCAGATATTTTGACGTGAGTATTTTTGATTGAAAATTTGGATGCTTTTTCGATATTAAGTCAAATTAAGGTGAAAAAAAAAATTTGAAATCCAAAAAATTACAGTGTATTTGGGACATGAGAAGGTAATTTTTTACCAAATTCGGTGAAAAAAAAATAATTTGTTGTAAGAGATAAAAATTAAAAACAAAGAACGTGGTTATTTGAATTTTTCACATAAATTTTGAGCTTATGAAAAGAAAAGTTTAATACAAAAGTTGTAGATCTTTATAGTACCTTCAACTCTGTCATTTAAATTTTGCCATAGGACTTGTAGTTTGGCCGGAAATCGAGATAAACCGTTGTTTACCCTTAAAAACTCACCATCTTCCCCTTCCCGAACTTAGATCGCCCTTAAATTATTTTTCCTATCATTTTTGTTATATTCTCAATGGGTTTCATTCTACTGTAATTTTTATTCACTTTTTATAATTTTTAAAGGCTTCGACCCTGGACTATTAATCAGGTGCTGAATGTTTGTTTTGAGAACTCGACAGACAAGATAGTATTCATTGGGGATTTTAACGTAGATGTTATTAAGCCATCTACCCAGCGAACTGAGCTTATAGAACCATTCCATATGTTTAGGCTTGTCAGCAAATTCACTGGTAGCTGCACAGATAATGTTTACACGAATATTTCGAATAATCACTGTCACAAGAAAACTTGTGAGCCCTCAATCTGCGACCAGATAGTGCAAAAATATTGAAAATACCCGATCCGACGAAGCCTGAAACAAAACAAAAATCCTATTTTAAATATGTAAGGCAAATCAATAGAAAGAATACTAACCAGTTCATTTCACGTGTGAAGGAATATCAATGGGAGCTCATCGATAGCAAAGATGATGAGGTACAGTTCAATTCATTCCACGAAGCCCGATTGGATTTATTTGATTGTTCCTTTCCTGAAAATAACTTGAGGATTGGAAACACTGAAAAATATGATTGTTCTAAAGACATAAAATTGTTGTGAGATAAAGTAGAGGCAGTAAAACAATTTTTGAAATACAGAAAGATGCGAAATCTGAAAAACTTTATAAAGACCTCAAAAATTTGTTGAAAGAAAACATAGTGGAAAAAGTGAGTTCAAAAATCGCGAAATGAATTCATCAAGCAGTAAACAAAACCAAACAATGTGGACTTTGATCAAACAGGAAACTGGGAAAAGAAGGATCATTCTATGGCTGACATCGATATGAATGCTGAAGATATGAATACGTTTTTCTCTTGAGTCGGAAAGAGCAAATCCATGAGCAATTGCGGAATGTTGGGGTGAATGTATTAGGTTCTATAGACCAATTTCCATCTTGCCTGCATTGTCTAAAATCTTTGAATCAATTCTGAAAAATCGTCTTGTGAATTACCTCGACCAACAGTCCATTTTGCATGATTCTCAGCACGACTTCAGACAAAAAAATCAACAATTACAGCAATGGTTGATATATTGGGGACAGTTTTTCGAAGCATGTAATAACCACGAAGATGCAGAAATGGTGTGTTTCGATTTGAGTGAGGCGTTCTACAATGTTTGCCACGAAATCTTGCTGAACAAACTTCATCACTATGGCGTGAGTGGAAAAGTATTGAATATCTCCAAATCCTAATAAGAAGACAGGTTTCAGGCAGTAAAGTGGAATGCTGTCGTCACTGACTTGAAGGAGATCAAGATTGGGGTGCACAAGGGTCAATCCTAGGGCCTATTTTGTTTATAGTTTTTATAAATGATCTGAACACTAGTTTGAAGACAGATAGAATATGTACTTATGCAGATGATACCGCTTTTCTTACCAGATCAAAAAATAGCCATAATCTGGAAGTTAGATCGAAAAAATCGTTCGAAGATGCTCAATATTGGTTTCGAGCCAACGGCCTTCTGCTCAATGCTGAAAAAATACAGCTTGCTCTTTACTGATAGAGAACATAATAAAAAATCTCTCTCTTACCTGGGAGTAACATTCCAATCCTCATGTTGCTGAAAAAAAACACATTGATGAACTGAGCCGGAAATTGTCAACTTCCATATACTCAATAAGAAGAATATCTAATGTTGAAACGGCGGAGCTTACATATTACTCCACGTTCTACAACCAGATGATGTATGGGGTTGTTGTTTGGGGGGCAGAGTAGCGCTGCAGAGAAGATTCTCCTGAAACAAAAACTAGCAATACGAGCCTTATATGAAATGAACTCAACAGATAGCTGTCGAGAGGTTTTTAAGAAAGAGGGCATACTTACCAGCGTTTCCGTCTTCCTACTCACCTGGTTGAAATATGTCCATCAATATCAACGCAAATTTCCTACAAACTCCCACTTCCACTGTTACAATACACGAGACAAAGCAAAATTCACACTACCATATTCAAGACTGAAGAAAACACAACAGGGATTGAACTACACTTGCCTAAAGTTATATAATAAACTACCTGAATGTCTGAAGAAGTTAAGTGCTGTTGAGTTCCATAAAAAAGTTAAGAATCTTTTATTGTAACAGACAATTTAAAATATAAATGAATTTTTAAGATTGTTCGTCTTACTTGTTCATGTGATAAATTCGTCATATAATTGTTCAATAGTAGAAACATTTCCGTTTTCAATTACTTTGTATGACAAGCCATGTAAGCTTTGACGGCAAGAATTATTTGTTGTTATTTTACCATTGTAAATATTAAAGAAAAATAAAATATGTATGTATGTATGTAAGAGTCTGGTATATCAGCTTTGCTACAAAAAATCCTCAATAACGTTCAAGCTTAAAAATTTACAATTTTATGGTCGAATCTGAGCATTGGACGGCCACTCCAAAATCCAAAAATTTATTAAAATCTCCACGCATCCATTTATAATGTAACAATTTTGTTCCACTTACACAGTAGGTTCCTCACATACATTACATTTTGAAGGACCGATATGTTCATATTTATCATTGGACTATGCATCTGGATACATTTATAAAGAAAACTCCATACAAAGATGGAGACAAAAATGTGACACAGGAGTCGCTATTAAATAAAAAAGTTTGCTGCTATAATTAGGCTCCACTTTTTTTCAATCATTGAATGATGCTAATCAGCGTAGTTGGCTTTTTGTGGAGATTTTTTAAGGGCCAGTTCTACTCCAACAAATATGCAATCCTACAATATTGCTGAAACTCTGATCCCCCAAAGTTTAGGCGAGAATACCCCTGAAAGTAGGAAACTTTTTCCTCAGTTTCGAAAATTTCCTCGATCAAATAAATTGCTACGTCAGATTCAGACTGATTACCCGAGTAATACCTGACATCATTTTCGGAACTCAATGCGTAATACCAATTTTTTGATGTATACAAAAATGTGTTCTTCCTTGAATACCGAACAGAAAACTTGAATTTTATCACCTGACCGATTGTAGACTTTTCTATTCACTCTCAGAGCCAAACTTTATACGGAGCCTCTAGCACCTGCATGTCTTAAATATTGCATGAGCTAATCAAGTTTGATACGGTAGAATTAACGGCCTTTATGAAAGCATTGAATGTATGCCGAATCGAATCGAAATATATACAACAATGCCACAACAATTATCAACCCCCACTCCCTGACAAATAAAATCAAAAAAGAAAGAGGTGTAAGGCGAGGTGACACTTTATCGTCTAAGGTATTTATCACTGTCTTAGAGTATGCTCTCAAAAACTTAGAATGGGAAAACGAGGGTATCGATGGCGAAAGACTCATTCATCTTAGGTTCGCTGACGATATCTTACTCATCTCCGACAATCTAGGAGAAGCTGCTACTATGATCCAAGAACTTAAAAACGCAATACAGAAGGTAAATTTCGAAAAACAAAAAAGATGACCAAACTATTTCCCAATCAAAAGTGCTATTAAGTGTAGATAACAATCAGATACAGATGGTGCAAAGTTGTGTATCTGGGGCATGAAGTGAGGATTGATAGGGACAACCAAGCAGCAGAACTGCTCCGAAGAATAACATAAGGATGGGCAGCATATGGCAAACTCCATGATGCCTTCCAAAGTTATATCCCAATTGTACTAAAAAGAAAGGCTTTCAACGCGTATGTTCTGCCTGACTTTAACCCTGAACAAAATATCGGCATGGAGACTACAAAGAACGCAACACAGGATGGAACGCTTGATGCTGGGAATAAGTTTAAGAGATAGAATTGGAAATGAGGAGATTCCCAAGAAAACAGGGATGGATGATGTTCTGGAGCGAATAGCAAGGACTAAGTGGAGGTGGGCATGACATATTGAAAGATTTAAGGACGGCAGGTGGACAAGGAAGATTCTAAAAGGACGACCAAGACGGATAAACGAAGCCGAGGCCGATCTCCAACCAGTTGGATCGACTACCTGCGAAGAAACAACACCAATTGGATGGAGGACAGGACAGAGAAAATGAGAATTCCTTGGGAAGGCCTATGTTCGGCAGTCCCAGGGCTGAATGATGATTAGGATAGATCAATTAAAGTGAAAAGGGTGATTTTTTATTTGCAGACTATTTGTGACATTTTTATCATCTAACGGTAATGCGTCTGTCTTCCGAATACTCATTTGTCTGGAGTTGGTAGAGTTGAATTTCAGGGGAAAATGGTTGTTTGTCTAGCTGCTAAATGTTCACTCTTATTAATATTATTACCTTATAGTAGAGAGGAGGCTTCAAGTAGCCTATCATCAGCTAAATCACAACATTACTAAAATGCAATGAGACGAAGCTGTGGGTGAAAATCAGCAAACAATAAATAGAAATCTATGACAAGAACTGTCTAATTTATTTTTAAATGAGTTAATACTTGGGGCATCAGAGATGTGGTTAGGCAAATAGTTGCATGTATCGAGAATCCTGTTGCAAAGGAAGCGCTGTCTTTGCGTCGTGTGAAATATATCGTGATACAATTTAAAATGATGGTCACGCAAGTTATTCGTTTTAAAGGTGAATAAATTTTGCAGATCAAATCCAAAAAGACGTTGTACAGCCCTGTAGATATAACAATAAGATCGCCGTGCTCACTAAAATCATCAAAAGAGCGAAAACCGAACAACTGAAGCCAACACTCAAGGTTATGGTGAGTGGGATCATAATAATATAGCATACGAGTTCGCTTTTGCTACTACACCAAGTATGTGGGCTGACCATAATATATCCGCAGAGAAAACTCCCCTAAAGCACAATGTTGGCAAACGGGTTGAAGTGGGACATCATCAATGAAGTAACACCGTCGTGGATTGTTTTTTCCCAGATGAAGCACCTTCCACTTTTCAACATTTAAAGGAAGCAGCCACTCCCGGCACCACGAAGAGATGTTATTCAAGTCACCTTGGAGTCTGAGAATCGACCGCGTAAGTTGAACAGGATGACGACATAGCCAACGGAAGATCAGCTGCGTAGACCAGAAAAAGTACTTGACCAGAACAGAGCCGTGCGGTGCACCGCTAGCGAAAGGATTCCTATCAGATACGGAGCCATCAAGCCTTACCGCACCTCACTTCATTCTTTCAGCATCGAAGTACCACCAACACCGGCACTTGGCCAGATTGTGGGCAGAGGTTGAAAGGAACTGTTGAGTGGGACATCGATGCCCACTCTATCACAATTAATCTATAACCGTAATTAATTTACTATTTATCAATATATTCAATGTTGAAATTCAATTTTTCTGAATTGCATAGGGAAACAGGAGAATTATCTCGTTACAAAATCCGGAAATGACATTACTGAGTACCATGAATTGTTCTATTTCAAGCATGCCTCGTAGACATTTGCCTCAGAACTTCTGAAGCAAACAATAATTATCACAACATTTCTGGAACAAAGATCATCAATATCACATATTAAATTCCTTTGAATGTTATCCCAGAAGGTATGTTTGGGCCCTCATGGATCGTGCCACACTGGACAAATTCTATTTAGTAGGTTAAGTTTTCCGATATTGGCAAATACCATGTGGGTTGCAATAGAATGTTGTCAATAATTCTAGATGGTAGGACCTGAAATGAATAATACGATGATGTGATTAATATAGTTCACAAACACAAACAGTGTTCGCTTGTATATTTTGACAGATTCGAAGCAATTATTGCACACATTCACAAATAATCATGAAATGAGTATATCTGTGTAATTGGAAATCGATTCTATGGTGCTTAATAATGAGGAAGGAATATAATTTTTAATTAATGGAAATCTGAAATAGCGGGAATTCATTCGTGCTAGGTAGTAATATTTGTGGTGTATATATGAATTGTACTGGATAACCAATCGTTTAAACATATATCTATTTATATAAATATATGATATTTTCTCCGAATTATACAGGGTCTTTATAAATGATTGTAACATCGCAGTTGGCCTTGGATTTTTATTTGCCGCTTCTCGCTTCTTTCGTTCTGTTTATATCATAGAATTTCTAAACTGACAGCCAAAATTGAATTATTGACAATTCTTGAGATTATTTTTAAAATTCGTGAAAATTCAGTTCCTGAATTATTCAAATCTGCAATGAATTATGATTTATTACAAAACACATTTATTGTGATGTCTGTAGAGGCCTCTAAAAATGAATATCTGATGAAATATCCTGATGTTCAGATTCTAGAATCTTCTCTGAAACCCCACATCAGAAGTGCTATAAAGAGATTCATGCAGACTGGAAACGTTAACAAGGGAAAATCGACAGGAAAACCTCAAGTTTCTCAAGAAGTTGTTGAAGAACTGAGAACACGAGTCGAACAAAATCCTCAAATGTCGATGAATGAATTATCTTTACAGTCTGGTATCCTCTTGAGTACTTGCCACAAAGTATTGAAAATCAGGATGATACAGAAACTCCTACCAATAAATATTGCACGTCACCTAGAGTACCGCTATTGGTTTCTAAATAATCTTAACAGACAGATTATCGGGCTCAACTTTTTTTAGTGATGACGCTTGGTTTCACTTGTCGGGTTATGTGGAGTCTCAAAACAACAGATATTGGACATCTGAGAATCCCCACAGTTAGATTGAGACTCCATTACAGTCGTGGTTGGTGTGTGGTTAACAGTTTCTCGTCGTAGAATATATGGCCCAGTTTTTTTTCATGATAACATTAATAGTGATACGTACAAAAGAATAATGCTAAAGCCGCTCATAAACCAACTAGATGACGAAGAAATTCAGTTGGGATATTTTCAACAAGATGGGGTAACTGCCCATAATACTTCTGCAAATCTTAGCTATTTGCAGGAGTTCTATGACAACCGAATAATAAGTCAAGGACTCTAGCCTTCCTTTTCAGCACGCTCTCCATACTTGACTATTCTGGACTTTAGCATCCTTGCATATCTGAAAGGTATGGTTTTCAAAAGACAATAAGATAATATTGAGGACTTCAAATCATCAGTAACAAAGTGCTGCCAAAATCAACAAAAATGTTAAAAAATATATTTAACAACAGACGAAAAGGAATTTATAAATGCCTTGAGAAAAATGGAGCACATTTTGAACATTTGATGTGAAATCATTGTTAGAATTCTCACAAATGGCCAGCTTACAGTTATTCAATGTTTTCTGTCCATTTGTATTGATTTATTACCTGCATTCGAACATTAAAATGAGTTCAACAGTATACAATCAGTTATTAGTACTTACATCTCAAAAATCTAAATAAGATTTCAAAAATTCTTACATTCAAACACAGGGGAACAGATTATTCAATATTCATATCTTATAGCTAATATGATATCTCCTGAAAATGACTTGAGAGAATAGAACCCTAACTAATGAATAATTCACTCTCGATTCCATCAGCTTGATATTTTCTGAAAACTCCTTAAAAAAAGTAAAATTCCAGTATCATTCACTATTCATCATTCTTGCAATCAAATAACCCTCTTCTGGTCCTCACAAGGTCTGTTGTATACCCAGAGAAGGATTTAGGCTCAGCAATTATGCTATGTACCCAAAATCACGTGTAATAATACCTTAAATCCAATTATTCATTTATTCGAAAATTTCACTTTCTACAAACTTAATGCAAACCATATCAACTATTAAATCAATTAATTTTCTATAATAGAAATTATTGGTCCAATCTAGGACGGGAGGAAAGGTCTCCCAGTGACAATCATTTTGGAACTCATCATTTAGCATTGCTAATGTGAACAAAGGAGCAAGTGAGGTTATACGTATATTATTAATCTTGTGGCTGGAATTGCAAATATGAACAGCATGCATATGAAGCGGCAAAATGAGAGGGTTTCAGAACCAATTATGATGTTACAATAATGTATAAAGACGCTGTACCCTTTTACATGTTTGTCTCTTGTCGTCGTTTGCTTCCAAAATTTGGTTTGTTTTTTAAATGCGTTTGCTATGAAGTTATACTAATCTAATACAGTATACTCTGTGTACTATCTAACTGCCACCTTCCCCCCACAATTCATCATTACTTAATGTTAGTGGCTTATAAATACGAGTAAAAATATTCGTCACATATGCCGGAATCCGAAATGATCCTGGAGGGAGGTTCATACAAAATGTACGGATTCATTTTAAAAAATTGGTTGAAGGCCTGTGGACAGGAGCTTTTTGGCGCTCTTGTTCAAACAGACAAATTATATCTCCGAGAGTATTGGTTTCTCAGTGTTGGAAATTATATCAATGGATTCTTATGACAGAACTGCATCATGAAAAAAATTGAATTAAAAAAAAAGTGTCGCTTAAAAAAATGTTTCAAAAATTATCATTCAAACAAGAGCCCCAAAAAAAGAGCAATCTACAATGCTTCAAAAATTGCCATTAAATTTATTTATCAAGATTAAATGTGCAATCTGCAATGATTCAACCTCGTGTAATGGGTTTTTGCAACTTATAGCGAATTCCATTGGTAGAACTCGTGCGCACTGAGTGCATGAATTGTATTCCATTGGAGAATTTCGTTGAGCCTTTTGACGTCCAGTGCAGCATTTATTGCACTCTGTGCACCACTGGTTTTACCAATGGAATTCGCTATTACACTCGGTGCATAGTTTTCACAACTCGAAATACCTACCTAAGAAGAGTATCATCGAAATGTCTAGAGCAAGGCTGGAGACAATAATAGCAGATTGTCCATGTATTCCTGATATTTGAGTAGGTAGAGGCTTACGAACAAATTATTTTATGTTTTTTTTGGCGCTCTAGTTCCTCGGAACTGAGTGCTTATCAATTTGCCCAAATGTCTGTAATTTTCGAATATTTCGATGAAAATGGTCTTAAACGATTTGGTTCGACTCACTGATCAAGAATCCGTGGTCGAAATTCATTCTGTCCGGCCGTCCGGCCGGTCCGGCCGGTCCGTCCGTAGGCACGATAACTCTCGAACGGAATGAGCTAGAGAGTTGAAATTTTCAGAGTAGGTTTGGGGGTTGAATATCTCGGCTAAGTTCGTTACTGGGCAAAATCGGACAGATGGTTTCGGAGTAATAAAAAAAAAATTTTTTTTTACATAACAAATTCCAAATTAAATTTTTTTTAATAAGCAGTTTTATCATAAGAATCCATTCAAATCATTTTTAACTCTAACAAGCTAATACTTTCGGAGATATGATTTTTCAAAATATCAATGTAAATCGTATTTCAACGTTGTCACAGAATGATATTATTCTATGTATGAATTGTCATAATGTCAAATGATGTTCCTCAGACATGACATTTTATAATCATTCGAAGAATTGTCAGCGAAGTGAGAAAAATCTCAGTTGTTTGCTCCGAAATTATGATTTCTCAGAAAATTCTTAAATTTCGGAACGGAACATGAAGTAAGAGATCTGAGAGTAGTGAGACTGCATTTCATCCATAGACATAGATATAACTCTTGAACGGAATAAGGTAGGTAGTTGAAATTTTCAGAGTAGTTTAGGGAGATGAATATCTCGGTTAAGTTCGTTATTGGGCAAAATTGGCCAGATTTAATTTGATTTCTTCCATGGTGCAGTTATCATTCTCATGATTGCTCATTTAATCTTGTTTTCGAAGCTCTTATCGTTGAAAATAAACCATTACTATGCAGGATGTTCTTTTTCTATCGGCACAATATTACGCGATTGATTTGATTTTTGACACAAACAAACCGTTATCTAAATATGAATCTTGGATGGATTCTTATAATGTATTTTTTAGAAACCTCTATACAGGGTGTTCTTCTTTTAACGTCAATCGCAACTTGCTGCTTTTCACGAAAAATCGTACTATTGTATTCAATTGTGATAAAAGATATACTTTCGGACATACATCGTTGAAAATAAACCATTACTATAGAGGCTGTTCTTTTTCTATTGGCACAATATTACGCGATCGTTTTTATTTTTGACACAAACAAACCGTTATCTAAATAGGAATCTTGGATGGATTCTTATAATGTATTTTTAAAAAATCTCTATACAGGGTGTTTCTGTTTTAACGTCAATCGCAACTAGCTGCGTTTCACGACAAATCGTGCGATTGTAATCAATTGTGTTAAAAGATATGGTTTCGGGACCTACATCGTTGAAAACAAACCATTACTATACAGGATGTTCTTTTTCTTTCGGCACAATATTACGCGATTGATTTGATTTTTGACACAAACAAACCGTTATCTAAATATAAATCTTGGATGGATTCGTATAATGTATTTCTTAGAAATCTCTATACAGGGTGTTCTTCTTTTAACGTCCATCGCAACTTGCTGCTTTTCACGAAAAATCGTACTATTGTAATCAATTGTGATAAAAGATATACTTTCGGACATACATCATTGAAAATAAACCATTACTATACAGGGTGTTCTTTTTCTATTGGCACAATATTTCGCGATTGATTTGATTTTTGACACAAACAAACCGTTATCTAAATAGGAATCTTGGATGGATTCTTATAATGTATTTTTTAAAAATCTCTATACAGGGTGTTTCTGTTTTAACGTCAATTGCAACTAGCTGTTTTTCACGACAAATCGTACTATTGTATTCAATTATGATAAAAGATATACTTTCGGGACCTACATCGTTGAAAACAAACCATTACTATACAGGGTGTTCTTTTCCTATCGGCACAATATTATGCGATTGATTTGATTTTTGCCACAAACAAACCGTTATCTAAATAGAAATCTTGGATGGATTCTTATAATGTATTTTTTAGAAATCTCTATACAGGGTGTTCTTCTTTTAACGTCCATCGCAACTTGCTGCTTTTCACGAAAAATCGTACTATCGTATTCAATTGCTCATTTAATCTTGATAAATAAACTATTATTTAAATTGAATTTCCTTTATGATGCAGTTCTATCATATGAATACATTGATATAATTCCCAACTCTGAGAAACCAATACTTTCGGAGATATAATTTGCCTGTTTGAACTAGAGCGCCAGAAAGCTCCTGTCCACAGGGCTTGAACCCATTTTTCCTATTGCCTTCATAAACTACATCAATAAAATGATCCAATTCTAAATCTCCTGAAACATCATCCTGAATTTATACGTAAATTATTCAATATGCAACCAGTCAATATTATTTTCGGTTTCAAAACAGTCTTGTATATATTCACAAATTCAAGAATCGGATACTTGTTTTCAAACTACGAATTGACATGACTCTAATAGCTAGATAAGATTACATTTATGGACAGTGAACACAGACAGTAAATACAACTACGATGTATTGAAATTTTGAAAAATCATATCTCCGAAAGTATTAGCGTGTTAGAGTTGAAAATGATATAATTGGATTCTTATGATAAAATTGCATCTTGAAGAAAAATTTAATGCAAAAGTTGTAAGCAAAAAAAAATTGTTTCGTTACTCCGAAAACATCAGACCGATTTTGCTCAATAACGAACTTAACCGAGATACTTATCCCTCGAACCTACTCTGAAAATTTCAATTGTCTATCTCATTCCGTTCGAGAGTTATCGTGTTAACGGCCGGACGGCCGGACAGAATCGATTTTGACCATGGATTCTTGATCAGTGAGTCAAACCAAATCGTTTAAGACCATTTTCAGCGAAATATTCGAAAATTACAGACATTTGGGCAGATTGATAAGCACTCTGTTCCGAGGAACAAGAGCGCCAAAAATGTTTCCCACCTGAACTGTCTCATGAACAACATAATTCTGTAAAAAAATTGAGGAATCGCGGAATGCCTGGCTGCTGTGGGACATCGAAATTAATCAATTAATAATTGATTAATAGTTATTTATACAACAAATGAGTTAAATGAATGTTTATTCATGAGAAGAAAGTTTAACCCACGAGCCCGTAGGGCGAGTGGGTTAATTTCTTCGAGTGAATAAACATTTTTAACCCACGTGTCGTATACAAAATTTTATCCCATTTTGATGAAATTTCAAATAATGAATACTTTTTAGAGGAAATATTAGGTATAATTCAAATTCATAACGAGATTTCCCTTCGATCGATGGTTGCTAGGGCACTATGTAATTAATTGTTTGCGAGTGTCAATGAAAATTATAGAACCGTCAAAGAATTTTTATTACGACGAGGTTGTAGTTCCTGAGTGCATTATACAAGAAGCAAATGAGGCAGCAGAAGCAGTAATTCCATTAAAATCAAAAATATTGTACGAAAAGCAATATACGGCATTTTGTGCCTGGAGAAATAATAAAAAACCCAAAGGTGTCAACGAAAAAATAATTTTGGCGTATATTTCCGAACAATCCAAGAAAGTTAAGTCGTCGTCTTTATGGTCCTACTATTCGCAACTTAAGAAAATGTTGGCTCTGAAAGAAAAAATAGACATCGGCATATTTCACCAAGTCACCGCCTTTTTGAAGCAACATTCCAGGGGATACGTAGTAAAGAAGTCGGAGGTATTCACAAGAGAGGAGTTTGAATACTTTTTAGATGCCGCTCCTGATGAGCAATATTTATTGATAAAGGTAGTTTTTATTATGGGTGTTGCTGGAGGGTGTAGAATCGGCGAGCTGGTGACTATGACCGTAGATGACGGGGCAGCGTATTGGTTATTCAGATTCCAGATACGAAAACTTATAAGAAAAGAGTGTTCACTGTGGTCAATGGTACTAATAAGGTTTGCTGAACTCGATATATTCCGCAAGTATAGGAACTTGAGGCCAAGCAAAGTTGATCACAAGCGACTATTTATAAATTATAAAAATGAAAAATGTACCGTCCAGCCTGTAGGTGTGAATACATTTTCGAAAATGCCCGCTACTATTGCAAAGTATTTGGGCCTTTCTGATGCTGAACAATATACAGGGCACAGTTTCAGGCGATCTTCTGCAACCCTACTCGCGAATTCTGGGGCAGATTTGACAGTTTTGAAAAGACATGGTGGATGGCGCTCAAATTCTGTTGCAGAAGGATATATTGAAGA
The DNA here is from genome assembly GCA_937662695.2 of Halyzia sedecimguttata. Classification (NCBI taxonomy): domain Eukaryota; kingdom Metazoa; phylum Arthropoda; class Insecta; order Coleoptera; family Coccinellidae; genus Halyzia; species Halyzia sedecimguttata. The sequence continues at coordinate 80,049,652 of OW569411.2, forward strand.
TTCACTACAAAACACAATAAATATTTCTGAACAAATACTTGGTGGGGTCACAAAAACCGGAGTTCCTGATACAGAAATGGATATTCCAGTAGGGCCTGAGAAGTCCTCAAACACATGTGCTATAACGACTGAGCGTGTTTCCTTTGGAAGAGGTGCAGGTTTCCAGTTCCATTTTAAAAATCTGAATAATTGTAATTTTTACTTTAATGATAGAAATGACTGTTAATGTAGAATTTTTGATAAATTTTAAGAAACATACTTTAAAATGATTTTAGGTGCATTGTGTGTGGAAAGAATAATTTCCAGAAAGTGAGTGGTGAACGTTTTATTCCACTAGTGAATTGAAAAAATTTTAATTCACTCAGTGGATAAACGTCAACTCACCCTTGTTACCATGGGTTGAATATTGTCGTCTTTAAACGTCAAAATGGGATAAAAAATATTATATGCAATTAAATTGTGTAGAGTTTCTTGATTATCATAAACATCTGATTTTATCGTTTTGAAATAGACAAACCGCCGTATTCACAAAGCATTGAATCTCCTTAAGTCCTAACTGAGGTCCTCGGTTAAGGATAAATAAGAATCGCAACCTCAGTTAACGTATTTAACGGTGGTGAAACAGGTCTGTTTCACGTTAATTTTCACGTTAACTGAGGTTGCGATTTAAATGTATCCTTAACTGAGGACCTCAGTTAGGACTCAACGGAGATTGAATGCCTTGTGAATACGGCGGAAAGTCCTTGAATTGAGGACGTTCGTCTGCTCAGGAAGAGATTTTTCGTTTACCGACGCTTGAAACAGACAAAATATGCACGCGCTTATTATACACACAGAAATGCACACTCTAATTACAAAAATTCTTGAAAAGAACTGACGTGAAGTTAGTAGCTTTTGCGTGCTTGTTTTTTTGTCTATTCACGCCTCGCAGACACTAAATACTGTACTACTATATCAAGCCGTCGTTTTTGTGCGCGTGTTCCGCAATGAACGGCGAGCCATCATTTCGTCACAATGTATGTATTTTGCGATTTTCTTTCCGAAAATGGTCTCAAACGATTCCGTTCGACTCACTGATGAATAATAAGGGGACAAATTCAATTCTATCCGTCCGGTCCGGCCGGCTGGTCTGGCCGTTAGCACGATTAGCTACTGAGCTTCTTAGTCGCACAAGCTCCCATGAGCTTTTGAGGCATCTTCTTGGGGAATACTTGGTAGGGTCAGTATAATTATAATCATGTTTTTAGCACGTGCACCAGTTGGAGATTGACTTCATAATGAAAGAAATAGTCTAAAAGAGCATTGACGTGGGGTCAATCTGCTTTGACGCGCGTGCTATAAACATGATTACGATTATACTGACCCTACCAAGTATTTCCCAAGAAGATACCTCAGAAGCTCATGGTAGCTTGTGCGACTAAGGAAAGTCAGTTGTGTTCTTTGTCAACTTTGTTACTCTATAATTTTGGAATCTTAGACACAACACTGTTAATTTATGACCAGACAGTGAATGGTGTTCTCTACCCTCTGGGTAGATCTCCGGCTTGTTCTATCTACTGAGCTTGAAACCATCATCATTCAATTCAAATAAGCCAATGTAACACTTGCGCCAAAGAGCACTTCACGTCATTGCTTTTTTATATATTTTCAAGTACTAGATTTCAATTCGATTGGATCTGTATTTTTGAATATGTTGGAAAAATAAAATTTGGCTCGAAGGTTTGTGTGGAAAATCAGCGAAGTATCATAAATTTAGTCAGTGACAGCCCCTTCGGACGTTTGAGTGGTTTGGTTTGCCCCTCCGGACCCCAATTCCTTCGGTGAAAAATTTGTTTTTGCTTGGCGTCATTCTACTACTAATTGCCACACCAATCGGTTCTTAATTTTTTTAGTTATTGAGGAAATGAAAACAAAATTTCAGAACTCATTTGTGCCACTATTCCTATCAACGTACTTAATCGTCACATCCGAATATCTAACCTTCACTGAAAATTGCAAATCGCTTTCTCTTTCCGTTTGATGGTTATCACGGCAACGGACGCTGGCCGGACAGAATTGAATTTGACCTAGAATTCTTCATCCTTGAGTCGAACCTAATCGTTTGAGACCATTATCGCCAAAAAGTTCGACAAAAATTACAGACATTTGGACAAAATGATAGCACGCTGTTCCATAAAACATGCGCGCAAAAAGGTGAGGTATTATTTCCTACTTCCCCTTCCAGTTTGATACACTCACGATCAGATTTCGTTTATGTTAGTCCCGAACTACTTCATTTCGTTAATTTCGAATAGCCTTGAAAATATCTTTGAAAATTTCGAAAATATTATTCGAAAACCATCCTACAACACCTCCCGCTTACGAATTGCTTGCGAACGCAAGTTGAAAATGAAAATTGCATACCTTCGTGTTGAATCCAAAATCTTCAAACACAATGCTTCTCGACCATATAAGTTCACGAAATATAAGAAGGTAAAATAATCTATGAAATATCCCACGAATTTGAATACCCAAGATATTTATTGCCAAAAAAGTACGGCAGGGTTATAAAAATTGATTCAAGCACTGACGTGAAGTCAGAAGCTTTTGCGCGTATGTTCTATTGTCCAGTCTCCTGTATTGGACACTCTTAATCGAATTTACCATGGTGAATTCTATTGTCTGTTCTCCTGTATTAGACACTCTCAATCGAATTTACCATGGTAAATTCGATTAAGAATGTCCACTTCACGTCAGTGCTTGAACCAATTTTTTTTAATAATTTTTTAAAAATTTTCTAGTGATACGATTCTTACAAAGTTTCAGAAACGTCCTAAGGTTTGTATTCTACAACGAATCACCAAGTTTCAATTCGATCGGATTTGTATTGGTAGAAAATAAAATATTATTACTTGGAAACCATTGGGCTGATTATGCCCATTAACGAACTTGTCCGTGGTATTGGGATGCACCACCTACCCTGAAAATTTCAAGTCGCTATCCCTTTCGTTCTCAAAATATCGTGGCAACGGTCGACCGTCCGGCCGGACGTAACAAATTTGACCTCAAATTATTCATCAGTGAGCCGAACCTAATAGTTTGAGACTCGGTTTGAGACCATTTTCGAAAATTTTAAAATTACGGACGTAGAACATGCCTGCAAAATTAGGTGCTCCCTAACGCGAACTTCATCAGCTCATTGAATCAATTATGTGGTATCTGTCTATCTGTCGGATCACTCTCTTATGTTTGTTGACAGTTTCAATAGACATATATGCAGGGATGGAACAACAACGATTACAACGAAACAGCATTAAGACTGATTAGCGCCTCCTCCTGAGGTAATTGGCAAAATCAGCGATGTTGAAGGAATCTCTATTAGTATGGATTATTATTTGTGTCAGGCTGCTGCACGACTTTCTGTCAACCATTGTGTTATTTTACGCCTGCTTGATAAATGCATCGGTTTGACAGATAGAAAATGTTCGTGAATCTAAAGCAGGCCATGAAATATCGAAAATTTTGAGTTGTACGTTGTACCTCGCTTTTAATTTCCATGAGGAATAGCTTATTAGTTTGTCCTATTCGTTGGAATATGTTTTAGATTACAAGTTGGAAAAGCACCGTGGGACACGCTGTTCGAATTTATAGCCAGAGCGATCGCCCATCCAGGTACTGAACTCGCCGAAAGGTGCTTAGTTCCAGGAAAAAAAATATATTACCAGTATTACCAAGAATATAAATCCGTCTGTAAACACAAACGCCAAAAAAAAAGTGGTTCACTGTTGGGCCGAGAATGGCATCAAACAATTAGTTTCGACTCAAATACATACCATTCACTGTTGGGTAGAAAATAAACAGTGCTGTGTCTGTATAAGTGCAAGGATCCAGTCAAATACATACATTCACTGTTGGGTCAAAAATAAAAATGCTGTGTTTGTGGTGGCATAAGTACCCATTCTAATACATACATTTTCGTTTGGGTCGAAAATAAACGGTGCTTTGTTTGTGGTGGCGTAATGTATAGCAGTGGTTTTATTTTCAATAATTTGTTCGGAGAATTATTCCTATGATACATATTAGTCGAATCGTACGACTGTGCCATGAGGAACTATGAATTGACAGTTTATCGCTCTGTGTCAGTAATTTTTTTAATATCTAATAATATACGAAAATATTCACGTAATTTTATGAAAATGTCGACCTAATTCCATCCATAACCCTTTTTACCAAGTTATTATTCCGATAGAATTGGGAATAAAATAAAAGGATCAATAAATTCGGCTACGGGAATCGATCCCGGGACCTACTAGCCAATAACACGAATCCTTACCACTGGACCACAGAAGAACCAAATAATTAATGTGAATTCCGTAATATTGAATTATATTATAACAGATCTCTGATAGCATGTGTTCAAATTTCTAATTTCATAAAAATATAATGTTACATATTATTCGATCAATTTTAAATCGAGAACTTGTTAGGTACATATCATAGACAAGATATACAAATTCTCACTAGTTAATGAACGAATGTTATTACTGACGTATCGACTTGTCAAATTTTCTGATGGAGCTCAAAACTATAGAACTTTACTGTAAAATCAGTATTTTTCGAGTTATTGGGAAAAACAAATTCCAGATGGCTATATGATTATGAAACTACTCTGAAACATACTCTGAAAATTTTAACTCGTTAACTCATTGCGTTCGACCGTAGTCGTGCTGACGGACGGTCGGACACAATCAATTTTGACCTCGGATACTTCATCAGTGAGTCGAAACTAATCGTTTGAGATGATTCTCTGAAAATCTCGAAACACCTTACATGGAACTTTGGCTAGTGATTTGGAGGATATTGAATAGCCTTTATTTTTTCATTATTCTAGTAGAGTGAGTATCCTTAATCGTTATACAGTGGACACCCTGATGTGTACAAAATAGCTCATGACATAATATCTGATGTAATCTAACAGATAATTATCTATAGTCCCTATCTCTTATCATCGATGTTCTATTGACAGTTATAATCATACGTTCGATAATAGTCACCTTTATTCAGCGAAGGATATATGTATATTCTTCATAGGAGTTGAAATGTTTTACAGATTTTGTCTTATCTAAACCTTAGAAGTGAATCCACTTGACAGAAAAGTTGAATGATCAATGCCTCACGGTGTTTGATTTCCCAAGAATTTCCCTCCTCATGTGCTTTCGAATGCTACTCTGGATTCATATTATCTGGATTATCATGGGTCTGATGAGTGGCTTTTCTAACTTTTCAGCTTCCTTCATAACTCATTGAAGGACATTACCACTATAAAACAAAAAGGAAACGATAATTGTGAACAAATTAACAATTTCTATTAATTTGATCGACTTCGGATGGGTCAGAGTGGTGGAAATGGTAACCATCCCTGGCTTGACATGTCTGTTGGCTCGGAAAAGTAGTCGCTACCTTCACGTCACATATTCATTCTAGGTATTGAAGATTATGGGGTTCAAATTGAAAGAAAACTATTAATCAAACCTCATCCACAACTAATCCTAAGATTGGACTATATATTATGTTTTTTATAAATTCCGGTTCCTACTATTCTACCGGCGGTAAAATGGAATAAATCCAAATTTGCATCCTATACTTTCGCTGGATAATAAACTCCTTTATTCGGCAAAGAACGTAATATTCTTCACAGGGGTTGGAACATGCGTTTATCAACGTCAACGATTTAATAGATCACGTCTGATAGCTTTCACATGAACTGATGAAGCTATTCGTTCATCTGACACTTTTCGACTTTCCAGCCATTTGAAATACGCGAAGATATTAGTATGCAATTAATGACCATATTCCGGTTAGCAGCAAACCATTCAAACATTCAAACAAGGGGATTAAAATGATAAAGGGTCTTGCCGCCCTTCAATAAGATATATTTTAATGATAAATTAAATTATTAAATTATTAAATTTTCAGGGTAGGTGGCGCATCTCAATAAGACGGACAAGTTCGTTAATGGGCATAATCGGCCAAATGGTTTCCGAGTAATAATATTGTTTTCAACCAATATAGATCCGATCGAATTGAAACTTGGTGAATAGTTGTGGAATATAAACCTAAATACGTTTGTGAAATTTTGTGAGTATCGTATGGCTACAAAATTATTAAAAAATATTTTTGTTGTCACGATAACCTGATAACGGAAAGAGATAGTGGCTTGAAGATTTCAGGTTAGGTTGTGCATCTGAATGCGACGTTTGTTTATAAGCATAATCGGCCAAATTGTTTTAGAGTTATAGCCATCTGAAATTTGATTGTTTTTTGTTCCTCATCAACTCGAAAAATACAAAACCGATTGAATTCAAACATGGTTATTAGTTGTAGAATGCCAACGCGAAAATTCTTACAAAATTTCACTGACGTGAAGTCAGGAGCTTTTGCGCGTGTGTTCTATTGTCCATTCTTCTGTATTGGACACCCATAATCAAATTTACCATGGTAAATTATGTTGTCCATTATCCTGTATTGGACACTTAATTCGAATATGCTACGGTAAATTCGAATTAAGAGTGTTCAATGCAGGAGACTTTAACCAATTTTTAATTTACCATTTTTCCTGATTCGGCACAAGAAAAAAGGGTTAATTTGCAGTTTAACGCCCCCTCACCGATTTTCAAAATATTCTGTATATAGTATCTGCATGATGTTGATATACCACAGTTTCAATTTTAGCACTGGCAAATGAGTATTTTTCGAGAAAATTCAAAATGAAAATTGAAAATTAGAATTGTAAAATATCTAGGAACAGCTTAGAAATATCAAAATTATAATTGTCATGTTGATAGATTTATTGAAAATATAAAATTATGAAGTAGTTTATGGGAGAGAAACCGAGGTAACGGAAGAATAAATGAAATTATCGAGTTTGAAAGAAGTCAAAGTGCCCAAAAAGAAGAATATTAAAGGCTCCTAAAGAAATTTATAGAGTTGAAATTGGTATCAAGTTGAAGAGGATATTATTCCAGACAAAACAATACAAGAAGAAACAAGGTATATAGAGATATCTCAGTTTTTTGAAAGGGAGAAGATTTTAAGACAGAAATCGAAGGAGGATACAAGGATTTCATTAGATTAAAGGGAGATAATAAGAGAGAAAACGCAAGAAAGAAATTGAAGGTGGATTCAAGGAAAATATTAGGTTAGTTAAAGATACTAGAATCATATTAGGTTCAATATATATATGCATGCTAAATCTATCCAAATGTGTTTTTGTAGCAACCGGTTTTGTCCATTCATCTGTATTATGATAGACACTCAGAAACGTAAGCCCAAACTGGCAGCCATGTTAGTTTTAACTGTTTCCAGGCCCGGCTTTAGAGACGCATTTCGCTTTTCATTATTTCGAAAAAAAATTGTATCGTGAAGTGAATTTTGATGATTTTAAATAGTGGCAAAATAGTCCATTTGCTGGAATCTAAACGGGAGGGGAAGTGAACGAGAGTGCTGGGAGTGGTAATATATTCAATACGATGAATTTTTTATTTCGAAAATTTACTCCAAATTTCAATTTACGTCATAAATTTTACCATTTTTCTCATTTTATTAGCCAAAAAATTTGAAAATTCTAAGCTATCCTATTGAATTTATTACCCCACCCAGTACCCCAATTCACTCCCCATACCGTTAGATTGCTCCAAAATAACTGATTTGCCACTATTGAAAATGATCAAAAATCACTGTACAATGCATATTTTCTTCGAAAAACTCGAAGAAGTCGAAATTTACGAGGGGGCGGTAAACTGCAAAATTACCGAAAAAAGATACAGGCTGTTTGAATTTGATTAAAAGATCAGTTTTTCTTTTGTAGCTTTGACATGGTTATTCAGAATGGAATGAATTTTGGTATGAAGTTCTCTATAACTATGGAACATAATCTCCAGTTAATAGTTTTTCCCTACTTTTACTGGTTTCCTCGTTATAGACTTGCGAATTGGTAAACTATGAGGAATTAGCATAATGAAAGCAGATGAAATAGAATTAGAATTAAATTATTATTCATCATTTCTCCTAAAACGTACCGTTTTCGAGATATTCTTCTTTGAGTCTCATAAAATATGATAAAAATTACAGAAAGTTACCTGCTTTTATCAATCCAAACCTGTAATAGATTATCTGCTCGAATAAATGCATAGACTGAGTATTGATTTCAAAGTTAACACTTAAATAAATTCAATTCAATCTGGCTTGTTTCCAAATTGATTGGTTATAAACACCTACCATCTTAAAACGGGATAAGTTAATAACAACTTATTAAAACAGTTCGCAGGGTAGTTATATTTTGGGAAATAGATGAATAGGCTCACCATGATCTGTATTCGTCTGTGTATCCCCAATAGTGAATATGAAACTTCTAAATTATCTGTTATCCATGTCATCTAAACATTAATTTTCTTAATGATTCGATTCTGCACAATCATTCTAAAGATTTCTCTAATGTATGGAAAATAATTTCAACAAATTATACTTCAGCAGATATAACTCATAGGGTACTCAGTTGAATCTTGTCTTAAGTTTCTAGTATATTAGTATGCCTAAGGGAAATATCAATTATAAGTGTCATTCCACCTATTCATTCCAATTATTCTTGACGAGAAATTCTTAATCTGGATCTACGGAATTATGTAAACAAAAAATAAATGTAAAGAACCACCGGCGGAATATTCTAAGGTTAGACCAACGATATATTATGTGGCTAACCTAATATTCTAATAATTATTACATTTCTGTGCCTGCTTCTGTCACAGTATAATGAAATATTGTTATACTGTGTCTATACGAGGTCGTCACTTGCTCAGTGAACATAATAATCACAGATTGTTCTTCTCGATTCAGTAGAGTAGAGGTTATAATAAATGTTTATAGTTGGATAATGATATTATATTCATTTATATGATGTGAATCAAAATATGTAAGGAATGTGAAAATAGGCGAAGAAGATATTGTGGATAATCTTATAGTAGATATTCAATGAAAATTAGGTTGGAGTCAGTGTTTTAATATTCAAGAAGAGCTTTTTTCGAAACTGCAGCTTAAAGATTATTTAAAACCATTTTATAAGACTTCATTGAGTGAATAAGATTTCTCAGATAATTTCGTTGAATTTCCTGCATCAGATGATAAAGGTTTCATATAATATTGCGATATTGAATCCAGGAAGTATTTCTGTATTCAACAGTTAGAGGACAGTTCAGGAGTGGCATGCATATTGTAAAATCTTTAAACGCTCATAACTTTTTACCTGAGCCTAATTGGGAAAAATGGTAAATGAAGAAGTTGTTACATTTGATGAGAGGAATCCATGGTTAAAATCAATGTATAACTTAAAAACTCATTCGATTTGTATTATTCGGTCTATATTCTGACATATAAGGCTAAATAACTACCGATATTTTGCACATAATTTATTGTGAAAATATACCTTGAATATTCATTTCGGAATTAGAAATAGTATATTACACACCGAGCAGGGAAATAATCTTTTACAGCCGAACGGCAAGGAAGCATACCGAGGTGCGAAGCACAGAGGTATGCTGCAGACGTGAGGATTTTCCCCAACTATTTTACTGACGATCTATCATACAAATAATAATATTTCGATAATAATTTTTAGGGTCTCCCTTACTATTTATTTTTATTATATTATTACAAATTATTATTATTGCTATATCTGTGGTGGCGTAAGGATCCATTCAAATACATACATTCACTATTTGTTCAAAAATGAACACTGCTGTGTCTGCGGTAGTCTAAGGTCCCATTCGAATACATACATCCAATGTTAGTTAAAAAATTAAAAGTGCTATGTCGGCTCTGCAATTTCCAATTCGATGTTGTTAATCCAATAGAGGTATCTTCCGATTCCAAATGAACTACTTCTTGATGGTGTTCTAATTCCAAGGCAAGTATCCTCTGGTTATTTCCTCATCCAAAAGAAGTACCACGTTGATTTCCCAATTCCATGGGAAGTAGATTCATCTGGATGATTCCTCGGTACAAATTCAATCCCAGCCAAGGTACAAATTCCATTCGAGCCAAGGTACAAGTCCAATCCAAGTCAAGGTGCGAGGATTTCAGCACAATTATCGCCGATAATTCAACTCGGAAATGGTTCTAAAGGCTCTCGCAGAATTTCAATTTAAAATTTTTTTTAATTTTCCAGTTATAGGCGATCCTCTCCGTCTCGATATTTTTCAACAAACTACCGCACTCTGATTCGATCAGATCAGCACTTTCCGAGTTATTAGGAAAACAAAACTTCAGATGGCCATAACTCTGAAATCACTAGGTGGATTTTTCCCATTAATGCACCTGGCTGGCGCATTTGAACTCCAAACCTACTCTGAAAATTTCAACTCTCTTACGTTTGTTTCACATGCATACGGCTCCATTCGGTTAGGTTCGTTTTCGGTTTTAACCGAAAACGAATGAAGCCCTTTCACACATATACGGTTCATATCAGGTTTTAAGTTATGTCTTCCGAAACACAGGCTCAATCACAATTCCAATTTTTTCGAGACGTCACTTCATCAAAGTTAATCGACATTTGAACACAAACATCTTTACATGCTTCCTGCGTCTTTAATTTAGCTATATATTTTTCGTTTTGTCCCACAGCACTGGTTTAGATTTACAGCAGAAATTAGTCGATCCGCATTTGGTAAACCCTCATTTTCTCATGAATACTGAGATAGCAACAACATCCCAAAACTATGCATTTATGTTCATGTATCTATATTTGAACAATTCGGGAAATATTGAAAGATATCTCCTCGATTTGAGGTTGAAACCACAGAACGAGGCAGAAAACATATATAAATATTTATTACTTTATGGTTAAAACCGAAACTAAACCGCGTTTGTGTGAATGCTCCGATCTGTATTCCCTACGCACAAATCCAAACCTGATTGAAACCTATTCGTGTCGAGGGAGTATTCGGTGCTGTAAGGTTTCTATTCGGTATCGAATCTGAACCGAAGCACCGTTTCACACTTGTCTCCAGCAAACGAATGGAAACCGAAAACGAACCGAACCGAATGGAACCGTATGCATGTAAAACAAGCCTTACTCATTGCATTCGAGTACAATCGTGCTAATGGACAGCCGGCCGGACAGAATCAATTTTGACCTCGGATTCTTCATCAGTTTAAACATTCGAAAATTATAGACATTCGGATGAATTGATAGGCACTCTGTTCACCTGAACAGCGCGCCAAAAATGACATAATCGACAACCTAGGCGGCATACGGCAAATGGACAGATAATTTGGTTGATCGCTGTACTTTAGCCAAATATTGAACACCAAATTATGTCTGCCTTTTGGGGAAATTCAGGACACTTGGTACACACTTTGGGTTATCCTAACACGTTCCAGTTCTTGAGGCTCTTAAGAACTTATTGAAAGTCTCCTCGGAAGACGGAAGTTTGACTGTAACAAACAGAAATAATTGGTGCAGTGGAAATGAAAAACATCCTTTGAGTAATGATACTTAAATCAAACTCTTTCCTAGGGTAGCTTTTTAAAAATTGACTTAGGAATAAGGTGGTAAAAAATAATTTCAATGTAAAATACAGGACAGTATCTGAACCTTTATTTTTATTATCAGGTATTAAAAATATCACTCTGTACATGATTCACATTTTTGTCATTAAGATACATATTCGTGAAGAGGGAAAAAATGCTGTCCAAAACAATGTATTCAATAAAACATTTTTTTTCGCGATGACGAAAACGTATCGGAAAATTCATTACTCGATTTCTGGTGCTCTTGATCATCGGAACATTAAACGATTTGGTTCGACTCACTAGTCAATAATTCGTGGTCAGAATCGAATCTGTCCGGCTGGTCCGGCCGTAGACCGACTCTCGAACGAAATGAGCTAGACTGTTGAAATTTTCAGAGTAGGTTTGAGGGATAAATATCTCGATTGAGTTCGTTTTGGGTAAAATCGGCCTGATCGATTCAGAGTAACGAAAAAAATTATTTTTTTTTTTTACATTAAAACATTCAGTTTTTTTAAGATGCAATTTCATCAAAAGAATCTATTGATATCATTTTCAACTCGAACAAGCTAACACTCTAGGAGATATGATTTTTCTAAATTTCAATAATACATCGTAGTTCTATATGTATTCACAGAATGCGAATTCTATCTGCCTGTTTTCACTGTTCATAAATGTCATCTTATCTAGCTAATAGAGACATTTCAATTCGTAGTTGGAAAATATTTTCTGCTGGAAAACAAATATCCGATTCTTGAATTTGCGAATATATGCAAGACTGTTTTGAAACCGAAAATAATATTGACTGGTTGCATATTGAATATTTTATGTATAAATTCGGGATGATGTTTCAGGAGATTTAGAATTGGATCATTTTAATGATGTAGTTAATGAAGGCACTAGGAAAGAAGAACATAATGGAATCATCAAAACAAATTACTGTTCGTTGACCACTGAGTTTAATATTACCATTTACTTCCTTAAGTAGTGAGAAATGTTTCTATATACAGTATTTTCATAATATTGCTAGCAGAAAAATGCTGAAATATGGATCTACATTTGTGTATCAAATATTTTTTCTTGAGTTAAGGTTCATAATACAGAATGAATATGTTAGTGATATGAGCTATTAAATTATGTGAAGAGGATTGAATTTTATTATTTATTTTGAAGTATTAAAATAATTTGTTCGTCAGCCTCTACCTACTCAAATATCAGGAATAAATGGACAATCTGCTATGATTGTTTCCAGCCTTGCTCTAGACATTTCGATGATACTTTCCTTATCATTTTAAATGATAATTTTTGAAGCATTAAAACATTGAAGATTGCTCATTTAATCTTGATAAATAAACTTTTATTTGAATTGAATTTCCTTTATGATGCAGTCCTATCATAAGATTCCATTGATATCACTCCCAACTCTGAGAAAGCAATGCTTTCGGAAATATGATTTTTCAAAGTTTGAACAAGACCGCCAAAGCTCCTGTCCACAGGGCTTGAACCAATTTTTTTAATAAAATAATACGATCTCCTTATCTCACCCCAATGAACTTTTTTAATGTGGTCATTTGAGGAGTTTACTCTATCAGGAAACTGTTAATACCAGAGCTTAATTAATTCACAGAATTGAAGGAGGATGGATGATGCTGATATTCAGAATAACCCTCAAGTCTTACGAAAATCAGTTTTAAATCTATCGAAGACGGCTGGAAACTTCATTGCCGTCGGTGGAGGTCATTTCGAGCAGCTTCTATGAAATTTCATTAGTAATTATAATTTGTTCTTGTTAGAAATTTGATTCACAAATTGTTTGATTAAAAGTATACGTATTAATTTATCAAAAAATCGAGTACTGAATGTTCCGAAACGTTTTCGCCATCTCGAAAAAAAATATTGGAATTGAACACATTGTTTTAGACACCATTTATATGCACTTCACGAATATGTAAATTATATACAGGGTGACTTTTGTAATATCTGATCAAAACAAAGGCTCAGATACGGTCTTTTACATTGAAATTGTTCTCAGCCAAGGGCGTAACCAGGAGAGGGGAGGTTTGGGGGTTCAAAATCCGTCCGAAATGTAATTTTTTTCTTAAAAACAAAAAAATATTTGCTACAGAAAGTGATCCTGACGCCCCCTGCCCTCATAAAGTCAATTGCCAAAATTTCAAACCCCTCCCCCTCTTCCCCCAGAAAATTAATACCTATTTCAAACCCCTCCACCCCCCGAAATTAATTCCTGGCTACGCTCTTGTTTTCAGCACTTTACTAACATCAGTCATAGTTTTCATTGAAATCAGTAGATTATTTCCAGAATTATAGGGATTATTTTGTTTTTGGAATCTTGTTCCTCGGAACAGAGCGCTTATCAATTTGAACAAATGTCTGTAATTTACGAATATTTGTCTGAAAATGGTCTCAAACGTTTTGGTTCAACTCACTGATCAAGAAGATCCGTGAGTTCTGTCTGACCGTTCATCCATTAACACGATAACTCTCGAACGGAATGAGGTAGCCAGTTGAAATTTCCAGAGTAGGTTTGGAAGTTTGGAAGACAAATATCTCGGTTGAGTAACGAACTCACTGGGCAAAATCGGTCTAGTGGTTTCGGAGTAACGGAAAAAATTTCAAATACAATTTTTTTCAAGATGTAGTTTCATCATAAAAATCCATTGATATCATTCTCAACTCTAACAAACTAATAGTTTCGGAGATAAGATTTTTCAAAATCTCAATAATTAATCGTAATTTTATGATTTCGTAGAATGCTCTAATTATTATTTGCTGATGGATGTAAATCCAACATATGAGGTGAGTCATAAACGTACGTTTTGAATGCAATTTTTCATGATGAAGTTCTATCAACAAATACATTGATATCATTCCCAACTATGAGAAACCAATACTTTAGAAGATATTATTTGTCGAAGTTTGAATAATTACTCGCTAGTAGTTTGACAAGAACACCAATGCCCCTGGACACAGATCTTTTCCACATTTTTGCGCGTATGTTCTGGGGAACATCGCGTTATCATTTTGCCCAAATGTCTGTAATTTTCGAATTTTTCGCCGAAAATGGTCTCAAACGATTGGGTTCGACTCCCTGAAACCTATTCGTGTCGAGGGAGTATTCGGTGCTGTAAGGTTTCTATTCGGTATCGAATCTGAACCGAAGCACCGTTTCACACTTGTCTCCAGCGAACGAATGGAAACCGAAAACGAACCGAACCGAATGGAACCGTATGCATGTAAAACAAGCCTTACTCATTGCATTCGAGTACAATCGTGCTAACGGACAGCCGGCCGGACAGAATCAATTTTGACCTCGGATTCTTCATCAGTTTAAATACTCGAAAATTATAGACATTCGGATGAATTGATAGGCACTCTGTTCACCTGAACAGCGCGCCAAAAATGACATAATCGACAACGTAGGCGGCATACGGCAAATGGACAGATAATTTGGTTGATCGCTGTACTTTAGCCAAATATTGAACACCAAATTATGTCTGCCTTTTGGGGAAATTCAGGACACTTGGTACACACTTTGGGTTATCCTAACACGTTCCAGTTCTTAAGGCTCTTAAGAACTTATTGAAAGTCTCCTCGGAAGACGGAAGTTTGACTGTAACAAACAGAAATAATTGGTGCAGTGGAAATGAAAACCATCCCTTGAGTAATGATACTTAAATCAAACTCTTTCCTTGGGTAGCTTTTTAAAAATTGACTTATGAATAAGGTGGTAAAAAATAATTTCAATGTAAAATACAGGACAGTATCTGAACCTTTATTTTTATTATCAGGTATTAAAAAAATAACACTCTGTACATGATTCACATTTTTGTCATTAATATAAATATTCGTGAAGAGGAAAAAAAATGCTGTCCAAAACAATGTATTCAATTAAACATTTTTTTTTCGCGATGACGAAAACGTATCGGAAAATTCATTACTCGATTTTTGGCGCTCTTGTTCATCGGAACATTAAACGATTTGGTTCGACTCACTAATCAATAATTCGTGGTCAGAATCGAATCTATCCGGCAGGTACGGCCGTAGACCGGACCCTCGAACGAAATGAGCTAGACTGTTGAAATTTTCAGAGTAGGTTAGAGGGATAAATATCTCGATTGAGTTCGTTTTGGGTAAAATTGGCCTGATGGTTTCAGAGTAACGAAAAAAATATTTTTTTTTTACATTACAACTTTTGAATTCAGTTTTTTCAAGATGCAATTTGATCAAAAGAATCTATTGATATCATTTTTAACTCGAACAAGCTAACACTCTGGGAGATATTATTTTTCTAAATTTCAATAATACATCGTAGTTCTATATGTATTCACAGAATGCGAATTCTATCTGCCTGTGTTCACTGTTCATAAATGTCATCTTATCTAGCTAATAGAGACATTTCAATTCGTAGTTGGAAAATATTTTCTGCTGGAAAACAAATATCCGATTCTTGAATTTTCGAATATATGCAAGACTGTTTTGAAACCGAAAATAATATTGACTGGTTGCATATTGCACAATTTATGTATAAATTCGTGATGATGTTTCAGGAGATTTAAAATTAGTTCATTTTAATGATGTAGTTAATGAAGGCACTAGGAAAGAAGAATATAATGGAATCATCAAAACAAATTACTCTTCGTTGACCACTGAGTTTAATATTACCATTTACTTCCTTAAGTAGTGAGACATGTTTCTATATACAGTATTTTCATAATATTGCTAGCAAAAAAATGCTGAAATATGGATCTACATTTGTGTATCAAATATTTTTTCTTGAGTTAAGGTTCATAATACAGAATGAATATGTTAGTGATATGAGCTATTCAATTATGTGAAGAGGATTGAATTTTATTATATATTTTGAAGTATTAAAATAATTTGTTCGTCAGCCTCTACCTACTCAAATATCAGGAATAAATGGACAATCTGCTATGATTGTTTCCAGCCTTGCTCTAGACATTTCGATGATACTTTCCTTATCATTTTAAATGATAATTTTTGAAGCATTAAAACATTGAAGATTGCTCATTTAATCTTGGTAAATAAACTATTATTTGAATTGAATTTCCTTTATGATGCAGTTCTATCATAAGATTCCATTGTATCATTCCCAACTCTGAGAAAGCAATGCTTTCGGAAATATGATTTTTCAAAGTTTGAACAAGAGCGCCAAAGCTCCTGTCCACAGGGCTTGAACCAATTTTTTTAATAAAATAATACGATCTCCTTATCTCACCCCAATGAACTTTTTTAATGTGGTCATTTGAGGAGTTTACTCTATCAGGAAACTGTTAATACCAGAGCTTAATTAATTCACAGAATTGAAGGAGTATGGATGATGCTGATATTCAGAATAACCCTCAAGTCATACGAAAATCAGTTTTAAATCTATCGAAGACGGCTGGAAACTTCATTGCCGTCGGTGGAGATCATTTCGAGCAGCTTCTATGAAATTTCATTAGTAATTATAATTTGTTCTTGTTAGAAATTAGATTCACAAATTGTTTGATTAAAAGTATACGTATTAATTTATCAAGAAATCGAGTACGAAACGATTTTGCCATCTCGAAAAAAAATATTGGAATCGAACACATTGTTTTAGACACCATTTATCTGCACTTCACGATATGTATCTTAATGAGAAACATGTAAATTATATACAGGGTGACTTTTGTAATATCTGATCAGAACAAAGGCTCAGATACGGTATTTTACATTGAAATTGTTCTCAGCCAAGGGCGTAACCAGGGGAGGGGAGGTTTGGGGGTTCAAACTCCGTCCGAAATGTAATTTTTTTCTTAAAAACAAAAAAATATTTGCTACAGAAAGCGATCCTTACGCCCCTTGCCCTCATAAAGTCAATTGCCAAAATTTCAAACCCCTCCCCCTCTTCCCCCACAAAATTAATTCCTATTTCAAACCCCTCCACCCCCCGAAATTAATTCCTGGCTACGCCCTTGTTTTCAGCACTTTACTAACATCAGTCATAGTTTTCATTGAAATCAGTAGATTATTTCCAGAATTATAGGGATTATTTTGTTTTTGGAATCTTGTCCCTCGGAACAGAGCGCTTATCAATTTGAACAAATGTCTGTAATTTACGAATATTTGTCTGAAAATGGTCTCAAACGTTTTGGTTCGACTCACTGATCAAGAAGATCCGTGAGTTCTGTCTGACCGTTCATCCATTAACACGATAACTCTCGGAAGGAATGAGGTAGCCAGTTGAAATTTCCAGAGTAGGTTTGGAAGTTTGGAAGACAAATATCTCGGTTGAAATTTTAATTCATGGTATAGAACCTACTGGCGATGTTGTTAATAAGAGAAAAATATTGAGAGGACTACTAAGTCAAGAATATGGGCTGATCGTTATAGGGCACCGCCTACTCATGATACCGGTCTCTTGGAACCTGATCTTAGTACACCCTTCCGTTGGTCATCGACCGATTTTTCGGAAAAATATCTCTTCCCCTAATGTCTCTACTGTGTCTGGTTCTCGATGTTGGATTTGTGGTACTGCGGGTCATAATTATCCGCAATGTAAGAAACCTAGATCAATTTTTTGTTTTGGTTGTGGTTTATCGTTGTAGTGAGACTACATATATATATTTTTTTTTCTCGCTGAGTATTTTTTTTTCTCAGTGTAGAGTTAATGTGATTCATGATGGTTAACTGTTGAATGGTTTAACTCCTTGAAATAATCTACCTTATAGTAGCTCCTTTATGGAACATTTGTAATTTCGTGAGCCAAACTTTTCAATAGTGATAGGATGAGTTGATTCTGAATTTTTTATAAAATTTTTATCTGGGAATTAACCTTTTTCCTCATATCACTTCTTATCATGTCACGTTTATTCCTCCCTTAATTTACCTTTACCTATTTACCTTATCTTTGTCATTTGGATTTTCAAGTGATATATTTCCTTTATTTTGAGTATAAGCATTGAGTATTTAAATGATTCACTGCTCTATGGTATTAGTATTCATCTGGTATTCTATTTATTTCAAGATATGATGTTACGATACTTTACCATATTTTGAATTATGAAAAAAAATTTGTGGACTTCTAAAGTTCCCAAATTTTTTCTACCTAGTTGGGGTGGTGTGTAACGATTCAATAGCCACTAGAGTGTTTTCTCACGCCCTACCAACGATACGCCACTGAATTCAAAATTCAGGTATGTCAATGTGGATCGATTGAATTCGGATCTCCGTGTTCTACGAGATTTTCCGATCCCATCGAGGTCTTTCATTCTTTCATATCATTCAGATTTGACTCGTTCAAGAATAATTACCGACTTTTGATTATTAGCGTGACTTATATTTGAGATTTTCATAGATATTATCAGGTGAAAGGTGAAAGTGAGTTTTCTGGTTGCTCGTTTGGATAAGTATATCTTTCGATTATACTTGATCTGTTTCAGAAATCAATTAGGTACCGTTGAAATTTCAATCGGTATTATTTACGTTTATAGATTTGAGATATTCAATTTTTTCTATCGTTTCTTATCTGTACTGGCGTTCTGTCAGTGTTTTCAAAGGTTTTTTTTTTGAGCTACCAGGAAGCGATAATTCTCTTTCATACTGTTTTCCTTAAATCATTTCATATTCTTTTAAACTTCTAATTAACTTCATTCTTTATTCAATTAATTCTTTCGGGTCAAATATAACTTTTCTAAATTGTAACAATATCATTCTATCATTTGTATTGTAACTTTCCGGAAAGCATTTTTATATATTTTTGTTTCTTATCTCAATTTGATTTATTATTATTTTTGGATTCAATTCCTATCAGTTTGAAATTGTCAGGACATATTTAATATCTAATTTTGTACAAAACTAATGTCTGATCTTCTCTCTACGCATGTTCGAGTGCCCATTGAATCTGAAGAATCTCCGGAACCACGAGGAGGATTTTCATATGTGCTGAGAAAATCTGCAACTTGGACAGCACCAATATTCAAGTTTGGCAATTCCACATCATATTGTCGTTGAGGCTGAAATTACTACCCCAAGAGTGCATCTACCAATTCAAAGTACCACATGATATTACAGCAATTTTCCAAATTCCGTCTGGCATTCACCATCAAAATTTTTCATGGTTAGAGCATCCACCAAATTTCTAAATTGGACCACGTGAGAACAAATTATTTCCTCAATACTGGTTATCATTTCCAAATTCTGTCCGGAGCCGAAAAATTTAAACTAGAGATCAGAGATTAGATAGTTAATATTTGTAAATGTTCTGATAATATTGTAGTTTTTCTAAATTTTCTTTGATTCAAAATTTCTCATAGCCTTCAGCTAAATTCTAATTTGTATCTAGTTTTAATAAATGTTAAAAATTGCTTTTTTTCTTAAATTCCATCAACAGACAAGATTAATTTTCTTATTTTTATTTTTTCTTTTGGTTTAATTTATTAAACCTGGCGCCCAACTAAGTCAAGTTTTCAGTATACATTATAAGCTTGTAGTCGATCCACACCCTCGCCGTATCAACTGAGCAGCCGACAGGCGTACGTGGAACTAGTAGTTTACAGAGTAACGAACTCACTGGGCAAAATCGGTCTAGTGGTATCGGAGTAACAGAAAAAATTTCAAATACAATTTTTTTCAAGATGTAGTTTCATCATGAAAATCCATTGATATCATTCTCAACTCTAACAAACTAATAGTTTCGGAGATATGATTTTTCAAAATCTCAATAATTAATCGTAATTTTATGATTTCGTAGAATGCTCTAATTATTATTTGCTGATGGATGTAAATCCAACATATGAGGTGAGTCATAGACGCACGTTTTGAATGCAATTTTTCATGAAGAAATTCTATCAACAAATACATTGATATCATTCCCAACTATGAGCAACCAATACTTTAGGAGATATTATTTGTCGAAGTTTGAATAATTACTCGCTAGTAGTTTGACAAGAACACCAATGCCCCTGGACACAGAGCTTTCCCACATTTTTGCGCGTATGTTCTGGGGAACATCGCGTTATCATTTTGCCCAAATGTCTGTAATTTTCGAATTTTTCGCCGAAAATGGTCTCAAACGATTGGGTGCGACTCCCTGATGAAGAATTCGAGGTCAAATTTGATTCTGTCCGTCCGGTCGTTGCCACGATAACTTGAGAACGGAATCAACTAGCGACTTGAAATTTTCAGGGTAGGTGGCGTATCCCAATACGACGGAAGAGTTCGTTAATTGGTATAATCAGCCCAATGGTTTCCGAGTAATAATTTTGTTTTCAACCAATATAAATCCGATCGAATTTAAACTTGATGAATAGTTGTAGAATATGAACCTTAGCATGTTTGGGAAATTTTATGAGAATCGTATCACTAGAAAATTTTATAAAAATTATGAAAAAATATTTTTTATGTCTCGGTAACCTGAGAACGAAAAGAGATAGCGACTTGAAATTTTCAGATTAGGTTTTGCATCTAAATGTGACATTTGACTTTGTTTATAAGCATAATCGGCCAAACTGTTTTGGAGTTATCCCCATCTGAAATTTGTTTGTTATTTCCTTAATAACTCGAAAAATACCAAACCGATCCTATGAAATATGGTTATTAGTTGAAGAATGCCAACACGGAAATTCTTGCGAAATTTTGTGAGGATCGTATAACTAGAAATTTTTTCAAAAATCATTGAAAATCATTGAAAAAAAATCTTTATATCAGAAACCATTCATCCGACATGACAGATATTTCGCGAGAGCCTTCAGAACCTATCTCTACTAACAAGCTCCAAGTTTGAACACGATCGGATCTATATTGTTGGACTGAGCAGCCTTGTGTGAGTTCAGTAGCTGGATGGGTGACCGTTGCCTCGATAACTCCCGAACGGAAGGAGATAGGGACTTGCAATTTTCAGGGTAGGTTGCGCATCTAAATGGGAGTGCTAAGTTCGCTGTTGGCCAAAATCGGCCCAACGGTCTCGGAGCTACACCCATCTGCAATATTATTTCCTCGATGTCTCAAAAAATATAGACCCGATCAAATTGTACCTTGCTAACTAGTTGTAGAATATCGACATAAGGACGTGTGTGAAATTTTGTGAAAACCGTACCCCTAGAAAATTTTAAAAAAATTACGAAAAAAAATTGGCTCGAGCACTGATGTTTAGTCAGGAGCTTTAGCGCGTACTATTGTCCATTCTCCTGTATTGGACACTCTTAATCAAATATACCATGGTGAATTATATTGTTCGTTCTCCTGTATTGGACACTCTCTTAATCGAATTTACCATGGTAAATTCGATTAAGAATGTCCAATACAGGAGAACGGCTCCTCTCTTAATCGAATTTATCATGGCAAATTCGATTAAGAGTGTCCAATACAGGAGAACGGACAATAGAATTTACCATGGTATATTTGATTAAGATTGTCCAATACAGGAGAATGGACAATATAACATACGCGCAAAAGCTCCTGACTTAACGTCAGTGCTTGAACCAATTTTTTAATGAACAAATCGAGATATGTTGTTTTTCTGATGGTTAAAGTTCTAGTACGGTCCTGTTTATTTTTTCAGTTCCACTTTTGAATTCTTTTAAGTGTCTCAGACACAAAAAGGTTGCAAAATATTATCAAAACCGATTCCACACTTTTGAACTTATAGGGGTTTAGAATTTCTATGATTTTCAGGAAACACCCTTTATCTCAGAAACTAGTAGGCATAAGAGATGTTTGAGTATCCATTTCTGAATTTTCATATGGTCGTCTATTACCCCCTGCTCGATGGGTCATTGGTCAGAAATCACCCGTATATGAAAGTTACAGAAAACGTTAATTGTGAACGAATGAACAATTTTTAGCGCGCCGTTCTATGAACAGAGTGCCTATCAATTAGTCCAAATGTTGTAATTTTCGAATATTTGGCCGAGAATGGTCTTAAACGATTAGTTTCGACTCACTGATCAGGAATCCGAGGGCAGAATGGATTCTGTCCGGCCGTCAGCACAATTACGCTCGAACGCAATAAGTCAGAGAGTTGAAATTTTGACGGGGGTTTGAAGTCCAAATGCGCCGGCTAAGTTTGTTAATGGGCAAAATTCAACAAGTGGTTTCAGAATTATACCCATTTGAAAATTTGTTTTCCCAATAACTCGAAAAATACTAATTTGATCGAATCAAAGCACGGTAATTAGTTGAATAATACCAACGCGCAAAAATTTGTGAGAATGCCATGGCTGCAAAATTTAAAAAATATATTAATAAAAATTCTGTATTTCAGAAACTATCCGTCAAATATCGTTGAAATTCAACGAGAGCCTTCAACATCTCATTATAAAGTAATATTCTAGATTTGAGGTCGATCGGATCTATATTGGTGAAAATATTTCCAAAATTTCGATAGATTCCAAAGATCGGGGTGAACTGGTCCACTGGTTTTACATTCAACCAAACAAATTATCAACAGTTTTTGATTTTTGAAAGAATATAAGTAATCATGACGTGTTTGCTCAGATGATTATTCTTAGTGTTTTGTGTGGTCATATTTCATAGCGTTCTATGTTCGAGTTCATGTCATTCTCTGGCATTAGGAATGACAGGGACATATTGTTGCACAAACCAGTTTGAAAATGATGAGAAATAAATAACCACACTTGGTAATAGGATTAGGATCCAGTTTAGCAAGTTACACACACAGATTGGAAAATGGTTAGATATCCAAAAACATTTTTCCCATGCGAAGGAAGAAATATGTATTTCATAGTGGAGATATTCGAAGGAAACTTCAACGATTTGATAAATGCAACTATTTGGTCAGAAGGAGCGTATTTAAGTTGTTTTTACTGGAATTGATATCTTTTCAAGGTTTTCTCAAAGCTTGACAGCTCTTAATTGCCAAATCAGCGTAAATCCGAGTCCCAGTTCATTATGTGATATGATGAGTTAAGTGAGATTGTCCGTATTATTATAGATATTTTTCAGAGTTTGAGAGAGAAAACCCAGAAAGGAACCATTCAATAATGAGTATACCTCCCAAAGTATCCTTCAATAATAGACCACAGTGATTCCGTTCACTTGGAGAAGGAAACTTCCAGCTGTGAGATCACTCTTTTTGAACGGAGATACTATGGAATGGAAGTCTGAATTTAAATATCTTGGAGTACCACTAAATAGTTAACTTTTTTGGAATAAGTGCATGTTGAAATCACTGCTAATAAAGCAATAAAGGCTTTAATGGAGTGCAGAAATCTAGACGGTAAGACTTATGAACTGCGATGGTTGTACGTCATGATTGTGAGACCCATAATCACATATGAGGCAGTAGTCTGGTATACAACATTAAGTCAGAATAGTACGAGGAAAACACTAGAAAAAAACGAAGGCTTGCATAAGTGTGTCAGACCGAGCTATGGGAACCTGTCCTACCAGGGCTCTTGAGATTATCACAAATCTATCAATCCTATCCGATCGTCTTCCAGGCAGAAATAGTAGCAATTGAAAGAAGTGTGTAAATGAACCTAGAAAGAAACTATCAGAGGTGTGATATAGCAATCCACTCTGACAGTCTAGCTGCTATTGAAGCTCTGAGCTCCCATGTTATCCCAGTGTGAGCTAATATGGGAGTTCCGAAGAAAACTTAATGAAGTAGACAAGAACAACAGGGGATCCTTGTTCTGGGTTTCATCTCACTCGGGAATGAAAGGAAATGAGGAGCCAACACATTGGAGTTCATCACAACTGTAGAACTGGAAGACAAGCTGTAGATGTTGATGACGTCCACATTTCTGGCGGGGGTGGGTGGCACAATAGACCTTAAAGTCGTAGTGCAAATTTTCGTAATTATTAAAGGATACTGTGGAAGGTATATTCTTTATTATGGTTCCCTTACAACAATAGATAGAAAGATACATAGAAACCTTATTCAATTCAAAGTACAGAGATATGTACAAGAAAAAATGTCAACAATAGTTACATTAAAGAAAACAAGTTCTTTCAGCTTTACAAAATTCAAAATATTCTTGTTCATTATAAGGCTCACATTTTACTATGAAAGAATTAATCCTCCAATATAGTAATCAATGCAATACATTCATTAGCTTGATGCACATATTATACAAAGCATTATTCTGTGTCACACTCAAGGTCAATATTGACTGTGTCATGTATACTCCATTCACTTTTATAAAGTCTCCCGGTTGGCCATGATTTAGGTCTATGACGTTTTTGTAACTAAATCACAGGCAGGTTGGCACTGCTGAAATATCGTCAAGGTCAAAACAATTCGCCGAGACGTTGCCAATTTCTACCCTCAACATAATCATAACATAATCTTCAATCTTAGACAAGATATTATCACAGACCATTATCCTCGAATAATAAATAACTCTTCGCTTTGAAATTGAAAATGGCGAAAGTAGTTTTGAAGAAGCAGAAGTGCAATACAGAACCGAAATCTGCAAATCGGTGTGAACCTAGCGATGGATGCGGCAACGGTCCCAGTCTGGCACCGCAGCGCGAGAGCTAGTGCTAGTAGGTACCGATCGGGATGTTCTGTAACACACCGGCGGCCAGCGGGAGTCTGCGATTAAGCTGAATTCGTTCTCTCGATGCAAAAATAATAGTTGAGGCTTAAAATTAATAAATTATGAATATGATGAACACAGAAGTGAGTACGTAAAGGAGGGAACATATTTATTCTTTTGAATACATTGAATTTCTAGGAAAATCCTGGAACAGGTCAAGTTTTATTTGAAATAACCCAATATTTTTATTCAACTTTCTACGTGATTACGTCATCGGAGTATGCGTGATTTGTCAGTTCTCCATTGATGATAAGTATATTTAGAAATTGTTGTCTACACGGTGAGACAGAAAGAAGCAATGCACGTTACGGTTGGATATCGATTGAATTTCTGAACAAATCTAGAAATATTTCATTTTTTGGCATGCTGTTCTATGAACAGAGCTGTTCTATGAACAGAGTGCCTATTTTCTCCAACTTTTAATGAAATTTTTATTATGATTACGTCATCATTGTAGGTTTGGTGACGTCATCGATGTTTTTTCAAATGCAATCATATTATGTGGTGTGACACCTCATGTAAAAGGTATTTCAGTCCTCTTTTCACCATACCCACATGCATTAAGAAATTATTTTATGCAGGGTGAGCCGGAGAAAAAATGTAAATGAAACTTGGAAATCCATCGAATTTCGAGAAAAATTCTGATAGTGGTAAATTTTTTGTAATTACCTTGATTAAGTGATCACGACATCAATGTAGGTGTGGTGACGTCATCTTTTATTATACAAAGTAAAATTTCATGTGATACTTCATTTAAAAGTTCTTTCGAATCAGTACTCCACATTTCTAGAGAGTGGGCCAGATAAAAGCGATAAACCATAAGGTTGAATATCGAATAAATTTCTAGTCAAATCTTCAAACAGCTCATTATATTATTCTCCAACTTTTGATGAAACATTTATAGTCTTTGACTCATTAGTATAGGTTTGGTGACGTCATTGATGTTTTTTTAATACAAATAATAATTCATGTGATACCTCATTGAAAAGGTATTTCCGTACTCTTTTCACCACACCTACGTACTTAAGGGAATTATTTTATACAGAGTACGCAAGAAAATTGAATCTAATTTTAAGATTGAAGGAAATCCATGCAATTTCGAGAAAACTCCAGATAGGGATTACTCCTCATTAGTATACCTTTCATTTTCAAATTCGACAATCGATGTATGTCGCTTAATAAAAATTCAGTGACGGCGGAAGTCGAAACTGGGAAGTCGAAAAACTTGTAATTTTGTTCAAACTAATACAGAAAGCGGAAGCTATTGACTCGATCAGGGATGAGTCCTCATCAGTAGACCTTTCATTTTCAAGTCCGACAATCGATGTATGCCGCTTAATAAAAATTCAGTGACGGCGGAAGTCGAAACTGGGAAGTCGAAAAACTTGTAATTTTGTTCAAACTAATACAGAAAGCGGAAGCTATTGACTCGACCAGGGATGAGTCCTCATCAGTAGACCTTTCATTTTCAAGTCCGACAATCGATGTATGCCGCTTAATAAAAAATCAGTGACGGCGGAAGTCGAAACTGGGAAGTCGAAAAACTTGTAATTTTGTTCAAACTAATACAGAAAGCGGAAGCTATTGACTCGATCAGGGATGAGTCCTCATCAGTAGACCTTTCATTTTCAAGTCCGACAATCGATGTATGCCGCTTAATAAAAATTCAGTGACGGCGGAAGTCGAAACTGGGAAGTCGAAAAACTTGTAATTTTGTTCAAACTAATACAGAAAGCGGAAGCTATTGACTCGACCAGGGATGAGTCCTCATCAGTAGACCTTTCATTTTCAAGTCCGACAATCGATGTATGCCGCTTAATAAAAAATCAGTGACGGCGGAAGTCGAAACTGGCCAGTCGAAAAACTTGTAATTTTCTTCAAACTAATACAGAAAGCGGAAGCTATTGACTCGATCAGGGATGAGTCCTCATCAGTAGACCTTTCATTTTCAAGTCCGACAATCGATGTATGCCGCTTAATAAAAAATCAGTGACGGCGGAAGTCGAAACTGGGAAGTCGAAAAACTTGTAATTTTGTTCAAACTAATACAGAAAGCGGAAGCTATTGACTCGATCAGGGATGAGTCCTCATCAGTAGACCTTTCATTTTCAAGTCCGACAATCGATGTATGCCGCTTAATAACAAATCAGTGACGGCGGAAGTCGAAACTGGGAAGTCGAAAAACTTGTAATTTTCTTCAAACTAATACAGAAAGCGGAAGCTATTGACTCGATCAGGGATGAGTCCTCATCAGTAGACCTTTCATTTTCAAGTCCGACAATCGATGTTTGCCGCTTAATATCAAATCAGTGACGGCGGAAGTCGAAACTGGGAAGTCGAAAAACTTGTAATTTTCTTCAAACTAATACAGAAAGCGGAAGCTATCGACTCGATCGGGGATGAGTCCTCATTAATATACCTTTCATTTTCTAATTCGACAATCGATGTATGCCGCTTAATAAAAATTCAGTGACGGTGGAAGTCGAAACTGGGAAGTCGAAAAACTTGTAATTTTGTTCAAAATAATCCAGGAAGCGGAAGGTATCGTCTCGATCAGGGATTAGTCCTCATCAGTAGACCTTTCTTTTTCCGACAATCGATGTATGCCGCTTAATAAAAATTCAGTGAAGGCGGAATTTGCCTTAATATTCGAATTCAAAATTTTCAATATTTATTATTAAAAAGAGATTTTGTATTTCATCAGCTTTGACGAAAACGCATGTTTTTATCGCATAGCGAACCACCAGATGATTGGGAAATGCTATGTAAAATAGCGGTCAAATACTTTTCTAATACGTTTAATGAAATTTGGCCGTAGAAGTTCTCCTTAGATTGGTTCCCTTACATGTTAAGTGTGAGAAATCCCTGCAGATCCCTTTCCCGTATGTTGAATATAAGTATCTGTTGACAGTTTCACGCAGCTTTAAGTGTCCCATATAAGGCATTCCTAGGGCAAACTTGCTGATAAGTCAAAACCACTTATCCATATACATTGTATAACTTGTATAACTTCGTTAAATTAATTTTTGGACCTAAGAATAAACAAACATGCATTTCTGGAATGCTAGCTTTCAATAAATCAACACCGATGCCCTTTCGACGTACCAAAGGATTCGATAATCTTTTAAGAAATATTAGTTAAAAAGCAATTAGAATTCATCCCTACTCTAACAAAATTTTGATAAATATCGATGTTTTTCTGAGGGTGCCTAGTGTTCAATGTTGATGTGATAATTTCGCTTCAGTTTAACTGGAAAATCGTCCTCCCTGGACCTTTTTTGAACTTGTTTAATTCACACTTTGTGAATAATATTTCATTGATACATACACATATACACATACACTTATCTTTTTTGAAGGTGTATAATTCAAACTTTTTTCTTGTGAATAATTTGTTAGTCGTTTTGATACAGACAATATTGGTGTTTATAAGCCTGTTTGTGAAACGCGTGTTAACGATAGGGAACTGGTAAGTATCAATAATTTCATCTTTACTTATTCGAAAATATCTATTGCCTCAATATTTATTATTTTCTTCCGATTGCAATCAAATCTTATTGGGTTGAAATAAATGCATTCAATATTTATTTAGAATTAAACGAAGAGATAATATATTCAATTCTTGAGAAGTAGAATTAGAAAATGCAACTGAATATCATCACTGAAATTAATATAAATTTGATGTTTTCCTGAAATATTCAGTTTACGTCCGTAGAGTACAATCAACAATATTTATTACATGAATATCTTTCTCAGAAAATTGGGGCACCGCACCTCAACTTGATTATAATTTTTATTTACCCCTTTTTACCAATTTTCGAAAGCGTTTTTAATGTGGGTCAAACAACGTACATATGTGAATGCTCATGGGATTGGTAGTTTTTATTGGGCACATAAATATCTGCAAACCATTGAAGATAAAACTAATTTAATTTTTATACGGGGTGATTGTTTGAAACCATCAATTGGAAGTAAACGAAGTATTTTCTAATTGAATGTCAATCACTAGTTTATTCTACGCAATACTTGAAGTCAAAACATGCTTTTAAACACATGTCCCTTTTTACTATATTTTTGATAAACAGGGAAACCATTAAAGACCATTTTCGTTCCTATAATATAGTTTTTTAATCAGACATTCTCATTAGTTTTCAAATTTTTCATTTCGAATTTTCGAAATTTTTAACTGAAAAATTCTTTAAAAAAACTTACTTAGTTTTCTTAGTAAGTTACTGTATAAATAAGTAGCTATACAAGTAGCTCCATGTTTTTTTACTCATAAATAATTGAAAAAACGGAAAATCAAGGTACCTACTCGAAACTAAAAATTAGTTTTTCTCCCGTAAATTATGTATCTACATTTATTTGTTATTCACCAAGTTTTATGGAAATATCGGATAAAGGATATACAGGGTGTTCCTTAAGGACATGCTAATATTTAAGAGGGTGATTTTTTGACTTATTTCAAGAAAAAACTGCCTATGAACGTATGTCCTAAAAGTCCTACCTTTTGAGATATGGGGTGATACAATTTTGAAAAAAAAATCAGTTTTTTAATGACAATATAGATAATATTGTAGACATCTTTATAAAAATTAGTACATGTCTACTATGCATCAAGGTGCATTTTGTGATGTACAAAAATTTTCAATTTCCCTACCAGTGACGTCCATACGGGATTTGCATAGAATATTTTCGGAGAAAAAAATACTAAATCACTTTCTTTTATAGTAAAGATTACTATTCTGATCCCCATTCATTTTTAAGCGAATTTGATCTGATTAGATGCCTTTGCCCGACGCACGGTTTGCGTTTGAAAAATAAAAATCGTTTAACTTCAGGATCAATTCCTCAAAAATCTGATGCGGTATGAAAATGTTTGTGCATCGACTAAACGCAAATTAAGAGATCAGATTTGTTCCAAAATGAATGAGAATCCCAAAAATATGTTTTGTTGTCAGATGCTCTGTTCTTGATTAAAATAAATTAATTATAATTGCTTCACATCGCAGCAGCAAAATTTTATCACCCTGTATCTCAAAAGTTAAGACTTTTAGAACATATATTCATAGGAAGTTTTTTTCTTAAAATGAGTCAAATAATCACCCCCTTAAATATTAGCCTGTCTTCAAGGAACACCCTGTATAACAAAAGGTTAGAAGTTACTCGAAATAAAAAAGGTTTCTGAATAAATTTTAGCACCCAGTATATCCAGAATGAAGCTGAATCGGACCCATATTGCATTAATGGATTTTCTGACTTAAAATATCTAATCTTCCTTAACTTCCAATCAGAAAGCATACTCTGCATAGAGAATGGAAAACGGTATGATTCCGAAATTCTGATTTTTGGCAGAGTGGAATATCAATGATCTGTCGAAAGCATTTTCATCATCATTCATATTATTTGCTATTTCATATGCATCTTTATGTATTTTTATTAGATTCATGGAATCAGCATAAGGTCAGTATTCCCTAATGACTACCTGTAACATTTTTTTAGGTTTTTCAACAATCAATTGATGTTTCGTCTACTGATGAGGACTCATCCCTGATCGAGTCAATAGCTTCCGCTTTCTGTATTAGTTTGAACAAAATTACAAGTTTTTCGACTTCCCAGTTTCGACTTCCGCCGTCACTGAATTTTTATTAAGCGGCATACATCGATTGTCGGACTTGAAAATGAAAGGTCTACTGATGAGGACTCATCCCTGATCGAGTCAATAGCTTCCGGTTTCTGTATTAGTTTGAACAAAATTACAAGTTTTTCGACTTCCCAGTTTCGACTTCCGCCGTCACTGAATTTTTATTAAGCGGCATACATCGATTGTCGGACTTGAAAATGAAAGGTCTACTGATGAGGACTCATCCCTGATCGAGTCAATAGCTTCCGGTTTCTGTATTAGTTTGAACAAAATTACAAGTTTTTCGACTTCCCAGTTTCGACTTCCGCCGTCACTGAATTTTTATTAAACGGCATACATCGATTGTCGGACTTGAAAATGAAAGGTCTACTGATGAGGACTCATCCCTGATCGAGTCAATAGCTTCCGGTTTCTGTATTAGTTTGAACAAAATTACAAGTTTTTCGACTTCCCAGTTTCGACTTCCGCCGTCACTGAATTTTATTAAGCGGCATACATCGATTGTCGGACTTGAAAATGAAAGGTCTACTGATGAGGACTCATCCCTGATCGAGTCAATAGCTTCCGGTTTCTGTATTAGTTTGAACAAAATTACAAGTTTTTCGACTTCCCAGTTTCGACTTCCGCCGTCACTGAATTTTTATTAAGCGGCATACATCGATTGTCGGACTTGAAAATGAAAGGTCTACTGATGAGGACTCATCCCTGATCGAGTCAATAGCTTCCGGTTTCTGTATTAGTTTGAACAAAATTACAAGTTTTTCGACTTCCCAGTTTCGACTTCCGCCGTCACTGAATTTTTATTAAGCGGCATACATCGAATGTCGGACTTGAAAATGAAAGGTCTACTGATTAGGACTCATCCCTGAACGAGACGATACCTTCCGCTTCCTGGATTATTTTGAACAAAATTACAAGTTTTTCGACTTCCCAGTTTCGACTTCCGCCGTCACTGATTTTTTATTAAGCGGCATACATCGATTGTCGGACTTGAAAATGAAAGGTCTACTGATGAGGACTCATCCCTGATCGAGTCAATAGCTTCCGCTTTCTGTATTAGTTTGAACAAAATTACAAGTTTTTCGACTTCCCAGTTTCGACTTCCGCCGTCACTGATTTTTTATTAAGCGACATACATCGATTGTCGGACTTGAAAATGAAAGGTCTACTGATTAGGACTCATCCCTGATCGAGTCAATAGCTTCCGCTTTCTGTATTAGTTTGAACAAAATTACAAGTTTTTCGACTTCCCAGTTTCGACTTCCGCCGTCACTGAATTTTTATTAAGCGGCATACATCGATTGTCGGACTTGAAAATGAAAGGTCTACTGATGAGGACTCATCCCTGATCGAGTCAATAGCTTCCGCTTTCTGTATTAGTTTGAAGAAAATTACAAGTTTTTCGACTTCCCAGTTTCGACTTCCGCCGTCACTGAATATTTATGAAGCGGCATACATCGATTGTCGGACTTGAAAATGAAAGGTCTACTGATTAGGACTCATCCCTGATCGAGACGATACCTTCCGCTTCCTGGATTATTTTGAACAAAATTACAAGTTTTTCGACTTCCCAGTTTCGACTTCCGTTGTCACTGAATTTTTATTAAGCGGCATACATCGATTGTCGGACTTAAAAATGAAAGGTCTACTGATGAGGACTCATCCCTGATCGAGTCAATAGCTTCCGCTTTCTGTATTAGTTTGAAGAAAATTACAAGTTTTTCGACTTCCCAGTTTCGACTTCCGCCGTCACTGAATATTTATGAAGCGGCATACATCGATTGTCGGACTTGAAAATGAAAGGTCTACTGATGAGGACTCATCCCTGATCGACTCAATAGCTTCCGCTTTCTGTATTAGTTTGAACAAAATTACAAGTTTTTCGACTTCCCAGTTTCGACTTCCGCCGTCACTGATTTTTTATTAAGCGGCATACATCGATTGTCGGACTTGAAAATGAAAGGTCTACTCATGAGGACTCATCCCTGATCGAGTCAATAGCTTCCGCTTTCTGTATTAGTTTGAACAAAATTACAAGTTTTTCGACTTCCGCGGTCACTGAATTTTTATTAAGCGACATACATCGATTGTCGAATTTGAAAATGAAGGGTATACTAATGAGGAGTAATCCCTTTCTGTTGTTTTCTCGAAATTGCATGGATTTCCTTCAATCTTAAAATTAGATTCAATTTTCTTGCGTACTCTGGATAAAATAATTCCCTTAAGTACGTAGGTGTGGTGAAAAGAGTACGGAAATACCTTTTAAATGAGGTATCACATGAATTATTATTTGTATTAAAAAAAACATCAATGACGTCACCAAACCTATACTGATGACTTAAAGACTATAATTGTTTCATCAAAAGTTGGAAAATAATATAATGAGCTGTTTGAAGATTTGACTAGAAATTTGTTCGATATTCAACCTCATCGTTTATTCCTTGTTTCTGGCCCACTCTGTAGAAATGTGGAGTACTGATTGAAAGAACTTTTAAATGAAGTATCACATGATATTTTACTTTGTATAAAAAAAAAGATGACGCCACCACACTTACATTGATGTCGTGATCACTTAATCACGGTAATTACAAAAAATTTACCACTATCAGGATTTTTCTCCAAATTCGATGGATTTCCAAGTTTCATTTACATTTTTTCTCCGGCGCTCCCTGCATAAAATAATTTCTTGATGCATGTGGGTATGGTGAAAAGAGGACTGAAATACCTTCTACATGAGGTGTCACACGACATAATATTGCAAAAAAAAAATCGATGACGTCATCAAACCTACAATGATGACGTAATCACAATAAAAATTTCATTAAAAGTTGGAGAAAAAATGACATATTTCTAGATTTGTTTAGAAATTCAATCGATATCCAACCGTAACGTGCGTTGCTTCTTTCTGTCTCACCCTGTAGACAACAATTTCTAAATATACTTATCATCAATGGAGAACTGAAAAATCACGCATACTCCGATGACGTAATCACGTAGAAAGTTGAATAAAAAGATGGGTTATGTCAAATAAAACTTGACCTGTTCCAGGATTTTCCTAGAAATTCAATGTATTCAAGAGAATAAATATGTTCCCTCCTTTACGTACTCACTTCTGTGTTCATCATATTCATAATTTATTAATTTTAAGCTTCAACTAGTATTTTTGCATCGAGAGATAACGAATTCAGCTTAATCGCAGTCTCCCGCTGGCCGCCGGTGAGTTACAGAACATCCCGGTCGGTACCTACTAGCTCTCGCGCTGCGGTGCCAGACTGGGACCGTTGCCGTTAAGGATCCATCGCTAGGTTCACTCCCGTAATCTGCAAACTTCATTCTGACATGTTGAACTCTCAAATGAAATTACTTTTTTCTTCAAATGAACTACCACAAAGTAACGGACTACTCTTTCCATTATTTTTCAATAAAATTCCAACTAGCGAGAGAAGATAAACACACTGGTTTTTAAATATAACTTTAATCAGCTATCGATTTCGGCAAGCTTATTATGTTGGTATGACTACACGTTCCGCTAGAATAAGATTCTCTGAACACGTGAAGAATAAACCTCCATCGGCATTAGGAAACCACCTTGTTGATAACAACCATAAAACTTCAATCCAAAATCTCAGTATTCTTCACTATGAAAAGAATTTTTATCGTTTAACCCTGTTGGAACAATTGGAAATTTTAAGAAGAAAGGATGACAGCAACCTTGTAAACGATATAAAAGATTTTCCGTTACGTAATATTTTCAAAATGTTCATTTAGAAACGTCAGCCAAAGAATAACTTGTTTTGTCTCTATGTTTTTATGTATTTCTGTGCGACTGATTTACGACGCATGGCTGTGGTATATCTTCATCTGTCATCCAGCCGTGTGTTGTTTACTTTCTTATATTTAATTTTATATCTTGGACTGATGATATTTTCCTTGACTAGATGAGAACTCGTTTATGTTTGTACTACATTTTATAAATTGCAGCTTGTTTCTGTATTTCATGACAGTAAGATTCTTTGAGTGTTTGTTATATATTTTTGTACATGAGTGTCATTTCAGGACAGCCTGATGATGGTATAAGTATTTTGCCGAAATCGATAGCTGATTAAAGTTATATTTAAAAACCAGTGTGTTTATCTTCTCTCGCTATAATCTACACACTGATGGAGAAATACATCAATTTCATAAAATTCCAACTCTTGATTCTTGATTTCCATACAAGAAATTATCAGAATTGAATATTCCAACCAGTTTTTATACGTGAATTATTTCTAATAACAACATCAGGGGAAACATTCTCTTCTACAGTCGCCAGGACTGTGGAAACCGGCAGACTTTATAAAAGTGAATGGAGTATAGTGCATGTACTCGAATGGGTCCTTATGCTACCATAAACGCAGCTTATGCTACCATAAACGCAGCACTGTTTGTTTTCGACCCAACAGATAAATTATGTATTTGAATAGACACCAAACACCACACAGCACTGTTCATTTTTGATCCAATAGTGGATGAATGTATTTGAATGAGTCCTTATGTCACCGCAAACACAACACCGTTCATTCTCGTTCCAAGAGTGAATATACATTCACTCTTCGTACGAGTTGAAACTAATCGTTCCATACTATTCTCGGCCAATAAGTGTACCAGTTTTTTTTGGACGCTTGTTTTTACTGCCGGATTTAAATTCATGGAAATATTTTTTTTTTCCTGGAGCTAAGCAGCATTGGGCGAGTTCAGTACCTGGATGGGGGACAGCTCTGCCTATAAATTTGGACAGCGCGCCAAAGCTCCTGTCCACAGGGCTTTCAACCCTTTTTATTTATTTTAATGAGTCCGGATGGGTCAGAGCCAACAAGGCAGTGGGCTCGTAAAAAGTGGCCTCTATCTTCACGCCAGATATTCATTCTAACTTTTGTAGATTTAGGGGTTCAAATAGATGGAGAATTATTCCTCAAACCTCATCCATAAATATTCCTTAAATTTAGACTGAATATTATGTATATTATGAGGCTTGGTTCATCTTTTTCTACCGTAATGTTCTAAGAATGCAGAAAAAGATGGTGAAATGAAATATAATCAAATTTGCTTCTTACTTTCGCTTGATAATAATCTTCTTTATTCGGCACGTAATAATTCTTCACAGGAGTGGAAACATGCCTTTATCAACGTCAACGAGTTAATAGGTCAAGTCTGATAGCTTTAAC
Organism: Halyzia sedecimguttata; assembly: GCA_937662695.2. Taxonomy (NCBI): domain Eukaryota; kingdom Metazoa; phylum Arthropoda; class Insecta; order Coleoptera; family Coccinellidae; genus Halyzia; species Halyzia sedecimguttata. The sequence continues at coordinate 80,085,609 of OW569411.2, forward strand.
ATGAATTATGAAGCTATTCATTCATCTGACACTTTTGGGTTTTCCAGGCATTTGAAAAACGCGAAGATGTTAATGTGATATTAATGATCATAGTCCGGAAAGCAGCGAACCAATTTAATATCTCTCAAAAATGCTGATGACATTTAATATTATTGATTATTTCTCGTTCTTGGGAAACTTCATTTGTGACACTACGTACAGGGTGGCCCCGACCAAGTAGATTAAAAGGATAGAGGGACTTGCTGTCCCTTCAATAAGAGGTATATTTTAAAGCTACCTTCAGTAGTTTGAAAATTATTGTCAGCTTCAGAGAATTAAGAAAAATTTACATTTCTATTAGAATTTAAGGCATTGTTAATTACTGTTGAACACAGAGAACTCCAAATTGGCTTGAAAAAAGTTAAATGAATTAAGGAGCAAAACTTATATTTATCTTTTATATTCTGATTAGAGTTCATCAATGTAGACTTATTATGAACACTACACAAGTAACTATACTCTTGTCTACTACAGTTTATGTCGTCTGACATTCGGAAACAATGTTTCCATCTTCAAAGACGAAGCTTTACTAAAGCATGCTATCAATTTCTACGGACTGGAAAAGTATGGCTACTTGCTATTCTTTGATTTGAAATAATCTAGAGATAACTCAAATTCAATCAGTTCTGACATTTTTAGAAAATCTATCAATTCTAATATTTACATTTCGTCTGATTCGGTTGCTCCCTGATCACATAAAACAGCCAGCTTATATTTCCTCGTCAACCGTTTATTTAATATTCCGCTAAGCAATGTAACCTTCAAACAGAAAGAAAATGTTTTTCCAAATTGCGGGTATAGTCATCAACTAGTTCAGAAAATTATCAACAAACATAAATATTCTATTTTGAGTTCACTGTGGACTTATTTCGAACACTATAAAAGTAACTACACTCTTGTCCACTACAGTTTTCTGACGTCTGTCATATGTTACGGAAACAAAGTTTCCATCTTCAGTAACGCTTCGTGTTTGAAGATGGAAACTCTGTTTCCGAAACATTTGTCAGACAGAAAAACTGTAGTGGACAAGAGTGTAGTTACTTTTATAGTGAACAAACATAAAGATAAAAATCTCTTCAGTAACCCTAACGAAAGAAATAAAAACGCTAAAAGCTATCCTCGCTTTCACGTTCAATCCGAACACAAACAAAAACCCCAGAATATTTTTAAAAAGATTAATACTATAACTGGCTTTCAAAACTTCGACGAAATTTGAACAACTTCTAGGAAATATATGTGAATTCCGGATATGTTAAAATGTTTAGATTGCAACAACGGCTACGTCGGGCATACAACCAGAAACATTCTCACACGAGAGCATACGGGGCACATTCGGAACAACAACATCGATGAATCTGCTGTTGCAAATCAAGTTTCAACAACTGGCCACCCAATTTCAGAAAATTCCGTCAAATTGTTGAAAAATGTATAAAAGAAAAAATATTTTACTCAATAATGATCTAACCCCTATTGACACCTCATTATTCTCACTAATCGGTGTATGTCCGAGGAAATAATGTCAACCCGTAGTTGAGTGTAGATGTTGATAGCATGCTTGGTAACGTTCGTCTTTGAAGATGGAAACATTGATTCCGGAACATATGTCAGACGATAAAAACTGTAGTGGACGAGAGTGCAGTAACTTTTTTAGTGTATATTCATCTTGTTATCCGATTTGTATTCTTCAGTCTGTATTCTGACCTATTCGCTGAATACCTAACGATATTCTGCAGATATTATCTTGAGAAAATATACCTTGAATATTCACTATGAAAATGTATTAAAATTTTATTACACTATTTCATATTCGTTCAAACATCAGAAATTGAGCAAAATATAATAAGAAATTGAACAAAACTTCTTAATTGATTTTTTTTGAAGAAATTAATTTTGTGACCTAACAATTTGTTTCTCCAACGTACAATAACAATATCATATTTTGATGTTGCTATGAAAAAAATTGATTATTTGCCCAGCTTCATGGTCCGAAGCCTGAATTTATATCTATCAAATTTATTAATTCCTTAAATATTGTAACTAACCAGAATTTTAATTACTCACTCTATAATATTGATTGCATGTCATTGCATATGTCATTTGGAGTAGAAATGACTTACCTTCTGTTATCCGCCGCACTCCGTTCGGAGGGAAACTTTTTTAAATGAAATCATGATTTTATTTTATAATCTACATACAATAATTGTCAGTATAATCTCGTTATAAAAAATGGGTTCAAGCCTTGTGGACAGGAGCTTTCTGGCGCTCTAGTTCAAACAGACAAATTATATCTCCGAAAGTATTGGTTTCTCTGAGTTGGGAATTATATCAATGTATACATATGATAGAGCTGCATCATAAAGGAAATTCAATTCAAATAATAGTTTATTTATCAAGATTAAATGAGCAATCATGAGAATGAGAACTGCACCATGGAAGAAATCGAATTAAATCTGGCCAATTTTGCCCAATAACGAACTTAACCGAGATATTCATCTCAAGTTCAAAAAAATATATATATATATCATACCAATTAATTAATCTACTCTGAAAATTTCAACTACCTAGCTCATTCCGTTCGAGAGTTATTGTGGAAAAACTTTTTTTAAATTTTCAAAAATTTTTTTAACACTTTGCGGTAATCTGGTCAATACAAAACTTCACATGCGTATAAAGGTCATGATTCTACAACTTGATGCTAAATTTCAGATAGATCGAACGAACTTGTCCGAGATATTTACGCCCCAAAACCACCTTGCAATTTTCAATCCGCTAACACCTTTCGTTCGAGAGTTATCGTGCCTACGGCTGGTCGGCCGGCCGGACAGAATCGATTTCGCACTCGGATTCTTGATCAGTGAGTCGAACCAAATCGTTTGAGACCATTTTCAGCCAAAAATTCCAAAATTACAGACACTTGGGCAAATTGATAAGCACTCTGTTCCGAGGAACTAGAGCGCCAAAAAAACAAGTTTCGTATGACAATTGCCCAAAACAGGTTTAAAGTACCTACAAATAGTAGGTATTCCATAAAACATGTATGAAAGAAGATAAGTAATAATATGAAAGAAGATGAGTAATAAATAAAAAATTACCTTGTAATCGATCAAAAATTTCCTGATCTACGTTCACCAAATTTTCTCCTCTCTCGAACTACAGAATTATGCTTTCAATATTTACGTAATATTTTCAAACATTTTCGGGTGAGGTCCCCATTGCATCGCTAAAATACGAGTATTTCAACCCCAATATTTTTGAAGTTACAATATTCCCTTCTGTCAAGTTGACATTATGACAATTCATACATAGAATAATTATATCAATGTGTCAAATACGATTTACATTGAAATTTTGAAGAATCATATCTCCGAAAGTATTAGCTTGATAGAGTTAAAAATGATATGAATGGATTCTTATGATAAAATTTCTTATTAAAAAAAATTTAATTTGGAATTTGTTTCGTAAAAAAAAATTTTTTTTTGTTACTCCGAAACCATCTGTCCGATTTTGCCCAATAACGAACTTAGCCGAGATATTTATCCCCCACACCTGCTCTGAAAATTTCAACTCTCTAGCTCATTCCGTTCGACAGTTATCGTGCCTACGGCCGGCCGGACAGAATGAATTTCGACCACGGATTCTTGATCAGTGAGTTGAACCAAATCGTTTAAGACCATTTTCATCGAAATATTCGAAAATTACAGACATTTGGGCAAATTGATAAGCACTCAGTTCCGAGGAACTAGAGCGCCAAAAAGTGAGAACGCTCTGTGGACAGGGGCTTTGGCCTTCTTGTAAAACTTTGACAAATAATATCTCCGAAAGTATTGGTTTCTCAGAGTTGGTATTGATATCAATGGATTCTCATGATTGAAATGCATCCTGATAGAAATTAAATTTAAAAAATTGGTTCAAGCACTGACGTGAAGTCAGGAGCTTTTGCGCGTATGTTCTATTGTCCATTCTCCTGTATTGGACACTCTTAATCGAATTCACCATGGTAAATTCGATTAAGAGTGTTCAATACAGGAAAATGGACAATTGAACATACGCGCAAAAGCTCCTGACTTCACGTCAGGTCTTGAACCAATTTTTTTTTCGTGAAGTCAGGATAGAAAGCGATGATGAAAAATTAACACATTATTGTCTACCTTCAATTCTTCTTTAGGAGAAGAATACATAATTATTCTTGAAAAATATTACTGGAATTAATGTCATATTTAAATAATCAAAGTAAAGAAAATTATAAGTTTAGTTACTAACATATTGAATGAAATTCAATTCAAAATAATATTCAATTACTTATTTTTAACCAATAAATGTCCATTGATAGATCTAAAGGTGATGAGGTGAAACATAAAGATATATTCTCATTAGTGATATAAAAACTGGCCTAAAATTCCTCTCTACCCATCACGAGATTTAATATCCACAAATGAGCCTCTCACCTCACAAGATCAGAAGCCTTCAACAAAATTTCAGCGATATCATATTAAAAATAATACATAACCTTTCAAAAGTCGCCTCTCACAAATATACTCCTCTGAAGGCACATGGATCTCTTGAAGAAGAATCGTCTTCTCTATTTCTCAAAGATATTCACTCTTGTGCATAGAAATCCCTTCAATATTTAGTTGCCTCCTCCTAAGGAGGATCTCTTTCAAAACCAGGTCTGACCACTAATGTAGGGCTATCATCTCCTATAGATTTGTGATGAAATAACACGATTTTCCCATAACATACGCGTAAAAGATATGTCATCATGACATTCATATTTTTATTTTTGAAGGTTCTCGCAAAAATACGACCATAGACAACATATCATACGACGATTCGCATCCGCTACCGGCGCTACCGATTCGCTACCGAACTCACAAAAGGCTGCGCGGTTCTCCAACAATATAGATCCGATCGTGTTCAAACTTGGAATTCTGCAGTAGAGTTAGGTTCTGAAGGCTCTTCCAAAATTTCAGCCATGCCGGACGAATAGTTTATGATATATAGATTTTTTTTCATTAATTTTTAATTATTTTTTTTTTAATTTTCTAGTTATACCATCCTCACGAAATTCTGCAAGAATTTTCGCGTTGGCATTCTACAATTAATAACCATGTTTGAATTCAATCGGTTTTGTATTTTTTGAGTTAATGAGGAACAAAAAACAACCAAATTTCAGAAAATTTCAGATGGCTATAACTCTAAAACCGTTTGGACGATTATGCTCATAAACAAACTCAAATGTCGCATTCAGGTGCACAACCTAACCTGAAATTTTCAAGCCGCTATCTCTTTCCATTCTCAGTTTATCGTGACAACAAAAGTATTTTTTAATGATTTTTTAATAATTTTCTAGCGATACGATTCTCACAAAATTTCACAAACGTGCTCAAGTCTATATTCTACAACTATTCACCAAGTTTAAATTCGATCGGATTCATTTTGGTCGAAAACAAAATTATTACTCGGAAACCATTGGGCCGATTATACCCATTAACGAACTTGTCCGTCGTATTGGGATGCGCCACCTACCCTGAAAATTTCAAGTCGCTAGCTCTTTCCGTTCTCAACTTATCGTGGCAACGGACGGCACCACAGAATTAAATTTCACATTTGGGCAAAACTATAACGCGATGTTCCCCAGAACATACGCGCAAAAAAGAGTCATTAAAAATAGATTACAAAAATTATAATCCGAAACCATCAGACCGATTCTACCCAATATTCATTTTGAATGGCATACTTCGACATCATGTGCTTTTATTATCTTTGAAGGGTAGAAAGAATCCCTGGTTAGCTAAATCCCATATGCCTATATGGCCGAAAATCTAGAAAAATATAGTGTGTCATCTGCTAAATGTTTATAATTTAAAACATCCCTTAAATAATGATGTTCGAATCGAGATTTTTTCCACAGTATCTTTTTAAAAAATTACATTCTATAGATGAAACTCACAGGAAACGTTTTGTGTGAATTAGTGAACAAACCTTATCGATTTCATCGACTTTGGATTGGTCTGAGGTGTGGAAATGCACCTTTTATCTTCCTTCATAACTCATCGAAGGAAATTACCTCTATAAATGAAACTGACAGGAAACATTCATTGTAAACGAACGAAGAGCCTTTATTAATTTCATAGACTTCGGATGGGTCAGAGGGGTGGAAATGGTAACCAACCCCTGCTTGACGTTTGGACTGTGTTTCATATAATTTATAATGCTTGGTTCTTATTATTCTACCGTAATATTCTAAACAGGAACAACTAACATAACAGAAATGCAGGAAAAGATGGTAAAATGAGATAAAATAAAATTTGCATCCGGCTTTCGCTTCATAATAATTACCTTCATTCGGCGAAGAATGTATTAGGTATTCTTCACAGGAGTTGAAACATGCCTTTATCAACGTCTACTAGGTAATAGGTCACGTTCGATATCTGTCACATGAACTGATGAAGCTATTCGTTTATGACACTTTTCAGCTTCCCGTCCATTTGAAAAACGCGAAAAATATTAATGTGATATTCATAATCATAGTCCGGAAAACAGTGACACAATTTAGTAACTCTCAAAAATGCTGATGATAATTCATGAAATAGATTATTTTTCGTTTATGAGGAACTTCATTTTTGACACTACTCACAGAGCCCCGACCAAGTTGATTAAATAGATAGTATAGTACAGGGGGTCTTGCTGTCCCTTCAATATGAGATATATATCAAGCTTACTCAAAAAATTTTACATTTCTTTCAGAATGTACATTGATAATTAGTGTTAAACATAGGCAACTCAAAATTGGTTTGAAAAGAGTGAGAACATTTTGGAGCAAAATTAGGTTCTTATACACTCTAAATATTCGATTTGTATTCTTCGGTTTGTATTCTGACCTATAGGCTGAATAACTAGCGATATTTTGCACATATTGAAAATATACCTTGAAAATTCACTATGAAGTGGTAAAAGACTTCAGACTTTGAAAATTTTATTACACTTTTTCATGTTGGTTCAAACATGAGTAATTGGATAAATATCTTTATTCATTTTTGGCGCTCTTGTTCTTGAAGAAATTAAATTAGTGACAAAACAAATATTTTATTCTAAAACGTTTAATAACAATGTCATATTTTGATTGACAAGATGACAGATATTTTCAGGATAGGTGACGCGTCCCAATACGACGGAGAAGATCGTTTATGGGCATAATCGGCCCAATGTTGTCCGAGTAATAATTTAGTTTTCAACCAATACAAATCCGATCGTATTGAAACTTGGCGAGTAGTTGTGGAATACAAATTTAAACACGTCTTGTGACAATCGTATCACTAGGAAACTAAAAAAAATATATTGAAAATATTATTTATGTCACAATAAATTGAGAATGGAAAGAGATAGCGACTTGCAATTTGTAACGTGTCAGTCGTCCACTTATAGGCGATTGTCGAGCATGAGAATCTACTTTTATTTTCTAGGGGTGGGAGTCTAAACTGGCTTAATTGGGCAACAAAACTCCCTCCCAGGTTTTCACAATATATATATATATTAAAATTGAAATATTACAATAGGTCGATCTTTTTTCACTCTACACAGTCTTATACTACTCAACTTAATAGAAAACAATGACGTGGCCTCCTCGGAGTTCGATATTATGATCCTGATCCTGATGTTCCTATTTCAGAGAAACCACTTCTAGATGGCCTTCCGATTCGAAGTAAAGTGTCAGCTGGTTATTTTCTCATCCAAAGGAAGGACTACGTTGATTCCCCAATTTCGAGGGTAGTTGGTATATCTGGATGATTCCTCGTTACAAATTCAATTGCAGCCAAGGTACAATTCCAATCTCAGCCAAAGTACAAATTCTGTCCAAGCCAAGGTATAATTCCAATCCCAGCCAAGGTATAATTTCTATCCAAACCAAGGTGCTATTGGAGAAAACGAACAAAGGGATTATAATACGAAAAACTTTTACAACTGCTTCTCGGGTTTCTGAACTTAAATCTACAAATGAACAATCACATAATATATCACAAATTATACCTGAGAAGGAGTCCTGTTCAGAATATCAAACAACTTCTACGGAATTTACCAAATCTGAGATCGCTTCCATAAAATGGATGACACTGAAAAAACTATGATCTTTAAAATTCAATTTTCTCCCCTGGTGAGGATTCTGACCTATAATAATATCAAATTAAGCACTTACCGAGAATTTCAACACAATTCTCACCGATAATTAAACTCGTAAATCTAAAGATACAAATGCTGTTAGATTGAAATCTTCCGGAACGCAAGAAGAACTATCCGGGGTTTGGGCCTTTTGATGAAACATGAAGATGCCGACGCTCTGGTTTACGCGCAGGCTCCCGGTAGTTGTTCGACGCGTTGTAATTCACGCAACGATCAAAACACAGGCGGATCGTCCACTTTATTTATCCATAGACGTGCTATATCGTTGCAAATTTTTAGGTTTGGATGTGCATTCGAATGCGACAGGGTTTTTTAATAGGCATAATCGGCCAAACGGTTTTGGAGTTATACCCATCTGAAATTTCAATAACCCGAAAAATACGAAACCGAACCAATTCAAACATGGTTATTAGTTGTAGAATGCCAACGCAAAAATTCTTGCAAAATTTCGTGGGAATCGTGTCACTAGAAAATTAAAAAAAAACTATTATACAGTGCGTTTCAAAAAGTATGCACCAAGAGGTAATTTTCTCGCCTGTATAGTTTTTTGAAATTTGGGATTTCGGGAAAGTTGGTGCTCAACAAACGATGATTTTTGACATATCGACGGCTAAAGTACAGAACCTCATATCATTATTTTGAGCAAATATGCAGGAGAGACAAAAAACAAGTAAAACAAGTACGCACGCACCAATAATTATTCTATTAAATTGTTATTCTAGAAACCTGTCGAAATTGAAATTTTTTTGAAAAATGGCCAAAAGACGTAGAAAGCAGAACAATATCAAAAAGTTTCTGGAAGAAATGTCGATCATAATTTCATTTTATACCAACCTGCCAAATTTCATAGTGAAATTCCGAAATTTTTTGATATTAATATTTTGATGACAGCACGATAGAGGGAACTTTGGGCTTTGCGGAAATTTGAAAAATTATTCGGAATGTAATTCCAATGAAAGAGACATTATCACAATTTAAATAAAATTTATATTATTTAATGTTCCTCATAAAATATGATTTCTTTAGTGAAAACCTCACAATCTTGGTGCAAACCGAATTATACTTGAGAAATTAAATGTACAAAGAGCTAATATCCCGCTAATTATCCTTGGAACATCATAAGAAAGTTAATTCTTCGATATCACATCTGAAGAATAATTCTCCAACCCTCTAGAATGGCTTTTGAATATATTCACTTAAATACCACTAAAAACGCAATACAGTCCTTATCTAAAACAAAGATGCCTGTGAAAATAATAAAATGAAATCGATTTGACAAGCGCACAGAATGATACACTTACAAATTATTCATTTATTTATTACGCCTGTCACCTCAATTTCATTTTCACAAGAACATTTGTTTTAGATAAGGTCTGTATTGCGTTTTTAGTGGTATTTCAGTTAATAAATTCACAAGGGATTTCAGAGGATTGGAGAATTCTTCTTTAGATGTGAAATCGAAGAATTTTATTTTCTTATGATGTTCCAAAAATAATTAGCAAGATATTAGCTCTTTGCGCATTTAATTTCTCAAGTATAATTCGGTTTCACCAAGATTGTGAGGTTTTCACTATAGAAATCATAATTTATGGGGAACATTAAATTAATATAAACTTTATTTGCATTATGATAATGTTTCTTTCATTTGAATTACATTCCGATTTATTTTTCAAATTTCCGCAAAGCCCAAAGTGCCCTGTAGCGTGCTGATATCAAAATATTTATATCCAAAAATTTCGGAATTTCACTATGAAATTTGGCAGTTTGGTATAAAATGAAATTCTGCGCAATATTTCTTTCAAAAACTTTTTGATATTTTTCTTATTTCTGCGTCTTTTGGTCACTTTTCTAAAAAAATGTCAATTTCGACAGGTTTACAGAGTAACACGATAAATGACATATTTGTCAAAAATCATCATGTCTTGAGCACCAACTCTCCCGAAAACCAAATTTTCGAAAAACTATACAGGCGGGAAAATGTCCTCTTGGTGCGTACTTTTTGAAACACGCTGTAGTGTATATCATAAACTACTCGGAGTTATACCCATCTGGAATATTATTTCCTCGATAACTCAAAAATACAGAATTGAAGCTTGGTAACTAGTTGTACAATATCGACATAAAGACATGTGTGAAATTTTGTGAGGACCGTTATAGTAGAAAATTTAAAAAAAATTATTAGGTATCTCACGGTCACTTGAGAACGGAAAGAGATAGCGACTCACAGTTTTCAAGGTAGTTTACGCATCCGAATGCGACATTTAAGTTCGTTAATTGGCATAATGGGCCAAATTGTTTTGGAGTCTATCTAGAATTTTCTTGTTATTATCTCTATAAATCAAAATATACATAATAATAATAATATATAATAATAATAATATTTATTAATCTTATCCAATTAAAACTCGGTGATTACTTGTAGAATGCCGATCCTCTAGTTTTCGCGGAATTTCGTGAATATCGTATCCTGGAGTAAGGTACTTGTGACATAAGTTTTTTCGTATTTCAATTCCAATAGAATGCATATGTCAGAATTAAAAATCCTGTGATCCTGTGATCATAGATGATCACATCATCAATCATTACTCATCACTGTTTAGACAAAATTTCCCAGAAAAAATCATAAAAACTGGCGTCAAAAAAAAACCTCACACCTTCAATCCTGAAATACAACGTATCAAAGACCAACTTGATATTCTATATGTCATCTCTAAAGTGGACTCACAACATATCAGCAAATATAATCATATGAAGAAAAAATACGACAAGGAAATTAGATCATCAAAAAAAGTTTTTTACAGTCATAAAATCAGGACAGCTGAAAATAAACCAAAAATGACATGGAATATTGTTAGAGAGCTAACAGGTAGAAACAAGAAAAACAATCAAATCCCTGAAGGCAACATTCAAGAACTAATGGAGAAATTTAATCAGCACTTCACTAACCCTACAATCACATTAGCTTCCAATCAGCCAACATCAGCTAAAAGAATACAGCAACCAAACTTCGAAAAATCATTTTTCATGTTTGAGGTGAAAGAATCAGAGGTAATCACTGCAGTTAAACAACTAAAAAATAAAAAATCCTTCGGACATGACCAGATACCCATGACGGTGATTAAGAGCAGTATTAACTACATTTTGAAACCTTTATGTCGTATAATTAACTTATCTTTCCACTCAGGTATTTTTCCAAATGATCTTAAAATTGCAATTGTGAAACCAGTCTTCAAAAAGGGTTCAAAGGAAGACTTAGGGAACTACAGGCCAATTAGTTTACTAACATCTTTTGCTAAAGTATTTGAAAAGATTCTGGCGAAGCGATTGATGAACTTCTTCCAAAAGTTCAATGTAATAACCAAATGTCAGCATGGTTTCATCAAAAACAGAAGCACAGAATCTGCCATATTCGAGATGACTGATAATATCATGAAGACAATTGAGCAAGGGGATGTACCCATTGGTGTACTAATGGATCTGTCAAAGGCGTTCGATACCATTGATCACAAAATTCTTATTGCAAAATTAGAACGATATGGGATTAGAGATAAACAACTTGAGCTCATAAGGAGTTATATAGAGAACAGGAAGCAACGAGTTATGCTGGTAGAGGGGGATCGTGAGTGCCTATCAAGTGAGCTCATACGAGATGTGGGTGTCCCGCAGGGAGGTATAATGGGTCCACTATTATTTGTTGTTTACATCAACGATTTACCTGAATATTTTCCTGCTGACACCTACAATATTTTAATGTATGCGGATGATACCAATGCCCTGATTCCATCCTCAAATATTGCAATGGCAGTAGAAAACTTCAACACTTCCATGAACCAAATGAGTAACTGGTGTGTCGAAAATCATTTAGTCATTAATGCAACAAAGATAGAATGCATTATATTCAGGACTGACAGAACCAATAGAACATACCCTCAAAATGTAAATTATAAAGGGAATGAAATAACTGTTTGCAATTCGGCCAAGTTTCTAGGCATACATATAGACCAACATCTTAAATATTTCTCGCATATTGAACAGCTAAATAAAAAATTAAAGTCTACTGTATATACACTCAGGGTTCTACGAGATCAAGTAGAGTTGTCTGTTCTGAAGTCTGTATATTATGCCATGTTTAACGCCAAACTGAGCTATGGAATCATATCTTGGGGAAGTAGCTCAGACACACCACAAATTTTCTACACCCAGAAGCTGGCTTTACGAGCGATGCTCAGGATGGGTTACAGAGAGTCATGCAGGGAACACTTCAGAGAAAACAGAATTGTCACCGTTTATGGGCAGTATATCTTCAAAATCTTAATGTTCCTACACAATAATAAAAATATTTTCTGTGAACACCTGAACCTCAACAACACCAGAAGGATGCAACCTCTTATGGTACCACCACACTCACTATCCCTTACAGAGAAAGGAACAAGGTACATGTGTATCAAATCATTCAATGTGTTGCCTAGGAAAATTCAATTACTGATCAACTCCAATTTATTCAGAAGAACAATCCTAGACTTCATTATACGAAGTGAACCATACAGCATCCAAGAATTTCTGGACTTCTGCAAGAAAGAATAATGATTCCAGTGTGCATATATTATATTGATTAATTAATTAACAAAGTTGACATGTTTTCCCATTCTCAAATACATCAAATGTAGCTGATGTGGAAAATAAATATGATTTGATTTGATTTGATTCTCTACTGAAGTCTATCATTAAAATGAGAATTACAGAATTATTTTAAATATCTTTTTTTAATTTTCTAGTCGTACGATCCTCACGAATTGAGTACAACTCTTCGTGTCGTTAGAACTCGCCATACTTGGAAGAGGCAATCCCCAATTCCTTTTTATTATTTCAGCATGTATTGTTCATCTTCAGTACCTATCTACTTCTCAAATTTTGTGTCAGTGTTTCTTAATCCTGATATTGAATCAGTTCCAATATAGAACCTGTGTGTCGAGATAATGATCGTTCCCAGTGAATAAATTTGTCGAAATTAAAAACTTAAATCATTATTTTTTAAAACTATTACATATATCCTATGGTTGGACGATACTCCTATTTAAAAATTTCAAATAACTGGTGAGCTTCAATCCGACATATAACAATTGAAAGGTTTTTTCTGGGTTTTCTCTCCCAAACTCTGAAAAATATCTATAAAATAAAAATTAATTATTTTGCGATTTGCTTCTGCGTAAGAAACACAATATATTTGTCAGAAGAGCAATCAATTGAACAATGTTGCCTAACAAACAGAACAATGAAACAACTTCAACGAAGAAACAACTATATCGTAACGTTTCGGAGTCTATATCAGACTCCTTCGTCAGACGTTTAATGTTTAAGTTTGGGAGAGAAAACCAAGAAAAAAACCTTTCAGTAATGAGTATACCTCCCACAGTATCCTTTAATGATTACCGACATATAATATTCTCATTCTCTAATTTTTTTGCAGATTCCATTTGAAATCCACATGGAAATCCATTATGAACATAAATTAATTCAATACTTCATTCTCAAAGATGGCATATAGCAGGATGGAAGCCGATAACCGAAAATACTGATACATTCCCCTTCTTGAATCTTCAAAGAGAAAAAAACTTCTTCAAATATGCTACGAACTGGATCGGACAGGGAGTTCCAAAATTCCACATTCTACAGGTAGGTGTTCTCAATTCTTGACGATATATTATATAAAATGTGGACTATTGTTGGTACCTCACTGATATTTTTCATATATTGCAAGCTCGACAAAAATGTTTTATACAGGGTCCGAGGCCACCACACCGCCACGGACAAGGAGGTGATAGGGTACCATTAGGGTGTTGTTAAACTGTCCTGCGGGTCTTCTGATGGAAGTAAGGGATGGTTTAAGCCAGTGGTGGAATTCCTCATTTTGCAAATATTTTAGATAGAGACCAGTTGAGAACGGAATGAGCCAGACAGCTGAAATTTTCAGAGTAGGTTTGGGACATAAATATCTCGGAAATGCTCGTTATTGGGCAAAATCGGCCTGACGGTTTCGGAGTAACAAACATTTTAAAAAATTTCACATTACAAATTAATTCAGTTTTACCATAAAATTTCATTGATACTATTTTCAATTCTAACAAGCTAATTTTTTCGGAGATATGATTTTTCGAAATTTCAATAATACTTACTTCTATGTTTTCACAGAATGCAAATTCAATCTGTCTGTGTTCACTGTTCATCCCTGTCATCTAATCTACCAGACATGTCAAATTTATTTCTGTTCAAAGTATGAATGTATTCAAAATGACCAATTATAGGATACATATTATATACCTATATTAATACCGTATACGCCTTTGGATAATACATAGGATGATGGAAATATATACTTTGGTAAGTTAATCATATTGGGTTCAGCATATCTCCAGTGGAAACAAAACTGGAACATTGGCAAAGTTTCAATCGATATAATATAATGTTCAGAGCAGGTTTGAGGAATGAATATCTCGGATAAGGTCGTTATTTAATTTTAATTTAGTCTTTTATGTTTCTATTATAAGAGTCCATTGATATCATTCCCAACTCTGAGAAATCAATACTTTCAGAGATATGATTTGTCAAAGTTTTAAGAAGAGCGCCAAAGATCCTGTCCACAGGGTTTTCCACTTTTTTTTACCCAGTATAACAGAGCGAACTTTGTGTTTCTTGGTCCTCGTGAAAATTGGGATTGCCTTCATGATGATCATAGCGTAGGGAATAATCTTTTATCCCTCTTTCGGACGTTCAGGTATGTTTCCAATGAGGCATTTCCATTGCAACCATTCAGATACAGAAATATTGTGAAAACCCCCTCGATAACTAGAGAGCTTGCCGAGGAGGTATGTCCGGTTTGAAACCCATATAAATTAAGTAAATGTGGCTGCAAAAAGAAGGAAATTTTCACACGATTCAGAAAAAAAAACATATGAGGAATATAATTACGGCTAAGAAATCCTACTTTGATATCATCAACATGAATTTGTGCCGTCTGGCGCTATATAAAATTAAATGTGTCTGCTGGGGGTGATCAAAATGCGCCACGTATCCTGCATGCCCAGAGAGTTCCACTACGTATTCCCTGTAGTGTGACCACTGGTGCACCTCTCCAATCTGTCTTACGAGAGTGTTTTATTTCGTTGGAACTGAAACAGGTGATACTTCACTCCACAAAATGTATGACTGACTGTAAATCAATCAAGAGACATCGCTGTGCTGTCGAATTCGAATTAACTGTGCCCAAAACAGGAGAATGGAAAATATAATTTACCATAGTAAATTCGATTAAGAGTGTCCAATACAGGAGAATGGACAGTAGAATATACGCGCAAAAGCTCCTGACTTCACGTCAGTGCTTGAACCAATTTTGTTTTCATAATTTTTTTATATTTGTCTAGGGGTACGGTTCTTATAAAATTTCAAACACGTCTTTTTGTCTATATTCTACATCTAGATACCAAGCTTCAATTCGATCGAGTCTATATTTTTTGAGTTATTGAGGAAATAATATTCCTGGTGGGTATAACCCTGAAACCGTTGGACCGATTATGCCCGTAATCAAACTTGACACTCCCATTCGGATACGCAATATACCCTGAAAATTGCAGCAAGTCCCTATCTCCTGTCGTTCGAAAGTTATCGAGGCAACAGTCACCCATCCATCTACTAAACTCACACAAGGCTGCTTGAATCTCCAACAATATATATCTGATCGTGTTCAAACTTGGAACTTGGCAATAGAGTTAGGTTTTGAAGGCTCTTGCAAAATTTTAGCGATGTCGGAGGAATAGTTCTAATAATACGATCCTCACGATATTTTGTAAGAATTTTTGCGTTGACATTATACAGCTAATAATCATGTTTTAATTTAATCGGTTTTGTGTTTTTCGAGTTATTGAGGAAATAACAACTGAATTTCAGATGATTATAACTCCAAAACCGTTTGGGTGATTATGTCTATAAACAAATTCAAATGATGCATTCAGATGCTCAACTAAACCTGAAAAGTTGCTCTCTTTCCGTTCTTAGGTTATCGTGACATAAAAAACATTTTTTAATGATTTTTTAAAATTTTCTAGTGATGCGATTCTCACAAAATTTCACAAACGTGCTTAGGTTCATATATTACAACTATTCACCAAGTTTCATTTCGATCGGATTTATATTGGTTGAAAATAAAATTATTATTATTATGCCCATTAATGAACTGGTCCGTCGTATTGTGATGCGCCACCCACCCTGAAAATTACAGTCGCTATCTCATTCGGTTCTCAAGTTATCGTGGCAACGGACGGCTGGCCGGCCGGACAGAATCAAATTTCTCCTTACATTCTTCATCAGGTAGTCGAACTCAATCGTTTGACAAAAATGGGTTCAAGCCCTGTGGACAGAAGCTTTCTGGCGCTCTAGTTCAAACAGACAAATTATATCTGGTATTGGTTTCTCAGAGTTGGGAATTATATCAATGTATTCATATGATAGAACTGCATCAAAAAGGAAATTCAATTCAAATAAGAGCTTATTTATGAAGATTAAATGAGCAATCATGAGAATGAGAACTGCACCACATTTTCAATTTTTTTTTTTGACACTTTGCGGTAATCTGGTCAATACAAAACTTCACATGCTTATACAGGTCATGATTCTACAATTTGGTGCTAAATTTCAGATAGATCGAGTGATCGGTTTCGGGAATATTCATAAAAAACATTTTTACTAAAATCGGCCATAGCTCCGAAACCCCTTGATGGTTTTTGCCCATTAACGAACTTGTCCGAGATATTTACGCTCCAAAACCACCTTGCAATTTTCAATCCGCTAACTCTTTTCGTTCGAGAGTTATCGTGCCTACGGCCGGTCGGCCGGCCGGACAGAATCGATTTCGCACTCGGATTCTTGATCAGTGAGTCGAACTAAATCATTTGAGACCATTTTCAGCCAAAAATTCCAAAATTACAGACACTTGGGCAAATTGATAAGCAATCTGTTCCGAGGAACTAGAGCGCCAAAAAAACAAGTTTCGTATGACAATTGCCCAAAACAGGTTTAAAGTACCTACAAATAGTAGGTATTCCATAAAACATGTATAAAATAATAAATTACCTTGTAATCGATCAAAAATTTCCTGATCTACGTTCACAAAATTTTCTCCTCTCTCGAACTTTGGAATTATGCTTTCAATATTTACGTAATATTTTCAAACATTTTCGGGCGAGGTCCCCGTTGCATCGCTAAGATACGAGTATTTCAACCCCACTATTCTTGAAGTAACAATATTCCCTTCTGTCAAGTTGACATTATGGCAATTCATACATAGAATATACATAGAATAATTATATCAATCTGTGAAATACGATTTACATTGAAATTTTGAAAAATCATATCTCCGAAAGTATTAGCTTGTTAGAGTTAAAAATGATATGAATGGATTCTTATGATGAAACTGCTTATTAAAAAAATTTAATTTGGAATTTGTTTTGTAAAAAAAAAAATTTTTTTTCATTACTCCGAAACTTTCTGTCCGATTTTGCCCAGTAACGAACTTAGCCGAGATATTCATCCCCCAAACCTACTCTGAAAATTTCAACTCTCTAGCTCATTCCGTTCGAGAGTTATCGTGCCTACGGCCGGACAGAATTAATTTCGACCACGGATTCTTGATCAGTGAGTCGAACCAAATCGTTTAAGACCATTTTCATCGAAATATTCAAAAATTACAGACATTTGGGCAAATTGATAAGCACTCAGTTCCGAGGAACTAGAGCGCCAAAAACGAAAATTACAGACATTTGGGCAAAATGATAAAGCGATGGTGCCCAGAACATACGCCCATTAAAAATCAAATAAAAATTACTCAAACAGCTGAATATTAGAATTTGGAATAATGTGTTGGGGTTATTGCACGGATGCAGATATGGCGTTCAGAATGCAAAAGAGGATACATAATTCGACCTATATATGGCCTCCCAAGGGTGACATCTTGCCGGAAGTATATACACTATGAAAGAAGTGAATAAGCTGAAAAAGCACTGAAGTCAGGTCAATCTGCATTGATGTGCTTGCTAATGACATGATTACGATTATTCTGACCTTCCTATATCTTACCCACGGAGACCCTTCAGAAGCTCCTAGGAGCTTGTGCCCAATTCTCACAAGCTCCCGTCAGTGCTTTTTCAGGTTTTCAACTTCTTTCATAGTGGAGTCAGTCTGCATTGGCGCTCTTGCTAATGACATGATCATGATTATAATGACCCTCCTAGGTCTTCTCCATGGAGACCCTTCAGGACCCTCCTAGGAGCTTGTGCGAATTAGGCAGGCAGATGAGTCCTATGTAGGCTTTGTTACTGTATTCTCACGCCAGCTTAGGCACAGCACTGTTAGTATTTGACTAAACAGTGAATGGTGACTAGATTTCCGGTTCGCTCTATCCATGAGCGAATTCAATTCAAATTAGTCAAAATGAATAAGCGCGCCAAAGATTACTGACTTTTCATAATTTTCAGCAAGGTACCAAGTTTTGATTCAATCTGATCAGTAGTTTACGAGTAATTGGGAAAACCAAATTTCCACACAATTTTTTTTTTCCTGGTAATACGAACAATACAAAACGTCACGTAAATATTCAAGTCGTAAATCTTCAACTTGGTGCTGAATTTCAGTTTGATTTAATCAGTAGTTTCGAAAATATTCGGAAGAAGAGCTCAAATTTTAAGTAGTTATTACTCCGAAACCACTAGGTGTATTTTGCCCGTTAGCGAACTGAACCGAGATATTCATGCCCCAAATCTACCTTGCAACTTTCAACTCTGTAACTGATTTATTTCAAGAGTTATTGTCCTTACGACTGGACGGTCTAAATTGGAGTTGGCCCCAGATTATTCACTAGTGAATTGACCCTAATCGTTTGAGATCATTTTCGGCTAAAAATTCCAAAATTACGTACATTTGAGCAAAGTGATAACGCGCTCTTCATGATGGAAAAAGCGTGCGAAGACCATCTTTTACATGTATGAAACTGCCACGGCTAGGTAAGAGTGGGCTCGACAACACGCAGATTGGAATAATAGGTAATTGGTCGAATGTCGTATTTTCTGATGAGTCAATGTTTGGACACAAACCAGATTCAAGAAGAGTTTGTGTTCGGAGAATGTCAGGGAATGTTGAAAAGTTGCAACAAGGACAAGAAGTTTACAGAAGTTACAGTGGTGGAGCTGTAACGTTATGTATTTTGGGAATAAGGGGGCCTCAATGAAATCTATTCTACAACCTGTTGTTATTCCATATTATGTTGCTACAATTCGAGAAGATTTTTTTTTCATGCTGAAAAATGCCCGTCCGCAAATGCAGTCCGAATAATCAATTTTCTAGATTAACAAGGAGTCCAGACTTTGCCATGGTCATCTCGATCGCCTGATTTATATCCGATTGAGTATACATGGGATATGGTAAAAAGAACAGTTGCTCGTGGCCAAAATCAATTTCATGGTATATCTGGACTATTTGCTGCTCTACAAGAAGCCTGGCAGGATATACCAAAGCAACAATTCCAGAACTTAATTCAAAGAATGCTTCGGCGGTCCAGAATTCTGATGAACTCCAGTATCTGGGATGGCTTCAAGGAGGCTACGTCTTCGCTCCTGCAGATTTCTTGCCCAAAGCATTCCTAACGTTGGTTGCACGCGCCAAATGCAGATTGACTTAACAATGAAAGGAAATGTGTAAAAAAGCATTGACGTGGGGGCCAATCTGCTTTGGCGCGCGTGCTATATACATGATTATGATTATACTGACCCTGCCAAGTCTTTCCCAAGATGATCCCTCAGAATCTTCTAGAAGTTTGTGCGACTAAGGAGAGTCAGTTGTGTTCTTTTTCAACAGTGTTACTCTATCCTTACGGAAGCTCAGATACAGCACTGTTAGTTTTTGAACCGACAGTGAATGGTGTCAACTATCCCTTGGGTAGATCTCCGGCTCGCTCAATTCACTGAGCTTGAAGTACTCATCACTCAATTGAAATTAGCCACCGTGAACATGCGCGCCAAAGAGTACTGACTTCACGTCAGTGCTTTTTTTTAAGTTCCTTTAACATATATGGCTATCAATACAATTTGGCTGTTAGCTTTACCGTAGATCGAAAAAAATTGCGGTCATGGGACCTCTTTTAGGAACGCAATTGCCTCTTCTCCAAATCCAAAGGTAAATTAATATAGATCTACCGAATATAGTTATTTATAAATTCGCCCCAGGGCCACGGTATGGACACTTCAACTCGGAAACAACGCTACATCCCCCAAACTGACTTGTCCTTGCACTGAATTGCCATGAATATTCTTTTAAAACCTCACAATATCGGCTCAGAAATCCCAACATAACCCATACAACCCAAAAACAGTTACTTCTCTTCTACGCATGCGCAATCTACTCGCGGCTGCAAGTCCTCCCAAAATCACATACCTTACAAAAAACTCCGATTCTCCAACACTAGTGGTTCAGGTGATATTGCATCTTGAATCCACGCATGCGCAGACCATCACCAGGGGATTCCATGCAGGAATAGCATCCGCCACCCCAAAATCCCATTCCTCTCTGACGAAAACACCAGGAGTTAAATCACTGATGGTCTGCTCATACGCATAACCAAAAATGCCCGTAAGGCGTAACATCAATTTCAAGATTAGCCCCAGGGCCACGGTATGCACACTTCAACTCGCAAACAACGCTATTTCCCCCAAACTGACTTGTGTCCGTGCATTGAATTGACATGAATATTCTTTTAAAACCTCACAATATCGGCTCATTACTCCCAACATAACCCATACAATACAAAAACAGTAATTTCTCTTCTCCGCATGCGCAATCTACTCGCGGCTGCAAGTCCTTCCAAAATCACAAACCTTACAAAAAATTCCGATTATCCAACACCAGTGGTTCAGGAGATATCGCATCTTTAATCGCAGACCCTTACCAGGGGATTCTATGGAGGGATAGCATCCGCCACCCCGAAACCCCAATCCTCTCTGACGAAAACACCAGCAGTTAAATCACTGATGGTCTGCTCATGCGCATAAAGAAAAATACCCGTAAGAAGTAACATCAATTTCAAAATTAGTCCCAGGGCCACGGTACGGACACTTCAACAACTAACTGACTTGTCCATGCACTGAATTGCCATGAATATTCTTTTAAAACCTCACAATATCGGCTCAGCACTCCCAACATAACCCATACAACCCAAAAACAGTCACTTCTCTTCTGCGCATGCGCAATCTACTTGTGGCTAAAAGTCCTCTCAAAATCACACAGCTTACAAAAAACTCCGATTCTCCAACACTAGTGGTTCAGGAGATATCGCATCTTTAATCCACGCATGCGCAGACCCTCACCAGGGGATTGTATGGACGAATAGCATCCGCCACCCCAAAACCCCAATTCTCTCTGACGAAAACACCACCAGTTAAATCACTGATGGTCTGCTCATGCGCATAACAAAAAATGCCTGTAAGGGGTAACATCAATTTCAAAATTAGCCCCAGGGCCACGGCACGGATACTTCAACTCAGAAACAACGCTACATTCCCCAAACTGACTGGTCCTTTCATTGAATTGCCATGAATATTCTTTTAAAACCTCACAATATCTACTCAGCACTCCCAACATAAGCCGTCCAACCAAAAACAGTCACTTCTCTTCTGCGCATGCGCAATCTACTGGCGGCTAAAAGGCCCCTCAAAATGACACACTTTACCAAAAACTCCGATTCTCCAACACTAGTAGTTCAGGAGATATCGCATCTTTAATCCACGCATGCGCAGACCCTCGTCAGCGATCTGGATTCTATGGAGGAATAGCATCCGCCACCCCAACCCAATCCTCTCTGACGAAAACTACAGCAGTTAAATGACTTCTCATCTGCGCATGCGCATAACGAAAAATGCCCGGAAAGGGCAGCATGAACCTCAAAAAAATTGGTTTTGGCATTTCATGCAAGTTATTCCTCAAAATAGTAGTCATTTTTTGATTTTTTCCATGTCACGTGATCTTCACGAAATTTTGCATAAGTGTTTGCTTTGGTCTTTTGCATCTAACTACTGAGTTTCAATTTAATCAGATCAGTATTTTTCGAGTTATCGTGAAAACAAAATTTTAAAATTTTTGAAATTTTTTTTTGACACTTCAGGGCCGTCCGGTCAACACAAAACTTCGCAGGCATATAAAGGTCATTATTCTACAATTTGATGCCAAATTTCAGAAAGATCGAGTGATCGGTTCCGGAAATATTCATAAAAAATGTTTTGACTAAAAACGGCCTTAACTCCGAAACCGCTTGGTGGATTTCGCCAGTTAACGAACTTGTGCGAGATATTTACGCTACAAAACTACCCTGCAAATTTCAACGCTCTAAGTCGATCCGTTCGAGAGTTATCGTGCTAACGGCCGGCCGGACCGGACGGACAGAATTGAATTTGACGTCGAATTCTTCATCAGGGAGTCAAACCCAATCGTTTGAGACCATTTTCGAAAAAAAACTCGAAAAATACAGACATTGTGACGAAATGATAGCACGCTAATCCTTGCGGAACACGCGCGCAAAAATGAATATCCCTAGGTTTTTGCCATGTGTGTAGTTTTGCTTGGAGCATATTCCATCTACGAATTTGGTTGAATATAAAAGCACATTCTTCATTTATTGTCATAAATCTGTCAGTGAAGAATCACTTAATACATTGTCGGCCTCGGTGGTGTAAATGGCTGAATGCTGAGCTACAACGCTGGTGGTTGTAGGTTCAATTCCTGCTTAGGACATTGGTCTCGAACATAATATTAGAATTGTTTGATTACATAATATGTTGGGTAATTCGACTGGTATGCAAGCCCATTTTAAAGATACACACCTTGCTATTAAAAAAAATCTAATCCATTGAACATAACTCACTGTGGAATGATCGAAGCGAAGCCACGCAATTTATATATTATCTTACAACGATAACTACCGTCAATACTAGTGAGAATTCCATATTTGTTAGTATACCAATTAGTACGACGGCGTATTGGGGCCAATGTAAAAATAAAAAATCTGTCCTTTACACTAATTGACAGATTTCAATGTGTCAATTGACAGATTTTAATCTGTCAATTAGACTAATTGACAGATTAAATCTGTCAATTATACTAATTGACAGATTTTTTATTTTTACATTGGCCCCAATACGCCGTCGTAAATAATAAATATAGTAATGTAGGAATATAAAAAAAAATTCTTTTTTTTTCAGTGAATTGTATCCGGAAGAATTCAACATAACATTGGAAAATCAAACCCTTCATAATACATCCCAAGTAGTTCCCGAGCACATGAATATAACAAATGAGATGCCCATAGCCTACGCGGTTCCACTCTATGGATACATCATGCCATTTCTTTTGGTGGTTACCATTGTTGCCAATACACTGATCGTGGTTGTTTTGAGTAAACGACATATGAGAACACCTACGAACGTTGTGCTAATGGCTATGGCGCTCTGTGATCTGTTTACCTTGCTAGTACCAGCACCTTGGCTGATCTACATGTATACTTTTGGAAATCACCATAAACCATTATGGCCGAGAAGTCTTTGCTACGCTTGGAGTATGATGCATGAGGTAAGATGGCAGTTAATGACGTATTGTGTTTTGATGTTATCCAACAACAATAGTGACATAGTGGGTGAACTTGTTTTCATTTTCGGAATTACTCAACAATAAACGGAGTTTTAATGCAGCTTGTGTAAATTTTCGAACTTCTCTATCTATGATATAAAATTTACTCCAATGAAAAAGGATATCGCAGAATTTCGCAGAAGAACATAACTTATTGTTGGTGTTCGGCGGGGAGGATATTATATCGGTTCCACATAATAGTTCCAGAAGTTTCCGATCTATTCTTTCATAGCTTCCAATTGATTCGTTATTCCTGAATCATAACCCATTGTGAGGAAAAAACATATTTTTCTACGACTGTCAATGATAGTTATTTATGTACCAAGAACGCAAAACTGTCTATTATATAGTCGAGTCTGCAAGCAGGCGAGACAATAGACAGTTTTTCGCCGTGGTGCATATTACATTTTTTCGTCGACCCCCATATATTTTTATGAATTTCGTGTGCAGTATCGATAATTATTTTTGGAGAAGTTGTGGAATGTCCCTCGGCAACTGCCATGGACTCCGGCCACCGAGACTCTTTAAAGCAGTTATGTAACCACCAGCATCCAGAATAATTATTGCTGAAGATCGACGAAAGCAGTGTCCGGTGGATAATTCGTGGTTTGGCAATTTCAAATATTTAGCTATCTCTTTCCCCATGTCTCCAAGCTTATTTAAGCCTCTTCTCTTGACGGTACATTTTTCTTTTTGATAATTAATGAAGAACCATGGACCATGTATATTTAATTTGCATATTTTTTGTAAATTTAATAGTAAGGACTAGTTACAGTAAAACTTCGTATAATTTTGGTTTTAGTATCTGGTATAGTTACTAGGCAGCAGAACCCATATCATTTAAATTAGTAATTTTCGTTTGATGTAATTCGGGTCTCCCATGCACCCCACACCCGGCACCCCACATGCACCCATTATGCCCATGCGACCTAAAATATAGAATAAATACATATTTCATGATATGGCTATATAAATCTTACTTTTGTCAGCAGAAGAAGTTTACTGTAAAACTAGGAACGTCATACTCGTAGTAAATGCATGTAGTTCCATGCTCGTTTTGCCCTATTACCCCATTTTCCTATGTTGAACACTCTCAATCTAATTTACCATGGTGAATTCTATTGTCCGTTCTCCAGTATTGGACACTCTTATTCGAATTCACCATGATAAATTCGATTGAGAGTGTCCAATACAGGAAAATGGATAATAGAGCATACGCGCAAAAGCTCCTGACTTCACGTCAGTGCTTGAACCAATTTTTATTACTATACCAAACAACTGGTCGTAAAATATGTTGCTTGAAATCTGGTACAGTTTTTTTATGAACCTCAACGTTTCATTCCGTAGAGTGAAATGAATTCAATAAGAAGAGTTTTTCTCTATTTCAGTATCGTAATGAGTTCATTACAGCACTAAAAACAGTGCTGTAATGAACTCATTCCCGCATTGTTTCTAGTTATATTTTTCGTTTTGTGGTAGTCAGCACTGACATTCGATCCTGTCAAATTTAAACACAAGTCAATTGTCAATATAATATAATTTGTATATAGTGAAATAATTTTTAGAGGAAAAGTTTTATTTTCATTAAAAAATAAGGTACTAGAGATTTCCTTCTTGCTAATTTTGAATCATTCATGCTATTGGGAAACCATTTTAAATCTGATCTCCATGCCCTACGTACGATTGAAATTCAGTAATCTGTCAACTTTAGTAACGTAACAGTCACACCAACTGCTAATATACAATTTTTCATTAAATTTCAACAGTATTTCACAAAACTTGCCTAAAATAGAGAAAATATCGTCTAATACTCGTTGCAGAAGGCAATTCCAACACTCATGCGTTCGAAAACTCGCTCCTTTGTCGCTCGTTTTCGAATTTCGCATTCGTGTTTGAATCACAGCCCAATCTGCAACTTGTTTTAGAATGTACTATTCTGTTGCATGATAGTGAAGGTTCATTATTTTGGCAAATAATAAAACAAAATGAGATATCCGAATATGTTCTGAAAATGATCCGTATGGAAGGAACTTCCATGTACAAAAGTGAAATCGAATAACTCAACTCATATCACTGGAACACAGTCATTCTGGCAACTACTGGTGAACATGCTTTTGAAGAGAATGTTTATTGTTTACCTTATGCAAACAACCCTCCGTAGAAAATGCTGCATTGTTAAGCTAACATGAAAAACAGCACTCACACATATGTTACGCAAACAGAAAATTTCATATACTCAGTAGAAATTTGAAATATTTCCATTCCATTAAATGTCCTATATTTCTCAGTATAAAATTTCCCTGAGAGTGCAATATATCCATCGTGATCCACCCGTACTAAAACATCAATTCTGCTCTTCTCTAATATGTTTTGCACTCCAATATCGAACAGGCATGAGGGATGAGACAACGTGAAGCTCAGATATTGCCTTAATAACAAGAAAATATTATTCGGTCGGTTGCAGGTTCGAATCCTGCCTAGAGCTTCGGTCGAGTGTCCAGTATATGAATGGGACTATGACCGAAGAATAACAAACCAGGGAGTGGTTGCATAACAGGATCTTGAAACCAAAAAAATACAATAAAACTATTGGGAAAGGCTATGTAAAATAACGGTCATATACTTTTCTTATACGTTAAATGAAATTTGGTCTTAGAAGGTTTCTCGAGAACTGTTACCTAACAACTAATTGAAATCGAGTTTTTGAGAACTCTGGAATTTACATCTTAAGCGTGAGAAATCACTGTAGTTCCATTTCCCCTATGTTGAATATAAACATATCGATTGGCAGTTTCACGGATGAGCTAGACAGTTGAAATTTTCAGAGTAGGTTCGAGACATAAATGTCTCAGCTTAATTTGTATTTGTATATGGTTTTTCAAAATATCAATAATACATCGTACCCACTTCTCTGTTTTCACAGAATGCGAATTATATCTGTCTTTGTTCTATCTGTGCTCACTATTCATACATGTCATCTCATCTACCTATAAGAGACATGGCAAATTTAATTCTGTTCTAGAAAACAAAGTATGATTGAATGCAAAATGGTCAATTATAGGATATTATAATTTTTGGGGGATATACCCCTACCCTATATGCCCTTGGAATCCATATGATGAAGAAAATATATACTTTAGTAAGTTGATATACAGTGCTTCCCAGCAACTCCGCACCAAGAGGGACTATTCTTATATATTAATATTTCCGGATTTTAATTATTACAAAAAGTTGATGCATCCAAAATGATATAAGAGTTAGCTGAGTGCGACATCCGGTTTGAGCTGAAATCGCCATTTCTAAACAAAAATGTCGATTATCTCGAAAAATTTGAACTTTTTGTATGGCGCTATAGGTAAACTTGTTTGAAATTGCAATTTAGATCAATGTGCACAAATTAAGGTGGGAAAACATCAAAAAACATTTTTAATTTTTTTGCTTATAACTCTTTTAAAAATTGAATAATTACTGTACGGAATTTGTTTTGGTAACTAGGCAATATTATTAGTATCAGCATGTAAAGATAAAAAAAATTGTTTGAACTCGACATTTGTTCGAATTTTCACAAATCTGTGATCATAGAAAATAATTAACTGGCATTGAAATTGAACTAACGATGGATATTCAAGACAAAATTCTTTTCCAATCGAAAATCTAGCTATAAATTGACGAATTTCAGCGAGATTTGCATTCTTGGGATTCTTTGTCGTGAATTGAATGTGAAATTGAAAGATTTTAATGGCGATAATAAGAATAGGACCACTATGCACTACTTTATGGGGAAAATTCGAACAAATGTCGGAAAACCAAGTTCAAACAAAATTTGCTAGTAGTAATCCTATTCATGCTGACACTAATGTCTTCTAGTTACGGAAAAATGGTCCATTAGGTAATAATTCAATTTTTGAAATAGTTATGAGGAAAACAGTTGGTTTTTTGACCTGAAATTTGGCACATAGATCTAAATTGTTATTTCGAACAAGTTTACTTAAAGCGATTCACAGAAAAAGTTCGAATATTCCGAGATAATGGACAGTTTTGTTTGAAAATGGTAATTACCGCTCAAACTGGAAGTCTCGGTTGGCCGACTTTTATATCATTTTTGATGCACCAACCTTTTGTAATTAATAAAATTCGGAAATATTAATAGAAAATAAAAGTCCCTCTTGGTGCGGAGTTGTTGGGTGGCATGGTATACATATTTGGTTCAGAATATGTCCAGTGAAAACAAAACTGTAATCTTCAAATTTCAATTGATATAATATAATTTTCAGAGTGAATTTGAGGAATGAATAAATCGGATAAGTTCGTAATTTAATTTTAATTTAGTTTCTTTTATGTTGCAGTTGTATTAGAAGAATCCATTGATATCATTCCCAACCCTGAGAAACCAATACTTTCGGAGATATGATTTGTCAAAGTTTGAACAAGAGCGCCAAAGCTCCTATCCATAGGGGTTTCCCACTTTTTGGCGCTCTTGTTCCTCGGAACAGAGTGCATATCAATTTGCCCAAATGTCTGTAATTTTCGAATTTTTGGCTGAAAATGGTCTCAAACGATTTGGTTCGACTCACTGATCAAGAATACGTGGTCGAAATCGATTCTGTCCGGCCGGCCGTCCGTCCGTTAACAGGATAACTCTCGAACGCAATGAGCTAGACAGTTGAAATTTGCAAAATAGGTTTGGGAGAAAAATATCTCGGCTGAGTTCGTTAGTGGGCAAAATCGGTCAGATGGTTTCGGAGTAACAAAAAATTTTTTTTTACATTATAAATTTCAAAATAAGTTTTTCTCAAGATGCAGTTTGCCATAGCAATCTATTGATGTCATTTTTAACTCTAACAAGCTAATACTTTCGGAGTTATGATTATTCTATCTATGAATTATTATAATATGATCTGTGTTTATACATGTCAACTTATTTTCCTGAGACATATTTTGACCATATTTGACCATATGTCAAATTTTGATATTTAATGCCCATGGCTAATCCATATTATGAGATTGGAATGGTAATGGTAAGTTAATAATATTGAGTTCAGAATATCTCCAGTAAAAACAAAACTGAAATATTGGCTAAAGTTTAAATTCATATAATATAATTTTCAGAGTGGATTTGAGGAAAAAATATATCGTTCATCATAGAATTAAGGAACGAATATCTCGGATGAGTTCGTTGTTGGGTAGAATTGGTCTATTGGATTTGGATTAATAATTTTTGGCACTCTTGTTGAATTTAAATTATTTTAAAATGTTTGAATTTAATTTATGTTATTATGAAGTTCTATTGTTAGAATCCATTGATATAATTTCCAACTCTTACCATACCAATACTTTCGAAGATATGATTTGTCAAAGTTTGAACAATAGCGCCAAAGCTCCTGTCCACAGGGCTTTCCCACATTTTTTAAAATATTCTCCATATGATGCCTATTTTCAGGCATAAAATCCCATTAGCCGTAGTTCGATCGAATTGTTGAATCTGAATCTAAAATAACACTTACATATAGCCTCATTGGATCAACCATGATAACAGCTTGTGTTTAGTCAGAGCTCTGCTAATTCCGTATTTATATGAACTGTCCATAATCTTCCTAATCATAAGTAAATCTCTGTCATTATGGAAGGCAAAACCCCGCCAACGGATTCAAAGTTAAACAGAGATTAATGCAATCAATTATGGAATAACATTATCGTCCAGTATGAACATGAATTTTCAATATTTATTTTTCGTATGATGATTGCAATGAAGGCAAATATAAATGGATGATTTTTGGGCGTATCATGTATGGAACCTCTTGAATTAAAATCTGAATTAATTTGATAGGTGGTGTTGTTGGGGAGTGGTGTCTCTGCTATCTCCCCAGTGTTGATTATTATTGATGGTTGGTGGTTCCTCTCAACTTTTTCGAGCAATGCGATCGACGCTGCGGAAAATTTTCCATTGGAATGTGTTTGGTTTGATATACAGGGGTGAAATTGTGAAATTTTCAACAGCATGGCCATTTGTTAGGCTTCAAGGTGAACTTCTACGCGTTTATTTAATTGTTGCGTTTATTAATTGGATAATATAATAATAATGATACTTTATTGCCTTAACAAAGTGATACATCAATTTATACAATAGTGCAAGAGGTGTACATATCACTAAAGCGATATCTTCCTGCCTACTTTGAAAATTGTAAAAAAAACACGACAAAAATTGTTAATTGAAGGCAATACCTAAAACTAACAAAAAAAAATATTACAAAATCAGACAACACACGATTATACGGATGCAGGAATAGAGAGAATGAGGAAGAGAAAAGGGAAAAAGCACGACGAGGTGATGAACCCACACTATGTATCAAAGTTCGGCAGAGAGTAAATATTTCTTGAATGCAACCCTGAATGAAAAAAATGTTATATTTCGAGTGATAGCAGCTGGAATTCGATTCCAGAGCTGGAAGAATCTCAACGAGAAATTGTTGGACATAAAACTAGTTGCATGTGCTGGTATTCTGAGAGTAACATTGGAACAAGCTCTAGTATCGTAGTACTCACCATCAAGACCCCGAAGACGGTCGCAGAGATACCCAGGCTCACGAGCTCTCATAACCTTAAACCCCAACAACAACAGCCGCCAATAGCGACGTTGCTTAATTGTTAGAAGTTTGAGTTCTTGCCGAAAACTACTAGCATGGTCGATATTTCTTAAACCATACACAAACCTGCCGGCAATCTGCAATCGAACTTGCTGATTTGTTCTGAATTCAGTCCCATGTAAGCCACATCCCCATAGTCAACTATGGGCTGTAAAAGCGAATAAAATAGGGTCTTCCTTCCTTCACAGAAGTGTGTAGTTAAATTTGCAAATCATCAGCAAACAGATGGTACTTACATCGAATGTTTGTCACAAGAGGTGATATATAAATGGAAAATAGAGGTGGACCCAAAACACTGCCCTGTGAAACACCGACGCTCATCCGAGATACTATCGCCCAAGTTGACTTTGCTTTGTCTACCTCTCTGATAGGATTCAAAGAAGGATCGGTAGGTGGAAGAGAATCTCAGCTCCTGAAGCTTAGCAATCAATATGTCAAAGTCCACGGCATCGAATGCCTTACTGAAATCTAAAAGCACTAATAAAGTAAGTAGTTTACTATCCATTGCCTCACTTATATCAGAAATTATTTTGGTCCATTCTGTCTTAGTACTATGTTCCTTCCGGAAGCCAGACTGGAACGGATTGAACAGGGAATACATGCTCATGTAAGATATTATTTGTGAATAAATTACTTTTTCGAATATTTTGGACAGTGTGGGCAGAATCGAAATAGATCGGAAGTCGGCTGTATTTTTGGCAGTGATATTACCTTTGCGTGTTTCCACAAAGAGGGGAAGACGCCGTTACATAATAAAAAAATTCAATTCAAATAATAGTTTATTTATCAAGATTAAATGAGCAATCATGAGAATGAGAAAAGCACCATGGAAGAAATCAAATTAAATCTGGCCAATTTTGCCCAATAACGAACTTAACCGAGATATTCATCTCCCTAAACTACTCTGAAAATTTCAACTACCTACCTCATTCCGTTCGAGAGTTATATCTATGGCTATGGATGAAAAGCAGTCTCACTACTCTCAGATCTCTTACTTCATGTTCAGTTCCGAAATGTAAGAATTTTCTGAGAAAAACTAATTTGGGAGCAAACAACTGAGATTTTTCTCACTTCGCTCACAATTCTTCGACTGATTAGATTTGTCTCAGGAACATCATTTGACATTATGACAATTCATATTCATACATAGAATAATATCATTCTGTGACTACGTTGAAATACGATTTATTATTGAAATTTTGAAAAATCATATCTCCGAAAGTATTAGCTTGTTAGAGTTGAAAATGATATGAATGGATTCTTATGATAAAACTGCTTATTAAGAAAAATTTGATTTGGAATTTGTTTCGTAAAAAAAATTTTTTTTTTTTGTTACTCCGAAACCATCTATCCGATTTTGCCCAATAACGAACTTAGCCGAGATATTCATCCCCCAAACCTACTCTGAAAATTTCAACTCTCTAGCTCATTCCGTTCGAGAGTTATCGTGCCTACGGACGGACCGGCCGGACCGGCCGGCCGGCCGGATGGCCGGACAGAATGAATTCCGACCACGGATTCTTGATCAGTGAGTCGAACCAAATCGTTTAAGACCATTTTCATCGAAATATTCCAAAATTACAGACATTTGGGCAAATTGATAAGCACTCAGTTCCGAGGAACTAGAGCGCCAAAATGGGTTCAAGCCCTGTGGACAGGAGCTTTCTGGCGCTCTAGTTAAAACAGACAAATTATATCTCCGAAAGTATTGGTTTCTCAGAGTTGGGAATTAAATCAATGTATTCTTATGAAAGAATTGCATCATAAAGAAAATTAAATTAAATAATAGTTTATTCATCAAGATTAAATGAGCAATCTGAGAATGAGAACTGCACCATGGAAGAAATCAAATTAAAATAGCTGAAATGAATTTGACTTTTTCTTATAAAACAGAATGAAATGTACGAGTATGAACACAGATCATATAATAAAGCTTAGATAGAATAATTATAGCATTCTTTGAAAACATAGAATTACGTACGATTCATTATTGAAATTTAGAAAAATCATATCTCCGAAAGTATTAGCTTGTTGGAGTTGAAAATGATATCGATGGATTCTAATGGTGAAACTACATCTTAAATAAAAATTACAGACATTTGGGCAAATTGATAAGCACTCAGTTCCGAGGAACTAGAGCGCCAAAAAGTGTAATTCCCTTTCCGTGAGCCCGCCTTCTCTCGTTCCGAAACCGAAAACCCGACTGAATGACGAAACGGCTATCGGGCTCCTCGTACGATCTTGTCGATCTCCGGTATTAGAATAAAACGTCGGTACTTACCTGGGATATATATTCTTAATTTTCACTTTTCGACATAAAATCGCCACATGGGGGTTTATTTGACGGTTTTTTACCCTTGTCTATAAGTCGATTTTGACGTTTCTCGAACCAACTATTAGCAAGGAATTAGACAATGTCATGTCTCAGGAAAATAAGTTGACATTATGACCATTCATACATAGAATAATTATATAATTCTGTGAAAACGTAGCAATACGATTTTTTATTGAAATTTTTGAAAAATCATATCTCCGAAAGTAGTAGCTTCTAAAAGTCAAAAATGATATCATTGGATTCTTATGGTAAAACAGCTTATTGAAAAAAATTTAATTTGGAATTTGTTATGTAAAAAAAATTTTTTTTTCTTGTTACTCCGAAACCATCTGTCCGATTTTGCCCAATAACGAACTCAGCTGAGATATTTATCTCCAAACCTACTCTGAAAATTTCAACTCTCTAGCTCATTCCGTTCGAGAGTTATCGTGCCTACGGCCGGACGGCCGGACCGGCCGGACAGAATGAATTTCGACCACGGATTCTTGATCGGTGAGTCGAACCAAATCGTTTAAGACCATTTTCATCGAAAAATTTGAAAATTACAGACATTTGGGCAAATTGATAAGCACTCAGTGAGCGCCAAAAATGGGTTCAAGCCCTGTGGACAGGAGCTTTCTGGTGCTTTAGTTCAAACAGACAAATTATATCTCCGGAAGTATTGGAGAACTGCATCATAAAGGAAATTCAATTCAATTAATAGTTTATTTCTCAAGATTAAATGAGCAATCTGAGGATGAGAACTGCACCATGGAAGAAATCGAATTAAATACGGCCAATTTTGCCCAAAAACGAAGATAACCGAGATATTAATCTCCCTAACCTACTCTGAAAATTTCAACTACCTAGCTCATTCCGTTCGAGAGTTATTGTAGAAAAACTTTTTTTGAATTTTCAAATTTTTTTTTACACTTTTCGGTAATCTGGTCAATACAAAACTTCACATGCGTATAAAGGTCATGATTCTACAATTTGATGCTAAATTTCAGATAGATCGATTGATCCGTTTCGGAAATATTCATAAAAAATATATTTACTAAAATCGATCATAACTCCGAAATCGCTTGATGGATATCGCCCATTAACGAGCTCGTCCGAGATATTTACGCTCCAAACCCACCTTGCAAATTTCAATCCACTAACTCCTTTTCTTCGAGAGTTATCGTGCCTACGGCGGCCGGCCGGACAGAATCGATTTCGACCTCGGATTCTTGATCAGTGAGTCGAACCAAATCGTTTTTAAGACCATTTTCATCGAAAAATTCGAAAATTACAGACATTTGGGCAAATTGAAAAGCACTCAGTTCCAGGAACTAGAGCGCCAACAAGTTTCGTATGACAATTGACAAAAGAGGTTTAAAGTACCTACAAATAGTAGATATTCCATAAAACATGTATGAAAGAAGAGTAATAATGAAAAACGCGTTGTTCCCCAGAACATACGCGCAAAAATTACCTTAGCTACTCAGTTCCGAGGAACTAGAGCGCCAAAAATTGTATATGTGTTCTAAGACTTGAAGTATTTCGTTGATCGTTTCAGTAGAGCCGTTCTGATATTGTCAAAGCCTACCGACTTCGACGATATACCTTCCAGGGCTTCCCTGATATCTTTTTCTGGAACTGGTGCAAAATCAAAAAGAGCTCTTGAAGGAAGCGGTTTGGTGTAGAGTGATTTCAGTGTGATATACTGGTTCCGCACCAACAAATCATACTTTTTGACGCTTATTATACCTTGTGCAACTCACAGTTAGTACCTATGTTCCATTCTGTAACTAATTATCTTACTATAATTATTTCCGAGAAATTAGTGTAAATATTCGATGTAAACAAGTTTCAAATTCTCTCAAACTATTTTGAAAATTAAAAGAGGGGCGTTAAAGCAATACAAACCTCAACAACAGTGTGACAAAAGACCTTTTGTACATCCACGGGATGTTTACCAGTCAGGCAGTAAAGCCTCAATAAAATTCATAACTTTCCAGGGTGTGCCGTTCTCAACTTCCGGTTCCGATTTCAAAAACCACAAGCTATGTTATTGTAGCCTTTTTGACAGCCTTACAGACACAAAGCAATTGTTCAGGTGTCTCCGGGTTTCTCTCAGGATTCTTGACAGGAGCGATAGGAGTCATCGGAAACTTTTCCATAGTCTGCAAATGATATTTCATAGGACACTGTCCCTTCATTGCACCCATCAATTTCCTTACTTAGAATTCGCTGAGTGAGAGAAACTTTTTGGCACATTCGTCTAGTTGGGGGAGAATAACTTGGCTTGTCTTTGTCTACTGACTATAGGCCAGAACGAAAGCTTCCTCTTTTGTTACGATTCCTTGACGACCGTCGCCAGATGGCTGGTTGAGAAACCACAGAATGGAGTTGTCCCCCTTCTCTAGCCAGTTTATCTGCCAAATCATAGCCATGCATCCTAAAAAGGTTGCCCTGATTATTTTCTTCGAGTTCATTGAGTGCACTCCTAGGCAAGCTTTGGCTGAACTTACGAGGAGCCAAATGCTACTTGGGCTGCCCTGCTTTATATATCCCTGTTTTTCCGGTAGTTTTATTCCGTACAACGAGCAATGCTTTTCTATATGGCGATGGTTTCTGCGAGGAATACTGAGGGACAGGAGCCCATTGGTATTGCTAATTGGATTGAGGGACCGTATACACCGGTCTCGTGCATCCTAGGTATTCCAGCCATCGGTGTAGACCTTACACTATAGAAGAGAGAGGACGGATAACATATTCCCTGACATTGAAACCAAATGTCCACCACATGACTACAGTACCTGGCTCCCTTTTCCTGATGCGGCTTTTACAGCTGTAAGCTGCATATCGTAACATTATGTGTAACACAGTTTCATAACAAGACAGTCCGTTAACACTCAGATAAACACAAAAACACGCGTACATCATATCTCTTCCCTAATCAAAGTTGTAGACCCTTTAGACCACTTTGCCAGTAGCCCATTGATTGCGACTAAGAAATGACCCGTTGTAGTTTCTCTGCACCTCATGTCTTCGACAGTAATCACCTGTGACCACATACATGAGCTCTATGCATTCTTCCAGAATGCGAAGATTCCCTGTATAATCCCCAGCTTTCAGATATCACTCTCTAGCCACTCTGAGGGCTCATTTAACTGCCTCATACTCCAGGAAATACCTAGGGGAGGCAGGTCAAGAATTCATTATATATCAGCAGTTGGACAAGAGAATGATGTTGTTGTGATGGACAGGCACGGTGTTCTATCCCAACTAGCAATTTTATATTTTATAATAGTTGTGGAAACGTTTTTAAACAAAATCTTATAAAACATTCTAAGTCGCCGAATTGTTTTCAATAAGTTTATACAACAGATATAAACCCAAAATTGGCACATTTTATAAAATAATTTTGTCATTCGAAACATTTTATAAAGCTCTTCATAAACATTACAAGACTATATCATAAACATTCTGGCGCCATCTAAAAAACTGTTTTGTAATAGCTTTATAAGGTTTTTCATATGAACGTTCTGAAATAAGAATGTTACATAGAATGATATCTATAAAATTAATTGATTTAAAGTTGCAAATGGCAATCCTGAATTATAACAGCATAGAGAAAATATAAATGTCAGGTGTCATTATTGCTTACGCGAAGCCCTTTTATTTATATATACTTCTGCACTTACAGACATATTTTTGGATACACACAACGAAATTCTCAATGCAAATGAAATTTCTTCGTGAAATGTAGCACTCAAATGACATATTTTAAACGCGCCCCCTTGTTTCGACTGTTTTACATAAAAAAATTGTCAAAATAAAAATGTGGCTTGTCAGTCTAATAATCCTTTGTATGAAAATGTATTCCAATTTATTCTACAGATTATTTTTGAGTCACTTTATGCTCTGGATGGTTGAAATATCTACACATTGGCCATTCTTAGTGAGTTTAAAATACTCTGAGTCACCTCAAATGCCGCCATCTTTCATGGCGTTCTCTTATAAAATGGTTTTGCATCAGTTTCAAGCACTTCGTGGTTATTTAGCTACTTAACAACTACTATAAAACATGTTATTATGTTCTACCGCGTGAGAGTCAACATAACCTGCAAAATCAGTGAAAGAGTTAAGGTTTTCCTGTGGAATATCTGATAAATACATATTTTTGCATATCTTATTAATAAGTCGATATCTTAAACATGCCCAAACATGATTGTGGTGATAATTTTGCACCTACAGAAAATTGTCTTCAGCATTAGCATAATGCTTCCTGAACCTGTATATATAATCCCCAATTAAAAAACAACGATATGTTATTATTGTACCTACAATCCTTGATTAACTGCGAAGTAATAAAGTTATGCATAGGTAAGACATTTGTGCTTTCAGCTAGAAAACTAATATGCATTTGCTTCATTTGATTTATGGTAATCATAACTTTTTTAGAAACGTTCAAGATCGTGCAGACAGTTGAGAAAGGAATAAAACACTTTCAGTGTGGGAACAGAATGATCAGCTCCTTTTGGATGATATTGTCATAGAAATTGAATACTACAAACTAGTTATGAAGTGGATACCGAAACGACAATTTACTTCTGAAAGCAAAATTGTAACTAAAAGCACTTCTATATAACTGTTTGATAAGGTTATACAGGACATCTTTGAAATATTTTTTTAATATTTTTAAAATAAAATTATAAATATCCGTAGATTAATAAAGAAACCACTAAAAAGCAATTAAGTTTTATAAGCAGAGTTGTTTTATAAGCTAGTTATAATTCTCTTAACAAATGGTTAAGTAACAGTTTTATAACATATTTCATAATTCTGCTGTATAGACGTTTTTACGATAAATTTATAAAGTATTTCGATTATCCACAACAGAATGAAGTTTATGTAGCTTTTATATAATGAATTGATATTTTGGAAGCACTAATAGAATACTTATGAAATATATTAGTCGCAAATCATTGGAGTTATAAGACAACTTTGCTGGTTGGGATGTAATTTGTCAAGGACTAGTTGCCTGTTGGTAGTTTATGCCTCGGCCATCAGATGGAAGTGAATGGTTTAACCTAATTTTCAATTGTCAACAGAATAAGAACAGTATATTCCTTTTGGTTTCAAAATCTATATCCCAAATCATTCAAACTACATCAATTATGGGCAAACCATTCGAACCGTATAATGCCAGAATCAGAGAAGTAAACGACTCTCTGAGCATCCTTGGTTATTTCTCAATTGCATTAACTGGGCTTTGCAAAGCTTGTCCAAAAACGCAATATGTTGTGTCGTTTCGTTTGTCAAAAACTGAGCGATATAGTCATATTTGCAATGGAAAAAAATCGTTTACTTTACGATTTCCGGCACGTTTGTGGGTTTTGATGCGTACCACGATGTGTGGACCCACAACCTCTTGGTTCTCCGGTGTTTCGTTCCAGCTCTTACTGATGAACTTATGAATACGGCTTGTTCAATGATATCCTGCCGTAGACGCAGCACGAAGGTGTCAAAGTAATGTATTCAGTGCGGTGCTTCGGTTTTAATACGTCACGCATGTGACATGTGCTCGTCAAGACAGAGCTGACATATACTAGCGAGAACAGCGAAGAGGCAGAAGGATCGGAGGGAAGAATGGGGTTCCCTACAATACCTCTCTGCTAGTGGCGAAGTCACGATGCATTGGGTGTGATGTGTACTTTCACATGCAACCATGCCGGCTGAACTGAGGTAGATCAAACCTCGTGGAGTGGACTTGCAGCATGGAAGGTGCGAGGAAGTAACGCACATCAGATCACCATCACGTTGGGTCACCAATTGTGGGGTTCGATGCGTGCTGTTATGTGAGGACCCACAACATCTTAGTTGGTTTGGAAGGAAGGATCGGAGGGATAAATGCAGTTTCCTACACATTGTACGAACCTGTTTAGAAATGTGTACGTTATACTCAACGGTCAAAAGTGGCTTGTAGTAACAAACTAAATGAGACGTTAAACTCGTGCTCAATTTGAGAATTTAGGAATTCATGCAAGTTTCAAAACTTTGTACATCAGTACAATAACACTATTTCTGTAGCAAACACTATAGTTGGCCGAGTATATTTCGTTGATTGAGTAAGAAAAATTCAAAAGCAGCAATGAGAATATCATATTTTTGGCGCTCTTGCTCCTCGGAACAGAGTGCTTATCAATTTGCCCAAATGTCTGTAATTTTCGAATTTTTGGCTGAAAATGGTCTGAAACGATTTGGTTCAACTCACTGATCAAGAATCCTTGGTCGAAATCGATTCTGTCCGGCCGTCAGGCCGACCGTTAACACGATAACTCTTGAACGGAAGGAGTTAGAGGATTTAAATTAGCAGGGTAGGTTTGGAGCGTTCATATCTCGGACGAGTTCGTTAACCAGCAAAATCCATTGAGTGGTTTCGGAGTTATGGCCGTTTTTAGTAAAAATATTTTTTATGAATATTTCCGAAACTGATCATTCGATCTATCTGAAATTTAGCATCAAACTGTAGAATAATGACCTTCATACGCATGCAAAGTTTTGTGTTGATCAGATTGCCGTAAAGTGTCAAAAAAAAAATTTTTTATTCTTAAATTTTGTTTCCACAATAACTCTCGAGCAGAATGAGCTAGGCAGTTCTTATTATCAGAGTATGTTTGTTATTATTCGTTATTGGGTAAAATAGGCCAGATGGTTTCGGAGTAACGAAAAAAAAAAAATTTTTTTTAACTTACGAATTTCGAATTAAATTTTTTTTTAAGATGCACTTGCATCATAAAAATCCATTGATATCATTTTCAACTCTAACAAGCTAACACTTGCGGATTTATGATTTTCGAAATTTCAATAATGAATCGTACTTCTATGTTTTCACAGAATGCTATAATTATTCTATCTATGAATTATTATATGATATGTGTTCATACTCGTACATGTCATCCTATTCTATAAGAGAGAGTCAAATTCATTTCAGCTATTTTAATTTGATTTCTTCCATGGTACACTTCTCATTCTCAGATTGCTCATTTAATCTCGATAAATGAACTATTATTTGATTTTAATTTCCTTTATGATGCAGTTCTATCATAAGAATACATTGATATCATTCCCAACTCTGAGAAACCAATACTTTCGGAGATATTTTTATGATAATTTTCGAAGCATTTTTTTTAAACGACACTTTTTTAAATTTGATTTCTTTCATGACGCAGTTCTATCATAAGAATCCATTGATATAATTCCGAACTCTGAGAAACCAATATTTTCGGAGATATAATTTGTCTGTTTGAACAAGAGCGCCAAAAAGCTGATGTCCACAGGATTTGAACCAATTTTGTTTCTTGTTACAATTAATTTCGTCTTCAGTATGGACTCATTTCATTTTGCGTTAGATAGGAAAACTTCGTATACTGAAATGGCATGAGGTAAATTACCTATATAAATCTGCAACTTTAATATCCTTATCCGCCTTCATTCTTAATCTCGGCATAAAGACTCATAACCCAGATGCAATTATTGCGCCGGCGCCATGAACAAACATACGATGAGAAATATACTATACGACCTACTTTCATTTACCTGTGTACTCAAATTTCATTTATAAGGTGGTAGAAGCTGGGAGTATCCAGCTGCGTTGTACTTATCATCTTAATACCGGCCTCATACTGCTGGAATGTCTTTTTGAATTCATATTAATGATCTAGAAAGCACGGGATTTCATACTGATTAAGTATTCTCCTCGAACATTCTGATTTTTGCAGGATATTAATTTTTCTGATCAATCTTTCAGAATGATACTGACGAGCGTTATGAATTCCGGATCGAAAAAATTTAAATTATTAATTCATGTTATTTATTTAGAAAGTAGGGAATTGCATACTAATTATAACTACTCTCCTCTCACATTTTTGCGGTCTTGTACCGCCAGGAACAGCATGCTATCATTTGGCCCGTAATTCCGAACATTTGGCCAAAAATGATCTCAAACGATTGGGTTCGACTCACTGATGAATATGATAGATATGATAGAATAATCCGGAGGCAAATCCATTTCTTCCGTCCGGCCATAAGTACGATAGCTTCCTAACGAAATCCTTACATATTATAAAACAAAGTCGCTTCCCGCTGTCTGTTTGTTCCTATGTATGCTTAGATCTTTAAAACTAAGTGAAGGATTTTGATGCGGTTCTTTTTGCGCGTATGTTCTGGGGAACATCGCGTTATAGTTTTGCCCAAATGTCTGTAACTTTCGAATTTTTTGACAAAAATGGTCTCAAACGATTAAGTTCGACTCCCCAATGAAGAATTCGAGGTCAAATTTGATTCTGTCCGGCCGTTGCCACGATAACTTGAGAACGAAAAAAGCTAGCGACTTGAAATTTTCAGGGTAGGTGGCGCATCCCAATACGACGGACAAGTTCGTAAATGGGCATAATCGGCCTAGTGGTTTCCGAGTAATAATTTTGTTTTCAACCAATATCAATCCGATCGAATTGAAACTTGGTGGGTAGTTGTAGAATATGAACTTAAGCACGTTTGTGAAATTTTATGCGAATCGTATGGCTAGAAAATTTAAAAAAAAATATAAAAAAACATTTTTGTTGTCACGATAACTTGAGAACGGAATGAGATAGCGGCTTGACGTTTTCAGGTTAGGATGTGCACCTGAACGCGACATTTCAGTTAGTTTATGAGCATAATTGGCCAAACGGTTTTAGAGTTATAGCCGTCTGAAATTTTCTGAAATTTGGTGGTTTTTGTTCCTCATTAACTCGAAAAATACTGAACCGATTGGATTCAAACATGGTTATTAGTTGTAGAATGCCAACGCAAAAATGTTTGCAAAATTTGGTGAGGATAGCATTTGTAGAAAATTTTTAATAAATCATTGAAAATAAAAAAAAAATTCTATATATCAGTAACTGTTCGTTTGAAATGGCTGAAATTTTGCAAGAGGCTTCATAACCTAACTCTACTGTCAAGTTTCAAGTTTTAATACGATCGGTTAAATATTGTTGGAGATTCGAGCATTCTTGTGTGAGTTCAGTAGATGGGTGACCGTTGCCTCGATAACTTTCGAACGAAAGGAGATAGGGACTTGCAATTTGCAGGGTAGGTTGTGTATCCGAAAGGGAGAGTTGAGTTCGTTTTTGGGCATAATCGGTCTAACGGTTTCCGAGTTATACCCACCTGGAATATTATTTCCTTAATAACTCAAAAAATAAATATTCGATCGAATTGGTGCTTGGTAACTAGTAGTAGAAAATCAACATAAAGACGTGTTTAAAATGTTGTAACAACCGTATCCCTAGAAAATTTGGAAAAAATGACGAAAAAAAGATTTTAAGATCCGTACCCCAAGAAAATTTTAAAAATATCACGAAAAAAAAAATTGGTTCAAGCACTGACGTGAAGTCAGAAGCTTTTGCGCGTATGTTCTATTGTCCATTCTTCTGTATTGGACACCCTTAATCGAAAAACCATGATAAATTATGTTGTCCATTCTCCTGTATTGTAGTGTCCAATACAGGAGAATGGACAACATAATTTACCATGGTAAATTCGATTAAGGGTGTCCAATACAGAAGAATGAACAATAGAACATACGCGCAAAAGCTTCTGACTTCACGTCAGTGCTTGTTAAGAGATAGAGTGATTCAATAGAAAGGTTTACATGTATAATACATGCATAATATATTAGAGAAACACTGATAATTTTAGAGGTTTCTAATGTGATGTCGTAAATAAAAACATTTTTTTGGCTTACATTGCAAACGCTGGCTGAACCCTACGAGATAGATCAAAATAATGTAATATAGTATGGTACACCTTACAAAGGTCTACAAAAAAGTCCGCGATGGTATTGTCTATCTCTTAAGGATAACCCACAATAACCATTTTTTATCCTTTACATTCTACGAGAAATAATGGCTTGATTACGAAGCTATTTTAAGCAATACAGCATTGATCCATATCCAATTTAGTACCTCAAATGCATTGTGCATTTCATATTGATCAATATGGCCCCTTACAGCATGTAATTTAAATGAATATTTTCGAAGATATCGCAGATTCAAAATGCAGGGACATAGCGGTTGCGGTGGTACCGACCGGGGGGGCGGCACAGCCAGGATAGGGATAGAAATCGAATACAGAGAGCCAGAGAATCATCTGTAGAGCGTGAGGCTCGCCTCAGCTAGGATATATGTATTGAATCCCCAAATTCCTCTGATACCATCGGATTTACTGATAATTTCCGGTACAGATATATTTTGCATTGACCATTAATAAATCGCAGGGTCCAAATTTCAACGCTACAGGCTTATATTTGAGAATTGAGTGTTTTTCACATGGCCAATTATAAGTCGCTCTTTTATGG
Source organism: Halyzia sedecimguttata (assembly GCA_937662695.2). Taxonomy (NCBI): domain Eukaryota; kingdom Metazoa; phylum Arthropoda; class Insecta; order Coleoptera; family Coccinellidae; genus Halyzia; species Halyzia sedecimguttata. The sequence continues at coordinate 80,128,888 of OW569411.2, forward strand.
GTAACCTCTAAAGAAAACATGTTTGTATCGTCTAACGACAAAAAGGCTGTGAACGTTGTATATAAAGAAATTCTGTAGTATATTTAGTATCAGCATTTCAACCGTGCGAAGCCGAAGCGGGCAGCTTGTGAGTTATATAGTTAAAATTTGTAGGGAAGGATTGGGGCATAAATATCTCAATTAAGTTCGTTAGTGGTTTTGGAGTAATGGACATTTTGAGCTGAATTTTCTTTCTCAAAAAGCCACTGCTTCGATCTGTCGTAAATTGAGCACCAAATTGTAGAATTATGACCTTTATTTATGTGTGCGGAGTTTTGTATTGATCAGATGACTACGTCCAGAAAAGAAAGCAGTGACGTGAATTCAGGAGCGAATTCTGAAGGATAGTTTCTGAAATATGAATATTCAAAAAAAAATTTTTTTCTAGTGATACGATATTCACGAAATTCCGCAAATATTAGCGCGTCGACATTCTACAAGTAACGAGCAAGTTTTAATTGGATTGGTTTTGTATATTTTGAGTTATGGAGGAAATAACAACAAAGTTTCATGCAAAAATAGTAGTTCTCCGGTTCAAGCCTAATTTTTCAGTGAGAATCTATCAAGGTGGAACAATCCGAGAACATACGTTTTATGCCTACAATTAATTTTTGGAAAAGAAAAAATAACTCCCCTCAAAATTTCGATTTTGAATTTCTTCGTGTCGGTATTTTTCATCCAACTACCGAATTTCAATTCCATCAGATCAGTATTTCAGTTATTGAAACACAATTTGGCTAACTCCAAAACTATTCAGCCGATTTTGCCTATTTACGAACTTAACCGAGATAGAGATAAGAAATAGCATTATTGAATTATGATTCAAAGAGCTATCAACCTACGTTTTCCTGTCCTACTATAAATGTTTGTTTTTAACGGAGATATTTATGCCCCCAACCGCCCCAACCTACCCTCCAAATTTCAACTTTATAGCTCATTTTGTTCGATACAGAATTAAGTTTGACCTCGGATTATTCATTAGTTAGTCGACACTAAACGTTCGAGATCATTCCCGATCAAAAATTCGAAAATTAGAGACATTTGGGCAGAATAATAGGTGCTCCGTTCAGAGGAACAAGCGCGCCCATAATATGTTGTTTTGTACTGTTTATTGACCACTGAAGCGTGTTCTGACGCATTACGACTTTATCAGATAACAGCATACTGATACCGACTCTGAACCCTATTGATTGATATTAAATGGCATTTTTACGATGTGAAGAGTGTTTGACTAAGATTGATGGACGGTTTATTATATTTTCTGGATATTTTAACGATATACTGTTATGATGGGGCCACATTAGCGGGCGAAGATTTTTATAGCTTTATCGCTATGAAAACTGTATCGGGATAATTCTCCGTTATCTGTTTTTCCTATGCCATTCAGCAAAATTCAATTTCGACATTAGATGCATTAATATTGTACCGTCAACTGGGGCTTCTTTGCACATTTTTTTGTGGTGTTTTTAATATAAAATCGATGTTTTTTCAAAAATTTCTTCGAGCTTGAAATATGTATGTGAAATTTCTGTGTTTTACCTATCCAATCCTCAAAAATTAAATTAAATAAAATAATTTAATTTAAAAGGTCAAAAATGTGGCAAAGTTGCCCTGCTATTGGGGCAACTTTTCCAATCCAATTGAAAAATTACTGAATTTAATAAATAGAGCAATGGAAACATGCTACGAAGTAACTTTGACATACTACTATGTTTTAAAAAATATATGCCGTCAAAAATTAACTGAATTTAAGTAAAAAAACGATTTTTTTAAAAAATATGTGTTTATTAATATTTAAAAAACTTTGTTATTTATTATAATATATATAGGTAACAGTATTTATGACCTACTAAGAAACGACTCTAGTAATAACAAAAAAACTCAAAACAATAAACGAAACAATAAATGTTAGGGATAAAACAATAGGTTAAACTAGTTTGAACTTGGTAAAATCAAAATTCCCAAATGTAAACAGCTGCCTCGAGCTTGAGCTTTGCTGCGGTGCATCTAGCACAGCCTTAATTTAATTTTCCAATATAAGGCCAGTATCATCAATAAGAGGGAAATAGAATGTGTTAATTAATTTGTGGCCCATCATTCTTTTTTTTTGTTCTGATGGCTGTTTGTAACTACTCTTCACTATAATCCCGATTTTGCCTTCTACTCTTGCCGTTTGTAGTTTTGAACCATTTTCTAAAAAAAAAATATAATTTCATTGCGGGGCAACTTTTCCAATGGCTCAAAAATGTCCTTAATAATAGTTAAATCTATAACTAATATCATAAGCAACACCCGACTATTTTAATGAATAACTAACAATAACAACAAAATTTTGATCTGGATAGGTTTAGGAGATGCAATCCTTAGCGTAGCAACAACTTTTAAAGACACAAAAATTTCAGGTTCACTGACGTGGTTGCAATTCGCAGCACAGTCACAGTACAATGTCGCGAGATGAATGGAAAGGGAGGTTGGATGTTGAAATAACGCTAGTGGAGGTAATTAATGTTCTCCATTCATTTTGGTCGTATTTTTGCCAGAAAGTGCTCTCAATTAAATAATGAGTTGGTTTTTGCGAGTTTCGTACGTCTAGAAAGATCAGAAATCAATATATATTAAAATCAATGCCACTTTTCGTTGTAATTTTATAACTCAAGAACGGGCTCACCTATCCAAACCAAATGTTTAGGCTTTGTTCGGACTATTTAGTGGATGGTTTATGTGAAGTTTGCACAAAATCGGTCGAGCGGCTCTTCATTTCTCAAAGGAAACTTTTTGAAAATGTTACTATAAACGTGATGTTTTTTTGCAGTTAGGAGAGGGGTTTGGGGGAAATTTCGAAGGGTTTTATCGAGGAAAAATAAGGAAGTTTCGTAAGTTACGCGTTTTTAGAGCAAAAAGATGGGGGTGTATTTAAAGAAATATCCCGAAAAGACGAAAAAACGCCGATTTTGTCAAAAAGAGCAAAATTGTGGAAAGGAATTCGGAGGAACGGTGGCATTTGGAACGACGGAATTTGGGGGAACGCGAAGACGATATTCGAAATTAGTTCGTTACGGAGCCCTCTTTTCGATCCTCTCTTTCGTTTTCCCGGAAGAACGATAGGAAAATGTGACTTTCCGCGAAAATCGACAAAATTCTGACGTTTCACGTATTTCTGTAGCGAATATTAACGTGGCTCTTCCAAGGTCAACGTTTACGGTCTGAACGAAGCGACGAGAAATGTCAAATCGAATTTGAATTTCGAACGGAATTACTCGAAAATCTTGGAATCGTCTTGAAAAACTGCGAGAAATATGAACGAGTAACCGATTTCGATCGATCGCTTGATAGGTTTGACAATATTCTGAAAATCGAAAGACGGAAATCATTCGAGTACTAAATATCTTCATTTGGTACATAATTGGAGTTGATTCACATAGGCAACGTGGCCGAGTGAGCTGAGGCGTTGGATTGGGAATGTATAGCTCCCTAGCCTTCCGAGTCTTGCGGCGCGGCAGGATCGAATCTCGGAGCGTCTGAAATAGCTTTCGCGCGGCAGGATCGAATCTCGGAGCGTCTGAAATAGCTTTCTCATAATTTTTTTTAATTTTTACCCAATGAAGAATTTTAAGGAGCATTTTACTCCAGTAGACTTATCTTGGGATTTGGATATTTTTGATAAGTTACGAAATCTATAATGAATATCTGCTCGATCGGACGGATTTTTGCATTAAAATTACTCAAACCGTCAAGCAGAAAGTTTACGGTCGAAAATGAAAAAACCCCAGCCGTTTGTTATTCATGCTCAAAATGGAAAAAAAAAATATTGTTTATACAAATGTTTTGGATTAAGTTTTAAGATAGCTAGCAATTAATAAAATATGTTTTTGTTTCAATAAATGAATTTGACGTTCCAATTATTTTTTTTTATAATTTCACTTTATACGTAGCGGATCACGTATCGGGCCGCTAGTAAATAGATAAAATTGATGTTCGTGATTAACTTAGACTATGATTATTCCAGATTGTGTAGTACGCCATTTTTGGGCGCATGGGGAAATAACGTGCTATCATTTGGCCCAAATATCAGTAATTTTCGAATTTGTTGACGCAATTGGTCTCAAACGATCAGATTCGACTCACTGATGAAGAATTTGAGGTCAAATTCGATACTGTCCTATTTACCGTTGCCACGATAACTTTTGAAATAATTCGAGCATCCGGATACGAGGGTTAAGTCCGTTAATGAGCATAATCCACCAATACCCATCTGAAATATTATTTCTTCAATAACTGAAAAAACACAGATCCGCTAGAATTGAAACTTGGTAATTAGATGTAGAATGCCAGCGCTCAAATTTCTGCAAAATTTTGTGAGGATCGTGTACCTAGAAAAAAAATGGTTCCTCTTTTAAAACGTGTCATTGCATAAACTTTCTGTCAGATTCCGCTGAAATTCCGCACAAACCTTCAAGCCCTTCTACAATAGAGTACCGGATTTTAACTTGAACGGATTTGTAGTTTAGCACTTATGGTGTAAATGAAATTAGGAACTTGGTATCTGCTTCTGAAGTTTCAAATGTGAATCTAATCGCATTTACGTAGCTTCGGTTGGTTACTTCTTTCAGTTCTCTCGCCTGCCGCTTTACGCCACGAGAGAGATATAGCAAGATGCGGCATGGTTAACTTTTTTATTTATTTTAATATTTGAATTCAGTTGATGCACAATACATTTTCTAACGTGTTAAAGCTACAAAGAAGGCATGAAGGTTCATTTTTCTATACCGTAGCCGGGGGTTACTTTGAACAAGTTTTGCATCAATTTCACTGCAGCGCAAACATTTCCGCAGATATTTGAAAAATGTTTTTTCCAATCGATGGCTTATCATCTCAGCTTCAATTTCCCGTTTTTACGACTCGATTATCTTCAATAGAAGTAGGTGGGGGCATATTTTTTTTGTTTAGAATTAACCCCTTAAGAAGGGGTTACTTTGAACAAGAGTGCGTTTACCGTAGAAAAATACAGTTTTGGGCGCCCTGTTCATAGAACCCCTCGAATATGCAAGTATGAGTTTTTAAAAGAATAATGTCGCCTGATAATTAGATATTCCTTCACGTTTTAGCTCGTGAACCCCTGGCAATGTTTATTTTTTCATCGAAATGCAGCTCCTAAAATTGTAAATTCAGTTTTTTATTCGCTGAGTTTACTCAAGAATGCACAAATAAACACAAACATTATAACTTTATTGAAAACATTTACATCTCTCATGGAGAATGGGAAGCCGTAGATACCAACTTCCACTATGTGCGCGCACAGAAGTTTTTCCTCTTCAGCTGAAAATACGGTTGGACGTCCTGGCGATTTCGCTACAATTGAGAGGGTAGCAGCTGCTGCGTTTGTCTTCGCCGCCTTCATGTACATGCAAATCGTTCCAGTGGGAATGTTGAATCTAAAACAAGAAAATATTCGTAACTAGGAACAATGGATTTGATTGTGCTCTAGTAGGTACCTACGTAAACAGAAAAAAAAACTCACTCAGTAGATGCAGCCCTGATAGTTGATTTTCCGGCTGAACACTTTTCTACTGCCTTGGCAAAGATTTCTGGTGAATAATTTCGGTACATCCGAGCTCCCAACTTGCGAATATAAGTTCACGGCATGTTGGCTTGCCCCTAATGAACAAAAAGTAGACGAAAGCGCGATGTTCAAAGTAACCCCTCAAAGTTCCGGTTTTTTACTCGATTAGCCATATAAATTCAACGAAATGAGTTAGAGATATGAAACAATAAAGAAAATGCTGCCAATAGATTGATAACAAAGATATAACTTACCTGAAACGGTATTTCACAACACGATCACTGCGGCAGAGGAGGTTTGAGGATTGTTCTCAGAACCGCTGATTTCACCATTCCGATAAAAAGGCGCGCAGCGTCTCAGGTTAGCCAACCTGACAACGTTTCGCGATCGCAGCGCCGTCTACATGTGATCATTGAATGTTGAGTACCAACTAGAGCTCCCTAGCTTGTGAATTAAGCCCACTATGAGGATTTTTAATTTTACAACGTATCTGTTCAAAGTAACCCCTTGTGTTCAGAGTAACCCCCGGTTACGGTACTACTTCTATACTTCATTTTAACCATAGATTCCTCTCATCAAATTAAACACTTTGTTTATTTACCCTTTTTGCAAATTTGGCTCAGGTAAAAAGTTATAAGCGTTTAAAGAGTTCACAATCTTCTAATACAATCCTGCGTATAAATTATTTATGACAGTAATGGCCGACAAGAAGAAGTTACGTTAATGTGGTTTACAGCTTGATGCGGGATTCCAACGCTCAGGGGTGGATCCATAAAAGTAGTGAAATTTTTATAGTTTCCCTTTTTATAACATTCAATGAAGAATAACTCGAAAACGGTTTATTTAAGGAGAAATGATGAAGAATAATGTAATGTTCCGAAACGACTGAAAATCTTTTAAATGACTCAAAAAAAAACTTTATCTGCTTTCTTTATGCTAATTTCGTTTAGTTTCATGAATCCGCGAGTCTTTAGCTAGAACACCAGTAGAAATAGGAAAAGAATAATATTTGGAACATATGTATCATTCGGAAAAAGGGTGTCACAGCTACAAAATGAAAACTGATTTTGTTTTCGAAATTTCAACATCGACCTGAGTCGAATTTAGAAAAAATAGTATATAAAAAAAATTGGTTCAAGCCCTGTGGACAGGAGCTTTGCCGCTCTTGTTCAAACTTTGACAAATCATATCTTCGAAAGTATTGGTAGGAGTTGGGAATTATATCAATGGATTCTCATGATAGAACTTCATCATAGCAAAAATTAAATTCAAACATCATAAAAGAATTTAAATTCAACAAGAATGCCAAAAATTATTAATCCAAAACCAATAGACCAATTCTACCCAACAACGAACACATCCGAGATATTCGTTCCTCAATTTTATGATTCGAACGATATATTTTTTCCTGAAATCCTCTCTAATAATTATATAATATCAATTGAAACTTTAGCCAATATTTCAGTTTTGTTTTTACTGGAGATATTCTGAACTCAATATTAACTTACCATTACCATTCCCATCATCATATGGTTTAACCATGGGCATTAAATATCGAAATTTGACATGTCATGTCTCAGGAAAATAAGTTGACATGTATCGACACAGATCATATTATAATAATTCATAGATAGAAAACACAGAACACAGAAGTACGAATTATTATCGATATTTTGAAAAATCATATCTCCGAAAGTATTAGCTTGTTAGAGTTAAAACTGATATCAATGGATCCCTATGGTGAAACTCCATCTTGAGAAAAATTATTTTGAAATTTGTAATGTAAAAAAAAATATTTTTTTTGTTACTTCGAAACCATCTGACCAAGATTTCCCAATAACGAAGTTATCCGAGATACTTATCTCCCAAACCTATTCTGAAAATTTCAACTCATTCCGTTCGAGAGTTATCGTGCCTACGGCCGGCCGGACAGAATAAATTGCGACCACGGATTCTTAATCAGTGAGTCGAACCGAATCATTTAAGACCATTTTCATCAAAAAATTTGAATATGAAGCCCATTATTCTACAATTTGGCGCTAAATTTCAGATAGATCGAGTGATCGGTTTCGGAAACATTCATAAAAAATGTTTTTTCTAAAAACGGCCATAACTCCGAAACCGCTTTATGGATTTCACCCGTTAACGAATTCGTCCGAGATATTCACGCTCCAAACGTACCCTGGCAATTTCAATCCTCTAACTCCTTTCGTTCGAGAGTTATCGTCTCAACGGCTGGACGGCTGGCCGGATAGAATCGATTTCGACCACGGATTCTTGATCAGTGAGTCGAACCAAATCGTTTAAGACCATTTTCAGCCAAGAATCCGAAAATTACAGACATTTGGGCAAATTGATAAGCACTCTGTTCCGAGGAACAAGAGCGCCAAAAAGTATTTCATCAGATAATAAGAATCTATGGTTGAAATTAATGTACAACTTAAAGACTCACCCTGCATATTGGTCTTAGAGCCAGTGGCCGGCATACAACACATATTTTTGGAAAGCCTGAAACTTCCCCAGTTAGTCTATTGTAACTACCATATATGAAATGGGGGATAGCTAAGCGCAGTTGCGGTGGCTTCAGTGTACCTCAGGTATATATAATAGGAGTGATACTTTCACGATCTGAAAATGTATTTGAGGAAAGCTGCCGTTTCTTCAGTGAATAAATACACTTTGTCTGTTTTCCGCGCGGCACAAAACACACTTCATTTCACTCGACAAACTCCTCTAATGATTAAATTAACTTCAACAAAATAGATAGTTATTTGCTAATAATATTTACGTTTATGTGTGTTGGCTTCATGTATCCATGCCAAATTTTGATGGTACCACATCATAGAACATAGAAAAGAAATCTCTCCGTATATAAAATATCTACATACAGAGATATACCCACCCAGGAGGAAAGATTTTACCGTCTGTCAGGTCGAAGCAACCGACGGACCTTTCTGCCTTGAAAAATATAAGCTTATAATACTGTCGAGAATAACATATATGAATTTCGAGTTGCCTAAAATACTTTTTTAGATTTTGAAATTATCACACGCATCATACCTGAGGGACGCTGAAGCCACCGCGCTATCCCCCATTTCATATATGGTAGGTACCCTAGACTAACTGGGGACATTTCAGACTTTCCTGGAATATGTGTTATCTGCCGGCCACTGGCTCTTAGACTATACAGGGTGAGTCTTTAAGTTGTACATGAATTTTAACCATATATTCCTCTCATCAAATGGAACAACTTTTTCATTTACCATTTCTCCAGATTCGGCTCAGGCAAAAAGCTATAAGCGTTTAAAGATTTTACAATATGCAAAGCCAGCCCTAAACTGTCTTTAAGTGTGGAACACAGAAACGCTCACTGGATTCAATATCGCATAACTAAATAACAGCTTCATCATCTGATGCTCGAAATTCAACGAAACTGGTTGAGAAATCCAACTAATAAAACAACATTTATTATAACCTCTACTCTATTGAATCGAGAAAAACCATATGTATTATGTGTTTTCTGTGCAAGTGACTATGTGTACTGTGGTGACTACCTCGTATGGACCCAGTAAAATAATATTTCATTATACTGTGACAGAAGCAGGCACAGAAACGTAATAATCTAACCTGTTCTACGACTTCTACGGTCTAACCCTAACCTTAGAATATTACGCCGGTCGCCGGTGGTTCTTTATGTTTACATTTCTCGTCAAGAATAATAGGGATGAATAGGTGGAATGATACTTATAGTTGATATTTCCCTTATGCATACTAATATATGTACTACAAACTGATAAGATTCAACTATCTAGTGACGTGTGCTATATCTGTTGAAAATAAAGTTGATGAAATTATGTTCCATATGTTAGAGAAATCCTTAGAATGATTGAGCAGAATCGAAGCAGTATGAAAATTAATGTTTATATGGCATGGATAACAGATAATTTATTAGTTTCATATTCACTTTTCGGGATACATGGATGAATACAGATCATGGTAAGCCTATTCATCTATTTCCCGAAAGATAACTACCTTGTGAACTATTTGATTAAGTAAAGTTGTTTTTTACCTTTTAAAGATGGCAATTCTAACCAATCAATTTGGAAACAAGTGAGATTGAATTTAATTTCTCTAAATGTCATCTTTGAAATCAATACTCAGTCTATGCCTTTATTCTAGCGGATCATCTATGATTGATTTTCAGGTTCGGATTGATAAGAGCAGGTAAATTTCTGTAATATTTTTCATATTTCATGACATTCAACGAAGAATATCTCGAAAATGATATGTTTTAGGTGAAATGATGAAGAATAATTTAATTTTTTACAAGGATGGAGTATTTCAAAAATGACTCAAGATAACCTTCATCTGCTTTTATTATGCTAATTTCTCATAGTTTTAGGAATTCGCGAGTCTATAACGAAGAAACCAGTAGAAGTAGGGAAAAACTGTCAATTGGAGATTATGTGCCTGTATTTTTTTCCTTGTGCTGAATCTGGAAAAATGGAAAATGAAAGAAGTGTTTTATTTGATGGGATAAATCTATGGTTGAATCCAATGTAGAACTTAAAGACTCACCCTGTATAGTGCAATGTATATACAGGGTGATTCAAAAGTACTTTGACAAACTTCAGGAAGTGATTCCTCACAATATTTTAATATGAATTGTCTAAATAAATGTATGTCCGCTTCTTTTCCAAGATACAGAGTGTTAAAGTTTTATTTTTATTTTCGATTTTTTTTAAATAACTTTCGAAAAACTGAACTTAATTTAACAAAAATTGTTACTGAGAGGTTTTTTGAAGTATTGAGTTCGGACCTGATGTTATTATTGCTCTCATTCGTAGGGGGCGCCACCTAAACCTCTTTTTCTTTTATAGAGATTCTAAACTTTTTTTGAGCGTACTTCCAGCACATTTTTCAGTAAAATAATCGATCCCTCTATCATATCTACGTAAAAAAGTTACCCTTGTTACAAGTCGCTATAAGCAACCGTTTTCTAGATATTTGCACTTGAAAAATTCAAGTCTGATAATAATCGATGCGTGTGGAAGTTATTACCATTATTTTGCAGTTTTCACAAGAATGCTTAGAAATGATTTTGAAGTTTAAATTAATTTCCTAAGCACCTCCCGGTACCAATTTTCGTTTAATTAACGTCAGTATATCGAAAAAATAACAAAAAAAAGAAAATAAAAATAATAACTTTAACACTTTGTATCTTGGATCGATGCATTTCCCGACATTTATTTATTTGGACAATTCATATTAGAATTTTGTGAGGAATCACCTCCTGATTTTGGTCAAAGTACTTTTGAATCACCCGGTATAGGTTACCAAAACTTGAACTTTCTGAGTGCACGTTCTAGGAAACAGCATCCATCATTTTGCCCAAATGTTTTTAATTTTCCAATTTTTTGCCGAAAATGATCTTGAACGATTAAGTTCAAATCACTGATGAAGAATTCGTGCCAGTTTGCCGACAGCGCGTGCAAGTATATTCGTTTTTGGCCTAGTAACCCCGCGATTCGACGAACTACCCGGCCACACTGGTCGCGAATACACGAATATTTGCAGAATTGCGCTAACATGGTCCACGGGCATACTTTGTGGAAACGGCATTTCATCGAAAAAAGCATAAATAATTACCGTTAACTTTCGATGGAATAAACCCTCTTTATACAGGGTGTTTCATCATAAAGTGGACAAACGAATATAGCGTGTAGATGACATCGGGAGAATCATTTTTGCCTTATGACATATACCCCGTTTTCGAAGCATAAGCGAGATACAGGGTGTTCAAGGTAATTTTTGACCAATATTCTATCCAGTGTGGTCAGTTATGTGTAACATTTGAAATAATGGTTTTTGGTCACATCTCAGTATTTTTTATGCTCAATTCTGAAATGATATAAGATTCTGATAAAAGTATTTAAAAATGGCGGAAAACCTGCAAAGTTCGAAATTTTTTTACGCGGTTGCCAATTTGAGTTTCACTGTATGAATTATCTCAAGTTTTTAGGAAATTCTGTGAAAAAAATTTTTCAAAATTCGAACACAACTTTTTTTTTACATGTCTACAGGAAAAATAAAATTTCATCCGAAATTGATGAACTTTTCCACGCTTATACTATTCTTAAACCTTAACGAAAATATGAAAACAGAACCGAAAAATATCGATGGGTTTGTTTTTTATAGCCATTCAAAGTTTCCACTCGGATATCTAACTTATTCGTTTTTTGAAAACTGGTTTGGCTATGAAGCAAAAAGTTTGAAATTAAACTGCTGAAGCATTCCAGATGGAAATAAAAATTTCTCAAAAAAAAATTTTTTTGCTCATATTTCAATAAAACTCTGGCCGGGATCGAACTAGTGACCGTGCGATAGGAATTACTCTTAGCTCTTGATAGAAATTGAAATTATTCGGAACATATTAATTATCGTTACCTAGCAACGGTAATTCAAAGCATTTGATAGATTATTCGAATTCACTGAATATTATTTCGCAAGTTTCTTGAAAACCATTTTAATTTGAGCAGAAATGAAATATTCAATCTTGGAGAAAAATGATATAGTTCAGGCTTATTATGAAGCGAATTCCTCAGGGAGGAAAGCGAGAGAAATATACGCCCGCAGATTTCCAAGCCGATCTGTACCAAACTTTAAAACATTTATGGCAACAGTACGTAAATTACGTGAAGATGGCACTCTTAACCGAAAGAAAAAAGAAACAATACGACGTCACGATGAACGTGTCCTGGATTTGGTTGAGAGTAATCCTAAAATATCAACTAAAATGATATCTAATCACCCCAGTGTGAACCAAAGTAAATCGACTGTATGGAGAGTTCTAAAGAGGAATCACTACCACCCATATCATTTTCAAAGATGACAAAAATTAGAAGAAGGTGATTGCAGTAAAAGGAAAGAATTCTGTGAATTCGTTTTAAGAAGAACGCGTGCGAATAGAGATTTTCCACGTCTCATTTTTTTCAGCGATGAAGCGACCTTTCATAGAGATGGATTTTTTAACAGAAAAAATAATGTTGTATGGCAAATCAATAATCCACATTCTTCGGTTTCGATGAATAGTCAAAAAAGGTTTTCAGTCAATGTTTGGGCGGGAATGAAGGACAGATTCATCATCGGACCTTTCATTCTCCCTGAAACATTGACTGGAAATGTTTACTATCAATTTTTACGAGAGACTCTACCAGATCTCATGGAAAATATTCCTTTGAATCAATTTAGAGGTTTTGGTACCAACACGATGGTTGTCCTGCGCACACAGTCAGGAGTGTATGGATTGGTCGGTTTGGACCTGTTGCATGGCCTCCACGTTCTCCAGATCTAACTCCACTGGATTTTTATATCTGGGGTCATATGAAAAGTCTGGTCTACGACAAGCAAGCTCCAGTAGAATCGAAAGAAGAATTGATTCAACGAATTGAATCAGCTGCCCAGGAAATTCGTCATAATCAAGGAATGATAGGTTCAGCGGTGAACAGTGTGGTGAAAAGAGCGAGACTGTGTGTTCAAATGAATAGGAATATTTTTGAAACTGAATTATAATCTTTAATTTCGTCAGAGTTGTTCAATTAATTGTTAAATTTGTCTACTATTGTGTTATATCCTTGCGTTAGTGAAATATAAAATTAAATATTCAAGAGAATTTTGCTATAAGACAATATTCTCTCACTTTCTTGATTTTCTTGATTCGCTGAACCAAATAATTATTTCCAACATTGATTATTTAATTTCTGCTCGAATTGAAATGTTTTATAAGAAACTAACGAAATATTATTCAGTTGAATTCGAACATACTGTCAAATTCTGTGAATTACTGTTGCTAGGTAACGATAATTAATATGTTCCGAATAATTTCAATATCTATCTAGAGCTAAGAGTAATTCCTATCGCAAGGTCACTAGTTCGATTCCAGCCAGAGTTTTATTGAAATATGAACAAAAACATTTTTTTTGAGAAATTTTAATTTCCATCTGGAATGCTTCGGCAGTTCAATTTCAAACTTTTTGCCCTCATAGCCAAACCAGTTTTCAAAAAACGAATAAGTTACATATCCGAGTGGAAACTTTGAATGGCTATAAAAAACAAACCCATTGATATTTTTCGGTTCTGTTTTGATATTTTCGTTAAGGCTGAAGAATAGTATAAGCGTGGAAACGTTCATCAATTTCGGATGAAATTTTATTTTTGCTGTAGACATGTAAAAAAAAAAGTTGTGTTCGAATATTGAAAAAATTTTTTCACAGAATTTCTTAAAAACTTGAGTTAATTCATACAGTGAAACTCAAATTGGCAACCGCGTAAAAAAATTTCGAACTTTGCAGGTTTTCCGCCATTTTTAAATACTTTTTTCAGAATCTTATATCATTTCAGAATTGAGCATAAAAAAATACTGAGATGTGACCAAAAACCATTATTTCAAATGTTACACATAACTGACCACACTGGATAGAATATTGGTCAAAAATTACCTTGAACACCCTGTATCTCGCTTATGCTTCGAAAACGGGGTATATGTCATAAAGCAAAAATGATTCTCCCGATGTCATCTACACGCTGTATTCGTTTGTCCAGTTTATGATGAAACACCCTGTATATATAAAGGGTGTCCGGTGAGCAATGGGACAACGTTTAGGTGGTGATAAGGGATGTCTCAAGGAGTGAGAAAATGCCATGTGAAATCATCTGAGGTTCATGGTTCCTGATATACAGGGAGTTTTAGAAAAAATTACAGAAATTTCAAATGACTATAATTCAGGAAATATTAAGCTAATCCGATGATTTTTCGTATGAACAATGATAGAGTTAGTACGAATCTGTTTGGATGAAAAATTCGAAATAAAATCAGATCCGGACACAGAAATTTTCGTTTTTCTGAAATTAGAAAAAAACAACACCCTGTATGCGGTTTTCAATTTTTTTGACTTCAGATTCTGAGAGAGCAGGAAAAATACTTTTAAACTCAACTGTCATCCCGAATGGCACAAATTTTCCCTGCTTTCTCTGACCCTTCGAATGTCAATCTTCCGTTTTTCGCTTCTTCCATATTTTTTTCTCGACATTTCAGAAACATGAGATCTCAGATAGTTACTTATAAGTAAAAAAAAGATCATAAACGAATCAAATATTTTATAAAATTATCAAAAAAGCGAAAAACAGTCAACATTTGTAAAATTCACGAAGTATTTCTGAGGTACTAATTGATAATTCAGTGGGAACAAAATTAATGATTAATTCTTCAAATATTTTTCAAAATGAAAACCACCAACTTCTACACATTTATCTGCTCTTTTCATTAAATTCAAAACTGCTTTCCTTATCACATTTGGGTTGTTTCGTATTTCGTCACATGCGTCTATTATTCGCTGAATTAATTGTTCCCTCGTATTTATTTCCTGCTCGTACACCACAGTTTTAAGGTGGCCCCAAAGGAAATAATCTAACGGTGTCATGTCTGGAGACCGAGGTGGTCATGCTCTTTGACCACTACGACCTATCCATCTATTTGGATAGACCTCGTTCAAATGATTCCTCACTGTAATTAAAAAATGTGGAGGTGCTCCATCATGCTGGAAGATAAATTGATTAATATTCCCTAATAGATTAGGAAAAACATTCATGAGGAAATCTCTATAAATTTCTCCGGTGAGTCTTTCTTCGAAAAATTGAGGACCTATTAAATGATTATCATAAACTGCGCACCACACATTAACACTGAAACGTCTCTGTGTTTGTCTTTGTACGACAGCGAAAGGATTCTGTTGATGCCAAAGGTGATTATTTCTAGCATTGTTTATTCCATTGTGAGTGAATTGAGCTTCATCTGTGAATAATATTCTTTGGACATTTCTTCCATGACTTCTTATCCACCTGGAAAATTGAGGCCGTGCGATGTCATCGCCAGGCTCCAACTGCTGGACCACTTGAGGGTGTAATGGGTGATATTTTTCACTCTTCAGAGTATTCCAAACGTACCATTTCGATACTTCATGAATTGAAGCCAATCGTCTGATACTTACTCCCGGATTGTTTTGCACATTTTCTAAAATATTTTCACGGATATTCTCTTCTATTGTATATGTGACTTTCAGAAACTATTTTGCTGGGAAAAGTACCATGTTGTTTCGTATGCGCAACAAGGTGGGAAAAAATTTTGTAATTTGCAACCCGACGATTGGGAAAACGTCTACGATACTCCCTTTCAGCTGCTCTTCCGTTCATATCAGATGAACCATACACCAAAAGCATGTCAACATACTCTTCATTAGAAAATGTGTGCGGCATGATTTTCAACAAATTGAAGTAAGATTGTATCAACAATAAAATCACTAGTTTGACAGATAACTAAATGCTCTATATTTTCTCATCATGAATGATAGCAAACCATAGAATTGACATAACTGGCAACTAGATTCAAGACTAATGATGTAGATATGTACATGACGAATGAAACTTTGGATATTACAGGAAAAAATGATGCAAACTCATCTGAAAGATCGACTAAGATACAAGAAGTTGACGGTTTTCATTTTGAATGATTCATTTGAATCATTAATTTTGATCCTACTGAATCATCAATTAGTACTTCAGAAATACTTCGTAAATTTTCCAAATGTTAACTGTTTTTCGATCTTTTGATAATTTTTATAAAATTTTTGATTCGTTTATGATCTTTTTTTTTCACTTATAAGAAACTATCTGAGATCTCATGTTTCTGAAATGTCGAGAAAAAAATATGGAAGAAGCGAAAATCGGAAGATTGACATTCGATAGGTCAGAGAAAGCAGGGAAATTTTGTGCCATTCGGGATGACAGTTGAGTTTGAAAGTATTTTTCCTGCTCTCTCAGAATCTGAAGTCAAAAAAATTGAAAACCCCATACAGGGTGTTGTCTTTTCCTAATTTCAGAAAAACTAAAATTTCTGAGTCCGGACCTAATTTTATTTCGATTTTTTCATCCAAACAGATTCTTACTAACTCTATCATTGTTCATACGAAAAATCATCGGATTAGCCCTAATATTTCCTGAATTATAGTAATTTGAAATTTCGTTATTTTTTCTAAAACTCCCTGTATATCGGGAACCATGAACCTCAGATGATTTCAAATGGCCTTTTATCACTCCTTGAGACATCCCTCATCACCTCCTAAACGTTGTCCCATTCCTCACCAGACACCCTGTATATATTCTTTTGACTGAGAGTTTTATATGTGTTAGCAGAGGTTGGTGTAACGGGGTACCATACAATTCTGCGTATGATACAAAAGCTTAGGGAAAAACCTCATCAGTGTTGTGATTTGTAACTATTGTTCACAAAATTTGCTCAAATTTAGAAATATTGATAGGCATTTATTTCTTCAATTTGGACTCCTTCGTCAAAAAACGGAGAGGTTTCTCCAAGGAATCCGAAACTCAACTTGAAAAATGAAAAGACAAGAGGAGAAGAACGAACAAACTAAAAATAATACATAACCTTTCAAAAGTCTCCTCTCACAAACATACTCTTCTGTAGGTGCATGGGATCTCTTGGAGAAGAATCACCTCCGCTAGTTCTTAAAGATATTGATCTTAGAAATCCCTTCATTATTTGAATTCAAAAAGGAAATTGTTGCTCGTAAGGCCAGGAGGGTTCTTTTAAAACCAGGTCTGACCAGTCCAAGTGATGATTATTCAGAACTTCAGATGTTCGAAGACCGTTACAGGGGCCTTATGTAGGGCTATCATCTCCCATAGATGCATGTTTTTACTTTGTATTGTGTAAAATAATGAAAAAATGAGCAGGAAAAATTTACGATATAATTTAATATGTCATCATGACATATGTCATGATGACCTTAGCTCGTATGTGGTTCGCTAAGTAGACTGTATAAGAAATATGATAATGACCCAATTGATATGTACCAATACTTGCACCAGACTTACCCGAATATCACTAAAGAGCACTTTCTGAGCGTGGTCTAACACGTTTAGTTTCGTCTCGCCGAAGAAGAATCTTTCACTGATTTCAACCATAAGTTCAAGCACATTCATGATTTTAATAAAGTGATTCCCTGATAAATTCATCTTATTCTGAACAAAATCTCCATTGTTAGGATTCTGTTTTCTATTCATTGAACCTTTCTACAAAAAGTTTGAATGAATATTTCGTGTTATTCGTTCGTCCCAGGCTACTGAAAATAATGGAATGAAAATAATGGGCTCCATCAATTCACTCAACCGAGGAAATCCCTTTCGATTGAAATGTGAAACCCTTCGTCATCTACGTATCAATTTACCCCGCATTATGCAAGGATTTTCTTCATAATTGAAAACAAATATTTCATGCAAACATGCACTGAAAATAGGAGTATAGTCCGAAAAGCAAGGCTGAAAAATTATAAGCTTTTCTGCCCGCTTGTCCTCCGGAACAGAGCCCATATCATTTTGCCCAAAGGTCTGTATTATTGGCCTAAAATGTTACTAAACATTTAGTTTTGTCTTATGCTGGGGTCACACTAGCGCGATTCTGCGAATATTCGCGTTTTCGCCGCAAGTGTGGCCGGGTACTTCGTCGAATCGCGGTGTGTTCTGGCGAAGACGTTACTGATGAAGAATCCGAGGTTGAACTGAATTATGTCCGTCCGTCCGGCCAGCCCTAATCATGATAACCCTCGAACGAAATGAATGAGAGAGTTGAAATTTGCAGGGTAGTGTAATGAAGTTTGATGTCACCCCAAAAATCAGGCTTCATTTTGAGAGCCATATATCTTCATTATCCTTTTTGCACGTATGTTCTGGGGAACATCGCGTTATCATTTTGCCCAAATATCAGTAGTTTTTCAATTTTTGGCAGAAAATGGTCTCAAATGATTTGGTTCGACTCCCCGATGAAGAATTTGAGGTCAAATTTGATTCTGCCCGGCCGTTGCCACGATAACTTGAGAACGGAAAGAGCTATCGACTTGAAATTTTCAGGCTAGGTAGCGCATCCCAATATGACGGACCGATAATTTCCGAGTAATAATTTTGTTTTCAACCAATACAAATCCGATCAAATTGAATATTGGTGAATAGTTGTAGAATATAAACCTATGCACTTTTGTGGAATTTTGTGAGAATCGTATCACCAGAAAATTTTAAAAAAATTATTAAAAATATTTTTTATGTCACGATAACCTGAGAACGGAATGAGATATCGACTTAAAATTTTAAGGTTAATTGGCTATTGTTGTTATTTCCACAATCACTCTAAAAATACAAAACCGATAAAATTAAAACATATTTATTAGTTGTAGAATGCCAACGCGAAAATTCTTGCAAAATTTCTTGAGGATCGTATCTCTAGAAATTTTGTTAAAAATCATTGAAAATTATTGAAAATATTCTATATATCAGTAACTATTCGTCCGACATCGCTGAAATTTTGCGATAGCCTCTAGAACCTTACTCTACTGCAAAGTTTCAGGTTTGAACATGATCGGATATATATTGTAGGGGTGCGAGCAGCCTTGTGTGAGTTCAATAGATGGATGAGTGACCGTTGCCTCGATAACATTCGAACGAAAGGAGATAAGGACATGCAATTTTCAGGGTATCTTGCGTATCCGTATGGGAGAGTTAAGTTCGTTTACGGGCATAATCAGTCCAACGGTTTCGGAGCTACTAGGGCTTCACACGAGACGAGAGTAGGCGAGAGTATAAAAAATCTCGTCTCGGTCTCGCCAATTCCCAAAATAATGAGTCTCGTTTAAGTCTCGTTATCAGTTGTCTCGTCTCGTCTCGCTTGATTCTGAATAACGATAATAAATATTATAATATATAAACGAAATGGTATACAATAACGAATAATTTTGAAAAGCTATATTTATTACGCTCTTATACAAAAATATTTGTACATGTGAATATTATTTTTAATTTTAAACACTGATAATTTCAACTTTTAAATTACTCGATGATCAAGAATTCAAACATAATCACGCTTGCATCACATCATCTTTAAATGATGTGCGTGTTTTTTCCATGATCATACCTGCTGTGGAAAATAATCGTTCAACAGGTCTGGATGTAGTCATCAGTAAATCATCGGCCATCTTGGAAAGTGTAGGAAGAACTTTTCTCTATTTCAGTATCGTAATGAGTTCATTCCAGCACTAAAAACAGTGCTGGAATGAACTCATTCCCGCATTGTTTCTAGTTATATTTTTCGTTTTGTGGTAGTCAGCACTGACATTCGATCCTATCAAATTTCAACACATGTCAATTGACAATACAATATAATCTGGATATAGTGAAATAATTGTTGAGGAGAAGCTTTATTTTCATTAAAAAATATGGTACTAGAGATTTCCTTCTTGCTAATTTTTTATCATTCATGATATTAGGAAACTGTTAAATCTGATCTCCATGCTCTACGTACAATTCAAATTCCGTGATCTGTCAACTTTCGTAACAGTCAACTGCCAAGATACAATACAAAAGTCACTAGGATGTATAATCCGAATTTTTCATTAAATTTCAACAGTATTTTACAAAACTTGCCTGAAATAGAGAAAATATCGTCTAATACTCGTTGCAGAAGGTAAGTCCAACACTCCTTCGTCGCTCGTTTTCGAATTTCGCATTCGTGTTTCAATAGGAGCCCATTCTGCAACTTGTTTTAGAATATACTATTTCATCACTCTCCACCAGTGCGAAATATTTTGATTCCTATTTGCTCTTTCTAAAATTACAGTTCTTCAAACTCAGCTTTCCAATATTTCGAAAGTTTTGTTCATGTTTTAAATAGGCTCTCGATGTCAATATATTTTTTAATAGAATTGAACAATTTGGTATAGTTTTCAAAGAATACTTTCCCAGTTGGTAGATCATTGAGGGTGTTCTTGGCGTATTCCTCATAACACCTTTCGAAACATTGAATAGCTTCATTTCTTTACCAGTTTTATAATACGTAGTTCCACAGATGTATACAATAATTGTACACATCTTCACTACAAGGAGCACAAGAGAATAAATTTCTCCAGATGTTCAGATAGAGACGAAATTTTCAAAGATTTGGGATTTAGGGGCAATAAAAGTTGTCCGTTAAGTATTGAATTCATAATGACATCCGTTTTTATGGTTGTGAATTCTAATTTTTCTTGAAAAATAATCTCAATTATCGCAAGGTCATAACGAATTAATAATCTTCTAAAAAATCGTGTATTTCTAGAACGATCGATGTATAATATAGACAAAATATATTGGTAATTATAGTGGATTATATTCAATTGTTTTTTGTGGGTGTTGAAATAAGTCGAGTCGTATATAAAACTTCATACAAAAAATTCAACGAGACCAAAAACGAGACTCTCGTGTTGCGCTGTATGTGGTCTCGGTATCGCCTATAATATTTTTGAAAACGTCTCGTCTCGTCTCGTCTCGCTTTTACGAGACGAAAACGAGACGAGACAAGAAAAATCACACTCTCGCGTGAAGCCCTAGGAGCTACACACACCTGGAATATAATTTTTCTTCGATCGTGGGAAAAGTGACATTATATTGACCTGCTTTCTATGCGCAAAGCTCAACATTCCAGAATAGTGGGCAGTTGCTAAGCAATTAGAAAATAACAGTGTGGTAATATTCTTACCGCACTGCTGTAGCGTGCGGTATTGTTTCAAATGGATTATTACAATAAAATGAAACAAAGTATGGTTTTATTTTTATATTTTTTTAATCAAAAATTGTATATTTCATATTTTATGCATTTTAAGTAATACTATTTTATCTATATCCACTTACTTTCGTCGATAAAAAGATGTCATCTGGGGCCTCTAAAATGAATTTCTGAACTTGTTCCTGGGTTAAAATTTTGGATTTTTTCGGTTTGCATCCTATAGCTTGACGTTTTAAAAATGCTCTCAGTTTTTGATACTGGGCAATATTAATATTATTTTTAACAGACTAAGTTTATCGAAGCATGGAATAGTGTGCCCACAACGTCAAAGATTTCATTGTTTTAGCCAATTCAGCTATCAGTACATTCTCAGGAAAGGATACACTGTTGATTTTTCTGCAAAAATCCATGAAGCGTTGGTACGCAAGTCCATACTTATCTCTGGATTTCGCCGGAAGTAAATTGAGTGGAGCCGCGTTCGCGGCTTCTACTAGTTCAGGAGGCATGCAACAATTAATCACTATCAGTGTTCATATTTATTAATTCTTTTTTAATTCCTTAAAAAATATAACGTATCAAACAAATCCAGCTTGAAAATTATTTTTCGTACTTCCGGGCCTAGTGTCAACTTCACTCCCTTGTGACAGGTACTAAAGTGTCACATTTAATCCCTCCGGGATTAAATATTGACGAAACTCCCGGAACGATTAAATCACAAACAAACGAATTTAAGGGATATTTTATTGAAAAATATAATTAAAAGAATGGTAATTAACGTTAATATTCAAATTAATATTGTGACAGTTCGTCATATTGACCAGTCTTTCCTGGGTTAATGCAGCAGGTAACTGACGAGTAACAGATAGGTCCTTTTCATATTGAACTGGTGTTTGTTTCGAAGATCCTGCGGAAACAGGAAGCGAGAATGAGGACTGTGGCATAACGAGTGGACGAATCGGCGACTTGACCAAATATTTTATCTGAAATTTTTTGTTTATTTTTAATAGACGATTCAATATATCCCTCGGCCACGTTGGAGGATTTCCATCCTCCATGTCTCTTCAGCACGTCCATTGTTGCTCCCGAATCAGCTAACAAAGACGCAGATGTGCGTCTAAAACAATGTCCCGTATAAGACGTCGCATTTTCTAATTTCAAGAAAGCTGCTATTTGCCGTGGAAATGTACCAAACTAGTTATTCCTACTACTCGCGTAGTACATTCTTTGTTGATGTATTGAACAAAAAATTTTGAATGAGGTGTCCCTGTCTTTCGCAATGCCACATATTTTCGAAATATCGCCACAAAACTGATGGCACTGTTTTCTGAATTTTTGATCACAAAATTTCGGTCAATTATATTTTTGGTGTATCAAATCGCAATTAGGAAGGAATCGCCCAAATCTCTCACATCGTCGATTTCTAAATCAACCAACTCTTTTCCACGACAAGCTCCCGCAACGCCCAAAATAAGTGAAACCTACAAAAAAATTGATTTCTTAAAATTTCTGAATATAAACACATTTCCAAATTTACCTTAAGCGTTAAATATTTATCATCCGGAGCCTCCCGTAAGAACTGATCTACCTGCTCAAACGTGAGAATTCTTAACTTCTTTGGCTTAAATCCCTCATTTCTTCTCTTCAAAAAAGCTAATAATTTTGGAAATTTACTTATATCAATATCTTCTCTAATGTTAATAACCGATTTCAGCATTGAGTAATGTGCCCAGAGAGTTGAGGCACAAACCGCTTTTGATTTATCATTGAAGTAGACTAACAGCGCATTTTCAGTAGGTTGTCTCACATTTTTTTAACGGCACCACTTTTTAAAAGCATCGTACTGCTGCTCGTATAGTTTTCTAGATTTCGGTGGTAACAATTCTTCACCTACTTCGGCTGCTCTTTTATCAATATCAGATACACCTTCTTCACTCATGATACCAATAATTATCAATAACAATTTTGTATTCATGATTTCATCCATGTTGTTTATAACTTGAAAATATTTATCAGGTATTTGGATTTATTTTGACACTCCTTATTACATCATTTCACCGACGTTTCGGTCACAAATCGGACCTTTATCAAGGCTAAAAAATTTTGAACATTAAAACTCAGACATGGAAAATTTGTTGATACACTTACATAATGACTTCACAGGAATTGAGTCATATTTAAAATTGTCTTAAACATGTATAGAGTAGGCCTCTTTATATTTAAAAATTATATTAAATTCAGCACGTGGTAGTGGGTTAGAATTTGTGGAAATCATAGAGCATTATAGGTTAGAATTAATGACTGTCGTCTTGAAACTGACATGTGACCATAGAAGTTGATGAAGCGGAAATTCTTGATCATTTTCTCAACGGTATTAACAGACTATTATATATGGAGCTGAGTCCATTGACATCAATAACAATGTTTCTTTACAATGACACTAGTAATGACAATGTTTCTAAATTATAATTGTCACAACGCAATGTTACTATGGTAACTTATTTTAAAGACAGTTTATTAAATGAGTTGAAGAGAGAAAAAACTGATTGAAATTATTGAAATAATTAATAAAATCATACCGGAAGTACGAAAAGTATCGTATATACCTTGCGACTGAAGTACATTTAATCCTTCAGGTAAATTATGGCCCTCCCTGCGGTCGGGCCATAAACTTTACCTTCAGGATTAAATGTACTACTTCAGTCCCGCGGTATATAATATACTATTACTCTTGTCATAACAAAGTTATTTCCATGGTTACCACTTCTATATTTCAATATGAACATAGAGAAACCTATTCAAACTTACTTGATTACGTCTTGAATGAAATATTTTTTAATTAATTTCTTAAATGTAAATCAACGATCGAAGAAAAAATAGTATGTATAATTCGTGGGAAGCGCATATTCCCAAACCCCTGTGTTACCAGACTCGTCGCTACGCTCCTCGTCTGGTAATTATCACAGTCGTTTGGGAATATTATGCTTTCCCCACTAATTATACAATATACTATTCTCTATTTCAGTATCGTAATGAGTCCATTCCAGCACTAAAAACAGTGCTGGAATGAACTCATTCCCGCATTGTTTCTAATTATATTTTTCGTTTTGTGGTAGTCAGCATTGACATTCGATCCTATCAAATTTCAACACACGTCAATTGTCAATATAATATAATCTGGATATAGTGAAATAATAGTTGAGGGAGAAAGATTTATTTTGATTGAAAAATAAGGCACTAAAGATTTCCTTCTTGCTAATTTTGAATCATTCATGCTACTAGGAAACTGTTTTAAATCTGATCTCCATGTCCTACGTATATGATTCAAATTCAAATTCCGTAATCTGTCGTAATCTTTCGTAACAGTCACACCAACTGCCAAGATACAATAAAAAAGTCACTAGGATGTATAATCCGAATTTTTCATTAAATTTCAACAGTATTTTACAAACTTTCCCTGAAATAGAGAAAAAAATATCGTCTAATACTCGTTGCAGAAGGCAATTCCAACCCTCATGCGTTCGAAAACTCGCTTCTTCGCTCGTTTTCGAATTTCGCATTCGTGTTTCAATAGGAGCCCATTCTGCAACTTGTATTAGAATATACTATTCCTCGATAACTCAAAAAATAGACTTGATCGAATTGGAGCTTGGTAACTAGTTGTAGAATATCGATATAAGGATGTGTTTGAAATTTTGTAAGAACAGTACCCCTAAAAAATGTCGAAAAATTACGAGAAAAAAATTGGTTCAAGTACTGACGTGAAGTCAGGAGCTTTTGCGCGTATGTTCTCTTGTCCATTCTTCTTTATTGGACACTCTTAATCGAATTTACCATGGTGAATTCTATTGTCTGTTCTCCTGTATTGGACACTCTTAATCCAATTTATCATGGTGAATTCTATTGTACGTTCTCCTGTACTAGTGTCCAATACAGGATAATGGATTCCTGACTTCACGTCAGTGCTTGAAGCAATTTTTTTTACATAGTGAGCGAATATAGTCTAATATGAAGGTAGGTTCCTTACTGTACTGTAGAAAATCTGGGTCCGAAGTATACAGTTCTGAATGGCAAGCATACTGGCAGTAGCGGCAACGTAATACCACTTTGCGATCACCTTGTATACATTATATTTCTCAATAATTAAATTTATTTATATTTAAATTTGCTTTCTTTCTTATCTCTACCAACTAAGATAACCCTGAACCCTGTCTTGGCTAGTGGCTATCTAGTTGGGTTCGCTATTTTTTCCTGAAGAAAGAAAAGCTTGCGCTGAAAGGTGAACTCCGTCCGAGGAAATCCCGTTACAATACAATACAATACATTACTCTAAAATTACCGATCTGATCGAATAGAAACTCGATAGATAGTTGAAAAATACCGACACGAACACATGCAAAATTTCCTGAGGATCTAATGACTAGAGTATTAACCTTAAAGTGTTGACGTCAAATATTTTCATCACTAGTGCGGGCGTGGAGTCTCTCAGGCTACAATATTCACGTGCAACTTCTTTCTAGAAACTGATACCCAGCCGCGTCAAAACCCTTTGTATATCTGAATATGGCTCTCTTAGAAAAAGAAAAAGAAAAGTACTTATTTTCAACTGTATTTAGTATATTTAAAGAAATTCAAAAAAATTACGTATCATGGCACTTTTTCGGACTTTTCGTAGAGGTTAGCATTTTAACATATTCAATTAAAGTGAATGTAACACTAGAACAAACAAAACTTACGTAGGATTTTTATCGTTGTCTAGGGGCTAACGATCCTATACATTTACACTTTGGAACCAATAGAACACTGTATGCTAATATGTACATGTTTATTTACACTACTCTCCAAACTTCAACTTCGTCGTCACATCAAATACCGTCGATTACTGTGATTCCTAACAGACTCGTACGTTATACGTTTGATAGTCTTTTCTCTCACGTATAATAAGCTTCTACAACACTCTAACGTCTAATCAGTTTTTACGTCTAAGCAGAAATTCAACTTCGTTAACAATTCTCACGTCTGTCGTGCTCGGCTGCACCACTTCGACCCTCTTTCGATTAACCCTTAATACGTTCTTACAACCCCCATCCTTGAGCTAGGGCTGTTCTACCACGGTAGTGGTCAACGCTGATTGGTGGATCCTCTACCTTGTGATGGGGCAATGGGGTTCCATGGGAACGATATCAGAAGCGTTCTTGACTTCCAAGGACTTGCTCGCCCACGAAGGCACTTCCAATATTTAGGTGACATCTAAACATGGAAATGGTATTAGGCACTTCCTCTTCAGAGAAAAGTACTCGCAGACCCAGACAGCTTAATTGATATCGAGGCGCCTCCAGAGTAAATATTCAATATCATGAGGATGTTTTAGGATTTCTTCAGACAGGGATATAATCCAGAAATACGTCTGGATTCATCGGTTCAAACGTCGTTCAACTTCATCTGTACCAGTAAAACTAATTTTAAGTCTATTATTTACAAGGGTGAAATTATTTTAATTCCTGCACTTATTTACAGACTAATTTAATATACGAACGTTAAAAAAAATGTAATCTCTTTCTGGCAGCAAGTAAAAAATTGATGTTTTAGGATTTCTTCAGACAGGGATATAATCTAGAAATACGTCTGGATTCATCGGTTCAAACGTCGTCCAACTTCATCTGTACCAGTAAAACTAATTTTAAGTCTATTATTTACAAGGGTGAAATTACATTGATTCCTACACTTATTTACACACTAATTTAATATACGAACGTTAAAAAAAATGATATCTCCTTCTGGCAGCAAAAGTAAAAAATTCTGACAGCAGTCATAATACAAGGTGTCCCAAGTTCGAGTGCCTATTAGACGTTTCTGGAGAACTGGACATATTTGAAATCTGAAAATTGGGATTATGATATTGCTTGAAATTCTCTACAGAGCTAAAATATTTTCGAATTCCAAGCATCCCGGGTATACAGGGAGTGAAGATAAATTTGATGAAAAAACATTTTTTTCAAATTTACATTCCTGGTATGATCAAGTATTCAATGCTGAATACATTTCTGTTAAAACCATTGTATTCGTTCGAATAGTTTGCAAAATATCGAATAAAAACCGGAAAAAAAGTCAAATATGTTTAGTCAGTATTAAGTATGTTCATTATTCTTATTTTAAACATCCTGAGCGTTAACCGTTTTTACAATATCGAAGAGGAAGAATGTGGCAAGGTCATGCATTCTTTGAATTTCCGAAATACCTATCATCACAGGATGTTTCAAATTTTGTGTCAAAAATTGTGATCAAAAATGGGTTCAAGCCCTGTGGACAGGAGCTTTCTGGCGCTCTAGTTCAAACAGACAAATTATATCTCCGAAAGTATTGGTTTCTCAGAGTTGGGAATTATATCAATGTATTCATATGATAGAACTGCATCATAAAGGAAATTCAATTTAAATAATAGTTTATTTATCAAGATTAAATGAGCAATCATGAGAATGAGAACTGCACCATGGAAGAAATCAAATTAAATCTGGCCAATTTTGCCCAATAACGAACTTAACCGAGATATTCATCTCCCTAAACTACTCTGAAAATTTCAACTACCTACCTCATTCCGTTCGAGAGTTATATCTATGTCTATGGATGAAAAGCAGTCTCACTACTCTCAGATCTCTTACTTCATGTTCCGTTCCGAAATGTAAGAATTTTCTGAGAAAACCTAATTTCGGAGCAAACAACTGAGATTTTTCTCACTTCACTCACAATTCTTCGATCGATTAGATAATGTCATGTCTCAGGAACATCATTTGACATTATGACAATTCATACATAGAATAATATCATTCTGTGACAACGTTGAAATACGATTTATTATTGAAATTTTGGAAAATCATATCTCCGAAAGTATTAGCTTGTTAGAGTTGAAAATGATATCATTGGATTCTTATGGTAAAACAGCTTATTGAAAAAAATTTAATTTGGAATTTGCCTTTTTTTTGTTACTCCGAAACCATCTGTCCGATTTTGCCCAATAACGAACTTAGCCGAGATATTTATCTCTCAAACCAACTCTGAAAATTTCAACTGTCTAGCTCATTCCGTTCGAGAGTTATCGTGCCTACGGCCGGCCGGCCGGCCGGACCGGCCGGACAGAATGAATTTCGACCACGGATTCTTGATCAGTGAGTCGAACCAAATCGTTTAAGACCATTTTCATCGAAAAATTCGAAAATTACAGACATTTGGGCAAATCGATAAGCACTCAGTTCCGAGGAACTAGAGCGCCAAAAATTGGTCATAACTTCTGTTTTTCAAATTAGAACCCTATTTTTTTATGATTGCGTTAGATTCTGCGGTGAAAAATAATTATAGTTTTCTAACATGATTATGCTCCTAAATAAAAAAAAAATCAGAAATTATTGAATTTAGGAGCATATTCATGTTAGAAAACTATCATTATTTTTCACCGCATATCAGAATTTTCGACACAAAATTGTAAACACCCTGTGATGATATTTCTGAAATTAAAAAGATGCATGACCTTTCCACATTCTTTCTCTTCGATTTTGTAAAAACGGTTCACGCTCAGGATGCTTAAAATAAGTATAATGAACATAATACTGACTAAACATATTTGACTTTTTTTCCGGTTTTTTTTCGATATTTTGAAAACTATTTGAATGAATACATTGGTTTTAACAGAAATGTGTATTCAGCATTGAATACTTGATCATACCAGGAGTGCAAAACTTGAAAAAAAATGTTCATCAAATTTATGTTCACTCCCTGTATAACCGGAAGTGCTTGGGCTTCGAAAATATTTTAGCTCTGTAGAGACTTTGAAGCAATATCAAAATCTCAATTTTCAGATTTCAAATATGTACAGTTCTCCAGAAACGTCTAATAGGCACTCGAACTTGGGACACCCTGTATAGCTAAATTACTGGCAGTTCGCACACTGAGACCGAGAAAATTTCAGGAATACAGGCTTGCTGCACCTCTCACAAACATATGTAGTCATTCTATGCTTTTTCGCGGTACATATTATACATGCTCTTTACAACCTTCTGCCATTTCACCACAAAAATCTAATACAAACACAAAGACTTTTCCCAATAAAATGTTTCCCTTTTTATTCGGGACACCCTGCATATGGGAAAGTTAATAGAAACTCGCGTGCTGCCAGACGATTCTATGAACGAATCTATGGACGAATTCTTCCTTGTGAGCAAACGTTTGCATTATGCTGAAATGGTACTTTTGTTCCATCTAAATCTGAATGTGGTAAAGATCGTTCTACCCGTACGGTTGAAAATGAGAAATGTTTTGGAAGTTGTAGCCAGCACTCGGTAACATCAGTTTGCGACGAATTTCGATCCAAGAAGGAATTTCGAGGAGCACGTTGTGGGAAGTCCTTCATGACCAATAACCTTATCCATATCACATGCAGAAGGTTCAAACCCTTAAACCCGAGGACTTACCAGACAGGTTGAAATTCTGTCATTGGTTAACTGAGCATTTAAGATTGAATGCTGATTTCACGAACAATATTCTGGTCACCGACGAAGCCGGATTCACGAGAGATCGTGTTGTGAATTTTCACAATATTGATATTTGGGCAGACGAGAACCCGCATGAAATTGAACATTTGAACATTGAACAATCAAGAAAGATTCTCCATGAATGTCTGGAAGGGATTCACTCATTGATCGGGCTGCCAAATCGTTTAAATAGATAAAGTTATTTCGATTTTTTGGTCCGCTGTTCACCTGAACATAGTGCATATCAATTCATCCAAAAGTCTGTTATTTTCGAATATTTGGCCGAGAATGGTCTTAAATGATTAGTGTCCACTCACTGATCAAGAATCCGAGATCAAAATTGATTTTTTCCGGTCAGCACGATTACGACCGAACGCAATGAGTTAGAGATGAAATTTTCAGGGTAGGTTTGGATTCCAATGTGCCGGCTAAGTTTGTTAATGAGCAAAATCCACTGAGTGGTTTCAGAGTTATATCCATTTGAAATTTTGTTTTCCCAGTAACTCGGAAATAACTAATCTGATCGAATCAAAGTATGGTACCTAATTAGTTGAAAAACAGCGACACGAAGATGTATGCAAAATTTTTTGAGGATCGCATGACTGGAAAATAAAAAAAAAATTCTGTATATCAGATCCTATCGATCAGACATCGTTGAAATTCTACGAGAGTCTTCAAAACCTTATTTTACAGTAAAGTTCTAGAACGTTCTAGATTTGAACTCGATCGGATCTATATTGGTGAAGATATTGCAGAAATATTGAAATATTCCAACGATCGAGATATACTGGTCAACTGTATTACACTCGACAAAATAATTTTTGAACAATTTTCGATTTTGGAAGTAGCTGAAAATTCTTTCATAATTTTGTGGTTTCCATAGAATTAGTATTGCCATTCTTCAACCTATCTGTCTTTTATGAGTTTAATGTTACTCTATGATCTCTACCTAAACAGTGAACATGTGTATGACATTTGTGACAATCTGTCATTTTAATCTGTGAAGATCCAATATTATTATGTTTAAAAATTGATATGTAATACCTATCGCGGGTCGAGACGAGTTAAATATGGTACAAATGGACATATTTTAAAGGATAGGGATTTACTTTGGCTGTATTCCAGAAAAAGGAATAAACTCGGAAATATGGAAGAAAAAAAGTAGGTTTTCATTAGGTTTTTCAGTCAATAGAAGGGGATTAACAGTATATATACTTTTCAGCGGTAACGAATAAACTTATTTATCAAGGAACATTATTATAGCAAAAAAAAAATAGTAGAGCAATTCAAAAAAATGTTTATCCGTTTCGCGTCAGGCTCAAGATTTGCTGTCGGAATATTTCCAAGCACCCAACCCAGTAAAAATAATGCCAATAGCACAAATCTTATTGATTTGTGCACATTGTGAACATTGAAAGAATTTGGACATTCGTCCAATTTTTAAATCAAGGATTAAACAGGATGTAAAGAAATACCGTAGTATACGTGTCCAGGCTCCTACCTAAGCAACTGGATAGTGTGATAGCCCATCAGTTGAAATTTTATTCTAAAGAGCATTTCATAAATAAAAAACATGAATTTTCCCTGAATAAGTGTTACCAACACAAAAAGGCCTAGCAGAATCAAGATACCCTCCCTTATAAATGAAAATCCGCAATCGTCTCTATATTTCATGTTATCAAGATCCTAAATGCTTTACCTTGGACTCAACATAGTCTATAAAACCCTGAGCAGGTGCTCCATGAAAGAATATAATAAGTTTATGGAGTTCCAATATGAGAGAAATACTCTAAGTAATCATTAAAGGATACTGTGGGAGGTATACTCATTATTGAAAGGTTTTTTTCTGGGTTTTCTCTCCCAACCTCTGAAAAATATCCATAAAATAAAAATCAATTATTTCGTGGTTTGCTTCTGCGTAAGAAACACAAGATATTTGTCAGAAATAGACTTCGAAACGTTACGATATAGTTGTTTCTTCGTTGATGTTGTTTCGTTGTTGTTTGTTAGTCAACATTGTTCAATGATTGCTTCTGACAAATATCATATGACAACTGAATATTTATGCTGGAAGATAGCCAATGTAATTACCATAGGTGAGTGTTGGATCTATGGTCATATCCAAAAAACGTACCTACTGGATCAGAAATCTCAGATTGTCATTATTACCTATTTTGATCCAGCATACATCTACATATATGAAAATGGAAAAGTATAACGGGTAATTCCGCAAAAGGAGCAGAGATAATCATTCTGCTGGTACCTGCCGACACGTGTTTCTGCTAGTTGGCTTCTTCGGGACAGGGCAACCAAGAAACCAAGAAAAGGTGGAAAGATAACTGAAAAACAGGTGACACCACAACAGGAGCGAGCAACCAATTTGTGCCTTCAGCTCTAGGACCTCCAATTCGGAGGTAAACTATGGCATCGGCACGAAGGAAGCATAAGCCACCTGTGCGATGCGACCCAAACCCGAGGATGTGTAATAAGAAAATAGGATAACGCGGATAAGTTTATTAAAATGGAAAAGTATAACGGGTAATTCCGCAAAAGGAGCAGAGATAATCATTCTGCTGGTACCTGCCGACACGTGTTTCTGCTAGTTGGCTTCTTCAGGACAGGGCAACCAAGAAACCAAGAAAAAGGGGGAAAGATAACTGAAAAACAGGCGACACCACAACAGGAGTGAGCAACCAATTTGTGCCTTCAGGTCTAGGACCTTCAATTCGGAGGTAAACTATGGCATCGGCACGAAGGAAGCATAAGCCACCTGTGCGATGCGACCCAAACCCGAGGATATGTAATAAGAAAATAGGATAATGCGGATAAGTTTATTAAAATGGAAAAGTATAACGGGTAATTCCGCAACAGGAGCAGAGATAATCATTCTGCTGGTACTGCCGACACGTGTTTCTGCTAGTTGGCTTCTTCAGGACAGGGCAACCAAGAAACCAAGAAAAAGGTGGAAAGATAACTGAAAAACAGGCGACACCACAACAGGAGTGAGCAACCAATTTGTGCCTTCAGCTCTAGCCTGTTTTTCAGTTATCTTTCCACCTTTTTCTTGGTTTCTTGGTTGCTCTGTCCTGAAGAAGCCAACTAGCAGAAACACGTGTCGGCAGGTACCAGCAGAATGATTATCTCTGCTCCTTTTGCGGAATTACCCGTTATACTTTGCCATTTTAAAAAAACTTATCCGCGTTATCCTATTTTCTTATCTATATATATACTAATGAGTTAACCATTATGCATGCACCGATGAATATTAACTTTTAATGATATACTATTCGGAAAGAGAGGAGTTTTTCTTCTACGTCATTTTTGCCAATCTTAGGTAAATGATCCCAAACGTAGATGAACCTATTCAAGTTATATTATGTTTTTATTTCATTCCCTCCTGAATTTCCAAACAATCTCATTCACTGCAGGTAACTTAAAGTATCTTAGATTAAATACACAACGAAGAATCCTTTGTTTACTAGATAATCAAAATGACACAACTAAGGGTAAGAATGATGGCAGAGAATTCAATAGCAAAATTGCTTTAATTAAGTGACAGACACAAGACATATTTTGGGTAGGATAAACACAAACTGTTCAAGCGATGACTACAACATGCGTTTTTATTGGATACTAGCTGGCCCGGCGAACTTCGTACCGCCTAACTTAATAAAAAAAATGCTCGGTATGAATGAACTTTTATTATAATTTTTGATTAATTGCACATGATGTTGCTTACTTACAAAACAGAGTTTTCCTGAAATACTGGCTATTTATAAAGTCTCTTAATCAATTTAAAGCTTTCTGGTAAACTATATTTTTTATTTTGTTTTTTGGTGGGCAAATAAACAAATATGACGGTTTTCCGACGCCCGAACACGCAACGCATAATTGTCCATGCGCCATGTCCATACATCAAAGGAAAAACAAAATTGTTACATTATGAGAATCCATCCAAGGTACAAATTCAGTTAATGCTTTGTTTGTGGCACAAATCCCTTCAATTGTGTACAATTGTGCCGTGATATAAAGAACACCCAGTATAGTAATGGTTTATTTTGATGTATGATGATGTATGCCTCGACAGTATATTTTTTAACACAATTGAATGAAATTGTACGATCGGCGTGAAAAACAGCAAGTTGCAATTGACATTAAAAGAAAAACACCCTGTATGAAAATTACGGACAAATACATTCTGAGAATCCATCCAAGGTACCTATATAGTTAATGCTTTGTTAGTGGCACAAATCAATTAAATCGCGTACAATTGTGCAGTGATATAAAGAACACCCTGTATCGTAATAGTTTATTTTCAATGATGTATGCTTCGAAAGTATATTTTTTAACACAAATGAATGAAATTGTACGATTGGCGTGAAAAACAGCAAGTTGCAATTGACGTTAAAAGAATAACACCCTGTATGAACATTTCGGACAAATACATTATGATAATCCATTCAAGGTACCTATTTAGTTAATGCTTTGTTTGTGACACAAATCTCTTCAATCGCGTACAATTGTGCAGTGATATAAAGAACACCCTGTATGGTAATGGTTTATTTTCAATGATACATGCTTCGAAAGTATATTTTTTAACACAAATGAATGAAATTGTACGATTGGCGTGAAAAACAGCAAGTTGCAATTGACGTTAAAAGAAAAACTCCCTGTATGAACATTTCGGACAAATACATTATGAGAATCCATCCAAGGTACCTATTTAGTTAATGCTTTGTTTGAGGCACAAATCACTTCGATCGCGTACAATTGTGCAGTGATATAAAGAACATCCTGTATAGTAATTGTTTATTTCCAATGATATATGCCTCGAAAGTATATTTCTTAACACTATTGAATGAAATTTCACGATGGGCGTGAAAAACAGCAAGTTGCAAATGACGTTAAAAGGAAAACACCCTGTATGAAAATTTCGGACAAATACGATGTTAAAAGAAAGAAAAACACCCTGTAGGAAAATTTCAGACAAATACATTGTGAAAATCCATCCACGCTATTTAGTTAATACTTTGTTTGTGGCACAAATAACTTCAATCGATCCTAACGCCAACCACAACGCCAACTCAAATTCCAACTCCATTTCCACCTCCATCTCCACCTCCAACTCCAATCTTAATACAACTCCAACTACAACGCCAACTCCATAACCAACGCCAACCACAATGCCTACTCCAACTTCAACTTCAACTCCAACCCCAACGCTGACTCCAACACCAACTCTTACCCCAACTACAACGCCAACTCCAATCCTAACGCCAACCACAACGCCAACTTCAACGCCAACTCAAACTCCAACTCCACCTTCAACTATAATCCAACTACAACTCCAACCCCAACGTCAACTTTATTGAATAGCCATAAAGTTCAAATTGACTCTACATTTTAGTTAGAAAACGTTTGTATGGGAAAAAGAAAAGGGCTGTTTAGGGTTTTTCCGGAAATTATTCGAAATTTTCTCCCCGTAGAAACCATCCTTGGACTTCAACGAACATTTTAAAAAAATAATTAGCAAAATTGGCCCAGGTACTGTTGAGTTATGCGCTTACCAACACATTTTGCGATTCATTTTTGGCGCTCTAGTTCCTCGGAACTGAGTGTTTATCAATTTGCCCAAATGTCTGTAATTTTCGAATTTTTCGATGAAAATGGTCTTAAACGATTTGGTTCGACTCACTGATCAAGAATCCGTGGTCGAAATTCATTCTGTCCGGCCGGCCGGCTGGCCGGCCGTAGGCACGATAACTCTCGAACGGAATGAGGTAGAAAGTTGAAATTTTCAGAGTAGGTTTGGGAGATAAATATCTCGGCTAAGTTCGTTATTGGGCGAAATCGGACAGATGGTTTCGGAGTAACAAAAAAAAAATTTTTTTTACAAGGCAACTTCCAAATTAAATTTTTTTCAATAAGCTGTTTTACCATAAGAATCCAATGATATCATTTTTAACTCTAACAAGCTAATACTTTCGGAGATATGATTTTTCAAAATTTCAATAATATATATATGTATTTCAACGTTGTCACAGAATGATATTATTCTATGTATGAATTGTCATAATGTCAAATGATGTTCCTGAGACATGACATTATCTAATCAATCGAAGAATTGTGAGTGAAGTGAGAAAAATCTCAGTTGTTTGCTCCGAAATTAGGTTTTCCCAGAAAATTCTTACATTTCGGAACGGAACATGAAGTAAGAGATCTGAGAGTAGTGAGACTGCTTTTCATCCATAGACATAGGTAGATATAACTCTCGAACGGAATGAGGTAGGTAGTTGAAATTCCCAGAGTAGTTTAGGGAGATGAATATCTCGGTTAAGTTCGTTATTGGGCAAAATTGGCCAGATTTAATTTGATTTCTTCCATGGTGCAGTTCTCATTCTCATGATTGCTCATTTAATCTTGATAAATAAACTATTATTTAAATTGAATTTCCTTTATGATGCAGTTCTCTCATATGAATACATTGATATAATCACCAACTCTGAGAAACCAATACTTTCGGAGATATAATTTGTCTGTTTGAACTAGAGCGCCAGAAAGCTCCTGTCCACAGGGCTTGAACCCATTTTTATATATAAGAATATAACATGTTTTATTCATAACTGAATTCAGTTTCAAAAGAATGAGTATTTAATTTGAAGGAAATATCGATATTAAAGAGCTTATTTTAAAGCCAAGTTCTAAATTTAAAGTCGATCAGATCTATATGACTGAAAATAATAATAACCCCCTGGATGGGTGACCGCTCAGGCTATAAATTTGAACAGCGCGCCTACGCCCCTGTCCACAGAGCTTTCCCATGTTTTTTAAAAACATTAAATTATTTTTGAGAATTAATGGTGGGAATTCTGAACATCCGCGGTGAGTTAATTTCATATCGTTCATGTTCATCGATTTTGTTGAGTTTTTCTATTTTCTCATGTCACTTAGTCAAACTCAAATATTTATCCATCCCAGTACATCAACTGATTTTAGAAACTAACTTTAAGGTAGACGCTCACTTATTAGGCAAAGCGTCGCGAACGGAAGCGCGGCGAGGAGAAGAGTCATTTCGCCGAGGACCGCGCATTGGGACGAAGCGTCAGGTCGCGTATCGGAAGGAATTGAGATTCCTTTAAATCTTTTTAGTATCATTTGAATATTTCATATCGTGCGGTCAAGATGAGCAGCTCTTCCTCGGAAGGCGATCTGTTTGTTTTGGGTTTAATTGCTAGTATGAAAGAAGAAGAAGATGCCAATACAAAATGCGGTTCAGAAACATAAATCAAAGGAGGAAAACGTACGGTGAATTTCATCACTTGTTTTCCGACTTCAGACAAAAGAAAAAGAAATATTTTAAATACTACAGCAAGCATTTACTACTGAATACTTCCACTGACTGACTATAGAACACGGATCAAGAATGCAATTTGACTCTTCTCTTCGCCTCTCCGCACACTTCGGCAAAGCGTCAGGAGAAACGACTCCTAGTTGCTCCGAAGATCATTCGCGCGTCAACCGATTCGCCTCTTCTCTTCGCTTCGTCTAAGTGAGAAAGGAAAAACGACGCGCCTTTTCCGTTCGCGACGCATCGCCTATAAGTGAGCGTCTACCTTTAATCCAATAAAAAATGATTACTTGATAAATTAATCAATTAGAAAAGCAAAATCTTTTGGCTTACAATTATGTTCAAATAAGATTTAATTGCGTCGCACATTCCTTGGTTGAGTTTTGAGAGGGCCACCTTTTTTGCGCGTATGTTCTGGGGAACATCGCGTTATTGTTTTGCCCAAATGTCTGTAACTTTCGAATTTTTTGACGAAAATGGTCTCAAACGATTTAGTTCGACTCCCCAATGAAGAATTCGAGGTCAAATTTTATTCTGTCCGGCCGGCCGTCCGGCCGTTGCCATGATAACTTGAGAACGAAAAGAGCTATCGACTTGAAATTTTCAGGGTGGGTGGTGCATACCAATACGACGGACAAGTTCGTTAATGGGCATAATCGGCCTAGTGGTTTCCGAGTAATAATTTTGTTTTCAACAAACATGTTTCCGATCAAATTGAAACATGGTGAGTAGTTGTAGAATATGAACCTAAGCACGTTTGTGAAATTTTGTGCGAATCGTATGGCTAGAAAATTAAAAAAAAATTATTAAAAAATATTTTTGTTGTCAAGATAACTTGAGAACGGAAAGAGATAGCGGCTTGAGGTTTTCAGGTTAGGATGTGCACCAGAACGCGACATTTCAGTTCGTTTATGAGCATAATCGGCCAAACGGTTTTAGAGTTATAGCCATCTGAAATTTGGTTGTTTTTTGTTCCTCATTAACTCGAAAAATACTAAACCGATTGAATTCAAACATGGTAATTAGTTGTAGAATGCCAACGCGAAAATTCTTGCAAAATTTCGTGAGGATTGTATTCGTAAAAAAATTTAAAAAAATCATTGAAAATTGAAAATAAAAATTCTATATATCAGTAACTAGTCGTTTGAAATTGCTGAAATTTAGCAAGATCCTTCATTACCCAACTCTACTGCCAAGTTTCAAGTTTTAACACGATCGGTTGAATATTGTTGGAGATTCGAGCATTCTTGTGTGAGTTCAGTAGATGGGTGACCGTTGCCTCGATAACTTTCGAACGAAAGGAGATAGGGACTTGCAATTTTCAGGGTAGGTTGCGTATGCGACTGGGAGAGTTGAGTTCGTTTTTGGGCATAATCGGTCTAACGGTTTCCGAGTTGTACCCACCTGGAATATTATTTCCTTGATAACTCAAAAAATAAATATTCGATCGAATTGAAGCTTGGTAACTAGTAGTAGAAAATCATCATAAAGACGTGTTTAAAATTTTGAAAGACCGTACCCCTAGAAAATTTGAACAAAATGATGAAAAAAAAATTTTAAGAACCACACCCCTAGAAAATTTCAAAAAAATCACGAAAAAAAAATAGGGGTGCGGTTCTTAAAATTTTTTTTTTGAGGATTAAAATTGAAATATAGTATTTCGTCTAATCGACGGATTTGAATCAATTCAATCCAAATTAGGGTGAAAATTAATCAGTATTTGGTGGATCATCGATTTTGTTGAGATCGCATTAGTGGAATCTTTAAAAGCGGATTTCTTGGTGTGAGGTAACTGAGTTTTTTCCGGGTGAAAATGGCCGTTTTGTCAGACAATAATATTTGTTACGGTGGTCCTTTTCTCGTCCTTTTTTTTGTTGGTTTCTCCTTTCATTGGAATCATTGGTTGAAAGGACCTAAGGTTGATGTTTCTAGAAAATCTGGAATGGATATTTTATCTTCGAATTGGAAGGTTAACATCGTTACCACGTGGGACGGATTAGGGGTCCATACACCTGAATACTTATCCATCTACGGATATCTTGGAGAGAAAACATCGATCAGCAAATCGTGTGAGTATTTCCCCTTGGAAAGAGATTTTAACCATCTGAATAGAGTCAAGTAGGAACCAAGAAAGGGTCAGTTGCCGACTACTGCACTATCTACGTACATTGAAGAATCAGTAAGTATATCACATCGAGTCTGCAGAATTACCCAGGTATAATTACTCTCTGATTTTCTCTGTTTTCAGATCTAAAATAATTCATGTTTGGGTATCTGCACATTACAATAAAACCTATGTTGTATCATTGTGGAGATCATATTGAATTATTGTGGAAAGTATATTACATATTTCTGCGAATTATATGGAGCATTTATGTTAGAGTACTTTCTACCTGCCACAGTCTCAGCCCATAAATGCGATTTGTACTAAAGTCTGAGAGTTAGTTAAATAACATTGCGATCATCTCTCTTTTCGACAAATCCCCACCTGAGATCTGTACCTCTCGACATAACATCGTTATATAGATAGTGGTGCCTTAATAAAATAATATCATGCTCTATAGCTAGCTAGCGGTACAAATAGTCCCTCTTAGGACAGTACAAGTTAGTGATACATTTATTTGGCGCCCGAGGTGGGGCTCGATACATTTTTTGCCTGATGCATTCTTTGGCAACATAACATTTTGTACAAATTCAGTTTAGACAGAGTTTGGTTGAAAGAAACAGGATGATTCATAAGTCAATTCAAACGTTTGGTTAGTATTTGGGATTCTTATGAGTTTTGGTGTATAATTAGATAGTTCTAGGAAATTTAGTGTAGGGAATCAGAAATTTAGGTTAGTGAATTAGGATATTCCATCGGTAAGCTCAGGAATATTTCGAGTTACCGGGGTTAACTTTATACTAGTTAGGCGGGTGCTTGAATTCGAATAGGTATAAGTACCTATTATTTATAGGTACTAGTACTAGATAGTAGTAGGTATTATTTATAGGTAGTAATAGTAGATAGGAATATGTATTTATTATTGATAGGTGGTAATAGTAGTTAAGAGATATTTTGAGACCATGGCGTTACGAAACAATCGTAATCGACTAAAGAGGGACCAATTGCAGTATGCGTTACGTTTAAGGGAAGAAGACACACGGTGTATTTCATTGATTTTGACCATCCACTAATATAATATAATATTTTGCGTGAGCCAAGCTAGATCATCCCATAACTCAGTGTTCCTCCAAAGAGGAAAGCGTCATTCAAGGGCAGAAATGAACCATGGTTTTATGGTTGTTACCAATCAAATCGGCGTGACTTAGCACCCTGAAGGAACAACCGAAGGAGTTCTAGGAAACTTAATTTCATCAGTTGCGAACTGGTAGGGAAAGAATCCCACCAGCGGCACCTATGGAAATCCTTACGAACTTCGACCCTCTGCGATGAAGAAACCTTGAGCGATGTTTAGCGACGTTCATTCTGCTGTGAGAGGGTCAGGGACTGCAAAGCCGTCAACCTATATAAGACCTTTACGGACTGAAAACGCCCGGTTTAGTGTGGTTAGCGAAACCACCAACCAG
Organism: Halyzia sedecimguttata; assembly: GCA_937662695.2. Taxonomy (NCBI): domain Eukaryota; kingdom Metazoa; phylum Arthropoda; class Insecta; order Coleoptera; family Coccinellidae; genus Halyzia; species Halyzia sedecimguttata. Next base: position 80,169,585 of record OW569411.2, read on the forward strand.
TGAACATTCAATGAGGTGAACTGTGGCTAATTGTCAATAATTAAAGAATATACACGGTCAAAAATTCATTGATTTTAATCATCAAGATATATTTCGCATCAGCCGAGCTAGGCCATTCAAGGGTAGACCCCTGAATGATGTTTTCCCCTTTAGGGGAGCACTGAGCGATTAGGTGACCTAGCTCGGCTCACGCAAAATATTTGTTGATGGTTAAATCAAGGAATATTTCACTGTGTGTCTTCTTTAGTTATTGGCCATTAGCCACAGTTCACCTCATTGAATGTACGTTTTTCAATGTTCAGATACACAAACTGTTCACGATTTGTGTTCATGTTTGTGATCTCTTTTGAGAATAGTGTCTACTAATAGATCTTTTGAGGGTGCATCCTATCGTGTAATTAACTTACAGAAATAGAATCTAACGTTTTCGGGTGATTCAAAGGATAACACGGTACAATGCTTTTTGGATCGTGTTGAAGAGGTGAGAAAAGCACGTGGTTTGACTGAAAGTCAAATTTTTCATTTTGTCATCGTTGCTTTTTAAGCACTAATGTTGGGTTTCACGAAGCTTCGATTAGCTTAATTGTGGATTTAATTCGATGGTTGCATCAAAATTAAACTGGGAATCGACATAGAATCGCGCTAATTTGGCAATTAAGAGCTGTCAAAGCTTTGTGAAACCCACCTTTAGCCTCCAGATTGCATGTATCAATTCAATGTTTGGACGATATGAAAAGGTTGAGAGACATATCAAATAAGGAATTCTTAGTGGAAATTTGGCTCCGTTTCATTCTACGCAATTACCAGTCGTAAATATTTTGCATGAATAAGTAGATGCATGTCTGCAATTGGAGGTTAAGAAAAACCGTGCTGATAGTTATTTACCTCCTTCGAGAAAGCGTCAAGGTTATGTAGATGCTCATTTAGCTTATTCATCTCTTCCTGGCGTTTCTTCGGAATTAAATTCTAGTTCCGTTTCGGATGTAAGTTCGTCTATGATGGTCTGTTGGAATTGTCAATGATCCAATCATGATCGGAGAGGAGATTGTCCGTCACCTAGACAGTCGTTGTGCTGAGGCTGTGGGAAATCAGATTTTACGATACGAACCTGCCCTCGGTGTTCTCGTTTTGCGACTTCGGGGTCAATACGTTTTGTTTCACTTCCGGCTTCGCGAAAAACAGGTCGACGAAACTAGAGGACCGCGAGTCTGACACTTAATAAGTTCAAATTTAGAACTTGGCAGCTTGAAGGCTGTGAAGACTGACAATATTTTACCGATATCGGACGGATAATTTCTGAGATACAGAATATTTTTTATTAATTTTTTTTTATTTTCTGGCTACACTAACCTCACGAAATTTCGCATAAGCCATTGTGTGGGCATTCAAGTTACCAAGTTTTAATTCCAGTGGATCGGTACTGTTTCAGTTATTGAGAAAAAAAAAATTTCAACTCTGAACCGATTGGGTCGATTATGTCCATTAACGAACTTGAATCGCGCCTCCCAGACAGAATCGATTGTATACCCTCGAATTCTTTATCAGTCAGTTGAACCTAATCGTTTGAGACCATATTCGGCAAAAAATTCGAAAATTACAGACATTTGGGCTGAATGAAAGCACGCTGTTCCCTAGAACATGCGGGTAAAACTGATCCAATTAGTTTGAAATGGGTGGAAGAATCGGTGAAACAGTTACTGTTGTGAAGCCAAATATCACGAAATCATATAGCGGCTTTAACACGCCCCACTGAACAAGCAAGTGTAATTAAATGGGATGTAATTGAGCAGAAGTTGAAATTATGGAAACTGCTTCGGTTTTGGCAATAACCAACTACGTAATTTAGTTTCGTAATTATCCAGGAATATTGAAAACGTTACACGATTTGTTTGTACGTTCCAGAGAATATTCTCCAGGTACTGAAGAATGCATATGTGCTATATTGAACAAAACAATATCATGAATTATATGAGGATGATAAGATTTTCTGGATGTTATTTTTTGATAACATATTCGGGTTATAATTATATAATAATACTAATTTCCAGACACCGAAATCTAGATATAGATGATCGAGATAATATCTAGATTATTTTCATGAGCGCTGCTGCGATCTGTTATTCTCTAAAAATATACTGACAAAGAAACTGCAACACCCAGAAAGAGCTGTTTATCAAGGAGTAAATGATTAAAATTCGGAAAAAAAAATCAGCAAGGTTTTTTCATGTAAACATTTTTTGTTACTCACATATTGTAGGTACATAGTAGTTTTTTGCAATTTTTTTAAATTTTACAACAAACCAGCTGTTCGAGGAGATCCAAAGTCGATGTTTAGTTGTTGTTAAAATGCCTAGAGCACGTGTACGCGGAATTTATCGCCAGCTAAGTGAATTTGAAAGATGTCGAATTATTGGTCTACGGGAGGCAGGGTTGTCATTTCAAGAAATCGCTAACGTCTAAGACTTATGACCGACTGCGACAACTCGATTTGTGACAACTCGATCTTTGGCTGATGAGTGGGTAGGAGAACAAGGCCATCCTGTAACTGTCCGAATGGTTTACTGCCGCATAAGGTCTTTTGGACTGCAGCATTATCGAACCCATCTTGTGTTACCTCTGACTGTTGAGCATCGCCAGCAATGATTACAGTGGTGCAGAGAACGTCAACATTGGAATGTGGAATGGCATAAGGTCGTCTTTTCTGATGAATCTCGATCTTCTTGGGTGCACATGATGGCCGAAGAAAGGTTAGATGACGTCGGGGAGAAAGACGTGAACTTCAGTTTGATATTGAGCGTACACCGGACAGTAGGCGTTATGGTATGGGGTACTATTGCACATGCAAGTACGTCACCTTTGGTCTTTATTCGAGGTGACATGACAGCGCTGCGTTACCTTCAAGAAATAGTGGAGCCATATGTTCTCTCTTACCTTAACCGGCTCGAGAAGCCAATATTTTAGCAAGATAAAGCTCGACCTCATGTTGTCAGAGTTAGTTCATACTTTTTTGAAGCGACCCGTGTGTCTATTTTGCCATGACCGCCCATATCCCCCGATCTTTCGCCCATAGAGCATGTTTGGGACATCATGGGTAGAAGGCTTGGAAATTTACCTCAGCCCCCAGGGACTTTGGCTGCATACATACATAAACTACAGGTAGCTTGGGATAGTATCCTTCAAGAAGAAATAGACCTTCTTATTGCATCAATGCCAAGACGTGTTGGGGAGTGTATAGATAATCACGGTGGACAAACACATTACTAACAAATTTATTAAAAAAAATTGTAAACCCTTCGTTTTTTCTTCAAATTTCAATCATTTACTCCTTGCTCTACTACCTATGTTTTACTAAAAAAAAATTTTAATTTAAACAGCTCCTTCTGGGTGTTGCAGTTTCTTTGTCAGTCAGTATAGGTACAACATACGAGGATGGAAGCATAATTACCAGACCGAAATAAAGAATTCGTGTGTATTAACGTCTCACACATCCTCACGAAATGCTCCAGGTTCTCTATTTTCAATCGAGTACCTACTAGATTTTATTTCGATTGGATCTGTATCTTTGAAAATATTGGAAAAATAACATTTTTAATGGGTATATCCGCGGAATCGTTAGGAGGATTTAAAAAAAGTGAGAAAGCCCTGTAAACAGAAGCTTTGGCACTCTTGTTCAAACTTTGACAAATCATATCTCCGAAAGTATTGGATTCTTTGCTATTGAACAAATATGAATAATCTGTTTCCTTGTGTTTGAATGGAAGAATTTTTAAAATCCTATTTTGAATTTTTGAGAAGTGAGTATATATGCTGATAACTGAATGCATACTCTTGAACTAATTTCAATGTTCGAATGCAGGTAATAAATCAATACAAATGGACAGAATACATTGAATAAATGTAAGATAACTTCCAGTTTGGGAGTTTGGTCATTTGTTAGAATTCTAACAATGAATTCACATCAAATGTTCAAAATGTGCTCCATTTTTCTAAAGGCATTTATAAATTCTTTTTCGTTTGTTGTCAAATATATTTTTTAACATTTGTGGGTCAACATTTTGTCAGCATATTGTTATTGATGATTGGAAGTCCTCAATATTATCGTATTGTCTCATCTTTCAGATATGCAAAAATGCTAAAGTCCAGGGAAGTCATGTCTGGAGAGTATGTTGGAAAGGAAGGCTGGAGTCCTCGACATATTATACGGTTGTCATAGAACTCTTGCAGATAGCTTAGATTTACAGAAGTAGTGTGGGCAGTTGCCCCATCTTTTTGTAAATATCCCAACTGTATTTCTTCGTCATCTAATTGGTATATGAGCGGCTCTAGCATTATTCTTTTGTACCTTTCACCATTATGGTATCATGAAAGAAAACTGGGCCATATATTCTACGACGAAAACTTTTTGTAAATGTAATGGAGTCCAATAATCTGACGATGTTAAGATTATTTAGAAACCAATGGCAGTACTCTAGATGACGAGGAATATCTATTGGTATAGGAGTTGCTGTGCCATCGTTATTTTGTAAGGCTACAAATTCAGTTTTTTTTTCAATACTTTGTGGCAAGTACTCAAGTGGTCACCAGGCTGTAAAGATAATTTATTCAGGGACATTCGAGGATTTTCTTGAACCCGTGTTCTTGAAGCTCTTCAACAACTTCTTCAGAAACTTGAGGCCTGTCGTTTTTCCCTTGTTAATGTTTCTGCATGAATCTTTTTATAACACCTCTGATGTGGGCTTTTAGAGAAGATTCAAGAATCTGAACATCAGGATATTTCGCCAGATATTCGTTTTCACATGCCTCTGCAGAGTAAATTCATTCAGTATTTATTAATGTACCATTGTGGTAATAGGACATCACAATAAATTCGTTTTGTTATAATTATAAGTCCGCCGTATTCACAAAGCATTCAAACTCCGTTAAGTCCTAACTGAGGTCCTCAGTTAAGGATAAATAAGAATCGCAACCTCAGTTAACGTATGTAAAGGTGGTGAAACAGGCCTGGTTCACGTTAATTTTCTCGTTAACTGAGGACCTCAGTTAGGACTTAACGGAGATTGAATGCTTTGTGAATACGGCGGATTGCAGATTCAAATAATTTGGACACTTACCGCCGTATTCACAAAGCATTCAATCTCCGTTAAGTCCTAACTGAGGTCCTCAGTTAAGGATAAATAAGAATCGCAACCTCAGTTAACGTATGTAACGGTGCTGAAACAGGCCTGTTTCACGTTAATTTCCACTTAAACTGAGCTTGCGATTCATATTTGTCCTTAACTGAGGACCTCAGTTAGGACTTAACGGAGATTGAATGCTTTGTGAATACGGCGGTTAATCTTATATAAGAATTGACAATAATTCGATATTGTCCCTGGCTGTCAGCTTAAAAATTCTATGATATAAACTGAACACAAGAAGTGAGAAGCGGCAAATAAATATCCAAAGCCAACTGAGATATTAAAATAAGACCCTGTAGTTACAAACATATGTTGCAAAATGGCGAATGCGTTGGTTTACTTACAGTAATTCTTTTAATAATTATTTCAATGGAAAATTAGGGAAATAATTTTAACGCCTGTTTTTTATCGTTATCATGGCGTATTATGACTCTGGTCTAGACTCTATAGGCTAAATAAATAGAACGCTGTACTCACAGAATTTATTAACAGGGATATAGGTATTATACCTATACCTACGTTCGTCACTTATCTATACGTTGAAATCAAGGACACATAAAGCCGGGTCCAGACGGGTGTAATGTAACGCGTAATGCAATGCGTATACAAGGCGAATTCTCCCTGTGGACAATACTACTCATTAAATGTAACGTTCGCTTTGCCGTTCGAGCCGATCCATTGGGTGTCGGTTTTTGGTGCGAACACAAAGGCCCTCGCAGATATCGTTTGGACGCCATTTATGTCAGTTTTGTCGTGTGGACGTTCATGATATGGAGTGACGAACAGTCGTAACTTATTTATATTGTATGATATCAAGAAAAAACCGTTTATGGAATCCGAAAAAGCCTGATGACTTCAAAAAGAACATATATGTTTTCTCTCGATGCTCTTATAATCGCTTCACAAACTCACATATAAGCTAATGCAAGAAATTTACTGTTTTGAAATTCTAAATGTCTAGTACAGTGATTCCCAGAAACTGCGCACCAAGACGCGCTTAGTTTAATTTTTCAATTCATCCACCAGTCTTGTTCCGACACAAAACGACTTGAACGATTGGACTTTTTGGTCAAACAACTCTTCCGTTGAGAGATCCCAGAAAACCAATTTATCAAGAGAAATGAAATCAGGACTATTCAAATTTTTGAATATTGCACCCAGGCACCAGCACAAGTTGTAGATGTTTCACCCAGGAATCAGAGAAAATATTGTTCTAAATGTGATCCAAAATTTAAGAGAAAAACTGCATATTTATGTGTGAAATACAAAACATCGATTGGTCTGCAATGTAGCAAAAAACATTGTATTCAGTGCATTGAAACGCTAAATGAGTGGTAATTTCCAATTTTTTTTCAATGAGATTTGGACCATTGTCAGTATTTTCCTCTTTATGAATAGGACCTCAAATTCTCAGTTTTTCTATACTACAGTATCTATGTAACATATTCTACATGAAGAAAAACTTCCATTTCACTCTTGTCCAATGAATCAGGAGAAAATCCTAATCCCTAGAGTTCTTTGAGTTTTTTTGTTTATCATATTTACTGAGTTGTTTATAAGATGCTATGTTCATTTATGTATTAAACCATATTCCATTGTATGTCTTTAATTATTTTTCCAGCGAAACATGAACCAATTCGCCATTTAGAACAGAAAATATTCTTTCAAAAACTCCGGAGTCCCAGAGACTCCGCCAAGCACGGAGCGTTAAAATTTCTGGCCACGCCAGTTGAGGGTTCAAAAAAGATATAGCATCAAAAATTATATAAAACTCTACCAGCTATGTAATAATAATAAAATAATACCAGCTAGGACTTCCGGTTTGAGCGGAAATCGCCATTTTCAAACAAAAATGTCGATTATCTCGTAAAAATTGAGCTATTTGTTCTAAATGGTCTGAGTAAACTTGTTTGAAACTGCAATTTAGATCACTATGCAAAAGATTGTTTTTTGTTTTGCACATAACTTTCAAAAATTGAATATTTTTTGATTTTGTTGATTGATTTTTTTGGTAACTAAAACAACATTATAGTCAGCATGAATATGATTGTAACTGGAATATTCTGTTCTGGTTTTCGCCATTTGTTCTAATTTTCCCTAAAATATCGATTCATTCTGGTGCAAAGATGCACCTATTCGTAATCTTGCCGCTATAATCTTTAAATTTCACCTTCAATTCACTTCTAAGAATCCGAAGAATGCAAATCTTGGTGCAAAATTTAAAATTATAGCAAAATTTTGGATTGACATAAAATTTTGTCATGAATATCCTTTGTTAGTTCAATTTCCACACCAGTTAATTTTTTTCACAGATTTGTGAAAATTCAAACAAATGTCGCATAACCAAGTTTAAACGAATTTCTCTAGTTACAATCATATTCATGCTGGCTCTAATATTGCCACCAAAACAAAATCCGTTAGGCAAGAATACGAATTTTCATGGCTTTACGATATGAATTTTTGCACGTTGGTATAAATTATCCTTTCAAATAAGTTCACTTACAGCATTTCATACGAAAATTTTGAATTTTCCGAGATAATCCAGATTTCTGTTTGAAAATGGCGATTTCCGCTCAAACCGGAACTCACAGTTGGCCAAGTTTTATATCATTTGTGATGCAACAATTTTTGATATAAAATAAAAATCTTAAATATTAATATAAAAGAGTATCCCCTCTTGGTGCCGAGTTGCTGGGACGCACTGTATAAAAATCCCGTTTCCAAATATCTTGATGTCAGAGCCAGTCTATTTTGCGGTGAAATCGCTGGTCTCACTATAGTTTCTTGTCTTGATATTTTGGATCCAATCGTTGTTAACGCATGATCAAAATTAGAAGGTGAAATCTGGGTAAAGATTTTAGTTCTACAAGTAATGAATAGGTATATTCTCTTATACAAGTTACGGCCGGTTTCATAATAAATTTTCTCTTTAAATTTAAAGTATCTAAAGTGGCCCCTAGACAGTAAATATTATTGTGCAATATGTTGATTGGTGAGATATTGATGGTTGTGCAATATATTGCGCTATTGCGCAACCTATCAATATTACCCATACACGATCAATTATATTGCACGAACCGAAATATTAAACAATAATATTGAGCGTGTATGGGCTGCATTATAGTGACATTTTGGTTCAAAATGTCCAACTAAGGGATGCTTTAAATTTAAAGAGACTTTAAAACTTATTATGGAACCGGCCGTTAGTATTCCACCATCTATACGCAACCAAATGTTAGTTCTGGTCTTCACTTAATAAATAAGCACAAATAAAAGCAGCAACAGCTATCGAGACCTTAATGTTCGGTATGTTCGTAGCAACAATTGGATCAGCCCTCTTTCAGAATTCGCATAATATCATTCGCTTTGAGTTCGTGTACCGCCCACACTTTTCACGCTAAATTACACGTAATCTTACATTACACGTTACTCCCGTCTGGACCCAGCTTAAGATATAGGCGATTACTAAGATTCCTGACGTCTTGTTGCCAGGTATCGCAGTAATTAACTTCTATATCGTACGTCCAGGGGAACACAGTCCCGAATCCACTTCATCTAATAACATCTTAACCAAATCTCCGAACTAACTCCGTCTAACCACGTCTTAATGGAAACAAATCAGGGAACTCATTGCATCTAATAACTTCTATAGGATATCAAACTCCCGGAACCAAGTCCGTCCAACAGCATCAGGGGATCAAAGTCCCGGAATCAACTGACCGATACAATTGGGCCAGGTCCAGGGTCCTCCGTTTCACCCCTCAACGCAGTTTTTCCCTGATGTATTGTGATTGTACTTCCAAGGTGTTATTCAACGCTGATTGGTCAATCCCTTGGCTCAGACACTTTGCTTGCACCGGACTAGGAGACCTGGACCACGGGTCTATCACGAAGATAGATAAGCGTTACCAAAATTTATGAGACGTCTTCTATTCAAACACTGTATATTCTACAGAGAGTAAAATGCTCGAGTCGAGTGTTACTTTTTCTCTAGAGACAATTTGGATTGCTACCGATAAGTATGGATGCCAGAAATTAGCATAACCCCATGAAAAGTCTGAAGTATCATTAATGTTGGAATTATTATATGTTCACCCTTGTGAAAAGTTGACTTAAGATTAGTTTTACTGGTGCAGATGAAGTTGAACGACGTTTGAAAAGATAATTTAGACGCATTTATGGATTATATCCCTGTCTGAAGAAAACCTAAAACTTCCCCATGATATTGAATATTACCTCTGAAGGCGCCCAGAAGGCACTTAAGTCGTCTAGCGTGGCCGACTACTTTTCGTCGAACAGGAAACTGATAATACCATTTACATATTTAGATGGCACTTAAATCTTGGAAGTGACCAGTTCTTGGAAGTCAATAACGCTCCAGATATCATTCTCATGGAACCCCATTGGTTCCAGTGAAGTATCGCAGGGTAGACGATCTACCAATAAACTTTGACCACTACCGTGGTAGTACAGCCCTAGCCCAGAGAGAGGACTAAGAACGTACTAAGGGTTAACCCTAGGTAGAAATGGAGGAGGGTTGAAGTTGGGCAGCCGAGTACGACGTAAGTTAGAATTGTTTAGAAGTTAATTCCTGCTTAGACGGAAAAACTGATTAGACGTTCGAGTGTTGTAAAAGCTTATTAGACGTGAGAGAAAAGACTGTTAAACGTACAACGTACAAGTTTATCGTATCGAGACTGTGAGGGACCTCAGTGACGGCGAAGTTGAAGTTGTGTAAATAAACCTGTACAAATTAGCATACAGTGTTCAATTTGTTCCAATGTGGAAATGTAGAATCATTATCCCCTAGATAACGATCCTACATTAATGACATCATTTGCACACTTAAACCTAATGTAAACAATTTACAAGGGTGAAAATTGAATTCCTGCATTAATTTTTCTTAAATTATTATCGTTGCATGTGAAAAATTTCATATTGTCCATTGTTGAAAATTGAATTGACAGATTCTATTATATTCATGCATATACATACAAATATGAATTGAAATATTAGTATGTGCGAAATTATCATCATTAATAAAAATATATGGTCATTATTTAATTTTTTTTTATATGAATTATTTGATTATATTTCCATACAAAGGCACTGCAAAATTACTAATTTATTATCAAATGGTTTCTTTCTGGGTTTTCTCTCCCAGACTCTGAAAAATATCTATAAAATAAAAATTAATTATTTTGTCACTTGCGTCTGCGTAAGAAACACAAGATATTTGTCCGAAGCAATCAATTGAATGATGTTGCCTCACAAACAACAACGAAACAACATCAACGAAGAAGCAACTATATTGTAACGTTTCGGAGTCTATATCAGACTCCTTCATCAGACGTTTAACGAAAATCTTTAGAATTATTTTGTTGATAGTTATTCTGAAATTCGAGAATTGTCACATTGACAGTATTTGAAAATCAGAGCTCACATAGTTTTACTTTCCACAGGATCCTTTAATGATTACTTACTAATTTATTATCAGAAATAAAATTGTGTGGTCAATTGAATTAAAAAGTGGTTCTGAAAATTTCTTGATAGCTCCTGGCGAAATTCAATTTAGAGTAATATTATTCGGAGATTATACCGAAGCTCCTAGTCCAAATTACAAGACTTAATTAATACGGGCATTGGCTATTCATACTAGCGATCCGAGAATAGATCATTTTCCGCTTCCGGAAACATTATCTATCCAGCAAACGATTACCTGATCTATTTCCCATTGGGATCGCATTAGAATTCCTGAACACATGATTTCACTCAAGTGGGTATTTGCATCTAACCAAACCCGAATTAACTCATGGAGAGAACTAATATCTGGAATGGAGAACCTACAAAATATTGATATATTATACTTAATTCAATTTATCCTCGGACTGCAAATATTTATTCATAAGTACAAAAAATTCGATTGCGTGGGATTTGATTCCGCTAGTGTGTTCTCGATAGAAATACTTCTTGATCTAATTGCCTATCCTATCATTTTGAATAGTTTGTTAATAAATGAATGAATCTCAAATCTCGAATTAAAACAATATTGATATCAAAAACAGTTATCGATGAAGTGATCCATTTCCAGGGTGAAAGAAGCAAAATATTATCCTTTTTTGCTCGATTATACTAGAGACTGTAGTAGAATTGAGGAATTGTCATTTATTTTAAGATTTTGTGAAACATGAACTCGCACAATGGAAGAATTCTTTATCGGATTTTTGTCTGTCACTGAGACAACTGGAGAATATTTAAAGAAGATAATATTGGGAGAGCTAGAAAAAACATGTTTAAAGATTCAGACAAATTATATCTCCGAAAGTATTGGTTTCTCAGAGTTGGGAATTAGGTAAATCAATGGATTCTTGTGATAGAACTGCATCATGAAGGAAATTAAATTCAAAAAAACCAAATTAAAATTAAATAACGAACTTATCCGAGACATTTATTCCTCAAATCTCCTCTGAAAATTATATTATATCAATCGAAACTTAGCAAATATTCCGGTTTCGTTTTCACTGAAGATATTCTGAATATATTTTCATAATCATATGGATTATCCAAGGGCATATAGGGAAGGGGTAATTATAATATCCTATAATTGTTCATTTTGCATTCAATCAAACTTTGTTAGAACAGAAATCAATATATTTGACATATCTGTCATATGTAGATAAGATTATATGTACGAACAGTGAACACAGATAGGACACGCATTTTGTGATAACATGGAAGTACGATATTATTGAAATTTTGAAGAATCATATCTCCGAAAGTATTAGCTTGTTAGAGTTGAAAATGATATCAATGGATTCTTATGATAAAATTGCATTTTGAAAAAAATTGAATTTTAATTTGTAATGTAAAAAAAATGTTTTCTCGTTACTCCGAAACCTTCAGGCCGATATTGCCCAATAACGAACTTATCCGAGATATTTATCTCCCAAACATACTCTGAAAATTTCAACTGTCTAGCTCATTCCGTTCGAGAGTTATCGTGTTAATGGACGGACGGACGGACAGAATCGATTTCGACCACGGATTCTTGATCAGTGAGTCGAACCAAATCGTTTAAGACCATTTTCAGCCAAAAATTTGAAAATTACAGACATTTGGGCAAATTGATAAGCACTCTGTTACCAGTAACAAGAGCGCCAAAAACCTTAGTTGAAATCAACTATGTATTTTACCGAATGTTGAAGAAGGAATGAATATTAAAAGAAACAAAAAATTTCGAAAAAGGGGGCAAAATAATAACTATAATAACTAAAGCATATGTTCGAAATGTTGAGCAACTGCTTCTACACATCTTTCAGCTCGGTGGACTAGTTCACGCGAAGTAACACTTCACAACACCTCAGCATTAAGGGCTGTGTCTTTCAATTTTTGTATTTCTCAATTGAAGGTTCGTTGAACGAATTGGAAATCATGAAATTTACGAATTTTTATCATTTGAAATGGCTGAGATAATCGATTAGAACATGTATACTGGGACACCCGGTATACCGTTTTCTCAGCTTTTATATAATATATGGATGTATTGGATACCATTCTAATACTGGATTTCTGTAGAGAATCATCTATGATCACAGAATGTTAAAATAAGAAAATTTTTAATTCTACTATATATGTATTCTATTGGAATTGAAATACGAAAAAACTCAACGCCTCAAGAAACTCCAGGATACGATATTCACGAAATTCCGCGAAAATTAGTGGGTCGGCATTCTATAAGTAATCACCGAGTTTTAATTGGATCAGATTTTTATATTTTGAGTTATAGAGGAAATAATAACAAAATTTCAGATAAGTGTAACCCCAAAACAATTTGGCCGATTATGCCAATTAACTAAATTAATTAATTAAATGTCGCATTTGGATGCGCAATCTACCCTGAAAATTTCAAGTCGCTATATCTTTCCGTTTTGAGTGATCGTGAGATACATAATATTTTTTCGTAATTTTTTTTTAATTTTCTGATGGTACGGTCCTCACAAAATTTCAGACACGTCTTTATGTCGATATTCTTCAACTAGTTGGCAAGCTTCAATTCGATCAGGTCTATATTTTTTGAGTTATCGAGAAAATGATATTCCAGATTGGTATAACTCCAAAATCTTTGGGCCGATTATGTACAACAACAAATTCAACTCTTCCATCATTCCGATATGCAACATACCCTGATAATTGCAAGTCCCTATCCCTTTTCGTTCGAAAGTTATCGAGGCAATGGTTCCCCATCCAGCTGTTGAACTCGCCCAAGGCAGCTCGGATCTCCAACAATATGGATCCGATCGTGTTCCAACTTGGACCTTGGCACACGGAAAGAAATCTATTCTCGAACTAAGTGAATAATATTTGACTGAAGTAAACGATAGAGCCATATATGAGCAAGAATATGATGTAGTTGATTCAAATATACTTTATTCTCAGAATTCAAATAAACTAATTGTTTCGTCTGAGTAGATCATATACTTGAATTTAATGAATTACGTTTTATTGATTCAAAAATATTTAAATATTCCGTGAAAGTATAGTAAAATTGTTGAAATGAGTATTTAGAATATTTCGTACAAGTGAAACATTGTTTCCAAATGAATTATTGTACATCTTAATATCAGTGGATTCTTCGTTTGAAGGAAAGATACCAAAAACTTGAATGAATGTAATAAATTTACTTAATCCAACATTACGAAAATGTTGTAATAAGCATATCATATTTTCAAATCGAATCTTGTTTAATACTCATCTTTAGAAAATAATTTTTGTGAAGTAAATTATAACTTCAGATTTAGTTTTCGGTCCACTTGCAAGCAATAAATACCAGTTTCATTCAATCCATTTATATTCTCACTCTGAACCAATGAGAATTCTGAATATTCAGTTTGAATTTAGTATGTTCTCAAGAGGAAAAATTATATTTCTTCATATTAGTTTTTACTCTACTCTGCGGAAATCAATCTTATACTTAATTCGAAGACTAATTATTCTCTTACCAAAGAATTAATGTATGTTGTAATAAGTAATTTATATTATCAATTGGAAATCTATTTTAAGCTTGTTCTGAGGACAGAGATATTCGTTAGAATTAGGTTTGAGGTTTTACTATGAGAGTCAGTTCAATCTTTTGAATTATTTGAAGACTGCCCATTGCTATGATTCTAGAATAAGGATTATATTTATGAAACAAGGTTTACATTATTCGAAAACACATTTATTATACTTCTAAAAGAAACATAAACACAACAAAAATATAAAAAAGACAAATCAATTAGAACAAATATAAAAAAATTGCTACTGAGTTATTCAACTTATAAAACAACCTGATCAGGTACAAAGGATCACAATAATATTAATCAACAATTAATATTAATAATAATACAATTAATATAATTGAGTTGGGAAAAAAAAAGTAAAGAAAATGAACATACCATCCCATGCACAAAAATCATAATCCTATAAAAGAATAGGTATATTATCACATATTTGATCACAAAAAGCTTCGTTAATATTCTGAACTATCAACATAAAAAGTAACATCAGAAGAGCCACAAACAACAAATTTTTCTAATACGACCAAAGAATGAGTCAGGCGAATTATGTGTAGGTAGTGAGCTACTGACTTTTTAAAAAAACATTTATTTACTATTTACAAAGGATGGAAAATGTGACGGACGATTCGTATATAAATTGGCGATCCCAAATATGTCAAGACTAATTAGAATGAAAAAGGGTTAAATATATGTATGATGGAAATATGCCATTCAGCAGAGTGGCCAGAGTGGGAATATCCCTCTCAGCATTAGGTTGTGTTGGGAACTCCTGGATCTGAACGTATAACTCCTCCCTTCCCAGAAGTTGCGTCACGGGGTGAAGAAGGTTTTGCTGGACCTGGCCACTTCCGGTTCCGGTCCTGCAGTTAGTTTTATGGAATTCCAGCATTCTGTTGCTTTCTTGTAACAGAAAAAATCAATGATGAAAAAAAAACAATATGTACAAAATTCCAATAAGTTCTCCATGAAATGAACTTTTTGGTGTGATTCTTCCATGATGGGCCGAATTTCTTCTTGTTTCCTCTTGAGGTTGTGGATCTGGTCAAGCGGAACATTTTTTAATTGAATTTTGAAGTTGTTGATTTTTGACGAAGTCCAATTGGTTACAATTCTAGGGAGTAAAATCGGTTGTCTTTCGATGACCTCGTTGAAGTACTTTTCTTCTTCCGTCTCAAAGTAACATCCTTTTGAAATTGTGATTAAAAAGTTTCCTATTAGTAGAGTGAAATCTTTCTTCTTGCACGATGTTTGAATTTTGGTTTCTTGAGGGATGATTGCAATAAATTTTGAATTGTCAATTCTCTGGATAAAATTTTCATTGATTACCTACTACTGAATGCTGTTGACATTTCCCAAATGGATTCTTCCGCTGAAGTAGTTGAAAAATACACTCTTCCACCTTGGCACCTTCGACTAGGTTGTTCTCCTCACAGTAGAATATGTTTTGCATCTTTACACAAGAAGACGAGGTATACTGATACAGTTTTTCATTCAATGTCAGATAGGTGTTTTGTGGTAAGATTAAAGTGTTATTGATCGTTTGAATGGAATACAGATGATAATGAGAAAATAGATAGCTATACTTTTCAGGGCAGATTCGTATTCTTCATAAAAAAAGTATCAACCTTTTTTCATCGGATTTTAAAATATTGAACTAAATTTTATTTAAACAGTTAGAAAAAATTAAGAATAATTTTGATAATAATTATGTTTTTAATAATTTCATATCATTTCAGTAAATTTTCAAACTGATAGATGGACTTCGATACATTTATCAATTTTTGGCGTTCTTGTTCCTCAGAACAGAGTGCTTATCAATTTTTTGGCTTAAAATGGTCTCAAACGATTTGGTTGGACTCACTGATCAAGAATCCATGGTAACAAAATCGATTCTGTCTGGCAGGCCGTCCGTTAACACGATAACTCTCGAACGGAATGAGCCAGACAGTTGACATTTTCAGAGTAGGTTTAGGAGATAAACATCTGGGTTAAGTTCGTTATTGGTAAAAATCGGCCAGGTGGTTTCGGAGTAACAAAACAAAAAATTTTTTACATTACAAATTTTAAATTCAATTTTCGCAAGATGCAGTTTGATCATAACAATCCATTGATGTCATTCCAAACTTTAACAAACTAATACTTTCGGAGATATGTTTTTTCAAAATTTCAATAATTGTTCTCAATTCTATATGATTTCATAGAATACTCTAATTATAATCTCCTGATGTATATAAATCCAACATGAGATGAGTCATAGACCTATGTTTTGAATTCAATTACGAAAATTCTTGAGAATTGACGCACAGAAGCCAAATTGAAAAAGTGGGAAAGCCCTTTGGACAGGAGCTTTGGGAATGATATCAATGGATTCTTATTTAATTTATGTTATTTTATGATACAGCTCTATCATAAGATTCCATTGATATCATTCCCAACTCTGAGAAATCAATACTTTCGGAGATATAATTTGTCAAAGTTTGAATAAGAGCGCCAAAGGTACTGTCCACAGAAGTTTCCCACATTGTTTCCCACCCTGTATATCTCAAAAGCATCGAAGAAAATTGATGAAGGTTAAACAAAATGTGGGAAAGCCCTGTGACAGGAGCGTTGCCGCTCTTGTTCAAACTTTGACAATTCATATCTCCGAAATTATTGGTCTCTGGGAATGATATAAATGGATTCTTACGATAGAACTGCATCATGAGAGAAATTAAATTCAAACAGACCTTCTCATAGGAAAATATGATGACATGTAAGAGCACAGATCATATAATAATTCATAGATAGAATAATTAAGAGTTAGCATTCTGTGAAAAACATAGTACGATTCATTATTGAAATTTCAAAAAATCATATCTCCGAAAGTATTAGCTTGTTAGAGTTGAAAATAATATCAATGAATTTTCATGGTGAAATTACATCTTAAAAAAAATTGAATTTGAAATTTGTAATGTAAAAAAAAAATTTTTTTCTTTACTCCTAACCATCGGGCCAGTTTTGCCTAATAACGAACTTAGCCGATATATTTATCTCCTAAACCTGCTCTGAAAATTTCAACTGCCTAGCTCATTCTGTTTTGAGAGTTATTGTAGAAACAAAATTTTGAAACTTAAAAATTTTTTTTTACACTTTACGGCAACCCGATCAATACAAAATTTCGCATGCATATAAAGGTTAATATTCTACAATTTGATGCTAAATTTCAAACAGATCGACTAATCAGTTCCGGAAATATTCATAAGAAAATGTTTTCACTAAAAACGGCCATAATTCCGAAACCGCTTGGTGCATTTTGCCCGTTGACGAACTGGTCAGAAATATTTATGCTCCAAACCTACCCTGCAAATTTCAATCCTCTTGCTCCTTTCGTTCGAGAGTTATCGTGTTAACGGCCGGCCGGCCGGATAGAATCGATTTCGACCACGGATTATTGATCAGTGAGTCGAACCAAATCGTTTAAAACAATTTTCAGCCAAAAATTCGAAAATTACAGATATTTGGGCAAATTGATAAACACTCTGTTCCGTGGAACAAGAGAACAGAATTATTCATTTCTTTAATTTTCCTAGAAACCAATTTTCGCATTCCTAAGGTAGGTATGAGTTCTTTGATCTCATGATCTTCAAGATCTTTCAAGAGCTCTACGGAAATATCTTGTTCTGAAAATTATTTTTGGTAACGAATCATGTCAGAAATTTAAAGGATGAGCACCAAGACTACTGAGAGTATTATTTGAAGATTCAAGAGAAAATATATTTGTGGTTTGAAATGTATAAGATTATACCAGAATTAATTTTTTCTTCTGAATCACAATATAAATTTGAATAAATGCAGGACTTACTTGAAATATCCTTGTAACACTGTCCGAGCATCCCCATTCTCTCATTAAATTTTCCATATTTAACCAAACAACACTAAAACCGTCTTCGAAACACTAAGCAAATTAACTCCTTAAAAGACGCGTTACGAACAAGTCAAGAGTGATATACCCTTTCGCGTACCGCATAGATCTCGTAGAGGGCGCTTTTCAGTATATTGCTGAATAATTTATTTGAATCTAGTGGATGCAGAAACTCATATACTTGGAATACGATAAAACTGATCGCAGGTGGATTAGGGAGTTTTCATAGGCTAACTACTGGAAGAAGAATTGGCGAGTTAGTATATTGCTAAATATTACACTTGAATGAAGTGAATGAAAATTTCATTAAGATAACTAATGGTTTCACTCAAATTTTGATAATCAACGAATTGTTCAACAACTTTCCTCTCTCACTCTCTTTCAATATTACGGAATTCCTAAATAACAGGAATATTTTCCAGAATGTAACAGATTTGATGATCTTTGTTGAGTCACTTCGTGTGATGATTTTTTCTCTCTAATAGTTTTACTTCAATGGGGCATAATATTGTATTATGAATCGATTTGAGAAAAGATATATAAACAGGGGGTCCCCAGTTCGAGTCTTCTCTGATATGATATTCAATTTAGAATATCTTTCCATTCGAATCATTGCATTCGTCGAATTAGTTTTTGAAATATCGAAATAAAAATGAAAAAAAAAATTGGGAACTGCGTTGTCGGTATTATCTTCATTATTCCTACTCTCAATATCTTAAGCATAAAACATTTTCACATATTCGAAGTAGAAAAATGTGTGAATAGTGAATTTTGAAAAACTCGTCACAGGGTGTTCCAAATACTGCGTCAAAAATTAATTAACATTAAACTACATCCTGCAAAAGATTCACATTATAAGACTAGATACACCTGTCTGTTATAAATTACTAGAATATCTGACTTTCTATGGTCACAGATTATTGTTAGGGCGATGCATTCATAGGAATCAATGTGCATTGAATGAAATGGACTCTACGCATAACGTGAAGTACAAAATCTTGAATAACTTTCAAAATATTGATTTTGAAAGCATTATCGCTTCATGGAACTATCGGTATTCTTCATTGTTGAATCCAAAAGTTATGGCAAATTCTCATCACAATTTCTGACACAATATATGAAACACCCTGTGACGAGTTTTTTGAATTTCATATGATATTATATATGATAATATATATATATATATATATATATATATCCCGACATCATTTCAGCGTCATTACATGATACCGACATCTTTGCGTCCCCTTGAAATCGAAGTGTATATCGACGTATGTTGGGTAGACTATCTCCGTATACACCTCACGATCATTTAGCGAGTCTCAGATCTCAATATACTTGAAAACTGGGGGAGAAAATTTTCATGTCAACGGTACAATGAACCTTGCGTCCTTACAAAATATCGTAGTTTCTGCGTCCGTATATTTATTTGCCGATATTTCGATCATTTCTGCGTCATTCGTTTTATATACACGTCAACCATTCGGACATTGCTGCACAGGCTGTGTTGCCAAATGTATGAGGGTTTTTTATGAAGGAATAGACTGATTGGCCTTGACATTCCATTCGATGTGAACGCAGGCCTGACCTACACAGATGTTACATTCAACGGATTTTCGCCCCTCTTGATAAGGAAGAAAACATATTGAGGACGGGAATTTTCGATAGGAATTTCTTCTGCGTGTTCGTTGCCTTAATTATATAGAATAGATGAATTAATAGAATAAGATGAGACCTAAAAAAAATTCAGTTGAACAAATTGTAATATGATTTTTTAATCTTGTGATAGCACAAGAATTAAATGTAACGTCTTCCCTTTGTGTTAAAATACTTAGTTTTCTTCGACCAATTTTAGATGGATTATTCTGTTGTTCTGAGAAGTAGTTGATTGCAGAGAGTTGATAATGAATTGCCATAATCAATACATAATAATGCATTGCCTATTATTCGTAATATTATTATTCTCTAGCAAAAGACCGAATCAGCAGAATGACTAATTATTTGAATGAGATTGCATAAAAATTTTCTGTTTAGCAGTTGGTGACTTTTAATTCGACTTTTTAACTTAAGGTCACTATTTCAATAATAGATATGATTTTTTTAAATGGCACCCTATATTTTATGAATGCCAAAAATGGAATTTACAATTAGTTTCACTTTCAAACATCACTCTAAGTTATGCAACTTTTTCAATTAGGTAAAAAACGGTTGATTTTAAAGTGTTTATAATGCATAGCCATAATTTAAATTTCGTTGAAATGAAATTCATTATTCCCAATATTTATTTTATGTTCGAATCAAGCTACTTATGAAAATGCCCTCGTTTCTAACCACATATTATTTATGTAAGAAACACTGCATATTAGTGGAAGTATAAATTCTGATTCAGTGGAGTGTTAGTATTGAGTTGAAAGAGGTTCTAGTAAATTACTGGAACGGAAGAGTAACTATGAGTTATTCACACAAGAGTATGAAATGAAGGCGTGCTAAAACAGATCCTTGTGGGATGAGGTTCATTATTCGAAATTCTGAAGTTATAATTATTATCATCATCAACAAAAACACGATGTCTTCTATCCGGCAAAATATTCTTTGAAAGACGAATCATCTTTCCACACTTCAAAAGCGTATACAGTTTAGGTGCTTAACCATCTTTCTACACCGCAGAAGATTATTCTATAAAAATTATATCTATTATCAATTTCTTGTTTAAATCTGATTTGATAAAGATTTTAAAACTGAGAACTTGTTATTTCAATTTTTCCCGAAACCGCCTTGGCAATTTTGAAGAACAAGATCCTGCAACTACAAAGCTTGTAGATGGCAAGATAATACATAACAAGAATTACGAAGTAATGTTATTTCCGAATTTTTAGAGCAATGCAAGAAGATTTGAAACTGAAATCGTATTATTTATTGAACTAAAACCCTCAGAAAAAATTGCAATATTTCACCTCCATAAATCACACCATACCTTGAGTAGATAGTCAGTATGGTGACAAATGACAGGATATTCGTGTATTCTTTATGAACAAACACTGATCAGGGATGGTTGCAAGAGGTGAATAATTGTAATTTATGCAATGGAGAAATTTTGTATAACAAGTGCCAGGTGCTCTTTCTAGGAGTTGCCTTGCAGGTCCCAACATCAACTTAAATTTTTCGCTCTATTCATTTCTGGTATGAAAAATATGGCATGCAATGTAAACAAACATATTTCACCTTATCTTCGAGCCCGATATCAAGGTGAATATTGAATTGATCGCCTCTATGGAAACTAGGGTTTGAAACATTTTTCTCAAAAATGCTCATCAGTAAGCCCTTCTGGGATTGCTCTACTTGCTAGTTTCTATTGTATGGTAAAACGGATCGAAGACTTTGATTTAATTTGCCAAAGATATTTTGGTTCGAAGTATAACAAGGGACTAAAGAACTAAACAGATTCATGTAGACTTATGGGACTATATCGATGTACATTGGCAGAAAATATTCCGAGAAAATCTATAACTACAGCTTGCGAATTGACTTTCTCCTCTCAGAGGCATTTTTCGTTATGCGCATGAGCAGACCAAGAGTGATTTAACTGGTGGTGTTTTCGTCAGAGAGGATTGGGGTTTTGGGATGTCGGATGCTATTCCTCCATAGAATCCCCTGGTGAGGGTGTGCGCATGCGTGGATTAACGATGCGATATCTCCCGAACCACTAGTGTTGGAGAATCGGAGTTTTTTGTAAGGTGTGTGATTTTGAGAGCACTTTTAGCCGCGAGTAGACTGCGCATGCGCAGAAGAGAAGTGACTGTTTTTGTGTTGGATGGGTTATGTTGGGAGTGCTGAGTCGATATTGTGAGGTTTTAAAAGAATATTCATGGCTATTCAGTGCAAGGACAAGTCCGTTTGGCGGATGTAGCGTTGTTTCCGAGTTGAAGTGTCCGTACTGTGGCCCTGGGGCTAATTTTGAAATTGATGATACCCCTTACAGGCATTTTTCGTTATGCGCATGAGCAGACCATCAGTGATTTAACTGGTGGTGTTTTCGTTAGAGAGGATTGGGGTTTTGGGGTGGCGGATGCTATTCCTCCATAGATTCCCCTGGTAAGGTTCTGCGCATGCGTGGACTAAAGATGCGATATCTCCTGAACCACTGGTGTTGGATAATCGGAGTTTTTTGTAAGGTGTGTGATTTAGGGAGGACTTGCAGCCGCGACTGGATTGCACATGCGCAGAAGAGAAGTGACTGTTTTTGGGTTGGATGGGTTATGTTGGGAGTGCTGAGCCGATATTGTGAGGTTTTAAAAGAATATTCATGGCATTTCAGTGCAAGGACAAGTCAGTTTGGAGGATGTAGCGTTGTTTCCGATTTGAAGTGTCCGTACCGTGGCTCTGGGTCTAATTTTGAAATTGATGTGTCCCCTTACGGGCATTTTTCGTTATGCGCATGAGCAGACCATCAGTGATTTAACTGCTGGCGTTTTCGTCAGAGAGGATTGGGGTTTTGGGTTGGCGGATGCTATTCCTCCATAGATTCCCCTGGTAAGGTTCTGCGCATGCGTGGATTAAAGATGCGATATCTCCTGAACCACTGGTGTTGGATAATCGGAGTTTTTTGTAAGGTGTGTGATTTAGGGAGGACTTGCAGCCGCGAGTGGATTGCGCATGCACAGAAGAGAAGCGACTGTTTTTAGGTTCTATGGGTTATGTTTGGAGTAATAAGCCGATATTGTGAGGTTTTAATAGAATATTCATGTCAATTCAGTGCACGGACACAAGTCAGTTTGGGGGAAATAGCATTGTTTCCGAGTTGAAGTGTGCTTACCGTGGCCCTGCGGCCCATTTTGAAATTGATATTACCCCTAACGGGCATTTTTCGTTATGCGCATGAGTAGACCATCAGTGATTTAACTGCTGGTGTTTTCGTCAGAGAGGATTGGGGTTTTGGAGTGGCTGATTTTATTCCTCTATAGAATCCCCTGGTGAGGGTCTGCGCATACGTGGATTCAAGATGCAATATCTCCTGAACCACTAGTGTTGGAAAATCGGAGTTTTTTGTAAGGTGTGTGATTTTGGGAGGACTTTCAGCCGCATGTAGATTGCGCATGTGCAGAATAGAAGTCACTGTTTTTGGGTTGTATGGGTTATGTTGGGAATGCTGAGCCAGTATTGTGAGGTTTTAAAAAAATATTCATGGCAAGTCACTGCAAATGTATGTAACGTGGCCCTGGGGCGAATTTAGTAATAACTATATTCGGTAGATCTATATTTAATTACGTTCAGATTTGGAGAAGAGGCAATTGCGTTCCTAAAGGAGGTCCCATAAACGCATTTTTTTTTTATTTTCGGTAAAGCTAACAGCCAAACTGTACTAATAGCTATATATGCTAAAGGAACACTGAAGTGAAGACAGTACTCTTTGGCGCGCGTGTTCACGGTGGCTAATTTGAATTGAGTGATGAGTACTTCAAGCTTAGTGAATTGAGCGTGCCGGAGATCTACCCAAGGGATAGTGGACACTATTCACTGTCGATTCGTAAATTAGCAGTGCTGTATCTAAGCTTCCGTAAGGATGGAGTAACACTGTTGAAAAAGAACACAACCGACTCTCCTTAGTCGCACAAGCTTCTAGAAGATTCTGAGGGATCTCCTTGGGAAAGACTCAGCAGGGTCAGTATAATCATAATCATGTATATAGCACGCGCGCCAAATGCACATTGACTTAGCAATGAAAGTAAAAGTGTAAAAAAGCATTGACGTGGGGTCAATCTGCTTGGGCGCGCCTGCTATATACATGATTATGATCATACTGAAATGATGGAGGAATGGAACAGCAAAGCTCCACATGGCAGGTACCCTAGTAATCTGAAGTGTAAAGAGGTTGATCAATCTGAATCTCTCACTTACCTTCGTGCAGGATACTTATTCCCTGAAACAGAAGGACGTCTACTGGCTATCCAAGATCAAGTTATGCCAACTAGGATGTACTTAAAACATATTGCCAAACAGGATATTCCCTCCGACCTCTGCCGTAGATGCTCTCATGCCCGCGAGTCCATACAACACATAACGTCCTCGTGTTCTATACTTGTCCCGAAAGACTACTTGGATAGGCATAATGCCATGGGGAGAATTTATCATCAGCAAATAGCCCTAAGACTCGGATTAGTGCTGAATGAGGTCCAGCAACATTTATACCAACCCAAGTCCCTTCTGCAGAATCAGCGTTATAGACTCTACTGGGATACAACACTCGTCACAGATAGAGGGTCCGCCCATAATAGACCCGACGTGACGCTATTCGATGCGGAAAGAGAAACTTGCCTACTACTGGACTTCACCATACCAGCAGACGAGAACTTGACAAAGGCTTACTCAGAGAAGATATCCAAGTATGGTGACTTGGCATATCAATTCCGCGAGATGTACAAGTTGCAGTCCATCAGTATCCTTCCAATGATAATTTCTGTCAATGGACTGGTTGAGAAACACCTTTTGGAAAACACGGAAAGATTGCACTTGGGACGAGATGTCATATCCAGCGCACAGAAGCAGGTTATCCTTGGGACTGTGAGAATTGTGAGGAAGGTTCTGCAAGGTCTATGAGAGCTGGGGTGTTTGTCTTGACTACTTCAGTCCGGCAAATGACCAAGTCTTACCCGTCTAAAGGTGGATTAAAAAAAAAATATATATATATATATATATATATGATGATTCCTAATAAGGATGAAACCGCGGTATGTAGCTATTCGTAGTAATACGCATTGCGTATTAACCAGGGCGTTTTCGCTCCCCATTGGTCAATTGCATGAGACCTGAAATCCGAGTACTTGCTGATTACCACATAGGGGAAAAGAATATAAGTAGAGATCTGTAGTTTTGGGTATTCACAGCGAGGAGCTTGGTTGATTGAATTCCAGGTGTCACTTGTGTCTAAATTCTACTCACAAGGGATTGCTGGTTTTCTTTAAACCGGTTACTTCGTAGTGTTGTTTTCATCAGCGTTGAATTGTGCTCCACTGATGATTCCTAATAAGGATGAAACCGCGGTAAGTAGCTATTCAACTTTGATGAAATCATACACACTCTGTGGATTGCTCCAAAACTTTGGTCTCTACTAGTCCTTTCATCTTCGATTAGTGGTTAGCTTTCCTAAAAGCGTTATTTTCTCTACGAAGTAACCTGTTTAAAGAAAACCAGCAATCCCTTGTGAGTAGAATTTAGACACAAGTGACACCTGGAATTCAATCAACCAAGCTCCTCGCTGTGACTACCCAAAACTACAGATTTCTACGTATATTCTTTTCCCCTATGTGGTAATCAGCAAGTACTCGGATTCGAGTCTCATGCAATTGACCAATGGGGAGCGAAAACGCCCTGGTTAATACGCAATGCGTAAAAGGAGCCATAAAAGAGAAAATAACGCTTTTAGGAAAGCTGACCACTAATCGAAGATGAAAGGACTAGTAGAGACCAAAGTTTTGGAGCAATCCACAGAGTGTGTATGATTTCATCAAAGTTGAATAGCTACATACCGCGGTTTCATCCTTATTAGGAATCATATCATATCATATATCATATATATATATATATATATATATATATATATATATATATATATATATATATATATATATATATATAATATAATATGATAATATTCCCACATTCTTCTTCTTCTAAAACGTATATATATTCAGCAGAGGAATAACGAACATAATAGTAACAATGTATATGTACATTTTTTTTTCAGTTTTTTTTCGATATTTTAGAAACAATTCGAATAGAAAGATATTCAGAATTGAACAATCGGTCATATCAGAAACGAAAAAAAAATTTTCGAGAAATTTATTTTCATACCCTGTATAACGGGAAGTGTTCAGGCTTTAATAATATTTTAGGTTGGTAGGGCATGTCGTACAATATCATAGTCCCACTTTTCAGATATCAAATAGGTCCAGTTCTCCAGAAACGTCTAATAAGCAATCGAACCTGGGATACCTGTATATGTATTTCACTAAGACTCTTGCACTCATTTTATGGAAAATTGGGAGATTTCTCATAGACTTATTTTTAAAGATAACAATATCTCTACAAAACGTAAAAGGAAAGCTTTCGCGAAAAAATTTCAACATTAGAAATCAAATATTTGTTTTAATTACATTTTTGCGCGCGTGTTCCGCAAGGAACAGCGTGCTATCTTTCGTCACAATGTCTGTATTTTTCGAATTTTTTTTCGAAAATGGTCTCAAACGATTGGGTTCGACTCCCTGATGAAGAATTCGAGGTCAAATTCAATTCTGTCCGTCCGGTCCGGCCGGCCGACCGGCCGTTAGCACGATAACTCTCGAACGGAACGACTTAGAGCTTTGAAATTTGCAGGGTAGTTTTGTAGCGTAAATAAATCGGACAAGTTCGTTAACGGGCGAAATCCACCGAGCGGTTTCGGAGTTAAGGCCGTTTTTAGTCAAAACGTTTTTTATGAATATTTCCGGAACCGATCACTCGATATTTCTGAAATTTGGCATCAAATTGAAGAATCATGGCCTTCATATGCCTGCGAAGTTTTGTGATGACCGGAAGGCCCTAAAGTGGCAAAAAAAATTTCAAAAATTTTTTTTTCACGATAACTCGAAAAATACTGATCTGATTAAATTGAAACTCAGTAGTTAGATGCACAAGACCAATGCTAACACTTTTGCAGAATTTCGTGAAAATCACGTGACATGAAAAAAAATCAAAAAATTACTACTATTTTGCGGAATACTTTGCTTAAAATACCGAAACCTATTTTTTTGAGGTTCATGCTGCCCTTTCCGAGCATTTTTCGTGGCGCGCATGCGCAGATGAGAAGTCATTTAACTGCTGTAGTTTTCGTCGGAGAGGATTGGGGTTTTGGGGTAGCGGATGCTATTCTTCCATAGAATCCAGATCCCTGATGAGGGTCTGCGCATGCGTAGATTAAAGATGCGATATCTCCCGAACCACTAGTGTTGGAGAATCGGAGTTTTTTGTAAGGTGTGTTATTTTGATAGGACTTTTATCCGCGAGTAGATTGCGCATGCGCAGAATGGAAGTTACTGTTTTTGAATTGGATGGGTCATGTTGGGAGTGCTGAGTCGATTTGGGGGATGTAGCGTTGTTTTCGAGTTAAAGTGTTCGTACCGTGGCCCTGGGGCTAATTTTGAAATTGATGTTACACCTTACAGGCATTTTGAGGGTCTGCGCATGCGTGGATTAAAGATGTGATATCTCCTGAACCACTAGTGTTGGAGAATCGGAGTTTTTTGTAAGGTGTGTGATTTTGAGAGGACTTTTAGCCGCAAGTAGATTGCTTATGCGCAGAAGAGAAGTGACTGATTTTGGGTTGTATGGGTTACGTTGGAAGTGCTGAGCCGATATTGCTTGAATTCAAAAGAATATTCATGACAATTCAGTGCAAGGACAAGTCAGTTTGGGGGATGTAGCGTTGTTTCCGAGTTGAAGTGTCCGTACCTTGGCCCTGGGGCTAATTTTGAAATTGATGTTACCCCTTACGGATATTTTTCGTTATGTGCATGAGCATAAGTGATCAGTGTATTAACTGCTGTTGTTTTCGTCAGAGAGGATTGGGGTTTTGGGGTGGCGGATGTTATTCCTTCATAGAATCCCCTGGTAAGAGTCTGCGCATGCGTGGACTAAAGATGCGATATCTCCTGAACCACTGGTGTTGGATAATCGGAGTTTTTTGTAAGGTGTGTGATTTTGGGAGGACTTTCAGCCGCAAGTAGATTGCGCATGCGCAGAAGATAAGTGACCGTTTTTGGGTTGTATGGGTTATGTCGGAAGTGCTGCGCCAATATTGTGAGGTTTTAAACTAATATTCACGGCAATTCAGTGCACGGACAATTCAGTTTGGGGGATGTAGAGTTGTTTCCAAACTGAAGTGTTCGTACCGTGGCCCTGGGGCTTATTTTGAAATCGATGTTACCTCTTACGGGCATTTTTCGTTATGCGCATGAGCAGACCATCAGTGATTTAACTGCTGGTGTTTTCGTCAGAGAGGATTGGGATTTTGGGGTGGCGGATGCTATTCCTCCATAGAATCCACTGGTGAGGGTCTGCGCATGCGTGGTTTAAAGATACAATATCTCCTGAACCACTAGTGTTGGAGAATCGGAGTTTTTTGTAAGCTGTGTGACTTTGGGAGGACTTGCAGCCGCAAGTAGATTGCGCATGCGCAGAAGAGAAGTGACTGTTTTTGGATTGTATGGGTTATGTTGGGAGTGCTGAGCCGATATTGTGAGGTTTTGAAAGAATATTCATGACAATTCAGTGCAAGGACAAGTCAGTTTGGGGGATGTAGCGTTGTTTCCGAGTTGAAGTGTCCGTACCGTGGCCCTGGGGCTAATTTCGAAATTGATGTTACCCCTTACGGGCATTTTTTGTTATGCGCATGAGCAGACCATCAGTGATTCAACTGCTGGTGATTTCGTCAGAGAGGATTGGGGTTTTGGGGTGGCGGATGCTATTCCCCTATAGAATCCCTTGGTGAGGGTCTGCGCATGCGTGAATTCAAGAAGCGATATCTCCTGAACCACTAGTGTTGGAGAATCGGAGTTTTTTGTGAGGTGTGTAATTTTGGGAGGACTTGCAGCCACGAGTATATTGTGCATGCGCAGACGAGAAGTGAACGGTTTTGGGTTGTTTGGGTTATGTTCGGAGTAATGAGCCGATATTGTGAGGTTTTAAAAGAATATTCATGTCAATTCAGTGCACGGACACAAGTCAGTTTGGGGGAAATAGCGTTGTTTCCAAGTTGAAATGTCTGTATGGTAGCCCTGAGGCGAATTTATAAATAACTATATTCGGTAGATCTATATCAAAATACGTTCGGATTTGGAGAAGAGGCAATTGCGTTCCTAACGGAGGTCCCACAACCGCCATTTTTTTCGATCTACGGTAAAGCTAACAGCCAAACTGTATTGATAGCTATATTTGTTAAAGGAACTTGAACAAAAAAAAAGCACTGACGTGAAGTCAGTACTCTTTGGTGCGCGTGTTCACGGTGGCTAATTTGAATTGAATGATGAGTACTTCAAGCTCAGTGGATAGAGCGAGCCGAAGATCTACCCAAAGGATAGTAGACACCATTGACTTTCGGTTCAAAAATTAACAGTGCTGTATCTAAGCTGCCATCAGGATAGAGTAACAAAGTTGGAAAAGAACACAACTGACTCTCCTTAGTCGCACAAGCTCCTAGAAGATTTGGAAGGGTCTGTATAATCCTAATCATTTTTATAGCAGGCGCGCAAAAGCAGATTGACTTAACAATGAAAGAAAAAGTGTAAAAAGTCAATCTGCTTTGGCGTGCGTGCTATAAAGGTGATTAGGATTATACTGACCCTCCCAAATGTGTTCTTTTTCAACTTTGTTACTCTATCCTGATGGCAGCTTAGATACAGCACTGTCAATTTTTGAACCGAAAGTGAATACTATCCTTTGGGTAGATCTTCGGCTCGCTCTATCCACTGAGCTTGAAGTACTGATCATACAATTTAAATTAGCCACCGTGAACAAGCGCACCAAAGAGTACTGACTTCACGTCAGTGCTTTTTTTTGTCCAAGTTCCTTTAACAAATATAGCTATCAATACAGTTTGGCTGTTAGCTTTACCGTAGATCGAAAAAATGGCGGTTGTGGGACCTCTGTTAGGAACGCAATTGCCTCTTCTCCAAATTTGAACGTATTTTAATATAGATCTACCGAATATAGTTATTTATAAATTCGCCTCAGGGCTACCATACAGACATTTCAACTTGGAAACAACGCTATTTCCCCCAAACTGACCTGTGTCCGTGCACTGAATTGACATGAATATTCTTTTAAAACCTCACAACATCGGCTCATTACTCCGAACATAACCCAAACAACCCAAAACCATTCACTTCTCGTCTGCGCATGCACAATATACTCGTGGCTGCAAGTCCTCCCAAAATTACACACCTCACAAAAAACTCCGATTCTCCAACACTAGTGGTTCAGGAGATATCACATCTTTAATCCACGCATGCGCAGACCCTCAACAGAGGATTCTATAGAGGAATAGCATCCGCCACCCCAAAACCCTAATTCTCTCTGACGAAAACACCACCAGTTAAATTACTGATGGTCTGCTCCTGCGCATGACGAAAAATGCCTGTAAGGGGTAACATCAATTTCAAAATTAGCCCCAGGGCCACGGTACGGACACTTTAACTCGGAAACAACGCTACATCCCCCAAACTGACTTGTCCTTGCACTGAATTGCTATGAATATTCTTTTAAAACCTCATAATATCGTCTCAGCACTCCCAACATAACCCATCCAACCCAAAAACAGTCACTTCTCTTCTGCGCATGCGCAATCTACTCGCGGCTAAAAGTCCTCTCAATATAACACACCTTACAAAAAACTCCGATTCTCCAACACAAGTGGTTCAGGAGACATCACATCTTTAATCCACGCATGCGCAGACCCTCACCAGTGGATTCTATGGAGGAATAGCATCCGCCACCCCAAAATCCCAATCCTCTCTGACGAAAACACCAGCAGTTAAATCACTGATGGTCTGCTCATGCGCATAACGAAAAATGCCCGTAAGAGGTAACATCGATTTCAAAATAAGCCCCAGGGCCACGGTACGAACACTTCATTTTGGAAACAACTCTACATCCCCCAAACTGAATTGTCCGTGCACTGAATTGCCGTGAATATTATTTTAAAACCTCACAATATTGGCTCAGCACTCCCGACATAACCCATACAACCCAAAAACGGTCACTTGTCTTCTGCGCATGTGCAATCTACTTGCGGCTGAAAGTCCTCCCAAAATCACACACCTTACAAAAAACTCCGATTATCCAACACCAGTGGTTCAGGAGATATCGCATCTTTAATCCACGCATGCGCAGACTCTTACCAGGGGATTCTATGAAGGAATAACATCCGCCACCCCAAAACCCCAATCCTCTCTGACGAAAACACCAGCAGTTAAATCACTGATCACTTATGCTCATGCGCATAACGAAAAATATCCGTAAGGGGTAACATCAATTTCAAAATTAGCCCCAGGGCCACGGTACGGACACTTCAACTCGGAAACAACGCCACATCCCCCAAACTGACTTGTCCTTGCACTGAATTGCCATGAATATTCTTTTGAAACCAAGCAATATCGGCTCAGTACTCCCAACGTAACCCATACAACCCAAAATCAGTCACTTCTCTTCTGCGCATGCGCAATCTACTTGCGGCTAAAAGTCCTCTCAAAATCACACACCTTACAAAAAACTCCGATTCTCCAACACTAGTGGTTCAGGAGATATCACATCTTTAATCCACGCATGCGCAGAACCTCAAAATGCCTGTAAGGTGTAACATCAATTTCAAAATTAGCCCCAGGGCCACGGTACGAACACTTTTACTCGGAAACAACGCTAGATTGACTTAACAATGAAA
Source organism: Halyzia sedecimguttata (assembly GCA_937662695.2). Taxonomy (NCBI): domain Eukaryota; kingdom Metazoa; phylum Arthropoda; class Insecta; order Coleoptera; family Coccinellidae; genus Halyzia; species Halyzia sedecimguttata. The sequence goes on from OW569411.2 coordinate 80,201,187, forward strand.
GAAAAAGTGTAAAAAGTCAATCTGCTTTGGCGTGCGTGCTATAAACATGATTAGGATTATACTGACCCTCCCAAATGTTCTAGGAGCTTGTGCGACTAAGGAGAGTCAGTTGTGTTCTTTTCCAACTTTGTTACTCTATCCTGATGGCAGCTTAGATACAGCACTGGCTCATACTTGGAAGTATGAGCTTGGGATACATCGTTTGGAAGGTCTCGTTATTCCCTATTCAGAAATGTTATAACTTCCATGTTCATTGCAAAAATCAAATAAAAAAAAGTGATAAAAATGTAATACAAAATGAGGCGATGAAATTATGACACCTTGGCAACATGGTACCCTCAAATAAATCGATCGGGCTGACCATTCGCCTTCCTAACCACCGATTTGGAAATATTGCTTCGAGGTAATACCGGACATTTCGTTGGTAATATGGTGGTGCTCCATCCTGTTGGAACCATATCGTATTCCGTGGAACTTGAGTATTTTCTTGGTCGGGATATAAATCTGCCAAAGTTGGAACGACATCATTATGAAGAAGTGCTCAATATTTATCGCCAGTCAAATTACCCTCAATGAAGAAGGGGCCTATTATATGGTTGGGAATATTTCCTGCCCAAACATTAACCTTTCGAAGGAATTGCGTGTGTTCCTCTCTCATCCAGTGAGTATTTTCGGTAGACCTGTAGCGGCAATTTTGACGATTAGCATGGCCGTTGTGACAGAAAACATAAACTTCTACTAATTGAATAATATTGTTAACCGACATGTCCATCATTTGTTCACCAAAATAAGTTCTCCTATCAAAATCGCCTTCCAAGAGCTCCTGGGTAGCTATCATTTTATAGAGATGCATTTTGTTTTGTTTTAGTATATTTAGAATCGATGTATGGCTGACATTGAATGTTGTGGAGGCATATTTACTCGATTTATGTGGATTTTCTTCAGAGTCAACATCACATCTAATTTGACATCCTAACACAGTGTATTAACAACTGCTTTTTTTAATCTGCCTCACATGTCCAAACTCGCGAAACTGCTTCTCTATTTTACTTATTGTCGCTTGTGTTAAGGCGACAAATTCGGAAATTTCTCATGAAACAAGCGACTTTCTTCTATTTGTGTTCGGGTGTTATCCCCATAAGCAATCATTTTTAAAATTGTTATTTTGTGTATTTCCTTTAATCCGTCAAAATTGATGTTAATGAAATTCAAACACAAATTAGACAGTTTATAAACTACAACTTATCAGCAAAAAACAATTTGCGTAGGCGTTCCAAAGAAATTATGGTTTGTACCTTCCGAAGGGGGTTGAAGGTAGGATTCGCATTTTTACGAAGAAGAAATACATTTTAAAATTTGAATTTGATGTGTTTCGGGATTTTCCATAAATATGTACAGTAACCAAAATATAGAGTTCATTCCATTTGGCTTTTCCACACTGTATATTTTCTTCTCTATTCTATTTTGAGTTCACTGTGGACTTATTATGAACACTACAAAGGTAACTACACACTTGTCCGCTATAGTTTCTGTCGTCTGGCATATGTTTCGGAAACAAATAATCCATCTTCAAAGACGAAGCGTTATAGTAACGCTTCGTCTTTGAAGATGGAAACTTTGCTTCTGAAACATGTCAGACGACAAAAACTATAGTGGACAAGAGTGTAGTTACTTTTGTAGTATTTTCTTCTTGGTTTCTTCTTAGATTAGCAACGCATAAAATATATACTGCATCTAATATAGTCATAGATTCACTGAGGATTCACTTGGATATGGTTTCCTTGAGGACGAAGAAGAATGAAGCTGAAACATGCAAAAAGGAACATTGTATGAGGGGTCTCCTTGGGGAAGACCTAGGAAGGATCAGTATAATCCATATACTATACTATACTATACTATACCTTCGACATCCCTTTATGTTTCTAGCGAATTTCATGGAATCCGTCGTGAAATAACTAGGTGCAAGTGTCAAGATTCATACGCTTCTGTCAACAGGCGATAAATTGAATGGAAGCGTGATTAATAGACTTCCGTGCCTATAGATTGGAAAATCGCTACTCGATCAACATCCCTTTCGAATTAATTGGATGGTCGGATAGAAACATTTGGCTGGATTGCCATTAGTTATGCATCAAGACATCTCACTGATCTCTTTCATTAATTAAATTTGTGCTACGCGTATCAATTTGTTCAAATGTGTTCAGTAATTGAGATGCAAACAGGTTTTGAATTGAAGAAGTTCTTCTTCTTCTGGTTTGATTAATCCGGATCCGTCATCCTGTTCATCTCCTTACTATACTGACTGACAAAAAAACTGCAACACCCAGAGGGAGCTGTTTAATTTTTAATTTTTGTTGGTAAAACATAGTTAGTATAGCAAGGAGTAAATTATTGAAATTTGGAGGAAAAAACGAGGATCACAATTTTTTTTAGTAAATTTGTTAATAATGTGTTTATCCAACGCGATTATCTGTACACTCCCCAACACGTCTTGGCATTGATGCAATAAGATGGTCTATTTCTTCTTGAGGCATACTATCCCAAGCTACCTGTAGTTCATGTATCAGAGCCGCCAAAGTCCCTGGGGGCTAGGGTAAATATCAAAGCCTTCTACCCATGATGTCCCAAACATGCTCTATGGGCGAATAATCGGGGTATCTGGCGGCCATGGTAAAAGATTCACATGGGTTGCTTCAAGAAGTTTAAACTAACTCTGGCAACATGAGGTCGAGCATTATCTTGCTGAAATATTGGATTCTCGAGTCGGTTAAGGTAACATATGGCTCCACTATTTCTTGAAGGTATCCCAGCGCTGTCATGTTACCTCGAATAAAGACTAAAGGTGATCTACTTGCATGTGCAATAGCACCCCATACCATAACGCCTACTTTCCGGTCTACATGACGCTCAATATCAAACTGAGGTTCGCGTCTTTCTTCCCGAAGTCGTCTAACCCTTCTTCTGCTATCATGTGCACCCAAGGAGAATCGAGATTCATCAGAAAAGACGACCTGATGCCATTCCACATTCCAATGTTGACGTTCTCTGTACCTCTGTAATCGTTGCCGGAGATGTTCAACCGTCAGAGGTAACACAAGATGGTCGATAATGCTGCAGTCCAAAAGACCTTATCCGGCGGTAAACCGTTCGGACAGTTACAGGATGGCCTTGTTCTCCTAACCATTCATCAGCGAAAGATCGATTTGTCGCAAATAGGTCTCTAATAGCCATAATTCTTAGACGTAGATCTTGAACTTCATTTGTGCCCCTTCGATGTCCGGAGCCTACTTTTCTTCGATTTTGGGCATTATCAAACCACGCTTGACAACATCTCATCAAGTAGTTGGATTTCTGTTCGTACGGTTAGCGATTTCTCGAAATCACAACCCCGCCTTTCGTAGACCAATAATTCGACCTCTTTCAAATTCACTTAGCTGGCGATAAATTCCGCGTACACGTGCTCTAGGCATTTTAACAACAACTAAATATCGACTTTGGTTCTCCTCGAACAGCTGGTTTTTTGTAAAATTTAAGAAGTTGCAAGAGCGACTACAATTTGTAAGTAAGAAAAAATGTTTATATGAAAAAACCTTCACGATTTTTTCTCCAAATTTTAATCATTTAGTCCTTGCTTTACTATCCATGTTTTACCAAAAAAAATTAAAATTTAAACAGCTCCTTCTGGGTGTTTCTTTGTCAGTTAGTATATGAGGTAACTGGGATTCAAACTGTTATAACTAAAATTTTAAGAATCGTACCCCTAGAAAATTTTAAAAAAATCACGAAAAAAAAAATTGGTTCAAGCACTGACGTGAAGTCAGAAGCTTTTGCGCGTATGTTCTATTGTCCATTCTCCTGTATTGGACACTCTTCTTAATCGAATTTACCATGATGAATTCTATTGTCTATTCTCCTGTATTGGACACTCTTCTCAATCGAATTCACCATGATGATTTTTATTGTCTATTCTCCTGTATTGGAGACTCTTCTTAATCGAATTTGCCATGATGAATTCTATTGTCCATTCTGGACAATAGAATTCATCATGGCAAATTCGATTAAGAAGAGTCTCCAATACAGGAGAATGGACAATAGAATTCATCATGGTGAATTCGATTGAGAAGAGTGTCCAATACAGGAGAATAGACAATAGAATTCATCATGGTAAATTCGATTAAGAAGAGTGTCCAATACAGGAGAATGGACAATAGAACATACGCGCAAAAGCTTCTGACTTCACGTCAGTGCTTGAACCAATTTTTTTTTTCGTGATTTTTTTAAAATTTTCTAGGGGTACGATTCTTAAAATTTTTTTTTCGTAATTTTTTTTTTCTAGGGGTACGGTTCTTACAAAATTTTAAACACGTCATTATGTTGATTTTCTACTACTAGTTACAAAGCGCCATTTCGATCGAATATTTATGTTTTGAGTTATTAAGGAAATAATATTCCAGGTGGGTATAACTCGGAAACCGTTAGACCGATTATGCCCAAAAACGAACTCAACTCTCCCTTTCGGATACGCAACCTACCCTGAAAATTGCAAGTCCCTATCTCCTTTCGTTCGAAAGTTATCGAGGCAACGGCCACCCATCTACTGAACTCACACAAGAATGCTCGAATCTCCAACAATATTTAACCGATCGTATTAAAACTTGAAACTTGGCAGAAGAGTTAGGTTATGTAGGCTCTTGCAAAATTTCAGCAATTTCGAACGAATAGTTACTGATATATAAAATTTTTTTTTTTTATTTTCTATGATTTATTAAAAATTTTCTACAAATGCTATCCTCACCAAATGTTGCAGACATTTTCGCGTTGGCATTCTACAACTAATAACCATGTTTGAATTCAATCGGTTCAGTATTTTTCGAGTTAATGAGGAACAAAAAACCACCAAATTTCAGAGAATTTCAGATGGCTATAACTCTAAAACCGTTTGGCCGATTATGCTCATAAACAAACTGAAATGTCGCGTTCTGGTGCACATCCTAACCTGAAAATTTCAAGCCGCTATCTCATTCCGTTCTCAAGTTATCGTGACAACAAAAATATTTTTTAATAATTTTTTTAAAATTTTCTAGCCATACGATTCGCACAAAATTTCACAAACGTGCTTAGGTTCATATTCTACAACTACCCACCAAGTTTCAATTCGATCGGATTTATATTGGTTGAAAACAAAATTATTACTCGGAAACCACTGGGCCGATTATGCCCATTAACGAACTTGTCCGTCGTATTGCGATGCGCAACCCACCCTGAAAATTTCAAGTCGCTGGCTTTTTTCGTTCTCAAGTTATCGTGGCAACGGCCGGCCGGCCGGCCGGCCGGCCGGACGGCCGGCCGGACAGAATCAAATTTGACCTCAAATTCTTCATTGGGGAGTCGAACTTAATCGTTTGAGACCATTTTTTTCAAAAAATTCGAAAGTTACAGACATTTGGGCAAAACTATAACGCGATGTTCCCCAGAACATACGCGCAAAAATGAAAAGATCTAAGATTCACTGAATGAAATCTGTCCATCTGATTTTTACTGTCCAAAATACTTGCAGGAAATACCATAAACAAATTGGCATTTTGACTACAATGCTTATGACATAGCGGATCCACCACCAAAGTTCTTAAGTTGATAATCCGCCTGAGGATCATAGCCCTACTATTTGAATATGACAGTGTCGTGAATTCTAACGGACGTTTCATTCGTACTTTTGCTATGCATTAGCGTTTTCATCGTTCATATTATACGTGCATCTGCCTATTCACATGAATGAAGGAGCCTTTGCTGCCAAATGTGTAAAGGTGATATATCACATGTAGTCACCAGGAGAAGTCCTGTGAGTAGCCTCAACTTATTATTTGGCGACGATAAAGGAAGAAGAGCATTTTCTTTCGAAAGCACACTAAGCCCTTTCTTCTTCTTCACGTGCTTATTCGTTCCAAATATTAGCGATCATCCTGGATATAAGAACTTTGTTCACGGCCCTTTGGTTTGCACTTATTTTGTATTGTTGAAGCAGCATTTTTACTTCTTTACCAATAACTGCATTCAGCAATGGTAGGATGTCAACACTTAAGACCTTGGTCATATAATCGATGTTCTAAAGATTTTTTGCGGGAGTATCTACATTCTGCCTTTTCATTTCCCTCCATACCATAGTGACCCAGTGTCCAAACCTGATCTCGATTGGTGGTATATTGACCGAGTTATTTTGATTCATCATAGGAGGAATCGTCATAATCGTACACATATGTGTATAATTCTTATCGTTTTCTATGGGTATAATGATTCTTGACTACACTTCGTAGATAAACGTATATAAACAGAATGCCCAATGCTAATATGCACAGATTAATTTAGAGAACTCTACAATCACCAACTTATCGCCGTAAAAAAATACATAAATTAGAGTCGATAACTAAAATTCTTAACGTCTTGATACAATTAACTTCTACATAACAGCTCTTAAGACACTCGCACTCAGTCGCTCACCTCTAACCGTCTCTAACACGTCTAAAGGGGCACGAAGTCAAGAATCCACTTCCTTAGCGTCTAAAGAATTCCACCGAACTGCCGTAATGACTTCA